>CM058239.1:100680965-101283735 GCA_030180135.1 Orychophragmus violaceus
GAGATCTAAAGCGCCTCAAATGCTGCGCCTCTACTGGTATCCACACGCACACAAACTGAACAGAAGGGATGCTAGTGCCTTTAGAGATCAGATCTCTCAAGAGGTTTCTATTTCTTTTCTGGTGACTGTGTATTAGGTTAGGTTATGTGTAAAAGTCGACCATATATCTTATATATGTTGACTTATACCACGACCCGAATAACCAGCGATTTAAACCGAAGTTAATCTGGCCATTCGCGATCTGTGTCGATCGATGCACATGTTGCAACGATCGACACTACCTCAGAAACTCGATATTGAATGCATATCAAATATGCATTTATCAGATCATTACATTAATGATCAACCTCACATTCTATTGTTCAGTTTGCTTAGGTGTGTGACCCTGTAGGATCATATAATGTTGGAACGTTTAGATGAATCCTGATTCAATTCCAGATTCAGATTATCCTAAACATGCGATCTAGGTTCTTCTCAGAATAGAAACAAATGATGATCTCACCTTATACCTGTTATTGCAGCGGAAATGGATGGTATGTCTGAGATCAGAGAAACACCGAGGGATGAATCCTCCAAAGGTTCACACACGCTTTCACAGGAAACAGCTGCTAGACCACAAGGGGAACTCGGCGCAGAGAGAGAGAGTTTTCGGCTCCAGTGTTAGGGTTAATCAGTTTGAAACTCGAGTTTTATGACACAAAACTCGTCCTGTTCCGTTTGGGCCATTTGGCCCAAATACCAATTAACTCGTCGGTGTTTGCGCACTGCATCGATCGTTGCACCTTATGCATCGATCGATGCACAGTGGCTAAAACCTTTTATTCTCTCTAAGTACAGTAAATGCCTAGCACTTTTACTGTACTTCTGCTAAACCGTTCCTACACATTTTCCTGTTAGCTTAGGCGTGTGACCCATATGGGATCATATAATAAAGGCAATAAGTCCAAGACTTATAGATCATGAGCGGACTCTAGCAAGCCATCATGACCCCCAGTATTATATGACTTATGTCTGATCATTGACATACTCTTACTTTCTAGAGACAGTACCGAGATTACTGGACACAATTCCAACAATCTCCCACTTGTACTGGAATCTCTGTGTATTCATAATCCTTTTGTCACAATATCTCGATTAGTCATAAGGCAAGATTGGTGTCATCCTTATAAAGCCTAATCTTGTTCATCGGACTCTGATTTGATACTGACAATCCAAACGACTCGGGAAAGTCCGTTTGAGCATGGCCATGCGTTTTCCAGTATTCAAATCTCCGATTGGCCTAGAGATATTCACTCCATTTATATTGGAGGGACAAATCCCATCTTGTTCCATCACTGTAAACTACTCATTTCATGATGTACCCAAACAAGGTCCTTATAGCTATCACTGAACGATAGCGTTAGACAATGATCAAAGTACATCAGTCCATGTGCAGTCACATGCATGTGAACTCAGGTCTAAGGACTATACTCTATAGTCGTAGTAAGAATCTCTTATGACACAGATATAAATATCCTGAAGAGTTCTTATAAGCGGGTCTTGTCCGGTCGTATGTTCCCAACATACACCTATGTACTGACTTTGATGCCGAGCATCTATGACACACTGAGACTTTGTCATAAGTCACGTACCAATCCAGTCTCACACGGTTGTTGGTGTTCCAATTTCAACAACCTTCGACTGGGGACGGGATGATATAAAACATATATCAAATATAGGGTCTCATGATCAAGCTAAATGACTTCGATGACTCAAGATCAAGTCACTTACTTCGATGACCTATAAAATGCTTCATATCATTTTGGAACGATTATTTCATCACAGTTAAAATAATCTTGAAATAATAATTTCATTAAAACATAAAATAATGTTTTACAAGAACATATCAAATAACTAAAATAAAGCTCACAAAACTCCCACTCAAATTTAGATTACATTTCAATGTTTCTAATGCCTACAGCTTCAGTCAGGAGCTCGAGCTTAGGCCTTGGGAGTGGCTTTGTCAACGGATCAGCGACATTATCATCTGTCGGAACTCGGCTGATCTTGACTTCCTTTCTATTAATGATGTCACGTATCAAGTGATATCTTCTTTGAACATGCTTGGATTTCTGGTGTGATCTTGGTTCCTTTGCCTGAGCTATAGCACCATTGTTGTCACAAAACAGTGCCAGAGGCTCAGCCGCATCTGGTATCACACCTAGTTCCATAATGAACTTTCGTATCCAAACAGCTTCCTTCGCCGCTTCTGAGGCGGCGATATATTCAGCTTCTGTAGTGGAATCAGCAACGGTGTCCTGCTTGGAGCTTCTCCAACTTACTGCACCGCCATTCAGACAAAAGACATAACCGGACTGTGACCGGAAATCATCTGTGTCTGTCTGGAAACTTGCGTCCGTGAATCCACTGACTTTAAGCACATCACTTCCACCGTACACCAAGAATTTATCCTTAGTATGTCTCAGATACTTCAAGATATTCTTTACGGCAATCCAATGGTTTTCACCTGGATTTGACTGGTATCTACTCGTCATGCTCAATGCAAAAGCAACATCAGGACGAGTACAGATCATGGCATACATGACAGATCCTATTGCAGATGCATAAGGAATATTCTTCATGCGCTCAAGCTCAGCAGCCGACGTAGGGCTCTGCTTCTTGCTTAGCGTTGTGCCATGCACCATTGGTATGAAGCCCTTCTTGGAATCTTTCATGCTGAATCTTTGTAGGACTTTGTCAATGTATGAGTCTTGACACAAGCCTATCAGCCTCTTAGGTCTATCACGATAGATCCTAATTCCAAGAACGTATGCGGCTTCACCCATGTCTTTCATGGAAAAACAACTTCCAAGCCAGTCTTTTACGGACTTTAGCATTGGAACGTCGTTTCCGAGAAGCAGTATGTCATCGACATACAGAATAAGAAATACAATTTTGCTCCCACTAGATTTCTTATACACGCATTGTTCTTCTTCGTTTCTAATGAAGTCAAATTGCTTGATCGCTTCATCAAAACGAAGATTCCAGCTCCTCGATGCTTGCTTCAATCCATAAATGGATTTATGAAGCTTGCATACCTTGCCAGCATTCTTTGGATCTATGTAACCGTCAGGTTGCGTCATATACACATCCTCTTCCAGAATTCCATTCAGGAAGGCGGTTTTCACGTCCATCTGCCAAATTTCATAATCATGAAAAGCTGCAGTTGCTAGTAGAATCCGAATAGATTTCATCATAGCCACTGGTGAATAGGTTTCATCGTAGTCCACACCGTGAACTTGTCTGAAACCTTTTGCCACCAACCTGGCTTTATAAATCTGGACATTTCCATCCACGTCAATCTTCTTCTTGAAGATCCATTTGCACTCGATGGCTTTTACACCAGCGGGTAAGTCAACCAACGAAAACACTTGGTTGACTGACATGGAGTCAATTTCGGAATCAGTGGCCTTGCGCCACTTAGAGGAATCTGGGCCCATCATGGCTTGATTGAAGTTCGATGGTTCATCACCATCAATGATCAAAAGATCATGACAGTCAGTCACGAGGAATCCCTGATATCTCTCGGGTTCGTGACGGATCCTCCCGGATCTTCGAACTTCAGGTACTACAGGTTCAGGCTCTACAATTTCTTGTAGGTCCTCCTGCTGCTCTTCCTCATTAGGTTGAGCAGTATCCTGTTCATCTTGAATTTCTTCAAGCAGTACCTTACTCCCACTGTCTTTCTTAGAGAGAAACTCCCTCTCAAGAAAGTTACAATCCCGTGCAACAAAAATCTTGTTCTCGGAACGTAGATAGAAGTAATAAGCCTTGGTTTCCCGTGGATAACCAATGAAATAGCATTTGTCAGATTTTGGTGTAAGCTTGTCTGAGATTAATCTCTTGACATAGGCTTCACAACCCCAAATTCTGAGATAGGACAGCACTGGAGCTTCTCCAGTCCATAATTCATATGGTGTCTTTGCTACTGCTTTTGATGGCGCTCTATTTAGAGTGAACACTGCTGTTAGCAGAGCATATCCCCAAAGGGATATTGGAAGGTCTGTGTGACTCATCATAGATCGAACCATATCTAATAAGGTCCGATTTCTCCTCTCAGACACACCATTCCACTGAGGTGTTCCAGGAGGAGTGAGTTGGGATACGATCCCACACTCTCTCAGATGATCACTGAATTCCTGGCTTAAGTATTCTCCTCCTCGGTCGGACCGAAGAGCCTTAATGCTTTTGCCAAGTTGGTTCTGTACTTCATTTTGGAATTCTCTGAACTTTTCAAAAGATTCAGACTTATGTTTCATCAAATAAACATATCCATACCTACTGAAATCATCAGTGAAGGTAATGAAGTACTGATAGTTTCCTCTTGCATTTGTGGACATTGGGCCACACACATCAGTGTGTATCAGGCCCAATAAGTCACTGGCCCTCTCGTTAGGTTTATTAAAGGGGGCCCGTGTCATTTTGCCCATCATGCAGGATTCGCATTTCTCACATGACTCAAAGTCAAATGAGCCAAGAAGTCCATTCGAATGGAGCCTCTTGATGCGTTTCTCGCTGATGTGCCCTAAACGACAATGCCATAGAAACGTTCGGTTTTCCTCATTAGGTTTAAACCGTTTTGTATTAATGTTATAAACTGGCGCGGATTGATCGAGTATGTAAAGCCCATTCGTAAGAGGGGCAGAACCATAGAACAAATTGTTGCGATTGAAGGAACATAATTTATTCTTAACTGAAAAATCATAACCTTCCAAATCCAACAAAGAAATTGAAATAATATTTCTGCTTATAGCAGGTACAAAATAACAATTATTAAGTTCTAAAATCAATCCCGAAGGTAAAGACAACAAGTATGTTCCTACAGCTAGTGCTGAAACTTTCGCTCCATTCCCAACTCGTAGCTCTACTTGTCCTTGCTTCAGCCTTCTACTGTTGCTGAGTGCCTGCATATTAGTACAAATATGAGCCCCACAACCAGTATCCATGACCCATGAGGTATTATCAGAAGTAGTTGTATTAACTTCTATAACAAAAATACCTGATGAAGAAGTCTCGAAAGTCTTCTTCTTTAATTCCTTTAGACCTTCCTGGAATTTCTTACAATCTCTTCTCCAATGCCCCAGTTCTTTGCAGAACCTGCACATGTCAGTAGGCCCAGCCTTGGACTTGGGCTTGGGCTTTGGCGTGTCCTTGTCCACGACTTGGACACCCTTGGCCTTTCCCTTATCCTTAGCAGAAGACTTCTTAAACCCCTTGCCCTTTTGTACCATAAGTATATTGGGGTCCTTGGCGGTTTTCTTCAAGTTGGGCTCTGCAGTCTTGAGCATTCCGTGAAGCTCAGGCAGTGTCTTACTCAAGCCATGCATGTTAAAGTTCAGAATGAACTGATCATAGCTTGCAGGTAAAGACTGCAGAATGATGTCGCAGGCAAGTTCTTGGCTGATTGGGCAGTCGAGTTTGTGAAGATGATCGAGATAACCCATCATCTTCAACACATGAGGATTCACTGCCGCATTCGCAGCCAACTTACAGTCCAAGAGGTTCTTAACTGTCTGGAACCTCTCGGTCCTAGCCTGCTCCTGAAAAAGCGATTTCAGGCTTGCCATGATCTCGATTGGAGACAATACACTTTCGAACTGTTTTTGCAGCTCAGGAGTCATTGTCACCAACATCAGGCAATAAACATCATTTTCATCTGACGAATGCTTTTCCCAAGCATTGTGCAGTGTCCTGGCAGCATTGGCAAGAGGCCTCTCGGGGAGGGGATCTCGAAGGACGTAATCCTTCTTCTCCTGCTTGAGGACCAGCCTCAAGTTCCTTGACCATGTCAGGAAGTTCGTTCCAGTCAGCTTCTCCTTCTCGAGAACAGACCGGATCGAGAATGTGTTTTGTGTGCTTGTAGTAGTCATATCTGAAATATATAAATAAAAAGGTTATTAGTTATATGTTCAAAATGATTAATCTCGTATTAAAGTATAATATGATTAATCACGCATTATATTCAATAACCTAAGTTACCCTCAATAGAATATAATGATTCCAAGATCCACATATAACTAAGATCAAAGTGGGCCACTGGCCGTCACCCAACCTTAGCTTATATCGGTAAGCCCTATGTCGGCTAATTATATCCGTGATATAACTCTTGGTTGTGAATCTGGGCCCGAGGCCCAATCCACTCTGATGTCTCAAGGCCCGGGACTCCCGATGGCCTAGTCAAGAAAACCGGACTATACAGTCATGTAATCATTAATGTCTGGGACTCCCAATGACATTTATGAATCACAAACCGTCTTACCCACGCAAAAACAGACATCCTCACACTGTAAGGCCATGAATGCAATTGAATGGGCTTTGACAGCTGACATAGCCTGGACAAGACATCCAACGCTTGATATTACTTGAGGTTCGTAGGTTTATTAAAATCATTCCCAAAATAGAAGATTACTATTTCGGGAAACTTTCTATTTATGGAAACCTACTATTTTTTGGAAACTTTCTAAAATTGGAAACTTTCTAAAACCGGAAACTTTCTAACTTTAGAAACTTCTTTAAAATCCAAAACCCGCAAATTCAGAAACTTCTATTTTAAGAAACTTTCTAATTTCAAAATTTCGGAAACTTTAATTTAAAAACGACTTTATAATTTTATAAAATAGATTTTAAATTATTCTGAAGAAAGACTCAATTAACTGGCCCAATTGTTTTAACTTCTTGGCCCGAGGCCCAAGAATTGGTCCATGTCCAAGACATGACCCAATTGTCCAATTAATTGACATAACCGGTCTGGTTCATTAAAACTGGTCTAACCAAGTTTTAATTACTACGATGACCACAATTGTCAACCGGTTATTTACTAAACCGGATTTTCTCAATTTATTTGGTCCAACCAAATCAAATTAGAAATTCCTGGTTTAGGCACTAAATCCAATATTTCTTTCGACATTGGATTTCTTATCCCGGTTTAACCAGACTTAATAAAATTATTGAATCTGTTTATTAAACCAGAACGAATCAATTTTAATTAAATTAAACCGAGCCGAAACCCTAACCGCATCGATCGATGCTCACAGCATCGATCCTGCAACGATCGTTCAACGATCCTGCAACGATCGATGCTCTCACGTGTGCACGAACGGTTATCAGGTTTGGCCGAGAGACTTTCGCGAGATCCATGCGATCGTTCGAACGATCCATGCGATCGCGGTCAATCTCTCGCGACTGCAACGATCGATCCTTGCATTGCATCGATCGATGCAATGCGATCTCAGTCGATGCAAGATCAGTTTCGATCGCATACCAAATCAATATAGCTTGGTCATGCGATTTTTCAACTGTTTGTTTAGGATTCAATTCTTGTCTTAAGTGTTTTAATCTTATCAGTAGATTGATTCAAAAACACCTCTATAAACAATCCTAAACATGAATCTAAACAAGAAAAACCAGAACCTAAAGCTCTGATACCACTGTTGGAACGTTTAGATGAATCCTGATTCAATTCCAGATTCAGATTATCCTAAACATGCGATCTAGGTTCTTCTCAGAATAGAAACAAATGATGATCTCACCTTATACCTGTTATTGCAGCGGAAATGGATGGTATGTCTGAGATCAGAGAAACACCGAGGGATGAATCCTCCAAAGGTTCACACACGCTTTCACAGGAAACAGCTGCTAGACCACAAGGGGAACTCGGCGCAGAGAGAGAGAGTTTTCGGCTCCAGTGTTAGGGTTAATCAGTTTGAAACTCGAGTTTTATGACACAAAACTCGTCCTGTTCCGTTTGGGCCATTTGGCCCAAATACCAATTAACTCGTCGGTGTTTGCGCACTGCATCGATCGTTGCACCTTATGCATCGATCGATGCACAGTGGCTAAAACCTTTTATTCTCTCTAAGTACAGTAAATGCCTAGCACTTTTACTGTACTTCTGCTAAACCGTTCCTACACATTTTCCTGTTAGCTTAGGCGTGTGACCCATATGGGATCATATAATAAAGGCAATAAGTCCAAGACTTATAGATCATGAGCGGACTCTAGCAAGCCATCATGACCCCCAGTATTATATGACTTATGTCTGATCATTGACATACTCTTACTTTCTAGAGACAGTACCGAGATTACTGGACACAATTCCAACATATAACACTAGCAATGGGTTCTAAACTCATTGATCATAAGTGGCTTCTAGCAAAGCATTACGATTGCCTAGTGTCATATGATTGTCTCATCTCGACAATACGACTTTCACTTAGAGCAAGTACAATAGATTTCAGGACATTCCCAACAATCTCCCACTTGTACTGGAATCATCTATTCCCATAATCCCTTCGTCACTATATCTCGATCTGGCATAAGGCAAGATCTGTGTCACCCTTATTTAGCCAAGATCATGTTCATCGAACTCCGATTTATACTGATAAGACAAACGACTGACAATCACCTCGTTTGAGTGTGGCCACACATTTCTCAGTATCAAATCTTCGATGGGCCCTGAGATATTTATCTCCTGTTATATAGGAGGGACAAATCCCATCTTGTTCCATCCCTGTTTCTTCACACACTTCATGATACGCCCAATCAATGCCTTTATAGTCACCAGTTACGGCTGACGTTTGACAAGGTTAAAGCGGACCAATTCATATGTAAGAAAACATGATGAACTCAGGTCTAAGGACTATACTCTATAGTCGTAATGAAAACTCTCATGACACTTATATAACTATCCCGTAGAGTTCTCATCAGTGGGTCATGTCCGATCCTGTGTTCTCCAACACATATCTATGTGATTGACTTTAATACTCTTATTAATGACTCCATGAAACTTAGTCATCAGTCACCTCACATACTAGTCTCACGCGGTTGTTAATGTCCCATTTTAACAACCTTGACCAGGGACCAACTTAATTTATGTCATTTATCACTTATAGGGTTTCATGATCAAGTCACATACTTGATGACCTATAAAATGTCATAAATTACTTTGGGACTATTATTTAATAACCATTATTAAATAATACAGATGTCAGATTTCAATAACATAATCAAATTATGTTTATATGAACATCATATCATAACTAAAATTAACAACAACAACTCCTACAAAAATTAAGATCACATCTTAAGACATCTAATGCCTTTAACAGTAGTCTGACCCTCATTCGCTCTTGCTCAGCGTGTGTCGAAGGACACTGCGTCTTGCAAAGAGTAATACCAAGAGTCATTTGCACGAAGCCCTTCTTGGAATCCTGCATACTGGACCTGTGCAAGGCCTTATCACCATAAGTATCTTGACACAATCCAATTAGCTTGTCTAATCTATCTCCATAGATTCTTATTCCAAGAATGTATATGGTTTCTCCCATATTTCTCATCGAAAAACAACTTTCGAGTCAAGTCTTAACAGACTGAAACAATGGAATTTTATTTCCGAGAAGTAGTATGTTATCAACATACACTACTAGAAATGCAACTGCGCTCCCACTAGTCCTCTTGTAAACACAGGGTTCCTTTTCGTTCATGATGAAGTCAAACCTTTTGACTTCTTCATCAAAACGAAGATTCCAACTCCGAGATGCTTGCTTCAGTCCATAAATGGACCGATGAAGCTTGCATATCTTCCTAGCTTCATTAGGATCAATGAAAACTTCAGGTTGTGTCAGGTACACATCCTTTTTCAGAATTCCATTAAGGAAAACTGTTTTCACATCCATCTGCCAGATCTCATAACTATTATGAGTGGCGGTTGCTAGGAGAATCCGGATGGTCATAAGCATGGTGTCTGGGATTAGGTTTCTTCACAGTCAATACCATGAATTTACTTGAAATATTTTTCCACCAACCTAGCTTTGTACATTTGAATACTACTAACCATGTCAACTTTTCTTCTTGAAAATCCATTTACTCACAATGGTTTCTACACCATCGGGTAAATCAACCCAAGTCATACTTGGTTCTGTGACATGGATCTCATTTCGGATTCTGCGGCTTTCAGCCATTTTCGGAGTCAAGGCCCATCATTGCTTCTTCAAAATTCGCAGGCCCATCACTTTCAATGATCAGTAGATCACGACAATTAGTTACGAGAAATCCATATTTCTCGGGTTCGTGACGGATCCTCTCGGATCTGCGAGCTTCAGTTTTCTGTAAAAGTCGCGCACACATATCTCATATGTATACTTTTACCACGACCTAATTAACCAAGATTTAAACCGTAGTTAATTAAGTCATAAACCAAAATCAATATTTGGTTCGCGATCTGTGTCGATCGATGCAACTTTTGTGTCGATCGACACTTCTTCAGAAACTCGCCATTTAAATGTATATCGAATATACATTCACCAAATCATTTATAAACTCTAGGCACCACAGGTGTAGGTTCTACAACTCTTTGTAGATCCAACTGCTGCTCTTCCTCATCAGGTTGAGCAGTCTCCTGTGATTTTCGAATTTCTTTGAGTTGTACTTTTACTCCCACTGTTCTTCTTGGAAAGAAAGTCTTTCTCAAGAAAACATAGTTCCGAGCAACAAACAATTTGTTTTCGAACTGGTTGTAACAGTAACATGCCTTGGTTTTGTTAGGACAACCAATGAAGTAGCACTTATCAGATTTGGGTGTGAGCTTATCAGATATTAAACGTTTTATATAAGTCTCGCAACTCCAAATCTCCATGATGGATAAATCAGAAACATTTACATTCCACATCTCATGTGGTATCTCTGTAACTGATTTCGATGGAACTCTATTTAATGTAAACTCAGACGTTTCTAGAGCGTATTCTTAGAAGGATAATGGAAGATCTAAGTGACTCATCATTGATCGAACCATATCTAATAAAGTCCGATTCAGGAGGAGTGAATTGTGAAACACTTTCACAATCTCTCAGATGATCACTAAATTCTTGACTTAAGTATTCACCTCCATGATCTCATCGTAGAGTTTTAATACCTTTGCCAAATTGATTTTGTACTTCATTTTTAGAACTCTTTGAATTTTTCAAAGATTCTGACTTATGTCTTATAAATAAGACATAATCGTACCTACTGAATCTATCAGTAAAGTTTAATGAAGTACTGAAATTTCTCCTCTAGCACTAATGCTCATCGGCCCATATACATCCGTATGTATAAAGCCCAATAAGCCTCTGGCCCTTTCATCATGTTCGTTCGCAACCTGCATCGACTGACGCATCGTTTGTGTCGATCGATACTACCTTTGTTGAAAGGAACCTTCCTCATTTTACCCAATAAACAAGATTCACTTTACTCATTATGATTCATAATCAGATGAGCCCAAAAGCCCATCACTATGGAGCTTCTGAATCTGTTTCTTATTTATGTGGCCCAAAACGACAATGCCAGGGAGAAGTTTGATTCGTATCATTTGACTTGAATCTCTTGGTATTAATGTTATAGTTATGCACATTCTGGTTTAGAACATAAAGTCCATTCTCTAATGGATTGCTACTATAAAATATATCACTTTAATCAAATGAATAACACTTATTCTTAATTTGAAAACTGATATCCTTCCATATCCAAGCAAGGAATAGAAATAATCTTTCTGCTCATAGCAGGTACATAGTAGCAGTTTTAAGTTCAAAATGCCATGAAAGAAAACAAATGAAATACTCCTACGGCTAATGCAGCAACTCTTGCTCCATTTACCACGCGTAGATCCACTTGTCCTTTCTCCATAGTCCTACTTCTGCTCAGGCCCTGCACATTTTCACAAAATATGAGTACCATAGCTGGTATCTAATACCCAATAAGTAGGACTATAAAAAGTAACACTTACTTCCATAACATAATACCTGAAGAAGAAGTCTCGTACGTCTTCTTCAGCTTCTCATAATCTTCCAAGAATTTATTGCAGTTTGTTTTCAAATGCCCATAACTATTACAATAACGGCACTTAACATCTTCAGAAGAACTGATTTTAACCTTAGGAACATGGCCAGACTCGCTTGGATTCACAATCGAGCTTGTCTTTCCATCACCTTTGTTCTTACAAAGTTTCTTAAACTTTTTACCCTTTTGTACCATAAGGACATTTGGGGTGTCCTTCTTGATGTTAGGTTCAGCAGTCTTAAGCATCCCATGCAATTCAGTCAACGTCTTCGTCAAGTTGTTCATGTTATAGTTCATAAAAATTGATCATAGCTTGACGGCAGTGACTGAAGAATGATGTCAGTAGCCAACTCTTGGCTAATGGGACAGTCCCGTTTCCCCAGGTTATCAATATAACCCATCATCTTAATGACATGAGGACTAACTGGTTCGCCCTTTGGTAGCTTGCACTCAATCAGAGACCTTACCGTCTGGTATCTCTGAGTTCGTGCCTGCTCCTGAAACATACTTTTCAGGCCAGTGATCATCTCTTTTGGCGACTCCACGTACTCATATTGCTTCTGCAATTCCGAGTTCATGGTAGCCAACATGAGACAACTCACATCCACTGCATCATTAGAATGCTTATCCCAAGCATCCTTATCTGACTGCCAGGCATTGACTCGGTACTTCTTGGGGAGAACTTTCTCAAGGACATAGTCCTTTTTCTCCTGTTTGAGAACAATTCTCAAGTTCCGATACCATTCAAGAAAGTTTGATCCATTTAACTTGTCCTTCTCAAGGACGGATCGCATGGAGAAATTGTTACGATGGTTTGAGCTAGACATAGCTGGAAAAACAAGGGAGGTTTAGTTATGATGTTCAAGAAATGAGAGGTCTTAACAATTAAGAAAACTCGCATTATATTCAAACAATGTTTCCTCAGATGAATATAATGATCCAAGACTCATACTTCACCAAACTTGAGCGAGCCACTGGCTATCACCCAAATTTTAGCTATCTAGGTAAGCAACAATTTTGCTAGTTATATCCAATATAACTCTTGGTTGTGGATTGACATCTTATGTCCAATCCACCTAATGTCTCTGAGCCCAAAACGATTTTGATGGCCCAGTCAAGTAAACCAATCTCTTGAGTCATGTAATTGTTTATGCCTTGCACTGCAAGCTCATCAACACGATTACTTCCTGCCTTACTCATGTAATTGTTGATACCTTGCACTGCAAGCCTAGCGTACAATGAAACGAGTCTTGACAGTTGACAAGATTGGAAAGACATCAAGTATCACTTGATATTTGATTGAGGAACAAAATCATTTAAAACGTTCAGTTTTATTATGTTTTAATTCTTCTAATTAAATGATTTGTCTTGGTTTGGTTCTGTGGTTTCAGGTTCCATAACCTAAACCATCGAATCTTGTGTTGACCGACACTACTTTAGTGTCGATCGATGCTGATTAACCAAAACCAATCTGCGATAACCGATCAATCCAATTGATCCGGTTTTGGGTACCGGTCAGTGTCGATCGATGCTACATTAGCATCGGTCGATACCAACCCAATCGCAATAAACCATTCTTAGCGTTTAACCATCATTAACCAAGCTCGATAACCAGTCCAATCCAATTGAACCGATTCATCAATCTCGCGAGGTTTGTGTTGACCGACACAACTCTTGTGTCGATCGATACTAGGCGAAACATAAGTTTTATTCGGGTTTTCGCCCTGTGTCGATCGACGCCGGATTGGCATCGATCGACACCATGCGAAAATCCCTAAATTCTTTTCGGGTCTTCGCCCTGTATCGATCGATGCCGGATTGGCATCGATCAACACCATGCGAAAAACCCTAAATTATTTTCGGGTTTTCGCCCTGTGTCGATCGATGCCGGATTGGCATCGATCGACGCCATGCGAAAAACCCTAAAACGTTTTTCGAACAAAACCCTAAACTAGGTTTTCAAGAAAACGAATTTTAGCAAGTTTGTATCAATCATACACAGATTCAGATTCAACCAATCTAATCAACATGCTACAGATTCAATGGAACCCTAAAGCTCTGATACCATTGAAGGAATTTCTAGCAGTTCCTAATCCAATTAGGCAATCCTGGTCTGAATTCCAAGCCTAGGATCTAGGGTTCATATAATTGAATCTATCAGATCTCAGAATTACCTGGTGATTAGCAGCGGAAGATTTGCAGATAATCGAGATCTAAAGCGCCTCAAATGCTGCGCCTCTACTGGTATCCACACGCACACAAACTGAACAGAAGGGATGCTAGTGCCTTTAGAGATCAGATCTCTCAAGAGGTTTCTATTTCTTTTCTGGTGGCTGTGTATTAGGTTAGGTTATGTGTAAAAGTCGACCATATATCTTATATATGTTGACTTATACCACGACCCGAATAACCAGCGATTTAAACCGAAGTTAATCTGGCCATTCGCGATCTGTGTCGATCGATGCACATGTTGCAACGATCGACACTGCCTCAGAAACTCGATATTGAATGCATATCAAATATGCATTTATCAGATCATTACATTAATGATCAACCTCACATTCTATTGTTCAGTTTGCTTAGGTGTGTGACCCTGTAGGATCATATAACACTAGCAATGGGTTCTAAACTCATTGATCATAAGTGGCTTCTAGCAAAGCATTACGATTGCCTAGTGTCATATGATTGTCTCATCTCGACAATACGACTTTCACTTAGAGCAAGTACAATAGATTTCAGGACATTCCCAACAGAAAATTCCGTCCGCGTAAATCCCGTTTACTCTCCGATTTTCTTGTTAGGCACTAGGCCCAACCCTACCGCCTGACTAGCGCCTATAGAGTATTCGAACAATGATATATATATATATATATCTACGACAAAGTTGTAGTCATATGTAGCTGAATTTTTTTATATAAGGCCTAGAACTCTGCATTTGTGAAATCATACTCTTCATTGTTTGGTCGTATGTGTGAAAAAAAAACAAGTGATTTTTTTTTTATCGAGAAAATGGATGTATAAATGTTTGAAACGTTCTAAGCATAGTGTTTGTGAGAAGTTTATTGAGGAAGTGAACATTTTTATTCTTTTCCTTGTAATCAAAAGTATTATATGGAGCACCACCTATTGTTTTATCTGTGTAAGAAGTGAAAAAAGTGTCAGGATGTTGTTATTGTGGCAAACCAACTTATGTTGAGAGGCTTTACATATAACTATTATGTCTGAACGCACCATAGATAATAATGTCACTACGGTGGCGAAGAATCGACAAGACATAACATGGGGGACGTGTAACGAGGAATGAATATGCTAATATTAAAGATCCGAACTATGATTTCAACGATCCCAATGAAGATTTAAACATGTTATCTGAAGGTGCCAAAAATGTCCAACAACCAATCTACGAAGAAAATTATGATACCATTTTCCAAGCTTTAGGAGCCGTAAATCAACTTTTATATGATGGATATATTGATGAAATTTCTCAATAGTACCTGACGTAAAAATGATGAATTGGAAGAGCAATTACAATCTCTCAGAGAAATGCTTGGACGATATCACTGAAAACTTTAACTATGTTCTTCCCTCGCCTAATAGAACTCCTAAAGCGTACTACGAGACAAAGAAGTTGATGCGGTATCTTGGGATGTCAAGTCATAAGATTGATATGTGCGAGGATAATTGTATCCTTTTTGGAATAGAAAAGATCGTGAGCTGTCACAATGTAGATTTTGTGGAAAATATCGATACAAAGCTTAGGAGGATCGATATCTTCCTCTATTCTCTATCAATTTTTCTTCTTCACTTCGTCGAAAGTTCTCTCTCTCTCTCTCTCTATCTATCTCTCTCTCTCTCTCTCTCTCTCTCTCTCTCTCTCTCTCTCTCTCTCTCTCTCTCTCTCTCTCTCTCTCTCTCTCTCTCTCTCTCTCTCTCTCTCCCCCTCTCTCCAACAGTTTCCCCCAATCTCTTAAACCCCTAGTTTTGATCACTTCTCCTTAACGATTCTTGTCTTCTCTTCTGCTTCCCTTATTTTCCGCTTTACGATTTTTCTTCTTAACATCCTCCAATACATAGTTCCCAGTCGATCCGAAGTCTCCCTAGTTAGATATGTATCTATGCTTCCTGATTTGGTGTAAAGGTAAGTTCTCTCTCTTTCAATCCGCTTCATATGAATATCACCATCCCTACTCTAGTTTACATGCATATGAATCTAAATCTTCATTAATCTAATTCGATTTTGTTTATGGTTTTGTGATTTCATCCTCACAATTCTTCTACTATAAGTCTCTACATACTCTAATTTTAACTTTTGTTTTGAATGTAGATGATTCCGCTTGGAGAAACTTCATCAAGGAGGATAACCTGAAGGCGTCTGATTCAAAGTCGCCTTCCTCCTGGAGCAGTTAGAGCCACCACCTCCTCGACTTCTCGCCATCCACTGTTAGTTTAATTTTTTTCATGAGTTCACCGGAGAGACGCAACATGCCTCACCTCTATCCAAAAAATCTCAACGTATGCTTATGGTGAGTTATCCAATCTATTTGTCTCTCATGGTTTAGGTCTTAATGTATAGCTATGGTTTATGTATGAATATGTGTAATGTGTGAACATGCAATTTGATTGTTGTTTGAGTTTGTGTCTGTTGAATAGGTCAGACTATGCTTTGGCAATTGGTGTGTGAACCAATCTGTGTTTTGGTGTGTGAATTAATCTGTGTGTTTGTCATACTTTGTAAGACATACGAATAATAGTTAATGGTTGTTTTAGTGATTGAAATATTAATATGTGTTAATAAATTGTGAATATGAGTTAATTGTTTTGTTAATACTATGTGTGAATCGGTTTGAATATTTGTTATGTATGAATCGTTTTTTAGAATAGTTATGAATAAAGTTATGTACTGATTGAAATAATAAGGTTATGAAATTGTTAATTGTGAATATGTGTTTCATGAACATGTGTGAATTGTTATTGAATGTATAATGAAATTGAATTTGATATTGGTTGATGGTTTAGTGATAAAATGGTTGAGATGACGGCTAAATAGACTTGTGGTTGAGTCTATTAATACACCAAGGAGCATGACTTTTTCCTAGGGCTCTCTCCTCACAAAGAATCAAGTCACTAGAAAAAACTAGAATGAGGAATCCACACACACTAGTTTTCACAAGAACAACTCAAAGATAATACTTTGAAGCAAACTGAATTGTTTATTATGTGGCTGAAAAGTGAATGATATAATGGTTAAAATGAGGCTTTTATAAAAGGTAATGACATAATTGTTGGAAAAGTCGGGTTTACTTTTTTGCCGTGCATGGGGCTGAATAAGGCAAGAAGAGACTCCTCGAGTTATTGAAAAGGGTGGTGATGATCTGATATTATCTGGTGGCTTTAGGACCATTGTAGTTTCAGTGGAACTCATAGAATGTGAGAGAAAGGCGTCATGTTGAAGCAATATTGGAGTTTACTTAATTGGGAAAGTGTAGACCCATTTTATGAAGGAAGCGATCGGTTCGGTTTGCCCTGGATCTTCGTTTGACTGTGTTGTTGTTGGCTAGTTCTCTTTAGTTTGATTTGGTCTTGAAATCACATGACAAGATGCCTTGATTTCCACATCATTTAGGAATTGAAATTAGATTGTTGTTTGGTTCTGATTATGGTTAGTGTTGGGGTCAAAAACCCCTAGACGAAAACAATAGCCGAGAACAAGATCGGACGATTGGACACGAACAAACGTCCATTTCAGATAAACAGAATTTCGTACAAATGATAAAGTTATACAAAGCGTCGATGAATTCGTATGAATAACCTTTTATACGAAAAGATTCAATGGACAACATTTCATACGAAGCGGACAACATTTCATACGAAACGAACAACATTTCGTATGAAATGAATCGATCGGACAAACACATCTTTCGACAAAAACTACGGATAGGCGAAACATCCGAACATGCAACTTCTGAGCTCAATCAGCTCGGATCCGAGCTAAACCAGCTCGGATTTTTTTATCTAAACCATATTGGATCCGGACATTTCCCTTCTCATTTTCCGAGCATAATCCACTCCTTCGGAAGTTCCAAGCTGAATGCATCTCTTGGGAACTTCCAAGCTGAATTCACTTCCCAAAACTTTCCGAAGTTCTCCTTATAAGTTCTTGGTCGTTAAATCAAACATTTGCCGATATCTCCTTCTTCGGATGTCAACTAGCCGCAATCCATCTTCGGAAACATCAGCTTATAAGTTCTTGGTCGTTAAATCAAAATCGTCGGATAGAGTTAGAGGAAATACGAATTTGGGCCCAAACATATGGGCCGAATAAAGAAGTCTATGCACAAACGGACTCGGATCATCCGTTTTTGGCCCATTCAGCAAAATAGGTTAAGCCGCGGAAAGATAGTCGTCAAAGTAAGAAGATAAACTTGAATAAGTGAAGATGAAGATATTTCCGAGCATAAGAGGTAAATCCGAGATTAAAATGTAAATCTTAACGGAAATGGAAACAGACAATAACAGGAAGATTTCCGAATATTTCACGGACGAAGATTTCCGAAGCCGACTTGTTGCAGCTATATAAGGAGGTGCACTTCCTACGACTCAGACATCTCGAAAAACCCTAGCATCTAGACTTAACACTTAGAAATTTTCTTAGAATCTTTTGTTCTTTGTACTCTCTTTTCCGATCTATTATCAATAAAATATCCTCCGGGTTCCTATTTTGGTGTGTTTACTTTTGAGATTTATGTTCCCTAAAAGTTTAGCTCTACAAGTTTTGATAGTGCGAGTTCCGACTCTCATAGTTTGGCACCATCTGTGGGGAGGAGAAATTTCTTACACTTAAAAACCACCGAATAGCAGATCCGTAGATATGGCCACCGACGGAGACATAGACATAGAAAGAACAAATCATCCACTGGCGATCAACGCTGCAGCAGACATAGCCGCAGCACACAACACCATGACGGACAACGTTGCAACAGACGCAGCTGCAACTAATGCAACAACAGCCGACGTAGCGCTAACCGATTCAACGCAGGCGACAGCCGTACCGGTGCAAAAAACTCATGATGGGAAGAAGGTGAATACCACACTCACCGATCACACGAAAAGGCTCGAGACAGAAAACAAAGGAGCACTTGGGAGGTGAACTTTGGACCTACCGAGCATAGGAGACTCAACATCTCAACGCCTTGCGGCTCAACGAGAAACCTTATGCTACATCATCCACAGCTTGCAAACAAGCAAACCTCTCTTGCGGTCATGTCAAACGCAAAACATCCATCACTACTAAACCGACCTGGAAGGCTCGCAATGACTATCGACATCGACGGAGAAGATTTCATGGACGCAACCTCAAACAAAAGAATCTTAACAATAATACCAACATCGAATCAAAATTCATCGAAACCGAAGAGAACATTTTGTGGTGTTCAAAGATCGTTTTCGTCGTAGCTCACTTTACGATCTTCCCGATTGTCGAGATAAGTACCTAAATTCATATTCGCCTTATCATCATCAATTACTTATACATTACTCTGATTTATTCAACTTCTTTATGACTTATCGATTTTAGCCTTGTTACAAGTTTTCCGCTTTCAACGCTTTATGATTATAGGAATTACTAATATCTCTAATTTACATATAAACTAACATGATATACTCTTGATCGAAATTGTAAATATCTCGTTAAACCTTTTCGTATGTTCAACGTACAATCTAATGCTCTTTGATTTCGTTGTACATAATGAGCACCTTCATTTGATACTTTCCAGTTATACGTCATGATCAGAGCCTAACCAATTTTCATCATCGAATGAGTCTCCGATTTTGCTTCGTTTGCAGATCTAGACATGACACCAAGAAGCCAAACGACCAACAATCGTACCAGAATCGAACGGCCCAGCAAATCCGCTTCAGTACGCAGCTACACCTTCTGCCCCTGACCAATTGTCGTCGAAGCCCCGTCGTCACGACAGCCAGTGTTTCAAGCTATCCTAACAACAAGCTTCTTAACCATCCACGCACAAAGACCAGAGTCTGACTGCATACAATAGCCGATCGTATGAGTAATCAAGACGTCCAAGCAGCGCAGCGCGCCAAACCGCACATTCATATTCGTCCTTCTCGGACAACACAATTTCGTGCTTGGCTTGACATTTTCGTGGTCAGTTTGAGTTCACGACCAGTTTGCGAGCTGATCGGTCCAGCATCATCCTCTATCCGTTAATGATCAACTATGACTGCACGCCTCTATAGTTCAACGCAGACTACCAAGCTCCGGCAAATGCCTTGATTGGGCCACAAAAGGTCCCGCAAAGAGAACAACCTGTGCGACATGACTCTCACCTGCAAATACAATCAGCACACGACGTGATGCGTCTTGCCGATCATATTTTACTCGGCTTGTCCGCAGTCAAACTGTTCAGCAACTCTGATCAGAATATCCTGATCGAACGGCCCCCGACTAAACAAGCTCGGACGTACCGGGACATGACTATCCATACGATGAGCCTGCTAAGACAGGTTATCATACGAACCTTTAGTGACGCCTGCTCCGCAGCTCGCGCAGCTTGCTCGGCAGCTTGCGCAGCTTGCTCGGCAAATGCTCGGCAGCTCGCGCAGCATGCTCAACAGCTCGCACAACATGCTCGGCAACTCATGCAGCTTGCTCGGCAACTCGCGCAACGTGCTCGGCAACTCGCGCAACGTGCTCGGCAACTCGCGCATCTTGTTAAGGCTCGACAACTCGTGCAGCATGCTCGACAACTCGGAGAATGCTCAAAAACTCCGAGCAGGCTAATCTACTTGGATTTTCCGAGCTCATATCATTTTGTTTTCCGAACTTGCAAGTACTTGCAGCATTCTCGACAGTTTACAGAATGCTTGGAAACTCACATAATTTTTGGAAACCCCGAGCAGGTTAACCAGCTCAGAAATTCTGAGCTAACAAGCTCGAATTTTCCGACCTGATCTCATTTTTCTTTTCGAGCTAAAAAAGGTCGTCTCAGACAAAACGTGAGCTTTCAGCTCAGGAAAAAAATCAGCTCGTGCAAAACGGAGCAATCAGCTCGGGAAGAGAAAAAAAATAGCAGCACGAAAATGAAAGGAGCAGCGATCTCTGAGCTCATCATACACACATATACACAAGCTGGTCATATACATATATCAACTTTCCTAAGCAAGCGACAAGATAACGAACATGACTTATTTTCCCAAGGATAAGATGAGATGAGAACAGGATATCTCTGAGCAAAAGTTATGCTCAACACATCACGATAAGCTGCTCGGCACAAAGACATGCTCCACATCCTTGAGAAAGTTAAAAGAAAAGAGGTACATAAACATTTTCCGAGAACAAAGTGTTCTGAGCAAAACATACCTTTGATTTCCCGAGCCGATCTCCTTTGTCTCACCATACGCTTGGGATAGCTCGGCCCAAATCGGGAGCTAAACTGAAGGTGCCCAGTAATCCTCCTCTGCATATTGATTTTTGCTTGGACGCGCGATCTCTGCTCCGCGCGTAACCGCGATCTTTACGTGTTGAGCAAAAAATCTCGACAATCATTTCTCTGCAACGCGCCAGGATTCGAGCAAAACATGACCACATGATCTCTTCAAGGCGTACCGACCTTCATGAGGCAACAACCAGCTCGAAAAAATTACTTTTTCACGATCTTCTCACCACTCGCACAGAACCTGCTTGGATGCACTATTCCCATGATCAGTAGGTGATTGCCTCACTCTACAATGATCGCATCATCGAACATGGCGAACGTAAAATATTCTGCTCGGAGGATTTGATCATTCGACGAATTAATCTTCTCGGAACGTTGGTAATCAGATCGATGATACGAACGACGCGGTCAGGTGCACTTGTCCGCGTCCAAAACTACCAACAAGAAACTGCCGAATACTATAAGTCCAATGTCCGCAAGTGAAGGTTCCTTGACAACAACCTAGTCCTATTAAAAGTATTCGAGAACATGGCTGAACGAAACACATGTAAACTAGGAGCGAACCGAGAAGGAACATACATAGTTACCAAAATAGCTTGCCATGGAGCATACAGACTTGTCAACATGGACGACGACAAGATTCCAAGAAGTTGGAATGCAACACATTTTGAAGAAGTACCATCACTAAGACGAGATTTCCAAACATCTCAAGAAACACTTGAATTATGGGATGGCTTGATCCCCGAAACGGGTACGTAGCCAGACGATATCTTGATCGGTTCAGCTGTGCCTCCTTTTCAAAAAAAAGGGGGAGTGAGTCCGTATATATCTACACTTCCGCATCAGAATTCAGAAATTTTTAAAACAATTTTCGAACTCCAAAGCTTTTCGGACAGAGTTGCTCAGAACATTTAGACACACAAAGCCCACCGCATAACAGCTCGAAACTTCCGAGCAAATCAGCTAGGAAATTCCGAGCCATTCAAACAAGTCAGCTAGGAACTTCCGAGCAAGTCAGCTAGGAAAGTCTGAGCTATTCAAACAAGTCAGCTAGGAAAGTTCAAACAAGTCAGCTAGGAACTCCCGAGCAAGTCAGCTAGGAAAGTCCGAGCTATTCAAATAAGTCAGCTAGGAACTTCCGTGCAAGTCAGCTAGGAAAGT
This sequence comes from Orychophragmus violaceus, assembly GCA_030180135.1. NCBI lineage: Eukaryota > Viridiplantae > Streptophyta > Magnoliopsida > Brassicales > Brassicaceae > Orychophragmus > Orychophragmus violaceus. Next base: position 100,703,432 of record CM058239.1, read on the forward strand.
CCGAGCTATTCAAACAATTCAGCTAGGAACTTCCGAGAAAGTCAGCTCGGAACTTCCGAGAAAATCAGCTAGGAACTTCCGAGCAAGTCAGCTAGGAAAGTCCGAGCTATTCAAACAAGTCTGCTAGGAACTTCTGAGCAAGTCATCTAAGAAAGTCCAAGCTATTCAAACAAGTCAGCAAGGAACTTCCGAGCAAGTCAGCTCGGAACTTCCGAGAAAATCAGCTAGAAACTTCCGAGCAAGTCAGCTAGGAAAGTTCGAGCTATTCCAACAAGTCAGCTAGGAACTTCCAAGCGAGTCAGCTCGGAACTTCCGATCAAGTCAGCTAGCGAGTCAGCTTGGAAATCCGAGCAGTATAGCTCGAACATTCCGAGCAAATCAGCTTGGACGTCTGAGCAGGACGCTCCTCTCGAAGGAAAACGGAACCTGTCCGACTAACTTCAAAAGGTATCCGGACAACTCTCACGGCACTCAGCTCATACAACCAATTCACTTAAAACAACTCCAGATGATGGATCATAACTACAGGCATGGCGCATCCGCAAAAGTTCAAACTCTCCATCCAAACACTTGAATTTGTCCGGTAACAAAAATGAACCTTTTCTTAATCTCATTTAATTTAGTTCTCTTAGATCAAAATTAGAATATAAACTTCGTAAATTAGAATTTGTTTACTATCACGTCATACCTAGTCGAATGCATGTTAGGAATAGTTTATCTTGTCTGCTGACGGCCGCAACAGACAAAGAAATACATCCTTTACAGATATTAGCTGACATGTCCTATACGGATTGAGGCTCTATACATCCAACAAACAGATAAAAGCGGGCTATATAAATCTTAAATACCGCCAAGGTATGTTTATTATCGGTAAAGGGAACATAAGTCGAGAGTCGATAGTAAACCCGGAAATCGGGAAGTCGATAGGTCTTCGAATCCGCCGCACCAGTACTAGAGTCGATAAGAGACCTCAAAAATCCAGTATGATGCTACTCAGCACACTCGTAAAATGATGGTATAGCCAAGTATATCTTGGTTCGATATCTTTGAAAGGTGGATACTGCGGATATCGGCTTACTTTCGATAAACAGAAGATGTGAGGCAAAAGTTTAGCGAAAAAACGGAATCGAAAGTCCAAACCCAGTAAAACACAACACGCTTGTCTGGAAAACGTCATTATTGAGTACACGACTGACGAGGGAAGATAAGACGGGAAACCCCCACACTAGTACTGAAGTCAACTATAAAACTCCAAAACCCAGTAAAACGCCCCGAGCACACTGGTCTAATCATTACACTTCCGCAAGAAGAGTACATCTCACTAATCTTCAGAATTAATCTCTAAACCCAGTAAATGCAACACGCTGGTCTAAACAACGTCATTATTGAGCATACAACCGACTATGGGAATATAAGTCGGGATACCCCCGCACTAGTACTGAAGTCAAAAGTAAAGCTCCTAAACCCAGTACGACACTTCCGAGCACACTTGTCTAATCATTACAAGTCCACAAGAGGAATACATCTTGCTATTCCCCGGACGCAATTTTGAAACCCAATAAGACGCCTCCGAGCACACTGGTCTAATCATTACAAGTACGCAAGAGAAATATATCTTACTATTCCTCGGACTCAATTTTGAAACCCAGTCAGACGCTTCCGAGCACACTGGTCTAAATCATCACAGGTTCATAAGTAGAGTACATCTCGCTAATCTTCAAACTTAACTCGAAACCCAGTTAGGCGCTTCAGAGCACGCTGGTCTTAGTCATCACAAATCGATAAGGCGAGTATATCTCGCCGACCTTCGAACTCAAAACTTGATTCGAAATATGGCGGAACGCTTCTACGAGCGCCAGATTTAAACGCTATCTCATTAACCTCAAGACTCAGAATACGCATCTGAGTGCAATGCTCCTAAAGCACCAAGGTCAAACGCTAAAGCATACTTTCCTCTATTCATTATACGAAGCTGTCCGGAAAAGCCTCCAAGCTATATGAAACCAACTCGTATAGTCTATACGGAGCCGATGAGGGAGATTTTCTCCTGCTAAAATCTGCTAGACTTTTCTGCATTAATCGGCCTAACGTCAACACGACAATTCAGCTTCTCGGTCGTACAAATCGCCCTAGCAGGCTCGACAAACTAACCTGAAACCAAATCCTACTCAATAATCCGAGCAGATTGGCTCAGAAAATCCGAGCATGTTTGCGCAGGAAATCCGAGCAGACTTTCTAAGAAATTCCAAGAAGACATGCTCGAAAATCCGAGCAGACTTACTCGGAAAATTGTGAAGCCCAACGCGATTTCTCTCTCGGATCCATCACATTCGTAAACACGACCGGTTCACAATTCAACGCACCTTCTCGACTGTTTTGCTTGTTCGAATAAGGAAGCGACGATGAAATACCAAAAATAGATTTCCAAACATCGAACGACAAGACTTAGAAATACGAATGGCTTGATCCCTTTCTTAAGAGTATGTAGGCAGCCTTTCATAAGGTTTAGCTGTAAACAAAAATTCTTCGTTTAAAGTAACGAAGCATCCAAGTCATACGCCAGAATGACCAATGGTTCCAAAGAAAAGTTCAGCAATATACGGAATTGTTGGAAGTTTCGGTTGATCCTGATTCAATTCTCATATTGATATCAACCTAAACATGCATTAGATCTAGGTGTTCTTATTTAGAAACATATGATCTCACCTTTTACCTGTTTGTTTGCAGCGGAATTGATGAACAGGTCAATGATCAGGGAGATACACCGAGAGATGGATCCTCCAAAGGCTCACACACGCAATCACCGGAAACTGGCTGCTAGACCACAAGGAGGCTGGCGCAGAGAGAGGAGAGAGGCGCGGCTAGGGTTGGGTTAAGGGAGAAGAGAATTGGCTTTTAGTCATTTAAAAACCTTCTCTTTCCCTTTTGGGCTTTTGGGCCCAATCTGATTAAATTCCATTTAATCAGACCCATTAGTCTTTCTCTCTTAGTACGACAAATGCCTAGCACTTTTGTCGTACTTCTGCTAAGCCGTTCCAACATTATTTCCTGCTAGCTTAAGCGTGTGACCCATATGGGATCATACAATAAAGGCAATAAGTCCAAGACTTATAGATCATGAGCGGACTCTAGCAAGCCATCATGACCCCCAGCATTGTATGACTTATGTCTGATCACTGACATACTCTTACGTTATAGAGACAGTACAGAGATTGCTGGACACAATTCCAACAATCTCCCACTTGAACTGGAATCTCTGTATTCATAATCCCTTTCGTCTCAATATCTCGATTAGTCATAAGGCAAGATTAGTGTCATCCTTATAAAGCCTAATCTTGTTCATCGGACTCTGATTTGATACTGACAATACAAACGACTCGGGAAAGTCCGTTTGAGCATGGCCATGCGTTTTCCAGTATTCAAATCTCCGATTGGCCTAGAGATATTCACTCCATTTATATTGGAGGGACAAATCCCATCTTGTTCCATCACTGTAAACTACTCATTTCATGATGTACCCAAACAAGGTCCTTATAGCTATCACAGAACGATAGCGTTAGACAATGATCAAAGTGCATCAGTCCATATGCAGTCACATGCATGCGAAATCAGGTCTAAGGACTATACTCTATAGTCGTAGTAAGAATCTCTTATGACACAGATATAAATATCCTGAAGAGTTCTTATAAGCGGGTCTTGTCCGGTCGTATGTTCCCAACATACACCTATGTACTGACTTTGATGCCGTGCATCTATGACACATTAAGACTTTGTCATAAGTCACGTACCAATCCAGTCTCACACGGTTGTTGATGTTCCAATTTCAACAACCTTCGACTGGGGACGGGATGATATAAAACATCTATCAAATATAGGGTCTCATGATCAAGCTAAATGACTTCGATGACTCAAGATCAAGTCATTTACTTCGATGACCTATAAAATGGTTCATATCATTTTGGAACGATTATTTCATCACAGTTAAAAATAATCTTGAAATAATAATTTCATTAAACATAGAATAATGTTTTACAAGAACATATCAAATAACTAAAATAAAGCTCACAAAACTCCCACTCAAATTTAGATTACATTTCAATGTTTCTAATGCCTACAGCTTCAGTAAGGAACTCGAGCTTAGGCCTTGGGAGTGGCTTTGTCAACGGATCAGCGACATTATCATCTGTCGGAACTCGGCTGATCTTGACTTCCTTTCTATTAATGATGTCACGTATCAAGTGATATCTTCTTTGAACATGCTTGGATTTCTGGTGTGATCTTGGTTCCTTTGCCTGAGCTATAGCACCATTGTTGTCACAAAATAGTGCCAGAGGCTCAGCCGCATCTGGTATCACACCTAGTTCCATAATGAACTTTCGAATCCAAACAGCTTCCTTCGCTGCTTCTGAGGCGGCGATATATTCAGCTTCTGTAGTGGAATCAGCAACGGTGTCCTGCTTGGAGCTTCTCCAACTTACTGCACCGCCATTCAGACAAAAGACATAACCGGACTGTGACCGGAAATCATCTGTGTCTGTCTGGAAACTTGCGTCCGTGAATCCACTGACTTTAAGCACATCACTTCCACCGTACACTAAGAACTTATCCTTAGTATGTCTTAGATACTTCAAGATGTTCTTTACGGCAATCCAATGGTTTTCACCTGGATTTGACTGGTATCTACTCGTCATGCTCAATGCTTAAGCAACATCAGGACGAGTACAGATCATGGCATACATGACAGATCCTATTGCAGATGCATAAGGAATATTCTTCATGCGCTCAAGCTCAGCAGCCGACGTAGGGCTCTGCTTCTTGCTCAGCGTCGTGCCATGTACCATTGGCGTGAAGCCCTTCTTGGAATCTTTCATGCTGAATCTTTGTAGGACTTTGTCAATGTATGAGTCTTGACACAAGCCTATCAGCCTCTTAGGTCTATCCCGATAGATCCTAATTCCAAGAACGTATGCGGCTTCACCCATGTCTTTCATGGAAAAACAACTTCCAAGCCAGTCTTTTACAGACTTCAGCATTGGAATGTCGTTTCCGAGAAGCAGTATGTCATCAACATACAGAATAAGAAAAACGATTTTGCTCCCACTAGTTTTCTTATACACGCATTGTTCTTCTTCGTTTCTGATAAAGTCAAATTGCTTGATCGCTTCATCAAAACGAAGATTCCAGCTCCTCGATGCTTGCTTCAATCCATAAATGGATTTATGAAGCTTGCATACTTTCCCAGCATTCTTTGGATCTATGTAACCGTCAGGTTGTGTCATATACACATCCTCTTCCAGAATACCATTCAGGAAGGCGGTTTTCACGTCCATCTGCCAAATTTCATAATCATGAAAAGCTGCAGTTGCTAGTAGAATCCGAATAGATTTCATCATAGCCACCGGTGAATAGGTTTCATCGTAGTCCACACCGTGAACTTGTCTGAAACCTTTTGCCACCAACCTGGCTTTATAAATCTGGACATTTCCATCCACGTCATTCTTCTTCTTGAAGATCCATTTGCACTCGATGGCTTTTACACCAACGGGTAAGTCAACCAACGAAAAGACTTGGTTGACCGACATGGAGTCCATTTCGGAATCAGTGGCCTTGCGCCACTTAGAGGAATCTGGGCCCATCATGGCTTGATTGAAGTTCGATGGTTCATCACCATCAATGATCAAAAGATCATGACAGTCAGTCACGAGGAATCCCTGATATCTCTCGGGTTCGTGACGGATCCTCCCGGATCTTCGAACTTCAGGTACTACAGGTTCAGGCTCTACAATTTCTTGTAGATCCTCCTGCTGCTCTTCCTCATTAGGTTGAGCAGTATCCTGTTCATCTTGAATTTCTTCAAGCAGTACCTTACTCCCACTGCCTTTCTTAGAGAGAAACTCTCTCTCAAGAAAGTTACAATCCCGGGCAACAAAGATCTTGTTCTCGGAACGTAGATAGAAGTAATAAGCCTTGGTTTCCCGTGGATAACCAATGAAGTAACATTTGTCAGATTTTGGTGTAAGCTTGTCTGAGATTAATCTCTTGACATAGGCTTCACAACCCCAAATTATGAGATAAGACAGCACTGGAGCCACTCCAGTCCATAATTCATATGGTGTCTTTGCTACTGCTTTTGATGGCGCTCTGTTTAATGTGAACACTGCTGTTAGCAGAGCATATCCCCAAAGGGATATTGGAAGGTCTGTGTGACTCATCATAGATCGAACCATATCCAATAAGGTCCGATTTCTCCTCTCAGACACACCATTCCATTGAGGTGTTCCAGGAGGAGTGAGTTGGGATACGATCCCACACTCTCTCAGATGATCACTGAATTCTTGGCTTAAGTATTCTCCTCCTCGGTCGGACCGAAGAGCCTTAATGCTTTTGCCAAGTTGGTTCTGTACTTCATTTTGGAATTCTCTGAACTTCTCAAAAGATTCAGACTTATGTTTCATCAAATAAACATATCCATACCTACTGAAATCATCAGTAAAGGTAATGAAGTACTGATAGTTTCCTCTTGCATTAGTGGACATTGGGCCACACACATCAGTGTGTATCAGGCCCAATAAGTCACTGGCCCTCTCGTTAGGTTTATTAAAGGGGGCCCGTGTCATTTTGCCCATCATGCAGGATTCGCATTTCTCACATGACTCAAAGTCAAATGAGCCAAGAAGTCCATTCGAATGGAGCCTCTTGATGCGTTTCTCGCTGATGTGCCCTAAACGACAATGCCATAGAAACGTTCGGTTTTCCTCATTAGGTTTAAACCGTTTTGTATTGATGTTATAAATTGGCGCGGATTGATCGAGTATGTAAAGCCCATTCGTAAGAGGGGCCGAACCATAGAACAAATTGTTGCGATTGAAGGAACATAATTTATTCTTAACTGAAAAATCATAACCTTCCAAATCCAACAAAGAAATTGAAATAATATTTCTGCTTATAGCAGGTACAAAATAACAATTATTAAGTTCTAAAATCAATCCCGAAGGTAAAGACAACAAGTAAGTTCCTACAGCTAGTGCTGAAACTTTCGCTCCATTCCCAACTCGTAGTTCCACTTGTCCTTGCTTCAGCCTTCTACTGTTGCTGAGTGCCTGCATATTAGTACAAATATGAGCCCCACAACCAGTATCCATGACCCATGAGGTATTATCAGAAGTAGTTGTATTAACTTCTATAACAAAAATACCTGATGAAGAAGTCTCGAAAGTCTTCTTCTTTAATTCCTTTAGACCTTCCTGGAATTTCTTGCAATCTCTTCTCCAATGCCCCAGTTCTTTGCAGAACCTACACATGTCAGTAGGCCCAGCCTTGGACTTGGGCTTGGGCTTTGGCGTGTCTGAGTCCACGACTTGGACACCCTTGGCCTTTCCCTTATCCTTAGCAGAAGACTTCTTAAACCCCTTGCCCTTTTGTACCATAAGTACATTGGGGTCCTTGGCGGTTTTCTTCAAGTTGGGCTCTGCAGTCTTGAGCATTCCGTGAAGCTCAGGTAGTGTCTTACTCAAGCCATGCATGTTAAAGTTCAGAATGAACTGATCATAGCTTGCAGGTAAAGACTGCAGAATGATGTCGCAGGCAAGTTCCTGGCTGATTGGGCAGTCGAGTTTGTGAAGATGATCGAGATAACCCATCATCTTCAACACATGAGGACTCACTGCCGCATTCGCAGCCAACTTACAGTCCAAGAGGTTCTTAACTGTCTGGAACCTCTCGGTCCTAGCCTGCTCCTGAAAAAGCGATTTCAGGCTTGCCATGATCTCGATTGGAGACAATACACTTTCGAACTGCTTTTGCAGCTCTGGAGTCATTGTCACCAACATCAGGCAATAAACATCATTTTCATCTGACGAATGCTTTTCCCAAGCATTGTGCAGAGTCCTGGCAGCATTGGCAAGAGGCCTCTCGGGGAGGGGATCTCGAAGGACATAATCCTTCTTCTCCTGCTTGAGGACCAGCCTCAAGTTCCTTGACCATGTCAGGAAGTTCGTTCCAGTCAGCTTCTCCTTCTCGAGAACAGACCGGATCGAGAACGTGTTTTGTGTGCTTGTAGTAGTCATATCTGAAATATATAAATAAAAAGGTTATTAGTTATATGTTCAAAATGATTAATCTCGTATTAAAGTATAATATGATTAATCATGCATTATATTCAATAACCTAAGTTACCCTCAATAGAATATAATGATTCCAAGATCCACATATAACTAAGATCAAAGTGGGCCACTGGCCGTCACCCAACCTTAGCTTATATCGGTAAGCCCTATATCGGCTAATTATATCCGTGATATAACTCTTGGTTGTGAATCTGGGCCCGAGGCCCAATCCACCCTGATGTCTCAAGGCCCGGGACTCCCGATGGCCTAGTCAAGAAAACCGGACTATACAGTCATGTACTCATTAATGTCTGGGACTCCCAATGACATTTATGAATCACAAACCGTCTTACCCACGCAAAAGCAGACATCCTCACACTGTAAGGCCATGAATGCAATTGAATGGGCTTTGACAGCTGACATAGCCTGGACAAGACATCCAACGCTTGATATTGTTTGAGGTCCGTAGGTTTATTAAAATCATTCCCAAAATAGAAGATTACTATTTCGGGAAACTTTCTATTTATGGAAACCTACTATTTTTAGAAACTTTCTAAAATTGGAAACTTTCTAAAACCGGAAACTTTCTAACTTTAGAAACTTCTTTAAAATCCAAAACCCGCAAATTCAGAAACTTCTAATTTTGGAAACTTTCTAATTTCGAAATTTCGGAACTTTATAAAATTTAAAATCGAATTTCATAATTTTATTTTATAAAATAAGTTTTAAATTTAAATCTGAAGAATGACTCAATTAATGGCCCAATTGTTTTAACTTCTTGGCCCGAGGCCCAAGAATTGGTCCATGTCCAAGACATGACCCAATTGTCCAATTAATTGACATAACCGGTCTGGTTCATTAAAATTGGTCTAACCAAATTTTAATTACTACGATGACCACAATTGTCAACCGGTTATTTACTAAACCGGATTTTCTCAATTTATTTGGTCCAACCAAATCAAATTAGAAATCCTGGTTTAGGCACAAAATCCAATTTACGACTTTGGATTTCTTATCCCGGTTTAACCAGATTTAATAAAATTATTAATCTGTTTATTAAACCAGAACGTTGATTTTTAATTAAAATCTTAAACCGAGCCTTAAACCGAACCGAATTAGTCACGAACCAAAACGAGTTGGTCGTGACCTAATTTCCAGCCGCTCAGCCTCTCGTCCAGCCGCTCAAACCGCGAGCCGTTCGATCCGAGATCGAGGACGGTCGGGACGAGCCAGCCGGACGATCGGGACGCACGCCAGCCGGAATGCTCGGACGATCGGGACGCTCCGCACGGACAGCCGGGACGCGATCGGTACGACGCGATCCGACGTGATCGCCGTGCGATCACTCGGCCGATCGACCGTTCCGATCCCGACCGTTCCGCTTCTCGGCCGTGATCACCAACCGGCCAAGCCGGTTGATCACGCCTTGGCCAATCAACAAAAACCCGAGTCATATAGCTCGGTTTTGTGATTCAAGTGTTTGTTCAGGATTTTAATTCAGTTTCTTATGTGTTTTTCTTATCAGTAATGGATTCAAAACACATCTAAACAGATTAAACAACCTAAACAATGAATCTAAAACAAGAAACCTAAGAACCAATGGCTCTGATACCACTGTTGGAAGTTTCGGTTGATCCTGATTCAATTCTCATATTGATATCAACCTAAACATGCATTAGATCTAGGTGTTCTTATTTAGAAACATATGATCTCACCTTTTACCTGTTTGTTTGCAGCGGAATTGATGAACAGGTCAATGATCAGGGAGATACACCGAGAGATGGATCCTCCAAAGGCTCACACACGCAATCACCGGAAACTGGCTGCTAGACCACAAGGAGGCTGGCGCAGAGAGAGGAGAGAGGCGCGGCTAGGGTTGGGTTAAGGGAGAAGAGAATTGGCTTTTAGTCATTTAAAAACCTTCTCTTTCCCTTTTGGGCTTTTGGGCCCAATCTGATTAAATTCCATTTAATCAGACCCATTAGTCTTTCTCTCTTAGTACGACAAATGCCTAGCACTTTTGTCGTACTTCTGCTAAGCCGTTCCAACATTATTTCCTGCTAGCTTAAGCGTGTGACCCATATGGGATCATACAATAAAGGCAATAAGTCCAAGACTTATAGATCATGAGCGGACTCTAGCAAGCCATCATGACCCCCAGCATTGTATGACTTATGTCTGATCACTGACATACTCTTACGTTATAGAGACAGTACAGAGATTGCTGGACACAATTCCAACAGGAATTGCTCGGAAGACTTTCCTTCGGGATATCCACATGCGAGTTTCTCTCGGACGATCCAAGCTGCCTGGCTGCTCGGATGCTCGGACGGTCTGAGAAAACCTGCTCGTCGCTTTCGCGTACTCTTTGCTCGATGAACTGATCTGCTCAGAAACATTTTACTCGGTAACTTTGTGCTCGGCCTTTCCGGTCTAACCATGCTGCTCTGCATTTCTTATCAGTTCATCCTGCTTGGTGCTATGAAGTGATGGCCAAATTCAAAAAATTTCCCGCTCGGCTTGGTGACATCTACTCGGCGTCCGCATGTTGACTGTCGCAGACAGACTACTTAGACATACTGCTCGGATGGTCTACTCGGCTTATTCCACGATTAAACACACTCGGCGTCCAATCTGTCACCACAGGGCAACAAAAACATTTCGACAACTTTCGACAAAATCTCAAAAACAAGAACGCCTTTGGCAAAAAGACACTATCTTGACTATTCTCCGAGAAGAATCAACCTTAATATATCCTCTACGGAAAATTACTCTGAATCAATTCAATGGTTTACGATAGGCATCTCATGACGGAGCTAATCACGATTAGGCATCGACCAAGCTTTTGCACGAAAAAATCAATTACCGCCTAAAGATCCTAAAGGGTCACCATATATGCGCCAATGGATGTGAGTCGACTTACTCGAAAAGTCGGAACAAATCCAACTCGGAAATGCCGTTCTAAAAATCTATCCAGATCGACATGCAAGACGAAGGCCGAAATTTGACGAACAATTCAGATAATCCGTCATCTCGAACGGAAAAGCAACGAAACAAAAACGGTTAAACCAAGTCTTTTAGACAATTGTTTTTGCCTCGAATACTAAAGAACCTCGCCACCATCGTACCCGAGTCTGACGAGCTGGGGGGCTAATTGTTTGGGTCAAAAACCACTCGACAAAAACAAAAGTCGAGAACAAGATCGGACGATCGGACATGGACAAACGTCCATTTCGGATAAACAGAATTTCATACAAATGATAAAGTTATACAAAACGTCGATGACTTCGTATGAATAGCCTTTTATATGAAAATATTCAAAGGACAACATTTCATGCGAAGCAGACAACATTTCATACGAAACGGACAACATTTCATACGAAACGGACAACATTTCATACAAAACGGATCGATCGGACAAACACATCTTTCGACAGAAACTACGGATAGACGAAACATCCGAACATGCAACTTCCGAGCTGAACCAACCAGCTTGGATTTTCCGATCTAAACCAGATTGGATCCGAACATTTCCCTTCTCATTTTCCGAGCATGATCCACTCTTTTGGAAGTTCCGAGCTGAATGCATCTCTTGGGAACTTTCGAGCTGAATTCACTTCCCAAAACTTTCCGAATGGACATTCCACTTAGATCGTATAATCAAACATTTGCCGATATCTCCTTCTTCGGATGCGAAACTAGCCGCAATCCATCATCGGAAACATCGGCTTATACGTTCTTGGTCGTAAAACCAAAATCGTCGGATAAAGTTATAGGAAATACTTATTTGGACCCTAACATACAACATTCATATTTCCGAAACTTTGGGCCGAATAAAGAAGTCTATGCACAAACGGACTCGGATCCTCCGTTTTTGTCCCATTCAGAAAAATAGGTTAAGCCGCGGAAAGATAGTCATAAAAGTAAGAAGATAAACTTGTATAAGTGAATATGAAGATATTTCCGAGCATAAGAGGTAAATCTGAGATTAAAATGTAAATCTTAACGAAAATAGAAACAGAAAATAACAGGAAGATTTCCGAATATCCCGCGGATGAAGATTTCCAAAGCCGACTTGTCGCAAATATATAAGGAGGTGGACTTCCTACGACTTAGACATCTCGAAAAACCCTAGCATCTAGACTTAGCACTTAGCAATTTTCTTAGCCTCTTTTGTTCTTTGTACTCTCTTTTCCGATCTATTATCAATAAAATATCCTCCGGGTTCCTATTTCGGTGTGTTTACTTTTGAGATTTATTTTCCCTAAAAGTTTAGCTCTACAAGTTTTGACAGTGCGAGTTCCGACTCTCACAGTTAGTTAGATCCTAAATCTCTATTGTGGTTGCTTTAGATTGCTGGGTATTTGTTGTGGTTTCTATAGATTGCCAAGTCTCTATTGAATTTTTACAATTGTTATCTTGTGAGAGATATCTTATTTTATGCTTGTAAGGGAATCAAGTACAATATGCGAATCTTGTTTTTGAATACAATTGCTTTAGATTGCTATGGTTCATTTAGGTTCTAAGTCAAATGTTTTTTATGCTATGGTTTGTTTAGGTTCTAAGCCTATAGTTTTTTTCTCGTAATACTTGTTATTGAATATGGTTGCTTTAGGTTCTCAGTATGATAGTCCTTGATTGTTAGTTCTGTGTTTTAGCTTCTTATTAAATATGCCAATTTGACTGTCTTATGTGATCACCATAATTATTTATTTTTATTCTAATAGGTTTGACATAGATGATTTCATCCGGAAAGACATAGTGGTGGAATATCAATCCAATTTTTGGTGACTATGGTAGGACTATTATATGGTGCCACAAGCAAAGAAAGAGTGGTGTATTATCTTTGTGGTATGTATCCTACTTTCAGATATTGTTATATTAACTTATATGTTTTTGGTATGTTTATGTATATATACTAACACATATTGTTTCTTGTAACAAAAATACTATTGTAAAAACAACATCATAATATGGTTGTCAATCGTTGGGCAACCATATTCAAAAAGTCGATTAGAAACATTGTAAGCAAGAGGAAACGTGCTGGAAAGAATCCACACATTATCGATCTTGCTGACTAGAATATTATGCTAGGGAGTTGATAGGATGCAGAAAACATATAGAAGTGCAAAACAAATTCATATAATGCAACTTAAAATCTGGATGGCTTAGGTACTCACCTTTATACTTCTGGCGCTAAAACCCACATCTGAGTGGCTTATAAAATGGTAAGTTGTTTTATATTACATACAATTTTATTTTTAGGTTATGTACTGCATATTCATACATGTATGTTTTGTTAGGAGCTTGAGGCTGGAGTTGCATATGTTGCAACAGAGCTTGTGCATAAGACCCACAATCGCAAACATGGGTCTTCCATTGAGATAACATCAGAGGCTCTTATAACAGATATTGGAGCATTGACGATTGAGCGATTACAGGACTCCTATGTTAGTGAGGGAACACCAGTAACGCCTTCTCCCCACGAGCTCACTGCCGCTTATATTGGGGTAAGGTTGGTTCTTTAGGTTATGCTATGGTTCCTGTAGCTTCCAAGTCTATGTGGTTATGCTAATGTTTTGGTTACATTTTGCATTTAATTTTGTTAGTTTCTTAGACTTTTGCATTTAGAATTCTTATGAGCATTTAAAGTTAGGAATTCTGCATATTTGGTTGTTATTGAAGTATTTCTTTGTCTTTTGCAGGTGTTTAGAGATCCTTGTTGCTTTGGTGAGGTAAGGAAGCAAGAAAGGAGTTCAAGGAGTGAAGATGAGGAGCCAAACACAGCCATCGGCATGGTTCATCGACCAGACGGGGTCGATAGAAGTTCAAGCCGTCTACGAATTTTCACCTGGGAAAGTATTGGGGTGGCACATCAGCCAAAACACCCCGATACATTTTACCTCTCCACATCGGCCATCTCGTATCAGGCAGATCACTATGATACATCACATGTATACTTGGTCAGAATTTCCCCTGAGAATGTATCGACTGCCCCAATCGACCCGATCACCAATACATTACCTGCATGTATCAGCTTGCACCCATCGACCAGAACCAACCGATACAAACCACTTTCGGATCACTTTATTTACAGAAATGCCACTACGGGATGAGTCACTATATATATGATTTTTGACCTATTTTGAGAGATCTACCTTATATCTTATGAACTTGTTTTGCCCCTTTTGAATCTTATACATTTTGTAATATTTTATTTTTAGTTTTTCAAGTACTTGTTATCTTTTTAATCTTTTATCTCTAATCATTTTTTCTCACTTAATATTTATAGGTTTAGTTGGGGAAAATTTGATTAGTGAGTAGTTCTCTTTGGGTTTTTAGATGAGGTAGATTAGAGCTTGATTAGGGATGATTTAAAGGTGTTTAGGACTTTATTAGTGTTAATACTTCTCTATTAGGTTGATCTCTAAGCTATATTTACAAGAATTTGTTGATTTAGATTCTTAAGCCTTTCATGCCCATAATGTGTTTGATGAAATTCTTGATATAACCTATTTAGAGATTTTGCATGCTTAGCCAATGGGAATTGAAGTCTAACGTTTTTAATAGTCAAATAAACTTGTTTTGAATTCTTAATTGATTCTTGATCACAATTGATATATTGTTCTTGATTAGAAGTTGATTAAGGGATCGTTGTTTAGAGATAAGATTGATCTAATGTTTTGAGTTATAGAATAAGGATTAAAGCTTGCTTGAATGGTTTAATGATTGAGATTGAATGCTTGCTCTCTTGTAATTTGATATTGAGAAATGATTATTGCTGGATTAGCATAGAATTAGTTGCATGAGAGTATGATTAGTTACTTGTAGAATCATTGAACCTTCCTTCATTGCTTGTGTGATTGATTAACACCTAGATAAGATCATCCCTTGATAGCTTTAACTCATTGACCTCATTTATAGGACTCTCTTTATCTATTGCCTTACTTGCTATTTATCTTCTTTGTTTAATTAAGATTTCTAGTTATTAAAATTTCTTTATTTGGCTTAGATCATTAAGTTGTATGCATTCTTGGTGCTACTAAACTCACAGCCATTTAGGATTGATACATTAACCTATACTAAAATGACATTTGTCTTGTAGGTTGAGAAATTGACTACAAGATTACAAGAACTAAAAATCTTGTTATCAATTTGGCGCCCTTGCCAATTGGGTTTAGCTTTAGTCATTAAGATTTTACATCTTGTTGAGATTAAGTTCCTTTGTTACCTTACGAATCTCTCTACTTGTTTATCTCTTGCTCTTATATGTTCATAAACACAAGGTTTAGAGGTCCAACATACTTAGTGGAAAGAGTTGAAGACATAAGGGCCCTGGAAAGGTAAATTGCTAGAGCAAGGAGAGTTCAAGAGAGACAAGCTCATTTGGGAAGGTTGGGAGACATCATGGACAACTAACACAAAGATCAAGCTGAAATGTAGGTCATGCTGGCCAAGATGATGGTGTTAATCGCGCTGAGAACCATCCAAGGGGAATGAAACCAATAGGAGAGGGTGATGCTCCAGACACTAATGCCAACAGATAAGTCATCATTTCTCCTCCTATTTCCAATAACAACTTTGAGATCAAAGCTTGCATCATCTCTATAGTACAGAACAAGCAGTTTCATGGATTACTAATGGAGGATCCTTTACAGCACTTTGATCAGTTTGACAAGATCTATGCCACTACTAGGCTTAATGGAGTATCTGAGGATAGCTTCAAGCTGCGTCTGTTCTATTTCTCCCTTGCAGACAAAGCATAGTTGTGGGAGCAGAACCTACCTGAAGGTTCAATCACTTCTTGGGATCAACTTAAGAAAGCTTTCCTCAAGAAGTTCTTCTCAATCTCCCGCACAACCAGATTCAGGAACGAGCTGTTCGGTTTTCCTCAACAAAACAATGAAAGTTTCTGTGAAGCTTGAGAACGGTTCAAAAGCTACACCCATAAGTGTCCTCATCATGGTTTCTCCAAGGATACACTTCTTAGGAATCTCTACCGAGGAGTTCTCTCCAAAATCAGAATGCTACTTGATACTTCTAGCAATGGACACTTCTTAGGAAAGGGAGTTGATCAAGCAATGGAGCTGATTGAGAACTTAGCTACAAGTGATGGGAATTATAGTGAGGACTATGATCTAACTCAAATAGGATCTAGTGCACTTGAGGAGAAGTATGAAAAGGATATCAAATCACTCCATGAGAAGATTAATAAGATGATCCAATCAACACAGAAATCAGTCCATTTTGTTGGGAACTTTGATGATAGCCAACCATATCTAGAGAGTGTTGAGGATGATTTTAACCACGAGGAATTGAACTTTGTGGCTGAACAAGGAGGGTACAACAAGGGCTTTAACAACAACTATAGGAACCATCCAAATTTCTCCTATAGGAATCCTAATGTGGCCAACCCACAAGATCAAGTTTACCCTCCACAACACGGTCAAGGGCAAGGAGGGTAACAACAAGGCTTTGCTAAATCCAATCAACCAAGGCCTTTTTTACCTACAACAACCAACAAGAATTTTTCTCTAAGCCTCTATTCCAAGGACATCAAGGAGGAGTTGTTCCTAAGCAACAGTTTGCTCCACCGGGATTTTCACCTCAACAACAAGCTTCTACTTCCTCCACTATTGATTTTGAACTTAAGGGTATGATGCAACAACTTCTACAAGGGCAAGCTTCAGTGGAAATGGAAGTAATGGACTTGAAGAGTGAGTTGAAGAAATTGACATCTAGGGTCACCAACATGGAGAAGCAAAAAGGGAAGGCTGATTCTACCAACCGTTGCAACACCATCCATTCAAATGTTTACCATGAAAAGATTGTAGCAGAACTTAAAGCCCTTGTCTATGGTTCTGCACTTGAGAAGGAGAAAGATGATAAGTTGGATGAAGAGGCCATCATTGAGGAGTTTCTTCTTGGTCTTTGTGATGAAATCGTGCATGAATACATGGTTGAGGAAGATCCACCCACGACCAAGATAGCTCCTACTTCACTTCCTAAGTTAGGAGCACCGGGCAAGTTCTCATTATCTTGCACTCTTGGTCACCTGAGGATTGAGGATGCCTTGTGTGATACAGGCTCAAATGTGAGTGTCATATCCCTTAAGATGGTTGAAGAATTGGGGATCAAGAGCATTGAGAGTTACAAATCTACTCTCACCTTTGGGCATTCTTCAACAAAAGTACCATATGAGGAGCTTAACGACTATCCGGTGATGATTGAGGATTGTATAATCCCAACTGATTTTGTGGTTATGAAGATGAAGAAGGGCAAGAAGCTTCCTCTACTCTTGGGCACTGATTTTCTCAACACTACCGGTGCGGCAATGAGTTTCAACAACAAGAGGGTAGTACTCACAAAGGTGAATGATAAGGTGTTCTATCCCATGAAGTCATCCTCCATCAACACTTGTGGAACCATCACAAGTGACCTTGATATTGAGGAGGAAATGACATTTGCTAGTCTTGCCAAGCTTGAGTATTGTGGATCCATCATTTTGGGAGATTTGAGGATTGAGGAGCCACAAGTTGAAAAGGTTGAGAAGTTGTACTCTCTAATGATTGACCAAGTTATAAAATATGCTTTGGTTGGAGAGAGTAGTAACGAGCTGATGAGCGAATACTTGGAAAGTGTTCCATTAGAGGGGGTGAGTAGAGCAAATGAAGCTCCTCTTAAGCGAAAGAAGAAGAAGGGAAAGTACCCACAACCTCTACTCACACTCAAGCTCCTAGAATTCTCACTCTCTACCCTTTGAAGCTTAATTAAGGATGGAAAAATATAGTACAAGGTACGTGAAATGCAAGGGGAGGTCTAAGCCATTCTCAAGTGCAAGATTTATCCTTACTCCTGAGCTCCAAGCTGATCCAAACAAACTCCAAAAGAATCTCAACAAGTTCTTGACCATCACTCAAAAGGTCAAGACTCCTCCACCTCCTCACTAAAACAAAAGGTAGTAAAGCTTAGTGACTTAAAACAAGCTCACTTGGGAGGAAGTCCCATGTCTATGTCTTGTGTATATTGCTTTAAGTTTTAAGTTTCCTAGTAAATGTTGATCTCTCTATCAGGTCTATAGGCCATATGTTCAAGGCATTGGGAGAAAGAAAGAAGGAAGGTTATGGCGAAATCAAAGAAGAACAGGCTTTCATCCAAGTTTTGGGGAATTCTCTAGTCTCCACCTCCCATTCCTCCATCCCATTTAACTCCACTTAAAGCTCCAAGTAACTCACTCCAATCTCTTTTTCATCTCTTTGTTTCATTTTGCATTTTTACCTTTCTCTTTGGTCTCTTTCTCTTGCTTCTATCACACAAGGAACTGTGTGCTTTAAGTTTGGGGGGGGGGGGGAGGAGACTAGTTGCTAATGATGTGTTTTATGTTCTTCTCTTCCTTTCTTGCCTTTTGAGTCTTATGCATGCATCTAAGGCATAAAAACCATGAAATGTTTGAAAATTTTCACAAAAGAAAGCATATAGTTGCATTGGCATGTTTAAGATTGAGTCTAAAAGTCATATAGGATTGCATTCATTAATGTTTGAGAGCTAAAGCTTGTGTTCCTTATAAAAAAATTGATTGAGCTTGTAGTTATTTGATGCATCTTGTGAGCTTGAAATTAAGGAAGAACTCTTCTTGGATATCATGCAATATTCTTCACTTCTTGATTAAAACATGTTGTGATTTGAATCATTCCCTATCTATTAGAACACTTAATCCTGACTTGAATTATCATGTTATGCAATGAAAGATGAACTCATGGATACTTGATGCATAATTAGACTATCTTCTCCCTTTCTACCACTCTTTTTGTTAGTCCAAGTAGATTTCTCCACCTTGAATCAAGCTTTCCTTCAAGCTTAAACACTCTAGTGAGAGATAAGAGGTCTTTTTTTGAATCAATTAGGAAAAAGTGTTGAGTTTGGAACGACAATGATAAGTTTTCATTGTAGAGTTAGCTTTACATCATTGGGTTACGCATAGGATAGGAAAGAAGTTTTGGAGAATTGGGAAGAAAAGGAAAAAGGGAATGAGTAAAATATTGAGAAAAGAAAAGGGGAATGGAAAAGGAAAAGAAAAGTTTGATATCTCTAAGTGTTTAAAGAAGTGAAAATATCAAGTGCAAAAGGAAAAGAAGCCAAGTTGGCTCAATCACAAAGGAAAGAAAAGAGATAAGTGAATAGAAACGAAAGAGTTAAGAAAGAAGGAAATAAATCCTCTAAGTATTTAAATAAGAAAGAAGTGCTCAAAAGTTTGGATAAGAAGGCAAAATGCCTTAAAGAAAGGGTAGCTTAGGAAGGGAACTTTGGGTTTAGAAGAAGAGTTAAGATCATTATGGACATTTGGCTAGAATGAGAATGTATCCTTATATGCATGAGTTGTTTCTTACTCTTAGCATTTTTCTATAGTTCATTCCTTTCTTGAGAGATCCCTTGTTCTTGAAATCCACACATCATTTGAGATCACTTTTATCTCAAGACCTTACCCTTAGCCAAATGTGTTCATTTGATTTTCACTACATGATCCACCATTTCTTAATGAATGTTAAATGGAATGAGGATAGGAATTCATGTGTAGGTTGAGCTTTGGACTTGATACTTGTGTTGATGAGAATGACTAACTCTTTTGAAGTAGGGTAAGCTTGATTGTAGCTCTTAATTGCTTGTATAGGCTTTGTTTCCACTTTTGCTTGACAATTGCTTTTGGAAGCTTTGAGCTCTCACCTTTAAACCTTTATCTCATCTTATCTTTGATTGTTTTCTTGAGGACAAACAAATGTTAAGTTTGGGGGAATTGATGTCATTGAACTTTAGGCATTTTTAGGCTTGATTTAGCTCATGTTCTGGTTACATTTTGCATTCAATCTTGTTACTTTCTTAGACTTTTGCATTTAGAATCTTATGAGCATTTAAAGTTAGGAATTATGCATATTTGGTTGTTCTTGGAGTATTTCTTTGTCTTTTGTAGGTGTTTGGAGATCCTTGTGGCTTTGGTGAGGTAAGGAAGCAAGAAAGGATTTCAAGGAGTGAAGATGAGGAGCCAATCACAGCCATCGGCATGGTCCATCGACCAGACGGGGTCGATAGAAGTCCCAATCCATCCACGAATTTTCACCAGAGAAAGTATCGGGGTGGCACATCAGCCAAAACACCCCGATACATTTTACCTCTCCACATTGTCCATCTCGTATCAGGCAGATCACCCCGATACAACACATGTATACTTGGTCACAATTTCACAAGAGAATGTATCGGCTGCCCCTATCGACCAGATTACCCCAGTACATTCTACCTGCAAGTATCAGCTTGCACCCATCGACCAGAACCAACTGATACAAACCACTTTCGGAACACTTTATTTACAGAAATGCCACTACGGGATGAGTCACTAGATATGCGATTCTTGACCTATTTTGTGAGATCTACCTTCTATCTTATGAACTTATTTTGCCCCTTTTGAATCTTATACATTTTGTAATCTTTTATTTTGAGTTTAATTAAGTACTTGTTACTTTTTTAATCTCTTCTCTCTAATCATGTTTTCACTTAATCTTTATAGGTTTAGTTGGAAAAATGGTTATTAGTGAGTAGATCTCTTTGGGTTTTTAGATGAGGTAGATTAGGGCTTGATTAGGGATGATTTAAAGGTCTTTAGGACTTTATTAGTGTTAATACTTCTCTATTAGGTTGATCTCTAAGCTATATTTACAAGAATTTGTTGATTTAGATTCTTAAGCATTTCATGCCCACAATGTGTTTGATGAAATGCTTGATATAACCTATTTAGAGATTTTGCATGCTTAGCCAATGGGAATTGAAGTCTAACGTTTTAATAGTCAAATGAACTTGTTTTGAATTCTTAATTGATTCTTGATCACAATTGATAGATTGTTCTTGATTAGAAGTTGATTAAAGGGATCATTTTTTAGAGATAAGATTGATCTAATGTTTTGAGTTATAGACTAAGGATTAAAGCTTGCTTGAATGGTTTAATGACTGAGATTGAATGCTTGCTCTCTTTTAATTTGATATTGATAATTTATTATTGCTTGATTATAATTAGCTACTTGTAGAATTATTGAACCTTCCTTCATTGCTTGTGTGATTGATTGGCACCTAGATAAGATCATCCCTTGATAACTTTAACTCATTGACCTCATCTATAGGACTCTCTTTATCTATTGCCTTACTTGCTATTTATCTTCTTTGTTATAAAAATTTCTTTATTTGGCTTAGATCATTAAGTTGTATGCATTCTTGGTGCTACTAAACTCACACCCATTTAGGATTGATACTTAAACCTATACTACAATGGCATTTGTCTTGTAGTTTTAGAAATTGAATACAAGATTACAAGAACTAAAAATCTTGTTATCATTGCTTCTCTATATCCTCATATGATTGCTTTAGGTTATAAGTCTGGTTACTAAATTGTAGCTGATTAGATTTGAATTCTAGTTAGTTGAGTTAAATTGCAGCTGGTTTGTATCACTACAAAAATATGTACATTGGTAGCCCACAATAAGTGCCATATTTGGTAATAGTTAGTGTTTTTATAAACGCTAGGACATCGAGAGCTGTCTTAGGGTAGTCTGATATTATAGCGTTTAGTACGATTGTTATGGTAGGTTGTCATATATGATATGCGATAAATTTGTTTGATATGGTAAAATACACATTTATAATAGCATTTATCTTTGTTGCTATTATTATTTATGTTATAACTTATATAAAACGCTAAGATGTATTTTTACATAACAACGTTTATACGCTGTTGTTGAAAATGTTATAGTTCAGTATCTAAGTTGTCACGATTTTGGTAGTAGTCTTGTAAATGCTATATAAATTGTTGTAATGACACAAGTGTATTTTGACATGAATCCTTTTTCGGGTATTAAAACATGTTTTCCAGAAACTTTATTTATATAAATATTTCATACATTACAACACAAGTCTCAAGCTAAACATGGTATTCATAATACATCATATTCCAATAATACTAACCAAAACATAACACATTAAGTCTCAATCCAAAATACAACATACTAGACAGTCAATGTTGTAATAGTACTAGTGAAGAAACACTATAAGTCTAACCTAAGATCACCTTGTCTTTCGGTCACGCAATGGATGTACCATTTGGATCTTGCATACACTCGCTTTTAGAAGATGGTCTCTAAACCTCTGTGTTATTCACCTTCACCATATCCACCCAAACTTTAACTACATTAGGTCCTAAGGGAACAAAGTGCATAGTTTATTTTTGGTTGTCTGTAAACTGATATATCATGTTTTTTACCGGTTTTATGCCATGATATAAGTGCGTTTTAGAGTCTTTTTGTGTTTCTTTAGAGTCTTTTACAGGTTTTATTAGGTACTAGCACGTTTGGAATGGATTTGGAGTAATTGGAGCATTTTGGTGCATTTTGGTGTTTTGACCCGAGAGATAGAGCTCACTGTCCAGAACAGAGTAATGTGTCGATCGACACACATCAGCATCGATCGATGCATAGCGAGTTGGGCCAGTCTCGGCGAGAGTTAATGAAGAATGATAAATTTGCAGAATTTCCCAAAAGTTCTAGATATTTACATAGAAGCCCCAAGACGTGATTTAGCTATTTAATTAGGTTTTTACATCAGTTTTAATACGCTATCATACTTTAGAGCTGAGAGTTTTTAGAGATATTTGGGGCTGATCTGATCTTGTACTACATCTTGTTTTTGGAGAAGATTTCGAACCCCTTTACTTATTTAATCTCTTTTATGCAATCTAATTATTCATTGATTATGTTTTCATATTCCATGTCTGAGTAGATTCATAGTTAGGTTTAGGGATTCTCATTAAGGATTTGATGACTTTTTAGATTTATTTATTTCAGTTAGGATTCATATCAATAGATGTTCTTCAATCTAAATTGTGTTTAATGCTAGTTCTAACTTGATCACTTAGAATCTAGATCTTAGGTTGCTAGGTTGACACGAAAGTGTGATTTAGAATCTGAACTATTTAGTTTGAGCAATTTAATTACTCGCAAAGAAATTTGGTTTAATTAGATTGTGAACATATTGAACTTAATATTAAAGCTGGTTTAATCTGTTAGGAATTACAAAGAAATTTGGATTTCAGCAATTAGGCTTAGAGAATTCTCACAACGAAAGTTGGTTAATTCTATATCCGTGTTTGAGTTCTAGAACCGTGTTTAATTAGATCCTGACTGAATAAATTATCTGCTTGTCTGATTTCCTGAGAACTCCCTAGACTTAGCGCCTTTAGTTAACTGCTTACAAATCGAACTTGCTACTTATTTACTTTCTCGCATTGCTTTTAGTTTCTCAATACAATTTGCTTTCTCCTAGTTTAATCTTTTATGTTCTAATTCTATCGTTGCGTAGAGTCCTCGTGGATTCGATACCCTAAGTACTACATTGATATTACTGTGCACTTGCAGTTAGTATAGGGTTAAAACTTACGACCTATCAAGTTTTTGGCGCCGTTGCCGGGGACTCTTTTGAGTCTTCGATAGATTTGAACTTAGGGTTTAGACTAGGTTTTTCGTTTTTTTTTTTTTATTTTTTTTTTTGATTTTTTTTTCTGTTTTTCTCTGTTTTGCAGGTCAGATTCGACAGAATCGGCTTGCATCGATCGACACGGTCCTGTGTGTCGATCGACATCGTTTTCGCATTGCATCGATCGACGCTCTTTTTGCATCGGTTGACACAGTTCGCGGAACCACCAAGAAAACTAAGAGATCAGTAAGGACGATGTGTCGGAATGATATTTTCAGCTCAGGGATTGACAGTTCACAGATAGCTGGGTTGAAGAACCAAGTTGACTCTCTGCATAGTCTTCTACTTGGAAAGTATGCGCAAGAAGTTATCAACTGCGTTGGAGGAACTGGATTCTACAGTCAGGGATCTGCTTTTCAGAAGCCCTTCCATCAACAGAGTAACTCCTTCTCAAGGAACTGTGGTGTTTCTTCCTACCAAGCACCACCTGCACTTACATATAAGAGCAGATTGGAAACAATGATGGAGTAGTTTCTTGAGGGACAACAACAGATCGATGTGTCCTTAAATTCAAAGATAGATGCATTGTATGAAAATCTGAACGGGAAGTTTGAATCTTTGAGCACACATGCGAAGGAGCTAGATATCAAAATTCAACAAACAGCTGGAGCAATACAGAGGCAGAATGAAGCTGTAAAAGCTGAACAGAGGCAACACGTCAATGTTGTGATCACAAGAGATGGGACTGACTTGCTAGGAGAAGAAGAGAGCATAATCTCGAATTTTCTGGATGAATTCTGTCTGTCTGAGACAAGCATCGATCGACACAACTAGTGCATCGATCGACACAGTCCCGACACGTCTGGTGAAATTGTTCGAAATCGCCTTGTGTCGATCGACACACAAATTGCATCGATCGACACAGATCGCAGACGGGACCATAACTCTGCAACAGTCCCAGAACGAGTCTTTGAGCCTCAGTTACCACATTCTAAGCCTCCTAAGCTGTCCGAACATGAGCTATACGAAGCCAATTGCATAAAAGTGATGGAAAAGCAGCTGATTCAGATTTCAGAGAAGCTTCTGATATATCATGGTTTTTACAGGTTTTATGCCATGATATAAGTCTGTTTTAGAGTCTATTTGTGTTTCTTTAGAGTCTTTTACAGGTTTTATTAGGTACACGCACGTTTGGAGCTAATGTGGTGATTATGGAGCTTATTGGAGTGATTTGGAGATTTGGTCCGAGAGAGAAAACTCACTGTCCAGTTTTGGGATCTGCATCGATCGACGCACACCTGCATCGGTCGATGCACTACGCGAATGGGCCAGATCTCGGCGGTTTATTGAAGTTATGAGATTTTGCAGAAAAGCCCAGAAGTTCCAGATATTTACGCAGAAGCCCCAAGTCGTGTTTTAGCTATTTAATTAGGATTTTTACTTCAATTTTAAATAGGCTATCATAATTTAGAGCAGAGAGTTTTTAGAGCTTTTGGGACTGATCTGATCCTGTACTACACCTTTATTTTGGAGAAGATTTCGAACCCCTTTACTTGTTGTAATCTCTTTTATGATATCTAATTTTTCATTGATTATGTTTACATCTTCTATGTCTGAGTAGATTCATAGTTAGGTTTAGGGTTTCTCATTAAGGATTTCATGATTTGCTAGACTTGTTTAATTCAGTTAAGGATTCATAACATATCTGTTCTTCGATCTAAATTGTGTTTAATGCTAGTTCTAACCTGATCAATTAGAATCTAGATCTTAGGTTGCTAAATACGACACGAAAGTGTGGTTTAGAATCTGAACTATTTAGGTTGAGCAATTAAACTTCTCGCAAAGGAATTTGGTTTAGTTTAATTGTGAACATATCGAACTTGGAATTAAAGCTGGTTTAATCTGTTAGTAATTGCAAAGGAATTTGGATTGCTGCACTTAGACTTAGAGAATTCTCGCAACGACAGTTGGTTAATTCTATATCCGTGTTTTGAGTTCTAGAACTGTGCTTAATTAGATCCTTACTGAATGAACTGTCTACTTGTCTGATTTCCTGAGAACGCCCTAGACTTAGCGCCCTTAATTAACTGCTTTCACAACCGATAATATTGCCACTTGTTTACTTTCTCATACTGCTATTTAGTTTACATAACATTGCTATCTTCCTAGTTTAAATCTCTACCATTCTTGATCTATCGAAACCGGAGTCTCTGTGGATTCGATACCCTATATACTACAATCACTTGACTGTGCACTTGCAGTAGAATAGGATTAAAACTAGACCCCTATCAAGTTTTTGGCGCCGTTGCCGGGGACTCTTTTGAGTCTTCGATAGATTTGAACTTAGGGTTTAGACTAGTTTTTTTGTTTTTATTTTTTGTTACTATTTTTTTTTCTTGCGTTTCAGGTACGCCTGTAATCGCTCTGCATCGATCGACACGGTCCTGTGTGTCGATCGTTGCATTCTCGAGCTTGCATCGATCGACGCTACCCTGCATCGATCGACACAGCGCGTAAGATGATGGGAATGATGGAACGGATGTTGGAAAATCAGCAGAATAACTCGTTCTGCAGAGGCTATGGTTCCTATTCATTCACCAGGAATTATGAATCTCCATCATATCAGCCTTTTTCTCCTCAAAATAAACAATCTGGTAAGCTGATGAGCATGCTGGAGCAGTTGTTGGAAAGACAAGAAGAGGATTTGAACTACATCAATAGCTCTGGATTCCAAGGAAACAGGTTTGGTAATCAGCAAGGTAATTCTTATCAGAGAGCCTATGGATCATCTTCCTATCAGGTACCTCCTGCAGCTAATGCCTATGAGAGCAAGATAGAATCCATGATGGAGCAGCTGCTAGAGGATCAGACTAATACTGCTGTGGACTTCGACAGAAAGCTGGATGCTATGCATGAAAATCTTAATGGAAAGTTTGAATCTTTGAACACGCATGTGAAGAAGCTGGTGATATTCATACATTTTCATGCATTTAGGCTTGTATATAATTCTTGTTTTGAGTTCTTTTCCCCATCATTCATACCATTTTGTCGAGTCATTGTCACATCTAGAGTCTAGAGTTGTTTAGGACTAGGATTAGGCATTTTAGGCTTGCATTTGGAGTGTTTCTTGTGTTTTGCAGGTGAATGGAGGCATCTAGGAGCATTGGTGAGCTTGGAAGTGGAGTCTTGAGCTCAGAAGACCAAGGAAGAGCCAACGAAGGACCATATCGGTCTGAGTATCGGCCAGGCGGGCCGATACAGCCCCTTGTCAAAGTTTCGGAGACCAGTATCGGCCACCATATCGGTCCACCCGACCGATATGGACTCTCGGATTAATTTTCGAGGGTTCATATCGGTTCACATATCGGTCAGGTGGACCGATACGCTCGAACCCAGAAATAATCCGAGACTCGATATCGGTCTGCATATCGGTCCACCTGACCGATATCGACCCCAGATTTGCACTTGGATCCGGGTCAACACCCGGTCTGTTCCGGGTTGACCCGGCTCGCACCCTTTAGACTATTTAAGCCAAAAACCTATTTTATTTTGTTTCTTATGCAGTTTTTGATGTTCTAAACTCTTTTGTAAGAACACATAAAAATCCTTTGATCAATCTAGATTTCTATTACTATTCCATCAACAAATCTTTCAATCTCTCACTAATCTACCATGATCAACTCTATTTCTATGAGTTTTGTTGATCTAGTTATGATTTGTGAGTAGTTCTCCATAGGCTTGTGGGTTGGGTAGGATTAGGTTGATTAGGGGTGATCAATGGAATTTTAGTAGTTAATTGTTAAAATCTCATCTAGCAAAGTGCTCTTAATGCCTAGTTAATCTTGATCACATTGATTAGGATGTTTAGAATTTCTTGTTCACAACCTGTTCGATGAAATTCCAGTATTTAGCTTTGTTAGAACTTTCATATTCTAGCGCATGAGAATGTATGTCTAGAGTGATTGGTTGCTAATTGGAACTTGTTTGAATGCTCGTTTGATTTTGATTCACAAATGATGATTTGTTCTTGAGTTAAGATTAAATGAAGAATTGGTGTTAAGAGATTAAACCAATTTGCTTGTGTGTTCCTTGCTAAGAGATTAGCTTGTTTGAAGTCTGAATTAGGATTCCTTGATCATCCCGAGTCACCTATCCGTTGACCCTAACCCTTAGGCCTTATTCTTGTCATTGATTGAATCGTTTGTTTATTTGCTTTTGTTTACTTCTATTTGATTTGCATTCGTTAGGATCGTTAGAAATTGAAAACCAAATTGTTAGATTTGACTCTAAAGGTTTAGTGTATACTTATTGGTTTTATCCGTCCCAGAATAGGTTCGATACCTCAAGGCTACTTCGATAAGCTTGAGGAATTGGTACCTCAAAGGATCCTAAAATCCTAGTTATCAATTTGGCGCCGTTGCCGGGGAACAATAGAGGAGGGAACTTCCATTCCACTCTCTAGCCCTCCCTCAGCCTGAGATCACGGTTTGCAAAGTCGAGCTTAACGACTTTAAATAAAAGCGCACTTGGGAGACATTCCCATGTTTATCCTTGTACATACGTCTTTTGCTTGTTATTTTTGATGTTTTGCTTTGAGTTTTGTCAGGTTTTGGCTTAAGGACGAGGTTGTAGATCAGTTGGAGTTGAGAAAAGACCGCGGAAATGAAGAAAAATGGTGCAGGAGCCAATATCGGGTTCCGTATCGGTTGGCCAGGCCGATACGGTTCTGGTAAAAATAATCCGAGGCTCCATATCGGTCACCGTATCGGTTGGCCAGACCGATACGGGATGCAACAATTAAATCCGAGGCTCCATATCGGTCACCGTATCGGTTGGCCAGACCGATACGGAATTCCCAGAAAGACCGATATCGGTCACCGTATCGGTTGGCCAGACCGATACGGGGTGCACGAATTAAATCCGAGGCTCGATATCGGTCGGCGTATCGGTTGGCCAGACCGATACGCCCTTCGCCCAGGTAAGTCAAACCAGCCCTAAACCGATTTCAAACCGGTTCTGACCGGATTTTAACCCAAAATCGATTTTCTTTCCCCTCTTTTCTTCTCCTCACACGCGATTCTCCTTCTCTCTTGGTCTCTTCTGCGATTTCAACAAGGATTTTTGAGAGTTCTTCAAACTCACTTTTCTCTCTCAAATCTCAACCAAAATTCGAGTTTTCAATTGCTAAATTCAAGGTTTTCAAGGCTCTATCACTTGCATTCACTCTCAATCACCATCCTCCATCACAAACCAAGGTAGAACTCTCAACTTTCTCAAGATTTTCGGATTGAAAAACCCGGAAATTTTGAACTTGAATTTGTTTGGTTGTTGATGGTTGATACTGCTTGAATTCCTTCCCAATATGTGTTTGAATGATTACCCATAACCAATTTCGCCCTAAGAATGAATGAATTTGATCGTTGGTGAATTAGGGTTCTTCAGAAATTTGGAATCCGAAAATATTGGGGGTTTCTATTTGGATGGTTTCTAATGATGCATTGGATTGATAAAGGCTTAACTTTGTGACACTACTTGATTTGGATGAGTTTTGTTTCACAAAAGTTTCAAAAATGTGCATTAAGGACCTTTGATTGATGAGGTTGTGAATTGCTCAAGAAAGTGATTGCTTTGCTTGTACATTGTGCCTATGCTGAGCTAGAATTGAGTTTGGTTAAGATGTTTAGGCTTGCTTGCTCCATTGAAACTGAAAAAGTATGCAATTGTTAAGCTCCCACAATTGTTGATCATGGATGTCTCAAGCTATTATTCATTATGCGGTTGGATTGTGATATGTGCTGATTCGCTTTTTGAGTTGTCTTTTGTAGGGCAATGACGAAGAAGCGCGCCAACCCAAAACCAAAGGCACAAAAGCCGGTCGAAGATGTGGGAACTTCATCTAGAGGGAAAGAGGTAGCAGTTGAGGAAGAGGTACCGGAATCACCAAGAAAGAAGGCTCAGGGGCCACATAAGTATTCTGCCTCTGAGATTTATGACAAGTTGGAGGAGATACAGTTTTGGCCGACCCGATATCCTCACACTCCGACACTCACTGCGCTCGGGCTGCTGGATGACTACAACGAGATTGTAGAGAACATGGGCCTTAAGGAGTTTTTCAGCCTAGCCAGTGACTCCTACCAGAGCTCAGCATGCCAATTTTTCTCATCTATGCAAGGGTCAGTCAACATGAAAAAGGCAGCTTTGAGAGGAGAAGTGAGTAGAGGAAAGATTGATTTCCAGATGGGTAGGAAGAAGCTCAGAATGACGTTTGAAGACATAGCTTCAGTCTACGGTTTTCAGGAGCATGGTGCTCAGCTGGGTTCCAACATCCTCATTGAAAGGGATGACCTCGAGGCAATGTGGCAGATGATCGCCGATGGGCCATTTAAGCTAGGGGGTATGAAGGCTGCAAGAATCAGACATCCAGCTATTAGATATGTGCACAAGGCATTGGCACACACTTTCTTTGCTAGGAAGGAGGCCAACCAAGTCCACGAACAGGAAATGAAGATGTTGTACATTGGGCTGCAACCACTCCTGCTCACTTACCCCAACGGTCGGCCGATACCACCGGTTGAGCGCCTTCCGAGCTACACTACCATCTTGGTAGAACAGTTTGCTGTCCACCGGGATTGGGCAATGTCAGTCAAGGACTCGGCTCCGAAATTCAGTATGGGTGGTTTGATCACACCATTGCTCGTCAAGAAGAAAGTGAAGCTGGAAGGAAGTCTGAATGAGAAGGCGTTTGGGGAGCCTACACCAGTAGCATGGTTGGATATACAGCAGCTTGTCAGAACTCACTACCTCGCCTCGAAGGCGCCTCCAGAGCGCCATCTCTACCGGATGTGCTCAGGCACCACCCATGAAGAAGGGTACCTCCTCCCAAACCCCGACATTACAAGCTTTGCCAACAGAGCTAATATCAGATTCTTACCGGGAGTGGAGCATGTGTTTGGACCTCACGGGTCACAGAGAGCAGCTGCAGCAGAGCATGATACTTCCGACGCACCTGCTGGGGTGTATGGGCTGCACAGGTACCTTATTGAGCCACTAGATGATCCTATCGAGAACAGGACGATCAGGGCATTGAGGGACCAGAACCGGAGCCTCCAGAAGCAGAGTAAATGGCACGGTAGGAACATTAAGAAGATGGCCTCCTGTTTGAAGAAGGTGACCAAAGTGCTTAAGATGATTGTTGGGAAGAAGGACAAGAGTGGCGCAGCAGGAGCGGCTTCCACATCCCGAGAGGCTCAGGCCGGTGCAGATGAGGAGATTCAGGCAGCTACCGAGGAGGTGATAGCTGAGGCCGATGTCCTGGTTGCGCAGGCTGAATTGGAGCAGGGCAGATACTCGGTTGCTGGACACGAGACATCAGGATCTGCACGCATGGCCCATGACTCCTACTATGAGGATCCTCACCGCCACTCTGCCCGCGAGGACCGGAGGAAGAAGAGGAGAGCCATGAAGACACCTTCCTGCTACTCCTCCAACCCAACTTACTCCATGGGGGATTCATCACCACCATTTCTCCACTACTAGCCAGGTTACACTCCACCCTTGTACATAGTCTTGTTTCTTTTCTTTGTTTGCTTTTTATTTGTTTTCGGTCTTTCTTCCTCACTAAGATCACACAAGGGACCGTGTGATTTAAGTTTGGGGGAGAGACCATTTACTAATCTTGAGTCTCATGCATTCATGTAAGGCATAGAAAAAACCAAAAAAATCAAAAAAAATTTCAAAAAAAAAAACTTTCACAAAAAGAAGCATGTAGGATTGAGTCTAGTTAGTATTGTAGGATTCATGCATTTGGGAGCAATGATTGAATTTCCTTGTAAAGTTTAATTGGGTGAAAATGGTTTCGAATGCTAGCTTTTTAGCTAATTGAGTGCACTAGGATTGTATCCGGAGTTAAGCATGAAAGCTAGAACGAACCTTGCTTGGAACGCTAATATTCAGCCTTGTTTTAAAACTGAAGCAAAATGTGAATTGATGCTAGCTCTATTCAAAGTGAGAACCTTAACTTGACTTATAATTATCCTACTCCTTCTTGGTGTTTTTAAACTCATGGATACCCCAAAATATTCAAGCATTCTTTTCCCTTTAACCACTCTTGTTTGCTTGAATAGAAACCACACCCTTCGCCACCTTTCCTTCAAACCCACAAACACTCTAGTTGAGAGGTAGGCCTCTTGGAATGAGCTAAGTAAATGGTGTTGAGTTTGAGGCGACTAGTTGAAAATTTCTGTGTAGATGCAAGCTTGATCACCTTTTGCTTGTATTAGGCTAAGATTGAAGTTTGGGGGAAGGGATGTTGAGAGGGAAAGAATAAATGGGAAGTTGAATGGGATCTTATTTTTGTTGGCAAAAGGTTTAAAAAGAAAGGAAAAAAAGGGGGAAGGCTCTTATGTGTTTCAAAAGAAAGGGCCTCATGTCTTGAAAAGAAAAAGAAGCCAAAGTGCTCAATTTAGAGAAAGAAAAAGTTCATGAAAAGAGGATTAGAGCTAAAGTGAAAGAAAGAGATTGCCATTGTTTTGAAAAGTTTTAAATGATCCTTGGGGAGTTCCATGGGAAGTGTCTTGATTGAGAAAGATGGATGAGGCAAGAAAAGCCTTGATAAAGGGTAGACTCAAACTAGGTGGGCTAGAGTAAGAGTGGAAGTCATTGGGGCAATGGGTAGACGGAAATTGAAGCTAGTACGCACCAATTGCTTCTATACTCTTAGCCTTTTACTATAAGCTCATTCATTCCTTAATGAGAGAACCTAAATGAATGTGGAAAAACCCTTTTTCTTGATTGAGATCATCTTTATCTCAAAACCTTAACCCTTGCCAAATGAGTTTGAACACTTGGTTGTGAGTAGGATCCACTTGAAATGCTTAATCAATGTCAAAGAGCTAGTTGATATGAATTCTTGTGTAAGTTGAGAAATGGGTTGGAGAATTGGCCTTGATGAGTATGGCTAAATCCTTGGAGTAAGCTTGACTTGGTTACATCCTAGTTGCATGAGCTTTAAATGAAACTTGTTGATCTTGATTGAACTTTTGGATATGAGCTCCCGCTTTCAAACCTTTTCCCCAACCTGTTGTGATTGACTTATGCTTGCTTGTGGACAAGCAAGATTCAAGTTTGGGGGAATTGATATTCATACATTTTCATGCATTTAGGCTTGTATATAATTCTTGTTTTGAGTTCTTTTCCCCATCATTCATACCATTTTGTCGAGTCATTGTCACATCTAGAGTCTAGAGTTGTTTAGGACTAGGATTAGGCATTTTAGGCTTGCATTTGGAGTGTTTCTTGTGTTTTGCAGGTGAATGGAGGCATCTAGGAGCATTGGTGAGCTTGGAAGTGGAGTCTTGAGCTCAGAAGACCAAGGAAGAGCCAACGAAGGACCATATCGGTCTGAGTATCGGCCAGGCGGGCCGATACAGCCCCTTGTCAAAGTTTCGGAGACCAGTATCGGCCACCATATCGGTCCACCCGACCGATATGGACTCTCGGATTAATTTTCGAGGGTTCATATCGGTTCACATATCGGTCAGGTGGACCGATACGCTCGAACCCAGAAATAATCCGAGACTCGATATCGGTCTGCATATCGGTCCACCTGACCGATATCGACCCCAGATTTGCACTTGGATCCGGGTCAACACCCGGTCTGTTCCGGGTTGACCCGGCTCGCACCCTTTAGACTATTTAAGCCAAAAACCTATTTTATTTTGTTTCTTATGCAGTTTTTGATGTTCTAAACTCTTTTGTAAGAACACATAAAAATCCTTTGATCAATCTAGATTTCTATTACTATTCCATCAACAAATCTTTCAATCTCTCACTAATCTACCATGATCAACTCTATTTCTATGAGTTTTGTTGATCTAGTTATGATTTGTGAGTAGTTCTCCATAGGCTTGTGGGTTGGGTAGGATTAGGTTGATTAGGGGTGATCAATGGAATTTTAGTAGTTAATTGTTAAAATCTCATCTAGCAAAGTGCTCTTAATGCCTAGTTAATCTTGATCACATTGATTAGGATGTTTAGAATTTCTTGTTCACAACCTGTTCGATGAAATTCCAGTATTTAGCTTTGTTAGAACTTTCATATTCTAGCGCATGAGAATGTATGTCTAGAGTGATTGGTTGCTAATTGGAACTTGTTTGAATGCTCGTTTGATTTTGATTCACAAATGATGATTTGTTCT
Organism: Orychophragmus violaceus; assembly: GCA_030180135.1. Taxonomy (NCBI): domain Eukaryota; kingdom Viridiplantae; phylum Streptophyta; class Magnoliopsida; order Brassicales; family Brassicaceae; genus Orychophragmus; species Orychophragmus violaceus. Next base: position 100,737,233 of record CM058239.1, read on the forward strand.
TGAGTTAAGATTAAATGAAGAATTGGTGTTAAGAGATTAAACCAATTTGCTTGTGTGTTCCTTGCTAAGAGATTAGCTTGTTTGAAGTCTGAATTAGGATTCCTTGATCATCCCGAGTCACCTATCCGTTGACCCTAACCCTTAGGCCTTATTCTTGTCATTGATTGAATCGTTTGTTTATTTGCTTTTGTTTACTTCTATTTGATTTGCATTCGTTAGGATCGTTAGAAATTGAAAACCAAATTGTTAGATTTGACTCTGAAGGTTTAGTGTATACTTATTGGTTTTATCCGTCCCAGAATAGGTTCGATACCTCAAGGCTACTTCGATAAGCTTGAGGAATTGGTACCTCAAAGGATCCTAAAATCCTAGTTATCAGCTGGATGTCCGAGTTCAACAAACAGCTGAAACAATACAAAGACAAAATGAATCTAGGAGAGCTGAACAGAAGCTGCACATCAATGCTGTGACCATAAGAGATGGGATTGAGTTGCTGGGAGAAGAAGAGAGCATAATCTCGGATTTTCTGGGTGAATATTGTCTGTCTGAGACTTGCATCGATCAACACAACTCAAGCATCGATCGACACAGTCCCAATACGTCTGATGAAACTGCTCGAAATTGCCTTGTGTCGATCGACACACATCGTGCATCGGTCGACACAGAACGCAGACGTGACCAGAGACCTGTAACAGTCCCAGAACGAGTCTATAAGGCCTCCGTGCCGTATCCTAAGGTTCCTAAACTGTCTAAACAGGAGCTAGAAGTGGCTAACTGCATGAAAGTGATGGATAGGAAGCAGAAAGCCACCATTGATGGACATAGCTTCAGTGTTGAGGTGGAACCAGAGGTTCCTATTGGAGAGGAGAAGATGGCAGTTCATTCTGAACTTGCTCTAACATCTTCAGAAACTGCAACTGCTCTTAAGCAGAAAGCTCCTGATCTCTTGCATCCACCAAATCACAAGTATAAAAATCCTAAACTTAAACCTCCTAATCCATCAACTGTGAATGCAGGAAAACATAGAATCCCACCCAAGCTTCGCTCCCGCCCTGATTCTATTCCTTCGTTCCTTGGGAGACCTCATGATCATAATGCATATACGCCTCCATGGATGAAGAGATATTCACAGAGACATTCCAAGTCTCTGTTGAAACCGCCATGAGTCAAATCTCCTTCCCATAGTCAAGCTACAGACTAAAAACAAGCGCTGAGTGGGAGGCAACCCACTGTTTGGTTCGTTTTTGTTTTCATTTTTCGTTTTGGTTTTGATATTTTGATTTTTCTCTTTAAGTGTGTTCGGAGCCGAGAGAAACAGGCAGAATCGCACTACACCGATCGACACACATAGTGCATCGGTCGATGCAGTCGCGATTTACGGTTAGCCGAATTAATTGCGGTTCGGACATCGGTTATCTACATAACCGCGAGCAGAATTCGCCTGCAACGATCGACTCACATTGTGCATCGATCGACGCAGGGCGACGACAGGTAAGTGTTCTGCAACTTTTCGGATTGTTTCAATTTGATTTATTTTCTCGCCGACCCTAAGCTTGACACTACTGGGGACAGTGTGTTTTAAGTGTGGGTAGAGGAGCTACTGACGCACGCTTTTGTTTTCTTAGAGTCAGTCCGTTTTTCAAAATTTGTTTTAGGGAAATTTATTTATTTAGTATAAATTAATAGAGCAAATACTAGTTTAGTACTAATCTTTTGACCTTTTTTTCCTCTACTTTATTGTCTAAACTATCCTTACAACCATTTGGAAGGAAAAAAAAATTACTGAATTGCCATTATTGTTTTTTTTCCATTTCTGGAAAAAAAATAATTATTTACGAAATTGCCACGTTCCCTACGAATTTAAATCTGCAGTCATTTGTTGCAGATTTTTTAGTTTGCGGATTTATTTTGAAATTTACAGATTTTTTGTTGCAGATTTAAATTTATGTGTAGCAGAGTTTTTTATTTGTTGCGGATATAATATTACTCCGTAACAAAGAGTATTGTTGTTTTTTAATTACTAAAGTAGTGTGTATTGTTGCAGATTTGTTTATTGTATTGCAGATTTTTTATTTTTCTGCGGAATTTTGTTGTTTTTTTTCGGCTAGTGTTGAAGATTTTTTTACTAGTTTGCAGTATTTTTCAAGAATTTGCGGATTTAAACTACGGATTTTTTTCAGTGTTACTGTTTTTTTCCATTTGATGCAGACTTAAGAAAATCCGTTACGAAGACGAAAGGGTGAAAAAAATTATTAAACCAGTGTTTTAGTGTAACGGATTTTTTTATTTGTTACAGATTTATAATAAATTTCTACAGATTTTCAAATTGACAGACTTTAAATTATTAATTTCTTTTGCAGATTTATTAGTTCTTTCCTTATTTACTCTTTAACACTAATTTTTGATTTAAAATAAACCTGGGCAGAAAAATTAATGTTTAAAAAATCATTTCTGAAACTTTGTTTTTTATTTCAATGTTTAAAAAATGTTTTCTGAAACTTTTGAAATATAATCTCTCTAAAAAATAATTAGGTTTATAGTTTAATAAATATATTGGAAAATTTCAAATTATAATTTTCCAAAAGTTATAAACTAATAAATTTTAGTATATTAGTATTTATAATTAATAATAATTTTATGCAAATACCGAAATAAGTCTATAAGTTTATTTTTAATTTTTCTAAAATTTAGAAGTTATATTTTTATTGTTATTTGGGAATTTTCGAAAGTATTTATTTTAGGCAATTACATAATTCGATTTTTTAAAAAAAAAGGAAACTTCAATTATTCTCAAAAAACGGAAATATTCTGTATTACCATATAAGGAAGTAATTTATTATTGTCATTAATTTTTAAATTAGTTGTTTTTTTTGTTCTATGTTGGAAACTTACTCTCACGATTTTTCATTTCTAATAAAGATATTTTGCGTGTTGGTAAATATGTTTAGATACAATATCTTAATTTTTGAGGCTTTCGGTATAGGGTTTAGGGTTTGGAAAATTTAGGGTTTAGGGTATACATTTTGCACTTCTAATCAAGATATTTTGCGTGTTGGTAGATATGTTTAGATACAATATCTTAATTTTTGAGGCTTTCGGTATAGGGTTTAGGGTTTAGGGTATACATTTTGCACTTCTAATCAAGATATTTTGCGTGTTGGTAAATTTGTTTACTAGCATAACTTAGTTTTTGAGGCTTTCGGTATAGGGTTTAGGTTTTGGAAAATTTAGGGTTTAGGGTATACATTTTGCACTTCTAATCAAGATATTTTGTGTGTTGGTAAATATGTTTACTAGCATAACTTAGTTTTTGAGACTTTCGGTATAGGGTTTAGGGTATACATTTTGCACTTCTATCAAAACCGACTAAAATTTAGGGTTGATTTTTCATTTTATACTTTAACCAAGTTGTTTTGTGTGTGGGGTATAGTTTCTAGTTGTATAAGTTATTATTTGAGGTCTTCGGTATAGGGTTTAGGGTTTGGAAAATTTAAGGTTGATTTTTCATTTTATACTTTAATCAAGTTTTTTTTTTTGCGCGGGGTATAGTTTTTAGTAGTATAAGTTACTTTAACCAAAATTTAGGGTTTAGGGTATACATTTTGTTTTTAAATAAAACAAAAATATTTGAAGAAACATCCAATCTTAGATTATCCTATTTTAAACATAGAACCATAAATTATGTCTTCCAGTATCCAAAGCCTTCCTCTCATTTTCCTCTGTTCATCCCATAGCCAGTTTAGCCACCATCCCACGAGACTCCTCAGAATCTTCTGACCGAGAAGTGTCCAGTCTTTAAGATTGGCATATCTTTGTTTTGTGATGGGATCAGTTTGGCAGAGACGGGCCAGTTTAGAAGAGGATTTAACTTGTGATGTCTGCATATCTATGTTTTGTGGGTAAAAAAAAAACAGCAAACACGAATCTTCCTATACGTGCATATTCACAAATAATTTGTATGCTACTTTAGATATCTTACAACGCAAAAGAAGCAGCTGTTCTAGGAAAAGTCATTTGAACAAGTTAACAGTGAGTGAATCGACATTATGATATTAGCCATTTGTTTGTTGGCTGACTAGTATATTTGCCCTTTTGGTAAGATCTCACATCTTTCTATGTATCTATATTTCGCGTACACAAGAAGAGCCAAGTGTTAGGTGGAGTAGCGACTTCGAATGTAGAGGTACAGAGCCGTGGATGCAGCCACCAGATACGGGAAGATTGTCCATATTCCCTGCACAATTATTGGAACCAAAACTTATGTCAAAGCTATTAACAATCTGTTTTGCCTCTATCTCTCTTACATCTACTACTTACCACTGCAGTTGCTACTGTTGCAACAGCAAACATGGGGCGTTCTCTGAGGAGAAACCCAATCAAAAGCTAAAACATATGTTCGAATTCAGAGTCATGTGATACAACATTGTAGCAAGTATAAAGAAGAGCATAAAAACCTGAACTGGAAGAGTAATCAAGCCACCGCAACAGACTCCTGCAAAGAAACACTCTGGAGATATTCCCTGTAAAGGTTCATGTTGGAGAAGTTTGAGTAATTAACCGTTTGAATAAATACAGCAACATACTTACCAGAGCCCCAGCTAGGAACGCTGTAGGATTCCTCATCCCCAGAGAAAATCTTTCCACTAACAAAACAGTATTAAGTCATTCGTCACGTTTTAGTAAATCTTTCCATTGCATTTAGTTTGTAACTTACCGAAACCGGAGAGGTTTCCGTACTTTTGGACGGCCTGAGTGATGCGGAGCGCTTTCTCTTTACCTAAACCCAGCTATATATCAAACCGAATGTGGAAAAAAAATCATCTTTTGGGATACAAATTTTAATAACAAGACTGGGTTTCACCTAACCTTTGAGAAAACATCATCTGATGCTCCACTTTGTCTGAAGAGCTTCCCTAGGTAAAATGGTATCATATCGCTTATACAAACTCCCCTTTTGTTACACCGAAGAAGATGACCGTTAAGATCCTACAGAGGATAGGCTGTTCTTTTAACAAGAGGATATATTTCTTTTACCAGTAGACCCAAGACACTGTAGGGATTATGTACGGAGCATTCCGAGAGAAAGACTCAGCAAAGGATTGCCACGTCCCGTCCAGAGTTAACATTCGAGCCAGTGTTATCCCAACCTGCATTTAACATTTAGAAGAAACTGTCATCGTCAAGCAAGATGTAACACAAGTACCAGAATAAAGCACAGACCCATATTGAACCGAGAACAACAATAACGAAGAAGATACCTCGCGACAATGACAAGAAAGATTAAATAGATCTTCGTCACTGGTTGAAGAGGCGACAAGAAATACCGAAGGGATAGCGGCGGAGGTCGGCGACAGAGCTATTGGATGGCGGCAGAAACGAGGTTGCCGACGGAGCTATTGGATGGCGGAGGAAGTGAGGTCGGCGACAGAGCTTCGTCTCGGTAAAGCAGCTGGAGGCGTAAGCTTTGAGACCTAAAAATTACTCTAAAGTAATTTAATACCTTCTTCTTATGTTTTTACTTTCCTTTTATGTAAAACAATTATTACCTTTTGTGTAAAATCGTTTTTTTTTTTTCTTTTTGTAATATTTATGAACTTATTTTTAATTTTTATTTTTACTAAATATAATTATAAAGTTTTTTTAAGGTAAATGTATTATTAATGGTAAGTGTTAAGAAATGGGTATTTTGGTCATTTTCCACATCTAGAACACTAAGTTAGTAAACTTAGGGTTAGGAATACTAAGTTAGTAATTAGTGTAAAGATTCATACTAGTTAGAGTAAATTTCACTTTGTTTTATCGAGTCAAAACAGTTTAAGTAAGAAACAATGATTTTTTTGAGAAGAGTTAACAATATCTTGCAGGAACTTAAGTAACCATTGGGATGAAGTTGCAGGATCTATCTATGACTATTAGAAAACCCAGACACAGATCAACCTACTGAGGACACCCACATCACTTCAGGTATCAGAGGATCCTTTTACTGACTTCACCTTAATACTGACTTAATTTTCTCACCTAAGGGCTTGGTATACCTTGTGTCGGATTCCCTTGTTAGTTCTGACACAGCCTGTAAAAACTTGATAGGTCTAAGTTTTAATCCCTATACTAACTGCAAGTGCACAGTAATGTCAATGTAGTATATAGGCTATCGAATCCACAGAGACTCTGGTCTCGATAGATCAGAACCGTAGAGATTACTACTAAGAATAAAGCAGGTGGTGAATGAAATAAAAGCAAGGCAATAAAGTAAATCAGTAGCAGGAATTTGTTGTGAAAGCAATTAACTAAAAGCGCTAAGTCTAGGGAATTCTCAGGAAATCAGACAAGCAGACAAGTTAATCAGTCAGGATCAAATTAAACTCAGTTCTAGAACTCAAATCACGGAATTAGAATTAACCAAATCTCTTTGCGAAAATCCTCTAAGTCTAAGTGCAGTAATCCAAATCTCTTTGCAATTACTAACAGATTAAACCAGCATTAATTTCAAGTTCGATATGTTCACAATTAAACTAAACTAAATCTCTTTGCGAATAATTCAATTGCTCAACCTAAATAGTTCAGATTCTAAACCACACTCTCGTGTCGTATTTAGCAACCTAAGATCTAGATTCTAATTGATCAGGTTAGAACTAGCATTAAGCACAATTTAGTTTGAAGAACATTCTAATCATGTGAATCCTTAACTGAATTAAACAAGTCTAGCAAGCCATAAAATCCTTAATGAGAAACCCTAAACTTAACTATGAATCTACTCAGACATGATTAATGAAACAGAAATCATAGAAATAATAGATTGCATATAAGAAATTAAATAGATAAAGGGGTTCAAAATCTTCTCCAAAATAGATGAAGTACATGATTAGATCAGCCCCAAAAGCTCTAAAAATCTCTTAGCTCTAAGTATGAAAGCGTATCTAAAATAAAAGCCAAAACTCTAAATATATAGGCATAATCTCGGATGGGGCTTCTGTGTAAATACTGGAACTTTTATGGGCTTCTCTGCAAATCTTCATAACTTTGTTAAACCGCCGTATCTTGGCCCATCTCGCTAGTGTGTCGATCGACACCAAAGGTGTGTCGATCGACACCAAAGGTGTAACGATCGATGCATGATCATCAAATCGGGCAGTGAGTTAATCTCTCTGGCAAAATGCTCCAAAACTCCCAAAATACTCCAAAATCTCCACATTAGCTCCAAACCTGATTAAACCTGTAAAAGACTCTAAAATAACACAAAAGACACTAAAAACACAACTATATCATGGCATAAAACCGGTAAAAACCATGATATATCAACTCCCCCACACTTAGCCTTTGCTTGCCCTCAAGCAAAACAGAGAACTAGAATGTAGTGAGGAGGTTTGAAAACTCTTCAGAAACTCTTTTCATCCTAGAAGCAGTAACACTCAGATTCCCCTTAGTAATCCACATGAAAGAATCACCCTGCAGACATCAAGACCAACATATACTTCCCCCACACTTAGCAACTGTCCTAAGTAAACTCCACAATCACATTCAAGCATTCAAATTCTCCCTACTGACTTCTGCAAGTATTTAAGTGCGGTCTCACCTAAGGAGTATCGATCAAAGGCACATGGATTCTTACCTTATCAGCTCTAGACCACCATACTATCTTTCTCTAATCCCTTTCTTCTCTTTTCCCTTCCTTAGCATTCTGATTTTTCCCCATTGGGTATCATTTTTTTTTTTATCAGTGCTCTTCCCGTTAAGGGGTGTACTTTGGACACATTCCATTGATGCACAGGAGATGAGAGTTTTAGCTACCATTCCCATGACCACTTCGGAGTTACTAACTCATCCTCAGTTTATTATCTTTTTTTTTATGGAAGGGGAGAAGGGAACTAAATAGGACATGTTTACAGGCTGTGTCAGAACTAACAAGGAAATCCGACACAAAGTATACCAAGCCCTTAGGTGAGAAAATTTAAGTTAGTATTAGGGTGAAGTCAGTAAAAGATCCTCTGATACCTGAAGTGATGTGGGTGTCCTCAGTAGGTTGATCCATGTCTGGGTTTTCTAATAGTCAGAGATAATCTGCAGCTTCATCCCAATGGTTACTTAAGTTCCTGCAAGTGCTACTAATCTTCTAAAAAAATCATTGTTTCTTACTTAAACAAATTTTGACTCAATAAAACAAAAATTTTGAAAAAATTTAGATGACTCTAAGAAAACAAAAGAAAGAAGTTAGTAGAACCTCCCCCACACTTAAGACACACTGTCCCCAGTGGTGTCAAGCGAAGGATTGGCAAAAAGGAAAATAAAAATTTGTTTAAGGATGGTTAAGTTCTCTCGGGTTTTACCTCTGTCGCAATCAGGCATCGATCATTGCACTAAGTGCATCGACCGTTACTGTGCGATTTTTCGTTGTGGGTCGATCGTTTCTCAGGACCGCAACGATCGCTGCAATGCGATTTCTGTCGTATTGTGACGATCGACACAATGGTGTGTCGATCGACGCACTGCGTACATCGGATCAGTCAGCAAGTTAGCAGGTTAGTCCGTCGGTTTTTGTCAATTTCGAATCCTGCAAGCTGAAAACACTAGAAACGGAGTAAAACCGAAGCAACAAGTGTATCTAATCAAGCATAACCACCTAAACATAGTAGCAAAATAAAGAAAAAGTGCAAAAGAAAAGAAAAAGAAAATCAGAGTACATAACCGATAATCAAGAGATGACAGCTACGCTCACTCACTGTCATCAATCCCTCCATTGCGCTCAGTGTCACTGACGTCCGTAGGAGAACGCTGTCTACGTCGTGAAGCAGGGACGGGCTGATGAACTGGTGGTTGTCTCCTGCAAGTGCAGCCACGCATCCACTCCCAAACGGTCCTCCAGATCCCATCACTACGCTCTCTCCACTCAGCCTCAGAATAATCACTGTAGGGTACTGTGATCTCAGGATAAGGGCCAATATCAACCGGGGCAGCAGCAGGCGCCGGGGCAGCAGCAGGCGCCGGGGCAGCAGAGGTCGAAGCTCGTGTGGAAGGCTCTCCCAGCGGATGAGCCATAGAAGGAATCCCACGCTGCTCAGTCTCAGGAGGCTGAAATCTCAGAGCCTCTAATGTATCAATCTGTGTCCACCTAGCAGCAGGAAGCTCTATACCACACATCCCAGCGGTCGGGTCCTGATAAACCCAAATGCGCCCCTCCTTGAGCCAGGTAGCGCTCTGCAAATGGCTGAAGTCCAGGAACTCCTTGTCTGTATCACGCTTTGTGCCCTGTAGAGGAATCCCGCAATGCATAAAAATGGGAGTAAGCAAGCTCCCTACCGTCTCAGTACTGACTCCATCAAAAGGCTTCGTCTGCAGATCACACAAATGCAAAGCGAAGACAGCTCCCAAGTTGAGACCCTTAGTAGGATCTCTCACACCAGACTCTGCAAACTGGTCTCTCAGCCCCATAAACATCATCTCCATCTCATACTTGCGCATCTTGTTGGACTCAAACTTGCATAGCAAGCTCCAACACAAGATACGCGAGACATATCTCAGGACAGGATGCCTCATCATCTTCACCGGTGTGGTCCTGGAGTTGTATCGACCACTGCCAATACACTCCCAGAATGATCGAGCCTCATCTGGATCCCACTCAAGTGGCATAGCAATGCGCCTCGGCTCAGTACTGAACCCGTAGATCCTGCAGATATCTAAAAGAGGAATCCGATACCTGACTCCCCAACTCATGAAGGTAAAGATACCTCCTGTAGCGCTCCTGCTATCGGGATCTGGGTAAACCACTCTGCAAGTGGCTAGCAACTGCCTGACCAGCTCAGGATAGAGATCATAAGGGCGCATTGGCATTGTCCCTAAACCAATGCCTCTGCACACAGCAAGTACCTGCTCATCAATCCCCAGACTCTTGCAGGTAGAGTAGTCAGCGAACTTGGTTGGCTTGATGGTCATACCACACCAACCACTGTAGAGAAGCGAATCATACTCATCCCACTGGTTAAGCAGTGGTCACTCTGTGAAGTCTGCAGTCTTGAGGAAAGTGTGAATGTTCTGTGGCCACTGTCTGGCTGTCGGGATCTCTGTAGCGTTTGCTCGGGGCCAAGGCAGTGCTACTGCTGGACCCACTCTAACATATGGCTCAGGTGGCTGAGAGTCGCTGTGAAACCACTCTGGTGGTGGGATGTACTGTCGTGTGGCTGCTGATGTTGTTGCTTGTTTCTTGCGGGGTTGTCTGCGAGATGCCATCTGCAAAAAGAAAGAAATTTTTTTAAACAATTAGTCTCGGCAGACTCTCTGTGAAACCACGAAGCAAAGACCGTTGCATGTAAGGCATCGATCGTTGCAAGGCGATTTCATTCATCGAACATTTCCCAAAATCGCAAAGCAACGACCGTTGCAAGGCGATTTCGCCGCAAACAATCAACAAAATTCAGTCCAAATTCATGCCACATTATCCCAAATCAGTCTAGAATCACAACCTACATCCTAAAATCAGTCTAATTACGCACTCAAACATCAAATTCAGTTCAAAATTCTCAAACCCTAAAACCCTAAAATTGAATCCGAAAATCAAAAATAGAAGTACATTACCTTGGATTCTTGAGATATGAGCTATAGAAACGGATTTAGAGCGTAAAATAGGAAGTATCAGTGATTGAATCGAAGAAAAATGATGAGAAATCGAGATTTTTAGGTGTGGAGGTTCGGTGTACGGACGGCGAAATGAGAAAGAAAAGAGAAGAGAAGTGTTTAAGGCCACTTACCTCGATCGTGTGTGCAACGATCGTTGCTTAGAGGCAACGATCGATGCTGGTCAAGTTGAAATCAATTTCCGGTTTAGCGCATACCTTAATTTTGCAATTGAACCAATTGCAACGACCGTTGCTTACGAGCAACGATCGTCACAATGCGATCATCCTTCTTCGTCAAATCTCCTTGAAACGACCGGTGCACAAGTGCATCGAGCGTTACACATCTCCAGACTCGAGTTCTGTATCTGAAACTTAGCAAAAACAAAAACGAAAACGTGAAATCCTAAGAAAAACACCAAAAATAAGAAAGAAAAACAACTAAACCTAACAGTGGGTTGCCTCCCACTCAGCGCTTGTTTAAGGTCATTAGCTTGACCGGACGAACAAGATCTTTCAGGCACCACGAGATCTTGACAGAGACTTTTTCTGTCTCTGTTCAAGTCTCCTTATCTAAGGTGGCGAGTAGGCTGTTGCAGAATGCTCATGTCCAAGAAAAAAAGGAGTAAAATGTGCTCCAGGATCTAGAATCACGGTATCATCCGGCTGCTCATCATCTGCATCCATAATGGTGAAGGTCTGCCCATCTATCAGTGGTCTTCGCAGCTTGTCCATCTCAAAATGCAGCGGCTCATCTCCCAGATGGAGGTCTATCAGACTGTGTCGAACATCCATCTCTGCCCCCGCTGTAGCCAAGAATAGTCTTCCAAGTAGCAACACTTCATCCGGATCACAGTCATATTTCAGCACTAGGAAGTCTGTTGGAACCAAATAGTTTTCAACTCTCACCGGGACGTCCTCAAGGAGTCCTTCCGGAACTCGTATAGACTGATCAGCTAGGACAAGAGAGGTCCTAGTAGGAGTAAAATCCAGCATACCCAGCTTCTCTGCCACAGAATATGGCATAAGACTTCCAGCAGCTCCCTGATCACAAAGAGAGCGTCTAAAACTATCCTCGAAGATAGAACAACTTAGCACAAAAATCCCAAGATCAGGTAGGTTCTTTGGAACCTTGGTTAACAGAACATCACTTATCTGTTGAGGAACTATAATCACCCAGTCTTTCAGCTCTTCATTCAAAGGCAACATCTTGTTCAAATACCTCTGCACACATGGGTGATATGGTGGATCATCAGATGATGGAATTTCTTCCAACTCTTCACCAATCTCCTCTAGCTTCTTAAGCTCTTCAATTTCCTGCTTAATCACTTCAGATACTGAGGGATATTGTCTAATTAATTGTCCATAAATCTCCTCCTGAGTAATCTCAGACACTCCAGGGAACAAGCGATTAAGCTCCAAATCTGCATCAATATTGTTATCATCCGGCGAGTCTGTCTATTCACGACCTGCATCGACCGACACTAGATGTGTGTCGATCGATGCAACACTGTTTTCACAGTTTTCACCCGAGAGATTTTCTCCAAAATCCGATATTTCTTCTTCTTTCACCAATTCAGCTGTACTTAGCTTCGTTCCTTCACATAGGTGAGATCCATCATCAATGTATACAGACCAGGCCTTAATATGAGTGTCTGCTACTCCTTTTCCCTTCATAGAGCTGGAAATCTGATTTACCTGAGTATCCAACTGCTTCATGTGAGTGTTCAGGGACTCAAACTTCCCATTGAGGTCCTCATAGACAGCATCCAACTTCTTATTGCAGTCCACAGTACTCTTGGTCTGACTCTCCATTAGCTGTTCCATCATTGCTTCCATTCTACTCTCATGAGTTGTAGGTGCAGGAGGAGTCTGATAAGATGAAGACCCATAGGTTCTCTGAGTACCTTGTCCAAAAGGCTTCTGAAAACCACTAGTCTGTCCAAAAGAGTTCTGATTGCCTGTGAAGGCACTCTTTTGTCCTCCATTGAAGAACCTGTTACCCTGCTGATTACCAAACCTGTTACCTTGGAAACCAGATCCTCCAATGTAATTCACATCTTCTTCCTGAGTGTCCTCCTCAGTCTGAATTACCTCAACATCTTGAGCAAAGTGGACAGCCTTCTTATTGGCCAGGAGATTGCAGATTGTGTCCATCCTAGATTTCAATTCAGCCATCTCTGAATTCTCTACACTTCCACCATATTTCTTCCTCCTCTCATCCATAGTCTTGCAACTGTTGCTGCTTACTAAGTTCTCAATCAACTGCTTAGCTTGTGCAGGAGTCCTGGTATTGAAGTTTGCATTACTGGAGTTATCCAGCGCAGACTGATATGGCAGATCTATGCCTCTGAAGAAGATACCAAGCAATTGGACTTCAGTGAATCCATGGTGTGGGCAATCACGCTGGTACTTCTTAAATCTCATCCAGGCAGCTTTTAAAGGCTCCACAGCTCCTTGGGAGAATGTGAGTATGTCCTGTCTGGACTGATCTGAACGTGCATCATCATAGAAATGACGCATGAACTCACTCTTTAGGGCTGCCCAAGTATCAAACTGCCCAGGTGGCAGTTGCTTCAGCCATGCACCAGCGTCTCCAGCGAGACTGTGCGGAAAGAGTTTAAGGAACAAATAATCCTGGCAAACTCCATCATACTTCATGCCAGTGACTATGTCCTCAAACGAATCAATGTGATCCATAGGCTGCTCTGTTGGGTGACCATGGAATGCATTCTGTCTCATCAGCGAGTAGTAGATAGTCTTGATCTCAAAATCATTCCTCTCAAAGCCAGGCATCACCAAAGCTGACCGGTTTGCATGAAACTCATCCGGTCTGTTGTAGTCAGCTAAGGTCCTCTCATGGACAACCATCTCTCTACCTCGGGCCTGTCCTTGACCCTGGTTCTGCTCCTGTTGCGGTGGCTCAGGAGGATAAGGGATGACATTCCCTTCAGCATCAACCCTTTGCCAAGCAGCATTGTACGGGTTGTTATCTTTGTCCCTCAGAGTACCTTGAGCATCGCGTACTAGAATTAGCTTATGTACTACCATTCTTTCTCTTCTTTCTCTTCTGTTAGTCCTCTCTAGACGTCCAAGTTCTTTAAGATCGAGATTGATTAGGCTTAAGTTCGGATTACTTCGAGTTTCACGCTTCTGCATAAACTGTCTGTAATCGTCAAGCAACGATCGATGCTATCAGTGCAACGATCGATTCAATCTCAAATCGCTTAGTGACGATCGACACAAGGGGTGCAACGATCGACGCAAGGCGAAATCGAACCTGCGACAGAGAGAAAACAGAGAAAAAGTTTAGTAAAATAAAATAAAAACAAAAACAAAAACAAAAAAGAAAAATTTCTAGTAAAAACCCTAAGTTCGGTCCTATCGAAGACTCTAAGAGTCCCCGGCAACGGCCCCAAAAACTTGATAGGTCTAAGTTTTAATCCCTATACTAACTGCAAGTGCACAGTAATGTCAATGTAGTATATAGGGTATCGAATCCACAGAGACTCTGGTCTCGATAGATCAGAACCGTAGAGATTACTACTAAGAATAAAGAATGTGGTGAATGAAATAAAAGCAAGGCAATAAAGTAAATCAGTAGCAGGAATTTGTTGTGAAACAATTAACTAAAAGCGCTAAGTCTAGGGAATTCTCAGGAAATCAGACAAGCAGACAAGTTAATCAGTCAGGATCAAATTAAACTCAGTTTTAGAACTCAAATCACGGATATAGAATTAACCAAATCTCTTTGCGAAAATCCTCTAAGTCTAAGTGCAGTAATCCAAATCTCTTTGCAATTACTAACAGATTAAACCAGCATTAATTTCAAGTTCGATATGTTCACAATTAAACTAAACCAAATCTCTTTGCGAATAATTCAATTGCTCAACCTAAATAGTTCAGATTCTAAACCACACTCTCGTGTCGTATTTAGCAACCTAAGATCTAGATTCTAATTGATCAGGTTAGAACTAGCATTAAGCACAATTTAGTTTGAAGAACATTCTAATCATGTGAATCCTTAACTGAATTAAACAAGTCTAGCAAGTCATAAAATCCTTAATGAGAAACCCTAAACTTAACTATGAATCTACTCAGACATGATTAATGAAACAGAAATCATAGAAATAATAGATTGCATATAAGAAATTAAATAGATAAAGGGGTTCGAAATCTTCTCCAAAATAGATGAAGTACAGGATTAGATCAGCCCCAAAAGCTCTAAAAATCTCTTAGCTCTAAGTATGAAAGCGTATCTAAAATAAAAGCCAAAACTCTAAATATATAGGCATAATCTCGGCTGGGGCTTATGTGTAAATACTGGAACTTTTCTGGGCTTCTCTGCAAATCTTCATAACTTTGTTAAACCGCCGTATCTTGGCCCATCTCGCTAGTGTGTCGATTGACACCAAAGGTGTGTCGATCGATGCATGATCATCAAATCGGGCAGTGAGTTAATCTCTCGGCCAAAATGCTCCAAAACTCCCAAAATACTCCAAAATCTCCACATTAGCTCCAAACCTGATTAAACCTGTAAAAGACTCTAAAATAACACAAAAGACACTAAAAACACAACTATATCATGGCATAAAACCGTTAAAAACCATGATATATCAGTATCAGAGGATCCTTTTACTGACTTCACCTTAATACTGACTTAATTTTCTCATCTAAGGGCTTGGTATACCTTGTGTCAGATTCCCTTGTTAGTTCTGACACAGCCTGTAAATATGTCCTATTTGGTTCCCTTCTCCCCTTCCATAAAGTAAAAAAATAATAATAATAAACTGAGGATGAGTTAGTAACTCCGAAGTGGTCTCTGGGAATGTTAGCTACAACTATCATATCCTGTGCATCCATGGAATGTGTCCAAAGTATACCCCATAACGGGAAGAACACTGATAAAAAAAAAAATGATACCCAGTGGGGAAAAATCAGTTGTTAAGGAAGGGAAAGAGAAGAAAGGGACCAGAGAAAGATAGTTTGGTGGTCTAGAGCTGACAAGGTAAGAGTCCATGTGCCTTTGATTGATACTCCTTAGGTGAGACCGCACTTAAATACTTGCAGAAGTCAGTAGGGTGAATTTGAATGCGTGAATGTGAATGTGGAGTTTACTTAGGACAGTTGCTAAGTGTGGGAGAAGTATATGTTGGTCTTGATGTCTGCATGTGAAATCTTTCATGTGGATTACTAAGGGGAATCTGAGTGCTATTGCTTCAACGATGAAAAGAGTTTCTGAAGAGTTTTCAAACCTCTTCACCATTCTAGTTCTTTGTTTTGCTTGAGGGCAAGCAAACGCTAAGTGTGGGGAGTTGATATATCATGATTTTTACTGGTTTTATGCCATGATATAAGTCTGTTTTAGAGTCTATTTGTGTTTCTTTAGAGTCTTTTACAGGTTTTATTAGGTACACGCACGTTTGGAGCTAATGTGGTGATTATGGAGCTTATTGGAGTGATTTGGAGATTTGGTCCGAGAGAGAAAACTCACTGTCCAATTTTGGGATCTGCATCGATCGACGCACACCTGCATCGGTCGATGCACTACGCGAATGAGCCAGATCTCGGCGGTTTATTGAAGTTATGAGATTTTGCAGAAAAGCCCAAAAGTTCCAGATATTTATACAGAAGCCCCAAGTCGTGTTTTAGCTATTTAATTAGGATTTTTACTTCTGTTTTAAATAGGCTATCATAATTTAGAGCAGAGAGTTTTTAGAGCTTTTGGGGCTGATCTGATCCTGTACTACACCTTTATTTTGGAGAAGATTTCGAACTCCTTTACTTGTTTTAATCTCTTTTATGATATCTAATTATTCATTGATTATGTTTACATCTTCTATGTCTGAGTAGATTCATAGTTAGGTTTAGAGTTTCTCATTAAGGATTTCATGATTTTCTAGATTTGTTTAATTCAGTTAAGGATTCATAACATATCTGTTCTTCGATCTAAATTGTGTTTAATGCTAGTTCTAACCTGATCAATTAGAATATAGATCTTAGGTTGCTAAATACGACACGAAAGTGTGGTTTAGAATCTGAACTATTTAGGTTGAGCAATTAAACTTCTCGCAAAGGAATTTGGTTTAGTTTAATTGTTAACATATCGAACTTGGAATTAAAGCTGGTTTAATCTGTTAGTAATTGCAAAGGAATTTGGATTGCTGCACTTAGACTTAGAGAATTCTCGCAACGACAGTTGGTTAATTCTATATCCGTATTTTGAGTTCTAGAACTGTGCTTAATTAGATCCTTACTGAATGAACTGTCTGCTTGTCTGATTTCCTGAGAACGCCCTAGACTTAGCGCCCTTAATTAACTGCTTTCACAACCGATAATCTTGCCACTTGTTTACTTTCTCATACTCCTATTAAGTTTACATAACATTGCTTTATTCCTAGTTTAAATCTCTACCGTTCTTGATCTATTGAAACCGGAGTCTCTGTGGATTCGATACCCTATATACTACAATCACTTGACTGTGCACTTGCAGTAGAAAGGATTAAAACTAGACCCCTATCAGCTTCCAGACCCAGGAGTCTTTGTTCTTGATTGTTCGATCTCTAAGGGCAGATTCAAGCATTCTATGTGTGATTTAGGATCTGGTGTGAATCTCATGCCATACTCTGTGGCTAAGAGATTAGGACTTATGGAATTTCATCCTACTAGGATCTCTCTTATCCTAGCTGATCTATCAAAGAGGTACCCCGAAGGTGTTCTTGAGGATGTACCTATCAGAGTTGGAAACTACTTAATTCCAACAGACTTTGTAGTGGTGAAGTACAATCTTGAGCCAGATGATCCTTTGCTGCTTGGAAGATCATTTTACCTACTGCGGGAGCTGTGATAGATGTGAGACGTGGTCTGATTGATCTCCAACTGGGAGATAAGCCATTGCAGTTCAAGATCGACAGGAAGCAGAGAGCCACCATTGTTGGACAGAGCTTCAGTGTTGAGGTGAAACCAGAGGTTCCAATTGGAGAGGAGAAGATGGCAGTTCATTCTGAACTTGCTCTAACATCTTCAGTGCCTGCAACTGCTCATAAGCAGAAAGCTCCAGACATCTCATTTCCACCAAAGGTAAGGCATAAATCTTTTAAACTTAAACCTCGTAATCCCTCAGTTTTGAATGCAGGAAAACGCAGAATCCCACCCAAGCTTTGCTCCCGCCCTGGTTCTACTCCTTCGTTCCTTGGGAGATCTCATGATCCGAATGCTTATACGCCACCTTGGATGAAGAGATATTCGCAGAGACACTCAAAGTCTCTGTTGAATCCCCCATAAGTCTGATCTCCTATCCCAAAGTCAAGCTATTGACTTTAAACAAGCGCTGAGTGGGAGGCAACCCACTGTTAGGTTCGTTTTCGTTTTTATTTTTCGTTTTGATTTTGGTGTTTTGATTTTTCTGTTTAAGTGTGTTCAGAGGCGTGAGAAACAGGCAGAACTGCACTGCATCGATCGACACACCTATTGCATCGGTTGACACAGCTGCGATTTCTGGTTAGCCGATTCGATTGCGGTTCAGACATCGGTTATCTAAATAACCGCGAGCATATTCGCCTTGCATCGATCGACACTCTTGTGGCATCGATCGATGCAGGCCGACGACAGTAAGTATTCTGCAACTTTTCGGATTGTTCTTCAAATTGATTATTCTCACCAAACCTAGGCTTGACACCACTGGGGACAGTGTGTTTCAAGTGTGGGGGAGGTAGCTACTGACGCACGCTTTTGTTTTCTTAGAGTCAGTCCGGTTTTCAAATTTTTTTGTTTTATTGAGTCAAAATAGTTTAAGTAAGAAACAGTGAATTTTTGAGAAGTTAACAGCACTTGCAGGAACTTAAGTGACCATTGGGATGAAGTTGCAGGATCAATCTATGACTATTAGAAAACCCAACGCGGATCAGCCTACTGAGGACACCCATATCAATTCAGGTATTCAGAGGATCCTTTACTGACTTCACCCTTGTAAACCTGACTTAATTTTCTCACCTAAGGGCTTGGTATACCTTGAGTTGGACTCCTCTGTTAGTTCTGACACAGCCTGTAAACCTGTCCAAGTAAGGTTCCCTTCTCCCCTTCCATAAAGTAAAAAAAAAAGAATAATAAACTGAGGATGAGCTAGTAGCTCCGAAGTGGTCACGGGAGTGGTAGCTACCACTATTACCTCCTGTGCATTCATGGAATGTGTCCAAAGTACACCCCTTAACGGGAAGAGCACTGATAAAAAAAATAAAATGATACCCAATGGAGAAAAATCAGAATGCTAAGGAAGGGAAAAGAGAAGAAAAGGAACCAGAAAAAGATAGTATGGTGGTCTAGAGCTGACAAAGTAAGAATCCATGTGCCCTTTGATCGATAATCCTTAGGTGAGACCGCACTTAATATGCTTAAGAAGTCAGTAGGGTGAATTTGAATTGCTTGGATTGATTGTGGAGTTTACTTAGTACAGTTGCTAAGTGTGGGGGAAGTACATGTTGATCTTGATATCTTGCAGTTGATTCTTTCAGTGGTTTACTAAGGGGAATCTGAGTGTTGTTGCTTCTAGGACAAAAAGAGTTTCTGAAAGTTTTTCAAACCTCTTCACCATGTTTTAGTTCTCTGTTTTGCTTGAGGGCAAGCAAAGGCTAAGTGTGGGGGAGTTGATATATCATGGTTTTTACCGGTTTTATGCCATGATATAAGTGCGTTTTAGAGTCTTTTTGTGTTTCTTTAGAGTCTTTTACAGGTTTTATGAGGTACTAGCACGTTTGAAGTGGATTTGGAGTAATTGGAGCATTTTGGTGCATTTTGGTGTTTTGACCCGAGAGATAGAGCTCACTGTCCAGAACAGAGTAATGTGTCGATCGACACACATCAGCATCGATCGATGCATAGCGAGTTGGGCCAGTCTTGGCGAGAGTTAATGAAGAATGATGAATTTGCATAATTGCCCAGAAGTTCCAGATATTTACACAGAAGCCCCAAGACGTGATTTAGCTATTTAATTAGGTTTTTACATAGTTTTAACATACGCTATCATACTTTAGAGTTGAGAGTTTTTAGAGCTATTTGGGGCTGATCTGATCCTGTACTACATCTTGTTTTTGGAGAAGATTTCGAACCCCTTTACTTATTTAATCTCTTTTATGCAATCTAATTATTCATTGATTATGTTTTCATATTCCATGTCTGAGTAGATTCATAGTTAGGTTTAGGGATTCTCATTAAGGATTTGATGACTTGTTAGATTTATTTATTTCAGTTAGGATTCATATCAATAGATGTTCTTCAAGCTAAATTGTGTTTAATGCTAGTTCTCACTTGATCACTTAGAATCTAGATCTTAGGTTGCTAGGTTGACACGAAAGTGTGATTTAGAATCTGAACTATTTAGGTTGAGCAATTTAATTACTCGCAAAGAAATTTGGTTTAATTAGATTGTGAATATATTGAACTTAATATTAAAGCTGGTTTAATCTGTTAGGAATTACAAAGAAATTTGGATTTCAGCAATTAGGCTTAGAGAATTCTCACAACGAAAGTTGGTTAATTCTATATCCGTGTTTGAGTTCTAGAACCGTGTTTAATTAGATCCTGACTGAATAAATTATCTGCTTGTCTGATTTCCTGAGAACTCCCTAGACTTAGCGCCTTTAGTTAACTGCTTACAAATCGAACTTGCTACTTATTTACTTTCTCGCATTGCTTTTAGTTTCTCAATACAATTTGCTTTCTCCTAGTTTAATCTTTTTTGTTCTAATTCTATCGTTGCCTAGAGTCCTCGTGGATTCGATACCCTAAGTACTACATTGATATTACTGTGCACTTGGAGTTAGTATAGGGTTAAAACTTACGACCTATCATAAACCAACGTCCTTCAGCGACAATTTTCCTCTTTCCGCTAATAGATATCAACTTTCAATTCTTATTTTCCTTTACAACTTCATCTGGATTGTTACGCCGAAAAGTTTACAAAACAAACCATCATGTTAAATTTAGAAGAATAAAAACAATTAGCTAACAACTTATTATATCCTTCACGAGTTATCGTAGATCTTCTAAGCAGAGACAATTTATGTGGTTGAGATTTCTTTTGCATTTGATTTAGGACCTTTTGTTGGAGAATTCTGCACAATATACTTAATATATGTTGCTGGAGATTGTTGGCTTACTATTGAAATGGTGGCTTGGCACAACTATTCAAATAGTGGCTTTGTCCATTTGTCAATAAGTGGTTAGGATGGTTCACCTAACTCACCCCACGATTTCCTATAAATAGAGAGTGATTCTCATTGTTGTAAATCTTCCCAAAATACCAAAACAAAAACAAGAAGAGAGAAAGAGAGAAGAAAGAATGAAAAATAATATTTTTCTTTATAATTTTCTTACGTGTATTCGGATTTTGGGTGTGAGTTAGAGTTGTAATTTTCAGGTTATTAATATAAAGATCTGTAGCAGGTCCGAAGACGTCGGTACGATTGGCCGAACTCCGTTAACAACTTTGTGTACATTTTCTTCGGTCCCATATTTTTGGTTTTCGAGGAAATTGAGTTTATTTCCTAATAACTGGTATCACAGCATGGTGTTGTGGTAATCTCTGTCAAGTTTTTTGCGAGATTACTATTCACGTGAATAGTGTAATCGTGAATAGTAAAATTTTGTCGGCGACATCGGTTTTTCGACGAAGGTGTTTTAATATACGTTGGTTCGCAAAAGATAATCAGAAACAATGGGAGACGAAGATGGTTCGGCGCACAGTATCGAGAAATTTGACGGTACAAATTATGCATTCTGGAGAATGCAAATTGAAGATTATATGTACAGAAGAAAACTTCATCAACCACTGAGCAAGAAGCCTGAGAAGATGGATTAGGATGAGTGGGATCTCCTTGACAGACAATTTCTTGGTGTTATCAGGTTCACACTGTCGATGAACGTCGCTCACAACGTTGCGAAGGAGAATACCACGGAAGGGATCATGAAAGTTCTCTCGGATATGTATGAGAAACCTTCAGCAAATAACAAGGTATTTCTCATGAAGAAACTTTTTTATTTAAAGATGGAAGAAGGTGGCCATGTTGCAGCATACGTGAATGAACTCAACACGATTGTCAACCAATTATCGTCCATTGAAATAGGGTTTGAAGATGAAGTGCGGGCATTGATTTTGTTGGCATCTCTGCCAAATAGTTGGGAGCCAATGAGGGCAGCGGTTAGTAACTCTGTGGGAAATCATAAACTTAAGTTTAATGATGTTCGAGATTGTATCCTTTCTGAAGAAGTTCGTAGGATAGACTCTGGTGAAGCTTCAACGAGCTTTGCTTTCAACTTGGAAAACAGAGGCAGGAGCCAAGACAGAAACAACTGGAACAATGGCAGAGCAAAGTCAAGAAATGGAAGAAGTCAGTCCAAATTCAAGCAGCCTGCTGAATGTTGGAACTGTGGAAAGATGGGCCACATAAGAAAGAATTGCTGGGCAATTTCAAAGAAGGAAGGCAACAAGGGGGCCGGAGCCAATGCAGTCACACATGAAATTGGTGATGCATTGATAATATCTGCTGATTCTTCAAGAGAAGGTGAAGCTCATGATGCGGCTGTAAACACCATTGAAGCATTGATCTCCTATGTTGATAGCCCAATTGAATCGTGGGTTCGGGACTCTGGAGCATCATTTCACACGACACCACACCATAACATAATGGAGAACTATGTTTCTGAAAATTATGGGAAGGTATATCTAGCTGATGATTTACCTTTAGACATAGTTGGTATTGGAGATATCAACTTGAAGTTGTCAGATGGTCGTGTATGGAAGATTGCAAAGGTTAGGCATGTGCCAAAGTTGATGAGAAATCTTATCTCAGTAGGTCAACTTGATGATGCGGGGCACAATGTTAATTTTGGTGGTGGAGCATGAAGTGTAAAGAAAGGTTCCATGGTGGTTGCTAGAGGTCATAAAAGAGGCACTCTTTATATGAGGAAGAGTCATGAAGATACAATTGCGGTTGTCGAGAATGCCAAACAGACGAAGTTGTGGCATTGTAGGTTGGGACACATGAGTGAGAAAGGATTGAAACTTATGGCGGCAAATGGCGTGCTTCCAGATCGGAAGACGGTGGATCATCAGATATGTGAAAGTTGTATCCTTGGAAAGCAGAAACAGGTTAGTTTCTCAAAAGATGGAAGAGAGCCCAAACCTGAGAAGTTGGAGTTGGTGCACACTGATGTGTGGGGACCCGCTCCTGTTGCATCGCTAGGAGGTTCGTATTACTATGTTACCTTTATTGATGACTCCACAAAGAAATTGTGGGTTTACTTCATGAAGAACAAGCATGAAGTGTTTTCGGATTTCAAAAGATGGAAAGCCATGGTTGAGATTGAGACGAATCTCAAGCTGAAGTGTCTAAGGTCTGACAATGGCGGAGAGTACATCAGCAAAGAGTTTAAAATATATTGCGCTGATAGTGGGATCAAGATGGTGAAGACTATTCCTAGAACGCCTCAATAGAATAGAGTAGTTGAAAGGATAAACAGAACCTTGAATGAGCGTACAAGGAGCATGAGACTGCACTGCGGATTGCCCAAGACATTTTGGGCGGATGCAATCAATACCGCGGCCTTAATAAACAGAGGACCGTCTGTTCTGTTGGGATTCAATATCCCTGAAGAAGTGTGGAGTGGAAAGAAAGTAAACCTTTCTTATCTTAAAGTATTTGGTTGCGTAGCTTATGTTCACATTGATGATGCTGCAAGAACTAAACTTGATGCAAAATCGAAGAAGTGTTACTTTATTGTTTATGGTGACACAGAGTTCGGTTATCGGTTTTGGGATGATGAAAATCGGAAGATCATCCGTAGCAAGAATGTTGTGTTCAACAAAGAAGCGTTGTACAAGGATAAGCTAAAAGAAAGCTCAGGAAAGATGGAATCTAGAGCTGTTGATTTGGAAGAGATCATGGCACCAGAGTTGCAACAAAATACTACAACAGCAGAAGAGCAAAATTCTCAAGAAGTGAATAGTGAGGCAGATGAGAATGAAGATTCTGAAGTGATCCCATGTATGCCAGTTACAGAGTTGCGACGGTCAAATAGAACCATCAAGAAACCTGTAAGATTTTCTCCATCACTCAACTATATTCTGCTCACAGGCAATGCAAGTGTATGAATCGATTAAGTGGGAGCTTGCAATGAACGATGAGATGGACTCATTGATGTCCAATCACACTTGGGAGTTAGAAGAATTGCCTAGGGAGAAAAAGGCATTACATAACAAGTGGGTCTACGGATAAAAAAAAAGAACATGATGGGAGCAAGCGTTATAAAGCAAGGCTTGTAGTGAAGGGATTCCAACAAAAAGAAGGCATAGACTACAAAGAGATATTTTCTCCTGTAGTGAAGTTGGTGACAATCCGAACTGTTCTTGGGCTGGTAGCAAAGGAAGACTTACATCTTCAACAGATGGATGTGAAAACAACATTTCTTCACAGTGATTTGGATGAAGAAATTTACATGAAGCAACAAGAAGGTTTTGAAGTCAAAGGGAAAAAAAGTCTGGTGTGCAAGCTTAAAAGGAGTTTGTATGGTTTAAAACAAGTTCCAAGACAGTGGTACAAAAAGTTTGACAGCTTTATAAAAGGGGCTGGTTTCTTGAGGTGTGAAGCTGATCACTATTGTTACTTCAAGAGATTTGAAGAGTCCTACTTGATATTGCTCATGTATGTTGATGACATGCTGATAGTGGGAGCAGATTTGGATGAAATCAATAACTTGAAGGCAAAACTCTCAGAAGAGTTTGCGATGAAAGACCTAGGAGAAGCAAAACAAATTCTTGGGATGAGAATTAGTAGAATCAAGAAGGGTCTTAAGTTATCACAAGAGGAGTATGTGAAGAAAGTCTTCAAGAAGTTGAATATGGATGACGTGAAGCCAATTATCAGTAAAAAATGGCCAAATAGACGTGGATGACGCAAGCTCATAGACGTGGATACTGCTCATAGCTATCCGTGGAAAATGGCCAAATAGCTACAAAAATCAACAATATCGATGATTTAATCCGCAGTTATTCAACAGTTTTCTTGTAGTGAATATGCAAAAAACCTCTGACATCGACACATGCAAGCCAAGTACATGCAAGAAGAATGCATGGAATTAGAAGAGAGAGATGACCGCAAACTAAATATCATCTTTACAGACATAAATTGCCACCACCGCACCACCGTCAACAACACTACTAAGATAGTTCAATGACACTACAAAACTGTTAAAATAGGTAATTGACCACTAATGAAGCACCAATCGTGCAAAAGATCCGCAAGGCCTTTTACATTAGAGATAGAAAGCTAATGGTCAAAAAATAGATGTAATTTTTAGAATGATTTAGATGGAAAAAAAGAAACAAATAAAAGACAATACTTTATTTTTTTTAGAAAATATACCGTTATTATTTTTCAGATAGCGTATATAACATTTCCTATGGTGATACTCAACCTCCATATAATAACGTTCAAAAAGTTTAAAATGTTCTTCAGGCGTGAAAGAGAAATTGCTAATTCTTTTTTTGCCCAATTCAGAAAACAACTGGAAAAAAAAAAGATAACATAATGGGAAACACATTTGAGGTCTCCACGTAGATTACCAAAGATGTGTTATTTACGAGTTGTACACGTGTCACATAGATGATAAAATGTTTATCCAATTTACAGGTTATGTACTTGTGTCTCAAACGCATTTATCACTTCTGTACACAAATATTTTATGTGGAAGTTATTTTGAAATATCAGTTCATTATTCATATACTTAATTTAAGTGAGTAGTGGCCAGTATACATTATTCCAAGATATTTGGATTAACTCTTTTAATAATAAGCATATTTTTTTGGCAACTAATAATAAGCATATATAACAAATGTCAAAAGACAAGAAACGTCGGTTTAAAAAAATATAAAAGTAAACATATGGAGTTCAAACTACAATTCATGGATGCATCATGCATGTCTTGGGAGTACCAAGTCACGCTTAGCGGAGCACTCATCAAGGTCTCTCTCTTATTAGACAAGGAATTAGATGGAGAATAGGTGATGGTACAAATGTTCGGATTAGTAATCCACCTCACGGTCCTCGCCTGGCAAGAATGAATCCATCTTCTGTTAGTGCTGATATTCGTGTTTCTAGTTTTATGGAACCTAACTCTTACTCTTGGTGTGGGGCAATGCTTACGAAACTCATACATCGTGATGATATTCCTTTAATCTTTAAAGTCAGAATTCACGTCTCTTCAACTATGGATATGTCAAAAGTGTTCTGAACGTTTTGTGTTATTGATTATCATCACCCTCAAGGTGTTTATATACAACAGGTTGCTCCTTCAATATAGGAGATAATCTTAACCGAGAATATGCACAAATCTAGCTAACGGTTTATACAAATCTTAGCTATCGTATCTGAACAGAATTGTAGAGTATATTCTGTCCAATAGGATACGCCAAGTTGGATTTATACTATAAGAATGGTAATATCAGTTAAGTCGGGCTATCATCAATTTACCAAACCGCTTGTTCCAGGTGTAGCTCAATATTTGCTACAATTTCTGTGAGCAAGCTGCAAGCGTATATGGAATGTCTCAGCACCGACTTGTGTTAAACATTTCTGGTGGAAAGCTGTTCATCGTTCACTTCTAGTGCTGAAACTTTTCTACGTAGAAATAACAGAGTGTCTTCAGATTGCTCGATTGTGTAGAAGAATTTGAAACAATTACTCATGTTCCGAGTATCGAAAGAAGTATGAGACATGTCTGCAATTCCTGGATTATCTTAAAACTCTTTTCAGTGGCATGGTTAGTAAGGAAAAGCTAGTATGAGACATGTCTATTGCTCTTAAAGAAGCACTTATACAGCTTAAAAAGTTGCACTATGATCATGTTGTATTTTGTGGTGATACAAAGACTTTATATCACCCACTAGAAGACCAATTACATACAAGGAAGAAACAAAGGATTCAACATGTTCTGATCCGACATCAACTTGATGGTATTCTGAATCTCAAGACGGCTTCTTATATTTTTAAGTGATCAAACGAACATCGAATGTGGTTGCTGATCAATTAGCAAAGGAGACAGAACCGTTCCTAGCACTACATGACCCAAAGCAACTGAAAAAATATTTTAATTCAAATAAATATTTAATAATTAATACTATTATAATATCAAATACATTTTTAATACCCATTTTAATATAAGTGTCTTTTCTTAATTAGAAGTTAAGTAACATGAGATATTACACAAAAAGAATATAATAAACAAAGGTATGTTATAAATGTTGATTATAATCAGTGTGTAACGTATTAGAGCAGGTCCAGCGGTGTTACTCCCGCTGGATCCTTAAAAACATTTTTATATTATTTTTTATATTTTTTTTTTATAGATGCCAAAAAAAAAAATATTAAAAAAAAAGACGACGAATTAGGTAACGACACATGGCAGCTACAATGGAAGAAACGATCCTTATATAAGGATTTTATGAGATCGTTTTTATATTGTTCATGTGGGCCCCACGTGGAATCCACAATATTTTAATATTTTTTTAAGAACTTTACCTTAAGAGGCTTGCGCTGGGGATGGTCTTAGGAGATACTTTTTTACTATAATTAAATTCAAATCTCAAAACAGGACCTTAATAAACAATTTATTCAAATAAAGGCCCATAAAACCATAAGTCAAACGAAAAGGGAATATCGGGGGTTTTCTTCTTCGCTCTCGCGAATCGTCATCGGAGATCAAGCTCCTATATACGTCGTCGTTAATTTTATAGCTTGTTGAGAGTTCGGAAGATTTTGAAGCTTCTTCTCTCCTGGAAGAATCCGTCTCTTCTAACTTCGAGTTAGATTTTGATTGTCTAGTTTTTCCATTGAGCTCGCGTTCTTCTCCAGTTTCGTCATCTGCTGAGCATCGGATTTTGAAGTGGAACTGGAATTTCTGTGGTTTATCGCCGGAGCTCACTGCCCAGATTCGCTTCTGGTCGTCTTCGGTTCGCTGCTCCACAACGCTGGATCGTTCTCTCCGTGATCTGGTTTCAGATTAACACCACGAACAAGCTTCTCCACCATTTATGTTACTGGAATTAAAGGGATTGTTGACTTTATTCACCAGATCTGAGCTCTGTTTTCTCACTCCTGATGCACCCAGCTCTACGACTCCGTGTTTCGTCACGATACACACCATCGTCTATCTCCCGTCAATCTGACCTTGACTCGCTCGTTCACAACCCAACCCAGTTAAGGCACTCGGGTTAAAATTCCATCGTCGTTCTTGAAGCTTTGAGTCATCGAATCCAAGAAGCACAACTCCGTATTGGTTACTCTTGTCCGGACTTGGGCTTAGATTTCCAAGGCAAAAAAAAAACAGGTAAGTCCGTTATCCAAACGATAAGTTGAAGCCACACAGCTTTCGTTGAGCAAAATAGGGTCAAAAATCAAGAATTATTGGTGGCTTCTAGCTTGACACCGCTGCCGCTCGAATGAGTATATTGAGTTGGAACTGTCAAGGTGCGGGTAGCACGGAGACAGTTCAACGTATTCGGGAAATGCGGCGTACATTCTTCCCGGATATTCTGTTCTTGATGGAAACAAAACAAAAGCTTGAATATATGGATAGTCTGCGCGTTAGTCTTGGTTATGATGGTTTGGTTACTGTGGAGCCACAAGGTTTGAGTGGTGGTTTAGCGGTGATGTGGAAGAGGAGTTTTTTGGTTACTTTGATTTCTAAGAGTTCGAGAATTATTGACTTGCATGTGAAGATGGGTTCGATGGAATTTTTTCTTACATGTGTCTATGGTGATCCGGCTCGAGAGAGACGACAACAAGTATGGGATACTCTGTCTCGGATTGGCCTCACAAGAGATGAAGCTTGGTGTTTAATTGGTGACTTTAATGAATTAATGGAAAACGATGAGAAACTTGGTGGTCCTGCGCGACGTGAATCAACTTTCTGGGGATTTCGGAATATGTCGGAAAACTGCAAAATCAGGCACATTCGCCATTCTGGTAATTGTATGTCGTGGGCAGGCTGGCGCGACAATGTCTGGATACAATGTCGGTTAGATCGTAGCTTTGGCAACGATGAGTGGTTTCGTTTATTTCCAAGAGCACAATCAGAATATTTAGCGATGTGGGCCTCAGATCATCGTCCAGTTCGTTTATCTTTCTCTCTGGAGCATGAAGATCACAGACGTGGGAGGTTCTTTTTTGATCAGAGATGGTTATTCAAAGATGGTCTAGAGAAAATTATCAAGGAAGGCTGGGATGGTACACAGAATGCAATGAACTCGGTTATGGACAAGATAGAAAGATGTCGCAGAGCAATCGCTAAATGGAAGAAGAGCTCGGACTGTAATTCCAGAACAAGGATTCAACATCTGCAACATTTGCTCGAGTTTGAGATAGCAAAAGTCACACCTAATAGATCTGTGCTGCAACAACTAACACTGGATTTAGCACTGGCATACAAAGAAGAGGAGATCTTCTGGAGGGATAAAAGTCGAGAGTTGTGGTTGAAGGAAGGTGATCGCAACACTCCCTTCTTCTTCAATAGTGTCAAAGGCAAAAGGATCCAGAATAAAGTCTTAATGTTGCTGGATAATGATGAACAAGAACAGTTCTCCGAAGGGGCAAAAGGTCATGTAGCAGTGGAATACTTTCGAGAACTCTTTATGAGCACAAACCCATTTGATCTGGACAGCTTGTTTGAAGGATTTCAACCCAGAGTTTCGGACGCCATGAACACGCATCTGACTGCTCCCATCTCGGCAGAAGAAATTAAGTCTGCAGCTTTTTCTGTCAAAGGTAGTAGTGCTCCGGGTGAAGACGGCTTTACAGGCATCTTTTACCAACGGTTTTGGCATATCGTTGGACCAGCAATGATTGAAGAGATTCAGCGGTTCTTTCGCACAGCTACACTGCCAGCAGGTTGGAACCATACTCACTTAAGCTTACTGCCTAAAATTCAAAATCCTGTAAAGATGACAGATATGCGGCCCATCAGTTTATGTTCGGTGCAGTATAAGATTATATCCAAAATCTTGTGCAACCGACTTAAACAATTTCTACCAGCACTAATTTCAGAGACGCAAGGGGCTTTTGTATCCGGTCGCCTCATTTCCGACAACATTCTAATAGCTCATGAAATGGTTCACGGATTGCGCACCAACGACAGTGTCTCCCCTTCCTTCATGGCGATCAAAACCGATATGTCTAAGGCATATGATCGAGTTGAATGGTCCTTCTTGGAGACTCTGTTAGAAAAGATGGGTTTCGCTAGGACGTGGATCAGGTGGATTATGGCATGCGTCAATTCAGTGACATACTCAGTCCTTCTTAATGGTCACACTCACGGCTTCATAAAACCAGAACGTGGGATCCGACAAGGTGATCCTTTATCTCCCTTTCTGTTTATTATGGTTGCAGAGGCTCTTGTGGGTTGCCTCAATCATTCCGAAAGGTGTGGATCTTTACATGGGATTCGTCTGAGTCGGACTGGTCCAGCTGTGCATCATCTTTTGTTTGCCGATGACAGTCTCTTAATGTGTCAAGCATCAGAACCGGAGGCTACTGAAATCATTCGATGTCTCAAACTTTATGGAGATGCTTCCGGGCAGATGATTAACCATGCTAAATCGTCCATTATTTTCGGATCACGAGTTCAAGCTCATACCAAATCAAGGATCAAGGAAGTCTTGGGTATTGAGAAGGAAGGTGGAGAAGGCACCTATTTAGGCCTCCCGGAATGCTTTAGTGGCTCCAAAAGCCAACTCCTGAATTTCATTAAAGGGAGGATTCAAAACCGAGTTGATGGATGGTTTGCTAAGTCTTTATCTCAGGGTGGAAAGGAGGTGCTCATAAAGACGATTGGTCTAGCAATGCCGGTGTATGCTATGACCTGTTTTAGACTTCCTAAGGAAGTGTGCAAGAAAATAACTAGTGTTCTTACACAGTTTTGGTGGGGTAATGGAGACAACAAAAAGAGAATTCCTTGGGTGGCTTGGAAGAAACTTTGTAGGACTAAAGAAAATGGAGGTCTTGGCTTTAGAGACATTGAAATGTTCAACCAAGCACTCCTAGGTAAACAAGCTTTCAGGATATGGCAACAACCTGATTCACTTTTGTCGCAGATCCTCAAGCACAGGTATTTCAAGCGGAGCTCTTTCCTGGACAGCTCCCTTGGGACAAGACCTTCGTTTGCTTGGAGAAGCGTGCTTCACGGTCGTGAGCTGTTGTGTAAAGGGCTGTTAAAATCTATCGGTGACGGTATTGGAACCAAGGTATGGATGGACAACTGGATCATGGATGTTGTACCCAGAACTCCGAAATACCGAGCTGATTCTGTGGTCGACCTCACTTTGGAAGTGTCCGATCTGATTAATCCTCATACAGGTCAATGGGATATTGATGTGATCCAAGCCACCTTTGCAGATGAAGATATCCCCAAGATCCTTAATACAAAAATTTGCAGGAACTCTCCAGACACCTTGGTTTGGAGTTTCACTTCTAATGGGATGTACACTTCACAGAGCGGTTATAAACTTCTCGATACCATCTTGGAAACTATGAGTTTAACCCATCAGTCTGTCCCCCCACTTGAGAAATCCCTCTGGAAGCGTATGTGGAAGATTCAAGCCCCTCCGAAGCTCAAACACTTTCTGTGGAAGGCCATCAATGGAGCTCTCGCAGTGAAAGAACGCTTGTCTTCACGTTCCCTTACCCTGGATACTACTTGTAAGCTGTGCGGAGTTGAAACAGAAACTATTTGCCACGTTCTCATTACATGTCCCCAAGCGCTCGAGACATGGACTCAGTCTGGTTTTCCACTGCCTAGGCATGGTTTCTCAACCAACTCAGTCTTTCTCAACATCCACCACCTATTGCAATGCAGTGCGAAAGCAGAGTCGGGAAGCAAACTACTCTGGTCCTTTCCATGGTTGCTCTGGCAGATCTGGAAAACCCGTAATGCTTTCTGCTTCGAAAATATCAGGTATGAACCGTCAGCAGTGAGTATTAAAGCAATCGACGATGCGGACATTTGGCTGACGTTGAACACGTTTGTTCAATCATCCTCGTCATCCAGGAATACACAAGCTCTTGCGGGCTCTCGCTGGAAGAAACCTATCCCTAATGTGATCAAATGCAACATTGGTGTGAATTGGTCAATGCAGTCGACCGATTGTGGTGTGGCCTGGATTGTCAGAGATCACTCGGGTCAGGCTTTGTTTAATGGCAGAAGATCCTTTGCTAATGTACACTCAGCCATGGAAGCTGAACTTTACAGCATCCTCTGGGCCATTGAATCTGTAGGTGATCTGAAGTTGAACAGAGTCATTTTTGAATCCTCACTAGCACTTGCCCGGGAAGCCCTGCTACATTCGCTCAGGTACCCTGATTTTCAGGAACTTGTTGGAAAAATTCAAAGCGGCTTGACCCGGATTCAACTATGGTCGTTGGACCATACACATGTTAATGGTAATAAAGCTGCAATGGAGATAGCGGTCAGTGTCATTCGTGATAACCTTTTGCAATCTTACATTGCAAAAAGTGGCCCTCGTTGGATTGCTCATATCCTTCAAGATGACGCAGCGTAGACTCTATTGCTTTGTCGTCCCTCTTAACTTGCTTTTGGAAATCATGATCGCTGGATCCACCTTCCACAGGCAGGACTTCTTTACTCATATTTCATTTTCACTGCCTACTGGCATGTCTCTTGTTATGTTTTCTCTTTCTTTCTATGTTTCTTGTTGGAACTTTGATCCATCTGGATCATTTTGATATATGAAATCAGTGTTAAAAAAAAAAAACCATAAGTCAAACAAAAACAAGAAATAGAATTTTCTCTCTCTAGTATTTTCTCTCTATCTTCTCTCTAGTCTCCTTTCTCCGATCTCATCGTTTCCGGCCGTCGGTTCGCCGGCGGCCGGGTTACTTTTGGTTAACAGGTTTTGGCGTTTCTCTTCTTTGTTTCCTTTTGTAGATTTTCAGAGAGATTACGTCGAGGTGTGATATAGGTTTGTTCGAATAATTCCGATTTCAATCGGACTTTTCGTGTTTTTCGTTTGCTTGGGTTTGCGTGCATAAGTCTCCGGAATAGTTCAAGGGCGGGCCTATCTTTGCCGCATCAGTCGGCTCTCCCCGGTTTCTTCCGGGTTTTATCGCTTCGGCGGATTGGATCTCGCTTCCCTTCGATATCGGCGTCGTCAATCTCTGATCTTTCCCCGTTTTGCTTTGATTCCCCAGTCTCCTTGGATTAATATCGTCGTCGTGTCACTAGCTTTAGAGGACAAGCAATTAGCGAATACAGATTAGCTCCCTAGTCTAATCGATGTCGGCGCCTCCTCGGCCTTGGTGGTCTCCGGTGAAGTGGTGGTTACTGTTTTATTTTTATGCAGATGTTTTGATGGCGGTTTTGGAAGCTTCGATCCTCAAATGGTGTTGAGCAGATCCAGAGCGGTGGTCCGGCGTGTTTTAGGCTTCGCTCTCCTCCGCGGTGCCAGCAGTCGTCCGGCGGTTTCTGTGACTGACGCGTGTTCGCATGCAGCTCTCTCGGTGCAGCCACGTGCCAGCCTAAATGGCAATTTTCAATTTTTTTAAATTGGGTATTGGCCCATTTACGCTTCTGTTTCTGTAATGGCACATTTGCTTTAACGGCCTCAGGCCCATGAATATATCCCGTTGAAAAAAAAAAAAAATAAAGGCCCATAAGCGAATATTTATTTTTTGATAAGGTGGGCACGGCCCTGAAAGGAGACAGGGTCTATGTTATAAAGCTATACTATAGTTTGGTCCAGTGGTTAGTATGTTGTTATGTGAAACGATGTATTATATATATATATATATATATATATATATATATTTTTTTTTTTTTTGTTATGAATCAAATGGTCGGCAAAAAAAGAGCCTTGATAAGATCATACGAGATCTGAATTGGATTTCAAATTTGTGAGCCGACATATTCAAATAGCTCAATTGTTACAGAAACCCATGGGCATGAATTTAGATAATACTCCATGGCATCGACATTTAGTACTTATTACATTCAAAACTCTACTAGTGATTACATATCTATTCTTTTATTTTCATTAATATATTACAGGTCTTTAATAGACTATTTTTTGGTAAAATTTTTAATATAGATTTATGGGTTTAGCCAACTAATTTTTAAATCAAAAAAATCTATATAAAAATTTTGGTGGCCAACCCGAATCTAGTTATAGTTATATTGCGTATGATTAATTAGAAAGAGATAAGTGTGAGGTTATAACTGTATAAAAGGTGTATAAATGAGTTATTGATTTGTGTCGAAAAGCTCAAGCTAACGGATCTTTACCAGGAGTTAAAGTGGCAAGGAATAGTCCATCAGTTAATCATTTGTTATTTGTAGATGATACACTTTTCTTCAGTAGAACATATGAAGAATCATGCACTTCTTTAAAACGACTTCTGAATGCGTATGAGGAGGCTTCGAGACAAGCTATTAGCCTAGCTAAGTCTTCAGTCACGTTTGCTGCTAAGACTCT
This sequence comes from Orychophragmus violaceus, assembly GCA_030180135.1. NCBI lineage: Eukaryota > Viridiplantae > Streptophyta > Magnoliopsida > Brassicales > Brassicaceae > Orychophragmus > Orychophragmus violaceus. The sequence continues at coordinate 100,771,370 of CM058239.1, forward strand.
GATGCATAGAAGACAACATGTTAAGCGCTTGCTGGGTATTCATCGTGAAGGAAGTGTTGGAAAATACTTAGGATTACCAAAACATTGTGCACAAAGAAAAGAGATATCTTCTCTTCGATAGTGGACAAAATTAGACAGAAATGACATAATTGGTCAACTAAATTCCTATCAACAACAGGAAAATTTATCATGCTTCAATTGTCCTTACTGTGGTTCCATCTTACAATATGTCATGTTTTAAACTACCTGAATTAGTGGTAACTCGGATACAATCTACTCTAACAAGGTTCTGGTGGGATGATAATGCGGAGAAGAGGAAAATAAGTTGGGTATCATGGGAGAAGTTAACGATACCAAAGGAATTTAGTGGCTTGGGGTTCAGAGATATTGAAGCTTACAATGATTCTCTGCTAGCTAAATTGAGCTGGAGAATTCTATCAAAGCATGATTCATTGATGTCAAGAGTTTTATTGGGCAAATATTGCTTTGATACTACTTTCATGCTCTGCGATATAACTTCTAGCACTTCACATGGTTGGCGTAGTGTTGTAGCTGGTCGAGATGTCTTAAAGAAAGGTTTGGGATGGATTGTTGGACCAGGTAGTGATGTTGACATTTGGAAGGACCCCTAGTTGTCTTTGGACAAACCAGCCACGCCTGTGGGACCTTCAATGGAGTCACATCAAGATATGAAGGTTTCAGAACTGAAAGATAAAGAGACAGGTAAATGGAGTATAATGCATATTCAGAAACTTCTCCCTGAGTATGAAGACCAAATCCCACAACTGCCGAGATCTAAGACAAGATCGAAGGACTCTTTGATATGGTTTCCAGGAAAGAAGGGAACATACACTGTAAAATAGGTTATAAATTACTGCTGGAGGAAAATATTACTTATGCTAGATCGGAGTTCAACTGGAACTCTAATATATGGAATTTAAGAGCAACACCAAAGATAAAGATGTTCTTGTGGAGAGCATCAGTAGATGGGCTGGCTGTTGGTAATGAGTTGAGACGAAGAGGAATGGAAGCTCAAGCTTTATGTAAACGTTGTGGACTGACAGAGACGATTGCTCATATGCTACTCGAATGTAGCTATGTGACATATCATGGTTTTTAGGACTTTGACCATGGTATATGTCTTTGTTATCGAGTCTTTTAGAGTTTTTTGGAGTCTTTTTATGTGTGTTTACAGGTCTAGGTACGTTTGGAGCGGATTTGGACATTATGGCGCATTCTGGAGCTATTTGGAGCATTTGTGCGAGAAGAAGAAGTCACTGTCGATATCAGATGTTTGTGTCTATCGACACACTTGTGGAATCGATTGACACAAATGTGGATCAAGCAATTCTCATTTAATGAAGAGTTTGGATATTTGCACTTTGGCCCAAAAATTTCTCATAATTACAACGAAGCCCCAGACGTGTTTAGATCACTATATTAGGGTTTTTAAGCCATTGTTTAGTCTACACTTTATTTTATCAGAGAGAGTTGGGGCTGGTCTTGTACTCGAGAGAGAAGAGATTTTGAACCTTGATTTCATTATTCTTTTTATGATATTTGGTTTTCTATTCAATGTGATTTCTGTTTCATTGATCATGTCTGAGTAGTTTACCTGTTAGGTTTAGGGATTCTCATAAGGGATTTCAAGAAATTATAGGTTAATCAATCTGTAGGGACTCATACTTTCTAGTTCTTCATCTAGGGTTGTTCTTAATGCTTGATCTGAATTGGCCACTTATATTATTTATGTTAGGTTGATTTTTGCAACGACAATTGATTAGTTAACTAGAAATAACCTAGATGAGCAATTTGACTATTCGCAAAGAAATTTGGCTTAGGAGAATTATGAACGAAAGAACTTGAGATTAATGCACGTTTAGGATCTCTAGAACTCGCAACGAAAGTTGGTTTGCTAGGTTGCTAGACATAGATAATACTCGCAACAAAAGTTGGTTTCTTATGGTTCTGTGATTCTAGTTTTAGAACAATACTTAATTAGATCCCGATCGATTGATTGCTTATATTCCTGATTTCTTGAGAACTCCCTTGACTTGACGCTTTGCCTGATTGCTTACAACCGTTTACTTTACTTTCTGCTTTGATTTACTGCTTTCACTACTGCTTATCTAGCTTAATTCGACGTTCTATAATCTATCGCAAGAGTCTTGAGTCTCTGTGGATTCGATACTCTATATACTACTAGTTCACGTCTGTGCACTTGCAGTGTAGCTCTAGGGATTAAAACCTGCTCGTATCAAGTTTTTGGCGCCATTGTCGGGGACTCTTTTTAGTCTTCGATAGATTTGAATTTAGATTTTAGACTAGATTTTTCGTTTTTGTTTTTGGATACTAATTTTCGTTTTTCTTGCGTTTCAGGTACGCCCAGAATCGCATTGCATCGATCGACACGGTTCTGTGTGTCGATCAACACAGCTTCGCGATTAGCATCGATCGACGCTCTCCCTGCATCGATCGACACACTTGCAAGAACGAGACAATTTATGCCTGATCGCGACTTGAGGAGTAATCTGGACAAGGAACTCGTGAATCTTGAGCTTAAAGAGCTTGCAAAGCTAGAAAGAGAGAACAGAAAAGCTCATAAGCTAGTTAAGATGGCTAATCCCAATCGTGTAATCCTAATCGAGATGCTGAAGGTGTTCTGAGAAATGCGGAGAACCATGTCTGCAATGAGCATGGTCAGAAACTCGATGACGAAGGTAATGTCATTCTTGAGCCTCAAAGACAGATTGTTCAGCCTGATGGAGAATTTCAAGGTGGACAAGGAAATCTACAACCAGAAGCACCTAGAATGCCAGAGTCTCCTGCTAGGAGGACACTAGCTGATTACAATCGACCGATGAGTTCTATGCTAACAGGTCTGCGATTGTACCTCATGCATTCCCGCGGAATGAGTTTGAGCTTAAGACCTCCTATTACACACTTGTGGGACAACACCTCTTTCATGGACTCCCACATGAGCATTCTATGGATCACATAGAGGATTTTGAGTCTTTAGTCACCGGGATGAAGCATAATGGAGTAACCTATGACTACTTACACTGCAAGCTTTTTCCTCACTCTCTTGGAGGAGAAGCTGCTAATTGGCTGAAGCAGATTTCACCTAGGACTCTGACTACTTGAGATGCAGTGAAGAAGAAGTTTCTGAGGCACTTATATGATGATGCTAGATCCGATCAGCTTAGACAGGATCTCTTGACCTTCAAGTAGGGATCTACAGAGCCTTTGAAGGCAGCTTGGGTGAGATTTAGGATGTACCAGAGAGATTGCCCTCATCATGGTTTCTCTGAGGTTCAGTTGCTGGACATTTTCTTCAGAGGAGTCGATTTGTGGTACCTGATGGCTCTAGATGCTGCAAGTAATGGGAATTTCAACACTAAGTCTCCAGAGGAAGCTAAGGAGCTTATTGAGAACTTGATAACTAGCAATAGTGTCAAGAATGCTGATATAGAGAGACAGAAATCCGGTGGAAAAGCTGATAGCTCACAGATAGCTGAGATGAGAAGAAAGATTGATTCTGTCCATAGCATCTTACTTGGGAAGAAGGTGGATGTTCAGGAGACTGAGGACGCCAATTACATAGCTGGAGGTGGTTATCAAGGTCTGAGGTATGTAAATCAGCAGGGACAGACTTCAGGTTTCAAACCAAAGTCTGCATTTCAGAGACCTTTCCAGCAGAACAGCTCATTCTCCAGAGATTATGGTTCTTCATCATATCAGCATGTTCTTCCTCAAAATGAGCAGAATGATAAGATGATGGGTATGTTGGAACAACTCTTGGAAGGACAGCAAAAGAGTACAGTGGACTTCAATGGAAAGATGGATGATATGTACCTTGATTTGAATGAGAAGATTGAGTCTCTGAGTACACATGTGAAGAATCTGGATGTTCAAGTTCAACAGACTGCTGGAGCTGCGCAAAGACAAAATGGATCAGGAAGAGTTGAACAGAAGCAATTCGTCAATGCTGTAAATGTAGGAGAAGGAGTTTATCTGACCCAAGAGGAAGAGGATATCATATCCAATTTTCTGAACGAATTTTGTCTGTCTGAGGCGAGCATCGATCGACACACACTTGATGTCGATCGATGCATGCCCAATACATATGATGAAAATGCTCTTAATCGCATTGTGTCGATCCACACATCTTATGCATCGATCGACACTGATCGCAGACGAATCCATAAACCTGAAACAGTCCCTGAACGAGTCATTGAACTTCTTGTGCCCTATCCTAAGTCTCCTACGAGGTCCAATCAGGAGATAGACGAAGCTAAATGCAAGACAGTAATGGAAAAGAAGCTGATTCAGATTTCAGAGAAGCTTCTAGACCCAAGAGTTTTTGTGCTTGACTGTTCCATCTTCAAGGACAGATTCAAGCGTTCTCTGTATGACTTAGGATCTAGTGTGAATCTCATGCCATACTCTGTGGCTGTGAGATTGGGACTGATGGACTTCCAGCATACTAGGATCTCTCTTATCCTAGCTGATCGATCGAAGAGGTATCCAGAAGGAGTTCTTGAGGACATTGCTGTCAGAGTTGGAGAGTACTTGATCCCAACAGACTTTGTAGTGCTGAAGTATAATATTGAGCCAGATGATCCTTTTCTACTTGGTAGACCTCTCTTAGCTACTGCTGGAGCAGTGATTGATGTGAGATATGGTCTGATTGATCTCCACCTTGGAGACATGCGTTTGCAGATCAAGATGGATAAGCTGCAGAAATCCACCATTGATGGACAGAGCTTCGGTGTTGAAGTGGAACCAGAGATTCCTATTGGAGAAGAGAAGATGGCAGTTCATTCTGAACTTGCTCTAACATTTTCAGAGCCTGCAACTGCTCTTAAGCAGAAAGCTCTAGATCTCTTTCATCCACCAAAGCACAAGTATGAATCTTCTAAACTTAAATCTCCTAATCCATCAGCTGTGAATGCAGGAAAATGCAGTATCCCACCCACGATTTCCTCCCACCCTGGTTCATTTCACTCATTCCTTGGGATATCTCATGATCTGAATGCTTATACACCACCTGGGATGAGGAGCCATTCACAGAGGCACTCCAAGCCTCTGTTGAATCCCCCATAAGTCCAATCTCCCTCCAATAGTCAAGCTACTGACTTTAAACAAGCGCTGAGTGGGAGGCGACCCACTAGTAGGTCTGTTTTTCTTATTATTTTTGTTTTGATTTTGGTTACTTTGATTTTTCTGGTTTTTGTGTGTTCAAGGCGTTAGAACAGTCAGGATCGCCTAGCATTGATCGATGCACACTTGTGGCATCGATCGACACAAGCCGACGACAGGTAAGTGTTCTGACCCTTTTCGGATTCTTTTCATTCCGATAATTTTTCTCACCGAGCCTAAGCTTGACACCACTGGGGACAGTGTGTTTCAAGTGTGGGGGAGGTAGCTACTGACGCACTGCTTTTTGTTTTCTTAGAGTCAGTCCAATCTTATTTTTTGAGTCAAAATTGAGTAGGAAACAAGGACTTTTTCAGGAGATTACCACACTTGCAGGAACTTAAGTGACCATTGGATGAGCTTATAGATGATCTCTGACTATTAGAAAACCCAACGCATATAAGCCTACTGAGGACACCCATATCACTTCAGGTATTCAGAGAATCCATTACTGACTTCGAACTTAACTTGACTTAGTTTTTATCACTTAGGGGCTTGGTATACTTTGAGTTGGATTCCTCTGTTAGTTTTGACACAGCTTGTAAACCTATATGATTTTGGTTCCCTTCTCCCCTGCCTTGAAAGTAAAAAAAAAAAAAGATAAACTGAAGATAAGCTAGTAGCTTCGAAGTGGTCACAGGAGTGGTAGAGACCTCTATTACCTCTTGTGCATCCATGGAAACATGTCCAAAGTAATACTGCGAATAAAAAGGGAAGAGCACTGATAGAAAAAATAAAATGATACCCACTGGGGAAAAATAAGTGCTAAGGAAGGAAAAGGAGAAGAAAGAAACCAAAAACAACAATATGGTGGTCAGGTGCTAACAGAGTAAGAGTTCATGTGTTCTTTGATCGATACTCCCTAGGTGAGACCGCACTTATTAGCTTATAGAAGTCAGTGTGGTGAATTTGAATGCTTTGAATATGATTGTGGAGTTTACTCATGACAGTTGCTAAGTGTGGGGGAAGTACATGTTGGTCTTGATGTCTGCAAGTTCATTTTCATGTGGCTTACTAAAGGGAATATGAGTGTGGTGCTCCAACGATGAAATGAGTTTCTGAAGTTTTCAAACTTCTTCTCCTGATCTTGGTCTTATGTTTTCTTGAGGGCAAGCAAAAGCTAAGTGTGGGGGAGTTGACATATCATGATTTTTAGGACTTTTAATCATGGTATATTGATAGAGTCAAATTATATTCCTATTCTACTGCAAGTGCACAGTTATGCGAATGTAGTATTCAGAATATCGTATCCACAAAGACTCAAGTTTCACATGACAGATTATATGTTCTTCAGTTAACCTAAACCAATCAAGAGAAAGCAGTAAACAATTGCAAGTAAACTAAAAAGTGTTTCAATGGGAGAAAGGCGCCAGACTTAGAAGTTCTCAAAAATTACACAATGCTAGACACTTAAGTAACCGGATTCAGATTTAGCTCAAGTTCAAGAACTAGAAACACAATGCTAAACAATCCAACTCTCGCTGAGATTGTTTCTATATCTAGCAGCCTAGCGATCCAAATCTCTTTGTGATCATAGAGTTCTAAACAAGCATTAAGAACAGGTTCTTCGGTTCATAATTCTCTTAAACCAAATCTCTTTGTATCTAGTCAAATTGCTCACACTAAGTTTATTCAGATTACAACTCACACTCTCGTGCTAAGTTAATATTCTCAGATCTAAATCCTAGGTGATCAAGCCAAAATTCAGTAATAAGTACAACTTAGGTGATGAACGAATAGGTTTAGAATCCAAACAATCAGTTATCTAAACATGCATAAAACTCTATGAGAATTCATAAATCTAACAAGGTTACTACTCAGACATATTATCAGATAAATAATACATCATTGAATAGAAAACCAAAGACTGAACATATAGATAAAAAGGGGTTCGAAATCCTTCTCTCAAAGGTTACAAGTAGCAAGAACATCTCTTTGGCACCAAATCTCTCAATCCAAAGCAAGAACAAAAATAAGAACAAGATACAATGATAATGAGTCTGAAAACCTAACTAAAACTCCTAAACACGTTTTGGGGATAGATTAGAATTAGGGAAAATTTCTGGGCAACTTTGCAATTCTTCAAAAGATGTCTTCAACTCGGCGTATAATGTTCTGTCGCCCTCGATGTCGACCGAAACTAAGGTGATGTCTTCAAAAGATGTCTTCAACTTCAGCTCATTGCACAGATTGCCAGAAACGTCCTATAATTCCACTCTTTGCTCCAAACGCAAGTCTACCTGTAGAAAACTCAATAGACTCAAAAAATTAGGTTAAAGACTCAATATATACAACTATATCATGGATGAAAACCTAGAAAAACCATGATATATCAACTCCCCCACACTTAGCTCTTGCTTGCCCTCAAGCAAGTAAAAGAACTAAAGGATAAGAAAGAGGTTTGAAAACTCAGGAACTCATTTCGTCCTAGGAACTTTCGCATTCACATTCACTTAGTAAGCCACTGAAAACTTTCCTACAGATATCAAGACCACAATATACTTCCCCCACACTTAGCAACTATCCCAAGTAAACTCCACCATCAGATTAGGATAATCAAGTTCACCACACTAACCTCTGTATACAACTAGGTGCAGTCTCACAGAGGGATTATCGATCAGAGGACACATGAACTCAACTCAGTCAGTACTGACCACCAAACTGTCTGTTTCTGGTTCCTTTCTTTTCCCTTTCTCCCTTAGCAACTGATTTTCCCCACTGGGTATCATTTTATTTTTTCTATCAGTGCTCTTCCCTTTTTATTCGGGGTGTAACTTTGGACATGTTTCCATGGATGCACATGAGGTAATAGGGGTCTCTACCACTCCCGTGACCATTTCGAAGCTACTAGCTTATCCGCAGTTTTAATCTCTTTTTTTTTTACTTTTAAAGGAGGGGAAAAATCAGGAACCATACTTAGACAGGATCATAGGCTGTGTCAAACACATCAGAGGAATCCGATCCATAGATACCAAGCCCCTAAGTGAGAAAATAAGTCAGGATTAGAGGTGAAGTTTGTGATGGATCCTCTGAATACCTGGTTAGATATGGGTGTCCTTGGTAAGTTGATCTGTTTGGGGTTTTCTAATAGTCATAGAGCTACTGCAAGTCCATCCAATGGTCACTTAGTTCCTGTTCAAGCGAAAAATTTCCTCGAAAAATCATAGTTTCATACACATTTTGACTCAATAAAACCATTTTGAAAACAAGTGAAAACAAGGGACTGACTCTAAGAAAACAAAACACAATGTCAGTAACCACCTCCCCCACATTTAGACTGCACTGTCCCCAGTGCAATCGCAGCTTGGGTTCGGAAGAAATCAATCTGGAACCAAAGAGTTATTGAGTTAAAAAGTCGAACTTGAACACGCATGATGTCTACCGACACTAACCTCAGTGTCGCTCGACATCAGGGTCGTGTGATCATACGCATGATGTTAAAATCGTATTCCTCACCTGTTAAGTTCATGATTTAGCACTTAATTCCTCACCTGTTAGCTGCATTAAATCACTCAAAATCACATCAAAAACAACAGTGGTGATGCATAAACTCAAATAGTTAAAGTTCAAATAGACCGGACTGACAGACTGGCTCAAAAGAAACATCAAAATGACTCAAGAGAAAGGAAAAAGAAAAACAAACGCAGAATCAACAGCAAGTGTCTAGAAGACTGGAGAGTCTCCATCATCCATCTCCTCGGAGTCAGCAGCCTCCTCTATCTCCTCATCCTATGAGCTCACATGGGCAGGTGCTTGCGCTGGTGCGCGACGTCGTGGCTTCGGATGGTGAACGCGCTGTGAGCGTTGGCAAGACATGTTGTGAACCTTCTTCCAAATGCCCTTGAGAACACATGCTTCCCACTTCTGAAACTGCCCTGGTGGCATGTCTTCTGCTGGTCATGGAAGCTCGGAAACCCATAGGTCTCATCTGGATCATCAGCATGGACAGCCTCATGCTCAGCAGCAGAGGTATCAGCTCCAGAAGAAGCTCCTCTAAGAACGTTAGAGCGACGCGGAACAGCCCGACAAAGCTCCACATTGGGCTGAAAAGAGAGTGAGAGAGGCTCATATGTGATGCATGTAAGCTCGGTCGCTGGAAGGGGAAAGAGACGCTCAACGCCAGATGTATCTGTGAAGCGCCACAAGAACTGTCTCCCACTGATATATCCCTTGATCCACTGCATGCTCTTCAGGTGTGTAAAGTCCATCGTGGACGTCTTGGTGCATATAGACATCTGACTTCTGTCAATCTTGATGTGGTCAAAAATAGGAGTTAGCAGACTCCCAATAAACTCTGTCTTTGTCGCATTTCCGCTGAATGCTCTTATCTTGAGATCCTCTAGATGATGGGCAAATACAGCTCCCATGCTCACATCAACAACTAAACGAGCATCCTGATAGACACTCTCGTCAATAATGTCGCCAATCCCAAAATACAGCAGCAGAAGCTCAGCTATCCTCATCATTCCTTGCTCCATCTTGCACAAGATCGTGTTGGCGAACAGGCGGACAAGGTATCGCAAGACCGGATGTCGCACTGCAGACTGTCGAGTGGTCTGAGAGTCATAAACTCCATTACCAAAATGCTCCCAAAACACTTGCACATCGAGCCACTGCTCAGACAGGTTTACGCGCTCCCTGTTCCGGTTGAATGAGTAGATGTCACACAGCTCAGGGATAGAAATCATGTACCTCACACCCTTAGCCATGAAAGTCAACGTCCCTTCAGAAGCCTTTCTCACCACTTCGTTAGTGTAGTACACTCAGACGGTCGCCATAAACTGTCGGACCAGCTCCTCATGCATATCATAGTACTTGGTATAGATGGTACCCAAGCCTATTATCCTCAGAATGCGCATGACGTCTGATCTGATCTTCAGCTTGTTCATCGTGGTTGTACAAGCGATCCGTGTGGGCAGGAGATCAACGTCACACCAAGCATTGTAAAACAGGGAGTCATAATTATCCCACTGCTCCAAGATCGGTCTGTGGGTGCAAGCGGTTATCTTAGACTCAGTCGCAAGATCGTTCGCGAAGCAAGTGAGCTTGAACTTTGTTCTCTCCATCCTTGGCCAAGGCGATCTGATCTGTGCATTACGGACATTAGAACAGGCCGTGTCATCCTGCTGCGAGGCTGAGCCAGAAGCAGCGGTGGCAGAGGCTCTTCGTGGGCGCTTTCCGGGGTTCGGACAAGGCTCCATCTGCAAGACAACAAACGATCAGTCGAAAAGAATGAGACTCAAACACATCAAAATTTCAAAGTCACAATCTCATTCAGTTGAGCATAGACAATCATCCACAGTACTCAAATCAACCATATTCCATAACCATATGTCCTAGATATCAACAGATCGATCAAAAATCCAAGCTTTCTTCCTTTGAACACGAACTGAAAAGTGGAGATTCAGAGTCATACCTTCGCAGATCGATTAAATGGATACTATAAATGGATAGAGCACGGAAAAACAAGTGGAATGGAGCTTTGAATCGTCGAAAACGGTGAAGAAACGAGAAAGATGGCAATTTTGGGAGGATTCTCGGCGAGAAAAGAAGTGAAGAAGATGATCTCGGGTCGAGGGTTTTAAGAAAACTTACCTTGATTGTATCAGTGTCGACCGACACTGGGGTCAATGTCGGTCGACATTCGCTTGTGTAACCCAAATCGACCCTTTGAATCGACTGAGGTCGATTATCATCCGTGCTCGAAACTTCTTCGAAATCAATGTCGACCGACATCAAGTGAGTGTCGACCGACACTGACCTCTCAGTGCCACTGATCCTATGGGACTTAACACAAAAACACCAAAAACAAAAAAAAAATCAAAATGCAAGACTAAAAATCCTAGTATATACAACTTACCAGTGGGTTGCCTCCCACTCAGCGCTTGTTTTTAGTCATTAGTTTGACTTTGGTGGGAGATTAGACTCTCGGTGGTTTCGACAGAGGCTGTGAGTGCCTCTGCGAAAGTCTCCTCATCCATGGTGGAGAGTAGGTAGTGTCAGTGTGAGATCGTCCAAGGAAAGAAGGAATGGGATATTCTCCTGCATTCATAGCAATGAAGTTAGTGAAGGAATGTTTAGGGGTTAATCCAGATTCAATTCTCAGATTGATCAGTTCCTAAACATGCGGATCTAGGTTCTCTTGAATAGAAACAACATTGATCTCACCTTTTACCTGTTTTGTGCAGCGGAAAGGGAGAACAGGTCAGAGATCAGAGAGCCACCGAGAGATAACTCCTCCAGAGGTTCACACACGCACACCAAGCAGGAAGAAGCTGCTAGACCAGGAGGAAATCGGCGCAGAGAGAGAGAGGAGGCTGGCGGCTAGGGCTTATGATCGACCTGAACTCGTCTTAAGTTTATATAAAACTTGTTCAGTTCGTTTTGGGCCATCTGGCCCAAATGCCAATTTACTCCGAGGCGTTCGCGCACTGTGTCGATCGACACGCCTTGTGCATCGATCGACACACAGTGCCTAAACCGTTTTATTCTCTCTAAGTACAGTAAATGCCTAGCACTTTTACCGTACTTCTGCTAAACCATTCCTACACGTTTTCCTGTTAGCTTAGGCGTGTGACCCATATGGGATCATATAATAAAGGCAATAAGTCCAAGACTTATAGATCATGAGCGGACTCTAGCAAGCCATCATGACCCCCAGTATTATATGACTTATGTCTGATCATTGACATACTCTTACTTTCTAGAGACAGTACAGAGATTACTGGACATAATTCCAACAATCTCCCACTTGTACTGGAATCTCTGTATTCATAATCCTTTTGTCTCAATATCTCGATTAGTCATAAGGCAAGATTAGTGTCATCCTTATAAAGCCTAATCTTGTTCATCGGACTCTGATTCGATACTGACAATCCAAACGACTCGGGACAGTCCGTTTGAGCATGGCCATGCATTTTCCAGTATTCAAATCTCCGATTGGCCTAGAGATATTCACTCCATTTATATTGGAGGGACAAATCCCGTCTTGTTCCATCACTGTAAACTACTCATTTCATAATGTACCCAAACAAGGTCCTTATAACTATCGCAGAACGATAGCGTTAGACAATGATCAAAGTGCATCAGTCCATGTGCAGTCACATGCATGCGAACTCAGGTCTAAGGACTATACTCTATAGTCGTAGTAAGAATCTCTTATGACACAGATATAAATATCCTGAAGAGTTCTTATAAGCGGGTCTTGTCCGGTCGTATGTTCCCAAACATACACCTATGTACTGACTTTGATGCCGTGCATCTATGACACACTGAGACTTTGTCATAAGTCACGTACCAATCCAGTCTCACACGGTTGTTGGTGTTCCAATTTCAACAACCTTCGACTAGGGACAGGATGATATAAGCCATCTATCAAATATAGGGTCTCATGATCAAGCTAAATGACTTCGATGACTCAAGATCAAGTCATTTACTTCGATGACCTATAAAATGGTTCATATCCTTTTGGAACGATTATTTCATCACAGTTAAAATAATCTTGAAATAATAATTTCATTATTAAACATCTCAAATGTTTTACAAGAACATATCAATAACTAAATAAAGCCCTTTACTAACTCCCACTGAAATTAAGACTACATCTTAACTTCACTTATCCTACAGCTACAGTCCGTGACTCGTGCTTAGGGCTAAGGAGTGGCTTCGTTAATAGATTAGCAACGTTCTCATTTGTTGAAACTTGCTGATCTACTTAACATCTCTGTCATTTATCTCAAGGTGTTTGGACCTCTGATGTGCAGCTAGTCTCATCTATGCTGGGAATCACATCAAGTTCAGTGACGAACTCTTCTTTCCAAACAACCTCTTTCGCCGCTTTCCAAGCTGCGAAATGTTCAGTTTAAGTCATGGAGTCAGCAACAGTGCCTTGCACCGCCAGACAGACACAAGATATAACCGGACTGTGACCGGAAATCATCTTTGTCTGTTGGAAACTTGCCTTTCAGACTCTGCTGACTTGTAGCACATCACTTTCTCCGTAAATCAAGAACTTATCCTTAGTATTCCTCAAATACTTTAGGACATATTTTAGGAAACTTGATTCTTTGCTGGATTTGACTGGTCTTTACTTGTCTTGCTTAACATTAAAGCAACATCAAACAAGTACGTTTCATGGCATACATGATAGATCCAATTACCGAAGCGTATGGAATCCTATCCATGCATTTAAGCTCAGCAGTTATCGTAGGATACTGTATCTTGCTTAACTTAATGCCATGTGACATTGGCATAAAACCCTTCTTGGATTGCTCTAAACGTGTAGGACTTTGTCAATTTAAGAATCCTGACTTTGTCCTACCAGCTCTTTTGGATCTCTATCTTTAGATCCAAAATCCAAGAACTACGTGGCTTTACCCATGTCAATCATTAAACCAACTCCCAAGCTAGTCCTTTACCGACTACAGCATTGGGACGTTATATCCGAGAATCAGTATGTCATCGACATACACTTTGAGAAATGCAATATTGCTCCCACTTATCTATTAGTAAACGCACAGTTCCATTTCGTTCCTGCTTAAGTCAAAACCTTGACTACTTCAACAGAACGAAGATTCCAACTCCGATATGTTTGCTTCCATCCACGAATGGATCGATGAAGCCAACTTACACAAAATGTAATTCTTCGGAGTCTGGGCTCACTTTCGCTTCCTTGAATTTCGCAGATTCGTCGCTTTCAATGATCATCAGATCATGCGAACATTCAATGATCATCAGGCTCAACTAATGACGAGAATTCACTCTCGGATTAGTGACTGATTCTTTCATATTTGCGAACTTCAGGCTCCACAGGTGTAGATTCTACAGAAATCTGTAAATCCTTCCGCTGCTTTCCCTCAATAGGTTAAGCAGCCTCCTGTATTTCTCGAATTTCTTCGAGTTATACTTTTACTCCCACTGTTCTTCTTGGAAAGTAACTTCCCTTCTTAGAAAACAGAATGGTCGTAAAAGTACCGAGCCTTGGTTTCCCTAAGAAAACTTCGAGTTATACTTTTACTCCCACTGTTCTTCTTGAAAATAACTTCCCTTCTTAGAAAACAGAATGGACGTAAAAGTAATAAGCCTTGGTTTCCCTGGGACAACCAGAGAAGTAGCTCAACTACTAATACTCAGTAAAGACGAATTTGGATCGATTCCAATCCACATTTACGTGGTGTCTTTCAACTGATGTTGGTGGAACTATTTTAGCGTAAACTTAGATATTTTAGAGCATTATTCTTCAAGAATATCATGGAAGATTCGTGTGACTCATCTTTAATCATTTCTAATAAGATCTGATTCTTTCTCACAGAAACACCTACAGGTTTTCAGGAGAAATGAGCTGTGAAACAATTTCACACTCATTCAGATGATCACACAATCAATGACTTAAGTATTCTCACTCGTGATCTGATTCAGAGTCTTAATACTTTTGTCATTTAGAATTTAGATCCTATACTTCATTCTGGAACTCTTTCGACCATGTCAAAGAACTCCAACTTGTGTCTCATCAAATGAACACAGTCACACTCACTGAAGTAATCAGTAGAGACAATGAAGTACAGAAAATTTTCTCTGGCATTACTGCTCATTGGGCCACATACATGAGTATGTTCCAGGTCCAATAAGCCTTTGGGCCTTTCTCTAGCTCGGCTAAGATAGGCCCTTTACCTTTTGGTCCAGTAAACAGAATTCAAGTCTCATAAGATATCTTATCAAATGAGCCCAACAGTCCATAACCATGGGATTTCTGAATCTGACTTACTCTATGTGACCAAGACTTTTATGCCAAGAAAAATCAGGTTTAATTCATCAGATTTAAACCAATTCGGTATGTATGTTACATTTAGGCACTCTTTGGTTTAAGATATAAAACCCATTCCATGAATAGGGTGCTACAATTAATATTTCATTAAGATCAAAAGAACAAAAACTTGTCTTTTATCAAAATGAAAAACATTCAAATTCTTACAAGAAAATGAAAGACAACTCTGCTTAAAGCAGGTACATTGTAGCAATTACTTAATACAAAACCAAGCCTCAAAGGGATCTATAAGTGAAAACCCTACGGCTGAGGCAGCATCCCAAGCTCCTTCCAGACATGTAGTTTCACTTGCCCTTCCTTCAAAGTTCTACTGTTGCCCAGGCTCTGCATATTATAACAAATATCAGTGCCACAACCAGTATCCAATACCTATAAGGTAGAACTTGAAGTAATAACATGAATACCTGAGGAAGTAGTCTCATACATCAATTTCAACTCCTCATCATCTTCCATGAATTTCATGCAATTTCTCTTCCAATGCCCAGTCTCTTTACAGTAGCAGCACTTACCAACGTAAGAGGTATCTGACTCGGGCTCAGAAGACACACGCTTGCCATGATTCAAAATCTGGACAACTTTGTCTTCACCCTTGTCAGCATTAGGTTTAGTAAACCTACCCTTCTCATTCATGAGATTGTACAGGGTACTCTTCACGTTTGGCTCAACTGTCTTGAGAATATCATGCAGTTCAGTCAGCGTCTTCGTTAAGCCATTCTTGATATAGTTCCTTCTGAACTTATCATAGCTTGACGGCAGTGACTGCAGAATGATCTCAGTTGCCAATTCTTGGCTAACTGGATAATCCAGTTTCCCCAGGTTATCAATGTAACCCATCATTTTACTGACATGAGGACTTACTGGATGATCATTTGGTAGCTTGCAGCTAGTGAGAGACTTAACCAACTGGTATCTCTCCACTCTTATCTGCTCCTGAAATTTCAATTTCAGGCTGCTGATCATCTCTATTGGCGACTCCATGTTCTCATATTGCTCCCGCAAGTCAGAGTCCATGGTAGCCAATATCAGACCACGCACATCTACCGCATCATTGTAATGCTTATTCCAAGCATCATATACTGCATGAGAGGCATTGGACCCGATCCTCACGGGGAGAGCTCTCTCAAGGACATAGTCCTTTCTCTCCTGCCTGAGGACTAGCCTCAGGTTCCGCGACCAAGTCAAGAAATTCGATCCGTTCAGCTTGTCCATCTCAAGGACAGACCGGATCGAGAAAGTGTTTTGATTGTTTGTGCTAGTCATAACTGAAATTTAAGATAAAAGGAATTTAGTTAATATGTTCAATATGATTAATCTCACATTAAATTTAATATGATTAATCACGCATTATATTCAATAACATCAGTTACCCTCAATAGAATATAATGATTCCAAGATCCACATATAACTAAGATTAAAGTGGGCCACTGGCCGTCACCAAACCTTAGCTTATATCGGTAAGCCCTATATCGGCTAATTATATCCGTGATATAACTCTTGGTTGTGAATCTGGGCCCGAGGCCCAATCCACTCTGATGTCTCAAGGCCCGGGACTCCCGATGGCCTAGTCAAGAAAACCGGACTATACAGTCATGTAATCATTAATGTCTGGGACTCCCAATGACATTTATGAATCACAAACCGTCTTACCCACGCAAAAGCAGACACCCTCACACTGTAAGGCCATGAATACAATTGAATGGGCTTCGACAGCTGACATAGCCTGGACAAGACATCCAACGCTTGATATTATTTGAGGTTCGTAGGTTTATTAAAATTACATCCCAAAATAGAAGATTACTATTTTGGGAAACTTTCCATTTTGGAAACCTACTATCTCTGGAAACTTTCTAAAATTGGAAACTTTCTAAAACTGGAAACTTCCTAACTTTAGAAATTTCTTAAAATCCGAATCATGCAAATCTAGAAACTTCTAATTTAAGAAACTTTCTAATTTCAAAATATCGGAAACTTTAATTTAAAATCGATTTATTCTATATAAAATAAATTTTAAATTAAATCTGTAGAAAGACTCAAATAATTGGCCCAATCGTTTTAACTTCTTGGCCCGAGGCCGAAGAATTGGTCTATGTCCGAGACATAACCCGATCGTCCAATTAGATGACATAACCGGTCTGGTTCATTAAAATTGGTCTAACCAAAATTAATTACTACGACGACCACAATTGTCAACCGGTTATTTACTAAACCGGATTTTCTCAATTTATTTGGTCCAACCAAATCAAATTAGAAAATCCTGGTTTAGGCACAAAATCCAATAATTATTTCGACATTGGATTTCTTATCCCGGTTTAACCAGAACTTAATAAAATTATTAAATCTGTTTATTAAACCAGGACGAATTAATTTTAATCAAAATATTAAAACCGAGCCTTAAACCAACCATGTCGATCGATGAACCAACCGTATCGATCGATCCATCAACCGCATCGGTCGATGTTCTTAGCATCGATCCTGCATCGATCGTGCATCGATCCTGTATCGATCGATGCTCTCACGCATGCACGGAACCGAGCCAAAACCCTAACCGTGTCGATCGATGCACCAACCGTATCGGTCGATGCATCAACATCGAAACTGCATCGATCCTGCATCGATCGATGCTTTCACGCGTTAACTGGTTTGGCCGAGAGATTCTCCGATTGTGTCGACCGATCCATGCGATCGTATCGATCGATCCATGCGATCGCAGCCGATTCGGTCGATACCTTATCGGTCGATGAACCAATCGTATCGATCGATCCATCAACCGCGTCGGTCGATGCCCTCAGCATCGAACCTGTATCGATCGTCTGATCACAGTCAATCTCTCGCGTTCGTATCGACCGATCCATGCATTGCATCGATCGATGCAATGCGATCGCAGCCGATACTTCTTTATGAAAATCGCATTCCAAATCAATATAGCTTGGATTTGCGATTTCATATGTGTTTAGGTTTCAATTCCTTGTTGCTTAAGTGATTTCTCTTATCAGTAGTTGATTCAAAACACTTTTAAACAAGAAAACAATCCTAAACATGAATCTAAACAAGAAAAACCAGAACCAATAGCTCTGATACCACTGAAGGAATGTTTAGGGGTTAATCCAGATTCAATTCTCAGATTGATCAGTTCCTAAACATGCGGATCTAGGTTCTCTTGAATAGAAACAACATTGATCTCACCTTTTACCTGTTTTGTGCAGCGGAAAGGGAGAACAGGTCAGAGATCAGAGAGCCACCGAGAGATAACTCCTCCAGAGGTTCACACACGCACACCAAGCAGGAAGAAGCTGCTAGACCAGGAGGAAATCGGCGCAGAGAGAGAGAGGAGGCTGGCGGCTAGGGCTTATGATCGACCTGAACTCGTCTTAAGTTTATATAAAACTTGTTCAGTTCGTTTTGGGCCATCTGGCCCAAATGCCAATTTACTCCGAGGCGTTCGCGCACTGTGTCGATCGACACGCCTTGTGCATCGATCGACACACAGTGCCTAAACCGTTTTATTCTCTCTAAGTACAGTAAATGCCTAGCACTTTTACCGTACTTCTGCTAAACCATTCCTACACGTTTTCCTGTTAGCTTAGGCGTGTGACCCATATGGGATCATATAATAAAGGCAATAAGTCCAAGACTTATAGATCATGAGCGGACTCTAGCAAGCCATCATGACCCCCAGTATTATATGACTTATGTCTGATCATTGACATACTCTTACTTTCTAGAGACAGTACAGAGATTACTGGACATAATTCCAACAGTTAGTATAACTGAGTTGTGAAGGTGCATACCTCTGCTTTGGTGGAGCCATGTCGTTTGGAGCTTTCTGCTTATGAGCAGTTGCAAGCTCTGAAGTTGTTAGAGTGGAATCTGATATATCATGGTTTTTACTAGTTTTAGACCATGATATAAGTGTGTTTTAGTGTCTTTTTGTGTTCTTTTAGAGTCTTTTACAGGTATAATCAGGTTTGGAGCATATTTGGTGATTACGGCACTTTTTGGAGATTTTTGGAGTGTTTGGCCGAGAGATAGAGTTCACTGTCCGAAACAGAGGAATGCGTCGATCGATGCACCTATCGGGACAGCGACGATCGATGCGCTCCTCTGCGACGATCGTTGCAATGCGGATGCAGATCCAGAGACTTTTACAATTCAGATTGGAGGCTACGTGTTCTAGATTAATGCTGTCACAACAACTGATCGACCATGGTATGCAGATATAGCTAACTACCTGGCTGCAGAGACTGAACCAGATGATCTGAAAGGGTATGAGAAGAAGAGGTTCTTCAGAGAGCTTAGGCGATACTATTGGGATGAACCTTACCTCTATAAGCACTGTTCAGATGGCCTTTACAGAAGATGTGTTGCTGAATCAGAGGTTCCAGATATCCTATTCCACTGCCATGGATCAGATTATGCAGGACATTTTGCTACTTTTAAGACTGTGTCTAAGGTTTTGCAAGCAGGTTTCTGGTGGCCTACAATGTTTGCAGATACTCACTCTTTCATTTCTCATTGCGATGCCTGTCAGAGGAGAGGGAAAATCAGTAGGAAGCATGAGATGCCTCAGAATTTCATTCTTGAGGTTGAGGTTTTTGATTGCTGGGGCATAGACTTTATGGGTCCTTTTCCTTCATCTCATGGGAATAAATTCATCTTGGTTGCTGTAGATTATGTGTCTAAGTGGGTAGAATCAATAGCTAGTCTAACCAATGATTCTTCAGTAGTCATTAAGCTGTTTAAATCCATCATATTCCCTAGATTTGGAGTACCTCGGATAGTGATTAGTGATGGAGGATCTCACTTTATTAATAAGGTCTTCGAAAAGCTCCTAAGAAAGCATGGAGTTCATCACCGAGTTGCTACTCCTTATCACCCTCAGACTAGTGGACAAGTCGAGGTTTCTAACAGACAGATCAAGGAGATCTTAGAGAAGACAGTTGGGAAGACAAGAAAAGATTGGGCAGCTAAGCTTGATGATGCTTTATGGGCCTACAGGACTGCATTTAAGACGCCATTAGGGACTACTCCATTTCACTTGTTGTATGGAAAAGCATGTCATCTGCCAGTGGAACTTGAGCACAAAGCAGCGTGGGCTGTAAAGCAGATGAACTTTGACCTTAAATCAGCTGCAGAAAGAAGGTTGATACAGCTTAATGATGTTGGAATTATGTCCAGTAATCTCTGTACTGTCTCTAGAAAGTAAGAGTATGTCAATGATCAGACATAAGTCATATAATACTGGGGGTCATGATGGCTTGCTAGAGTCCGCTCATGATCTATAAATCTTGGATTTATTGCCTTTATTATATGATCCCATATGGGTCACACGCCTAAGCTAACAGGAAAATACGAAGGAACGGTTTAGCAGAAGTACGGTAAAAGTGCTAGGCATTTACTGTACTTAGAGAGAATAAAGGGCCTGATTAAATCCATGGGATTTAATCAGAACTGAGAATTGGGCCCAAAAGCCCATGAGAACTAAAGGGAGTTTTAATGAATAAAACTTGACCTAAAGCTCTCTAATTTTTGAGCCTCCCTGCGCCAACTCTCTCTCTCTCTGTGCCTCCCTCCTTGCTCGGTCTAGCAGCCACTTTCCTGTGCGTGCGTGTGTGAGCCTTTGGAGGATCCATCTCTTGGTGGTTCTGCTGATCTCTGACCATTACCTCTTCTTCCGCTGCAAAACAAGGTAACAGGTGAGATCCATTATGTTTCTAAATAAGAGAACCTAGATCTGCATGTTTAGTAGGATGAATCAATCTGAAATTAGAAAGTTTCTTAAATTAGAAGTTTCTAGATTTGCATGTTTTGGATTTTAGGAAATTTCCATTATTAGAAAGTTTCTAATTTTAGAAAGTTTCCAAAAATAGTAGGTTTCCCAAAATGGAAAGTTTCCCAAAATAGTAATCTTCTATTTTGGGATGAAATTTTAATAAACCTACGAACCTCAAATAATATCAAGCGTTGGATGTCTTGTCCAGGCTATGTCAGCTGTCGAAGCCCATTCAATTGTACTCATGGCCTTACAGTGTGAGGGTGTCTACTTTTGCGTGGGTAAGACGGTTTGTGATTCATAAATGTCATTGGGAGTCCCAGACATTAGTGATTGCATGACTGTATAGTCTGGTTTTCTTGACTAGGCCATCGGGAGTCCCGGGCCTTGAGACATCAGAGTGGATTGGGCCTCGGGCCCAGATTCACATCCAAGAGTTATATCACGGATATAATTAGCCGATATAGGGCTTACCGATATAAGCTAAGGTTGGGTGACGGCCAGTGGCCCACTTTAATCTTAGTTATATGTGGATCTTGGAATCATTATATTCTATTGAGGGTAACTGATGTTATTGAATATAATGCGTGATTAATCATATTAAATTTAATGCGAGATTAATCATATCATATTGAACATATTAACTAAAATTCTTTTATCTTAAATTTCAGTTATGACTAGCACAAACAGTCAAAACACTTTCTCGATCCGGTCTGTCCTTGAGATGGACAAGCTGAACGGATCAAATTTCTTGACTTGGTCGCGGAACCTGAGGCTAGTCCTCAGGCAAGAGAGAAAGGACTATGTTCTTGAGAGAGCTCTCCCCGTGAGGATCGGGTCCAATGCCTCCCATGCAGTATATGATGCTTGGAATAAGCATTATAATGATGCGGTAGATGTGCGTGGTCTGATATTGGCTACCATGGACTCAGACTTGCGGGAGCAATATGAGAACATGGAGTCGCCAATAGAGATGATCAGCAGCCTGAAATTGAAATTTCAGGAGCAGGTAAGAGTGGAGAGATACCAGTTGGTTAAGTCTCTCACTAGCTGCAAGCTACCAAATGATCATCCAGTGAGTCCTCATGTCAGTAAAATGATGGGTTACATTGATAACCTGAGGAAACTGGATTATCCAGTTAGCCAAGAATTGGCAACTGAGATCATTCTGCAGTCACTGCCGTCAAGCTATGATAAGTTCAGAAGGAACTATATCAAGAAAGGCTTAACGAAGACGCTGACTGAACTGCATGATATGCTCAAGACAGTTGAGCCAAACGTGAAGAGTACCCAGTATAATCTCATAATAGAGAAGGGTAGGTTTGTTAAACCTAGTACTGACAAGGGTGAAGACAAAGTTGTCCAGATTTTGAATCATGGCAAGCGTGTGTCTTCTGAGCCCAAGTCGGATACCTCTTACGTTGGTAAGTGCTGCTACTGTAAAGAGACAGGGCATTGGAAGAGAGATTGCATTAAATTCATGGAAGATGATGAGGAGTTGAAGTTGATGTATGAGACTACTTCCTCAGGTATTCATGTTATTACTTCAAGTTCTACCTTATAGGTATTGAATACTGGTTGTGGCACTGATATTTGTGATAATATGCAGAGCCTAAGCAACAGTAGAATGTTGAAGGAAGGACAAGTGGATCTACATGTCTGGAAGGAGCTATGGACGCTGCCTCAGCCGTAGGATTTTCACTTGTAGATGCCTTCGAGGCTTGGTTTTATTAAGTAATTGCTACAATGTACCTGCTTTAAGCAGAGTTGTTTTTCATTTTCTTGTAAGAATTTGAATGTTTTTCATTTTGATAAAAGACAAGTTTTGTTCTTTTGATCTTAATGAAATATTAATTGTAGCACCCTATTCAAGGAATGGGTTTTATATCTTAAACCAAAGAATGCCTAAATGTAACTTAAATACCGAATTGGTTTAAATCTGATGAATTAAACCTGATTTTTCTTGGCATAAGAGTCTTGGTCACATAGAGTAAGTCGGATTCAGAAACCCCATAGTTATGGACTTTTGAGCTCATTTGATCGGATATCTTATGAGACTTGAATTCTGTTTACTGGACCAAAAAGACAAAGGGGTCTATCTTAGCCAAGCTAGAGAAAGGCCCAAAGGCTTATTGGAGATTGAACATACTCATGTATGTGGTCCGATGAGCAGTAATGCCAGAGAAAATTTCCTGTACTTCATTGTCTCTACTGATTAATTCAGTGAGTAAGACTGTGTTCATTTGATGAGACACAAGTCGGAATTCTTTGACATGGTCGAAAGAGTTCCAGAATGAGGTATAGAATCTGAGTGACAGAAGTATTAAGACTCTGAATTAAATCACGAGTGAGAATACTTGAGTCATCAGATGGTGTGATCATCTGAATGAGTGTGAAGTCGTTTCACAGCTCAATTCTCCTGAAAACCTTGAGGTATTTCTGTGAGAAAGAATCAGATCTTATAAGAAATGATTAAAAAGATGAGTCACACGAATCTTCCATGATATTCTTGAAGAATAACGCTCTAGAAATATCTAAGTTTACGCTGAAATAGTTCCACCAATATCAGTTGAAAGACACCACGTAAATGTGGATTGGAATCGATCCAAATTCGTCTTTACTGAGTATTTGTAGTTGAGCTACTTCGCTGGTTGTCCTAAGGAAACCAAGGCTTGTTATCTTTTACGTCCATTTTGTTTTCAAAGAAGGGAAGTTACTTTCCAAGAAGAACAGTGGGAGTAAAAGTATGACTCGAAGAAATTCGACAAATACAGGTGGCTGCTTAACCTGTTGAGGGAGAGCAGCGGATGGATTTACAGATTTCTGTAGAATCTACACCTGTGGAGCCTGAAGTTCGCAGATATGAAAGAATCAGTCACTAATCCGAGAGTGAATTCTCGTCATTAGTTAAACCTGATGATCATTGAAAGTTCGCATGATCTGATGATCATTGAAAGCGACGAATCTGCGAAATTCAAAGAAGCGAAAGTGAGCCCGGACTCCGAAAAATTACATTTTGTGTAAGTTAGCTTCATCGATCCATTCATGGATGGAAGCAAACATATCGGAGTTGGAATCTTCGTTCTGTTGAAGTAGTCAAGGTTTTGACTTGAACAGGAACGAAATGGAACTGTGCGTTTACTAATAGATAAATGGGAGCGATATTGCATTTCTCATATTGTATGTCGAAGACATACTGATTCTCGGAAATAACGTCCCAATACTGCAGTCGGTAAAGGACTGGCTTGGGAGTTGATTTTGTGATTGACATGGGTAAAGCCACGTAGTTCTTGGATTCTGGATCTAAAGATAGAGATCCAGAAGAGCTGGTAGGACAAAGTCAGGATTCTTACATTGACAAAGTCCTACACGTTTTGAGCAATCCAAGAATGGTTTTATGCCAATGTCACATGGCATTAAGTTAAGCAAGATACAGTATCCCACGATAACTGCTGAGCTTGAATGCATGGATGAGATTCCATCTGCGTCGGCAATTGGATCTATCATGTATGCCATGACACGTACTTGTTTTGATGTTGCTTTAATGTTAAGCAAGACAAGTAAAGACCAGTCAAATCCAGCAAAGAATCACTGGATAGACGTAATGAATATTCTCAAGTATTTGGAAAATACTTAGGATATGTTCTTGATTTACGGAGAAAGTGAGGTGCTACGAGTCGGTAGAGTCTGAAAGGCAAGTTTCCAATGGACAAAGATGATTTCCGGTCACAGTCCGGTTATATCTTGTGTCTATCTGGCGGTGCAAGGCACTGTTGCTGACTCCATGACTTAAGCTGAACATTTCGCAGCTTGGGAAGCGGCGAAAGAGGTTGTTTGGAAAGAAGAGTTCGTCACTGAACTTGATGTGATTCCCAGCATAGATGAGACTAGCTGCACATCAGAGGTCCAAACACCTTGAGGGTAGGTATAACCTATTCCGTGAGATAAATGAAAGAGATGTTAAGTAGATCAGCAAGTTTCAACGAATGAGAACGTTGCTAATCTATTAACGAAGCCACTCCTTAGGCCTAAGCACGAGTCGCGGACTGTAGCTGTAGGATAAGTGAAATGAAGATGTAGTCTTAATTTCAGTGGGAGTTTGTAAAGGGCTTTATTTAGTTATTTGATATGTTCTTGTAGAACATTTTATGATGTTTAATGAAATTATTATTTCAAGATTATTTTAACTGTGATGAAATAATCGTTCCAAAATGATATGAACCATTTTATAGGTCATCGAAGTAAGTGACTTGATCTTGAGTCATCAAAGCCATTTAGCTTGATCATGAGACCCTATATTTGATAGATGGCTTATATCATCCTGTCCCTAGTCGAAGGTTGTTGAAATTGGAACACCAACAACCGTGTGAGACTAGATTGGCATGTGACTTATGACAAAGTCTCAGTGTGTCATAGATGCGCGGCATCAAAGTCAGTACATAGGTGTATGTTGGGTACATACGACCGGACATGACCCGATTATAAGAACTCTTCAGGATATTTATATTTGTGTCATAAGAGATTCTTACTACGACTATAGAGTATAGTCCTTAGACCTGAGTTCGCATGCATGTGACTGCACATGAACTAATGCGCTTTGATCATTGTCTAACGCTGTCGTTCTGCGATAGTTATAAGGACCTTGTTTGGGTACATTATGAAATGAGTAGTTTACAGTGATGGAATAAGACGGGATCTGTCCCTCCAATATAAATGGAGTGAATATCTCTAGGCCAATCGGAGATTTGAATACTGGAAAATGCATGGCCATGCTCAAACGGACTGTCCCGAGTCGTTTGGATTGTCAGTATCAAATCAGAGTCCGATGAACATGATTAGCCTTAATAAGGATGACACTCATCTTGCCTTATGACTAATCGAGATATTGAGACAAAAGGATTATGAATACAGAGATTCCAGTTCAAGTGGGAGATTGTTGGAATTATGTCCAGTAATCTCTGTACTGTCTCTAGAAAGTAAGAGTATGTCAATGATCAGACATAAGTCATATAATACTGGGGGTCATGATGGCTTGCTAGAGTCCGCTCATGATCTATAAATCTTGGATTTATTGCCTTTATTATATGATCCCATATGGGTCACACGCCTAAGCTAACAGGAAAATACGAAGGAACGGTTTAGCAGAAGTACGGTAAAAGTGCTAGGCATTTACTGTACTTAGAGAGAATAAAGGGCCTGATTAAATCCATGGGATTTAATCAGAACTGAGAATTGGGCCCAAAAGCCCATGAGAACTAAAGGGAGTTTTAATGAATAAAACTTGACCTAAAGCTCTCTAATTTTTGAGCCTCCCTGCGCCAACTCTCTCTCTCTCTCTGTGCCTCCCTCCTTGCTCGGTCTAGCAGCCACTTTCCTGTGCGTGCGTGTGTGAGCCTTTGGAGGATCCATCTCTTGGTGGTTCTGCTGATCTCTGACCATTACCTCTTCTTCCGCTGCAAAACAAGGTAACAGGTGAGATCCATTATGTTTCTAAATAAGAGAACCTAGATCTGCATGTTTAGTAGGATGAATCAATCTGAGAATTGAATCAGGAAACACTAAACGATCCAACAAATGAGTTGGATGAGATTAGACATCTCGCCTATGAGAACTCAAAGCTGTACAAGGAGAGGACTAAGGCTTATCATGACAAGAAGATTGTTTCTAGACAGTTTGAGCTTAATGATCAGGTACTTTTATACAATTCTCGTTTGCATTTGTTTCCAGGCAAGCTGAAATCAAGATGGTCCGGTCCCTACACAATCAAAGAAGTACGTCCATATGGAGCTGTCATTCTAGTCGGCAAGGAAGGTAATGAGTTCGCTGTAAATGGACAGAGGGTAAAACATTATTGGGCAAAGGCCGAGATTCCAAGAGGTCAGATTCTGCCTCTGGATAATGCTCCTGGTGCCTGAAAAATCTTGTCCGTCCGGTCAAGCTATTGACCTTAAACAAGCGCTGGGTGGGAGGCAACCCACCATTAGGTACTGGTGTTTTCTACTTAATTTTTGGTGTTTTTGTTAGGATTTTACGTTTGTTTTTGTTTCTGGTGAGTTTATGTTTGCAGGTCTCGGACAGATTCGCAGTGTGTCGATCGACGCACTTCTGTGTCGATCGATACAACACGATCGGAATCGCATTGCAGCGATCGTTGCAGTTCTGAGCAACGATCGACCATACATGAAAATCGCCAAGTAACGGTCGATGCACTTAGTGCAACGATCGATGCTCGAGCGACAGAGGTAAACCCGACAGAACTCAACAGAACTTTAACAATTTTTCTTTCTTTTTACCGATCCTTCGCTTGACACTACTGGGGACAGTGTGTTTTAAGTGTGGGGGAGGTGCTACTGACGTTTATCTTTCTGTTTTCTTAAGAGTCAGTCCATTTTAAAAAAAAAAAAATTGTTTTGTTGAGTCAAAATTGTTTAAGTAAGAAACTATGATTTTCTGAGAAGATTTACAAGACTTGCAGGAACTTAAGTAACCATTGGGATGAAGTTGCAGGATCTATCTATGACTATTAGAAAACCCCATCACAGATCAACCTACTGGGGACACCCACATCACTTCAGGTATCAGAGGATCCTTTTACTGACTTCAACTTAATACTGACTTAGATTTCTCACCTAAGGGCTTGGTATACTTTGTGTCGGATTCCCTGTTAGTTCTTACACAGCCTGTCAACCTATCCTATTTATTCCCTTCTCCTCTTCTATAAAGTAAAAAAAAAAAGATAATAAACTGAGGATGAGTTAGTAACTCCGAAGTGGTCACAGGAGTGGTAGAGACCCCTATTATCTCCTGTGCGATCCATGGAATGTGTCCAAAGTACACCCCATAACGGGAAGAACACTGATAAAAAAAAAATGATACCCAATGTGGGAAAAATCAGTTGTTAAAGAAGGGAAAGAGAAGAAAGGGACTAGAGAAAGATAGTATGGTGGTCTAGAGCTGATAAGGTAAGAATCCATGTGCCCTTTGATCGATACTCCTTAGGTGAGACCGCACTTAAATACTTGCAGAAGTCAGTAGGGAGAATTTGAATGCTTGAATGTGATTGTGGAGTTTACCTAGGACAGTTGCTAAGTGTGGGGGAAGTACATGTTGGTCTTGATATCCTGTGATTGATTCTTTCAGTGGTTTACTAAGGGGAATCTGAGTATTGTAGCTTCTAGGATGAAATGAGTTTCTGAAGAGTTTTCAAACCTCTTCACCAAGCTTTAGTTCTCTATTTTGCTTGAGGGCAAGCAAAGGCTAAGTGTGGGGGAGTTGATATATCATGGTTTTTACTAGTTTTAGACCATGATATAAGTGTGTTTTAGTGTCTTTTTGTGTTCTTTTAGAGTCTTTTACAGATATAATCAGGTTTGGAGCATATTTGGTGATTATGGCACTTTTTGGAGATTTTTGGAGTGTTTGGCCGAGAGATAGAGTTCACTGTCCGAAACAGAGAAATGCGTTGATCGTTGCACTCTAGCATCGATCGTTGCACCAGCGAGATGGGCCAAAACTCGGCGGTTTATGAAGAGTCAAGATATTGCACTCTGATCCAGAAGTTCCTGATATTTACAAAGAAGCCCCTGGCCGAGATTAGACCTATATGATTAAGTCTTTGGTGTTTTATTTACTAACGCTTTCATAATTAAGAGCAGAGGATTTTTAGAGCTTTTGGGGCTGATCTGAACCTTTACTTCATCTGTATTTGGAGAAGATTTCGAACCCCTTTTATTCTTTATCTTCTATGCAATTTATTCATTATATGATTATGCTTTCATTATCTATGTCTGAGTAGATTCCTTGTTAAGTTTAGGGTTTCTCACATAGGATTTCATGACTTGCTAGACTTGTAAAATTTAGTTAAGGATTCACAACTATATCTGTTCTTCAATTTAATTGTGCTTAAAGCTAGTTCTAACCTGATCAATTAGAATCTAGATCTTAGGTTGCTAAATACGTCACGGAAGTGGGGTTTAGGAATCTGAACTAATTAGGTTGAGCAATTAAACTTCTCGCAAACGAAAGTTTGGTTTAGGATAATTGTGAACATATCAAACTTGGAATTAATGCTAGTTTAATCTGTTAGTTCTCGCAAACGAAAGTTTGGTTTGCTGCACTTAGACTTAGAGAATTATCGCAAAGGAATTTGGTTAATTCTATATCTGTGTTTTGAGTTCTAGAACTGTGCTTAATTAGATCCTTGCTGAATGAACTGTCTGCTTGTCTGATTTCCTGAGAACGCCCTAGACTTAGCGCTCTTAATAACTTGCTTTCACAACCAACAATCTCTGCTTTCTGTTCACTTTCTCGCATTGCTTTTAATTCAATCACATTGCTTTCTTCCTAGTTTAATTTCCTGTTCTTGAGCTATTGAATACGGAGTCCCTGTGGATTCGATACCTATATACTACGACTACTGAACTGTGCACTTGCAGTTAGATATAGGATAAAACCTGACACCTATCAGAATCTTGAGAAACCACCATCTTCTTATCTCCATGATCAGAAACTGAAACTTCACTAGTCTGAGCTTCTAGCTCCAGCTCAATGCTAAAGGCTTGACCGTCAATAACTGACCTTCGCAGCTTATCCATCTTGAAGTGCAGAGGCTTATCTCCCAGGTGGAGATCAATCAAACTATGCCTCACATCGATCATCTCTCCAACAATAGCTAAAAAGGGTCTTCCCAATATCAGAGGATCATCCGGTTCACTATCGTATCTCAGCACCACAAAGTCAGTTGTGACTAAGTAGTTCCCAACTCTAACAAGGACATCCTCAAGAACTCCTTCTGGAATCCTCCTTGACTGATCAGCTAGGATTAGAGAGATCCTAGTGGGTGAAAAATCTGTCATCCCCAATCTTTCTGCCACAGAGTATGGCATGAGATTTCCAGCAGCTCCTAAATCACATAAGGAGCGCTCAAAGCTATCCTCGAAGATAGAACAATCCAGCACAAATACAACAGGATATGGCAGCTTCTTGGGGATCTGATTGAACAACACATCACTGACTCGCTTAGGAAGCACTACTACCCATTCTTTCAAATCCTCGTCCATGGGCATCATCTTCTCAATGTATCTCTGTAGACAAGGATGATAGGGCAAAATATCAGCTTGTGGATCTTCTTTCAACTTCTTATCCATCTCTTCCAGGTGTCTTGTTTCATCAAGCTCTTGTTTAGACTTCACAACCACCCTAGGGAAAGGTATTGGGGGCTTGTAGACCTTCTCTTCAGTAATGCCACAAGATGTTGGTGAAATTAGATCTTCTCGCCCAGAGTGTCGACCCACGTTGGATTGATGTCGGTCAACATTAGCCAACTTTTTCTCGACATCGACTCCATAATCGGTCATGGTCAATTTCTGTTCGTCGTGAGAACTCGAAATCACTTTTGAAGATGGGTGTCGGCCGACGTCAAGAGCAGTGTCGGTCGACGTTGAGGTTTCAACTTCGGATTTTTGAGCATCAGTAACAAATTCAGCTGTCTTAACCTCAAATCCTTCTCCTTGATCCAGCCCATCCTCAACCTGAACTGACCAAGCATTGATGTGGGTGTTCTGAACATTCTTCCCCTTAACTGAGCTTGCAATCTGGATCACTTGTGTATCCAGTTGCTTCATATGTGTGCTCAAAGACTCAAACTTTCCATTCAGCTCAGTCTAGATAGCATCTAACTTCTTGTTGAAATCCACAGCAGTCTTTGTCTGACCCTCCAGAAACTGCTCCATCATAGCTTCCAGCTTACTCTCATGAGCATTAGTAGCAGGAGGTGTCTGATAGGAAGATGATCCATAGGTCCTCTGATAAGAGTTGTTTTTCTGAAAAGGCTTATGGTAATCAGCTTTCTGACCATATCCAGAAGAGTTTTGATTGCTTGTGAAAGCACTCTTCTGTCCACCAGTAAAGAACTTGTTGCTTTGCTGATTTCCAAACATGTTCCCTTGAAATCCAGAACCACTAATGTAGTTCACATATTCTTCTGTGCAGCCTTCTTTAGGTCCAAACTCTTCAACATCTTGAGCAAAATAGACATGCTTCTTGCTAGTCAACAAGCTGTGAACAGTATCCAGCTTGTTCTTCATCTCAGTTATCTGCAGATGATCAACTTTTCCACCAGACTCTTTCCTTCTCTGATCTGCAGTCTTGGTACTATTGCCTGCTCAGGAGTCTTTGTGTTGAAGTTACCATTGCTGGCAGCATCCAGCGCAGACTGGTACCAGAGATCCACACCTCTGAAGAAAATACCCAGCAGCTGAACTTCAGAGAATCCATGATGGGGACAGTCTCGTTGGTACATCTTAAACCTTACCCAAGCAGACTTAAGCGGCTCCATAAGTCCCTCATTGAATGTCAGAATCTGAGCTGATCGGAGCGAGCATCATCATAGAAATGTCGCATGAACTCTCTCTTCACTGCATGCCAAGTGGTTAACTTCCCAGGTGGAAGTTTCTTAAGCCAATTTGCAGCCTCTCCAGCAAGAGAGTATGGGAAAAGCTTGAGGTATAAGAAATCATAACCCACTCCATTGTGCTTCATTCCAGTGATGAAGGCTTCAAAATCCTCAATGTGGTCCATGGGTTGTTCATGCGGAAAACCATGGAAAGGATACTGCCTCAGAAGTGCATAGTAGGCAGTCTTGAGCTCAAACTCATTCCTCTCAAAAGGAGGAGGCACAATTGCTGACCGGTTAGCATAAAACTCACCGGGTCGGTTATACTCAGCAATAGTCCTCTCAGCAGCAGGAGGATTAGGTGAAAATAGAGATGGGTTGGAGTAGATTTGCCTCTAAAATAGAATTTAGAGGCAAATATAGAGGTGGGTTGGAGATGCCCTCAAGGCTACGCATTTCAGGTCAAAGACAAGATTTAATGGGTTTCGATTGAAAATTTGAGAAATTAAGAAGAAACAAAAAAAGTCGGAAACTTTCAGCAGACCCAAGAACGAAATCAGATTGAATCAACAGTTGGTGGATCGAAAGGAAGAAGAGAGATTGTGGGTAGTTAATAATACTTGTACTATCGCCTTCTCAAGCTTCAAGCTTTAAGCTTCCATCCATCTCACACTGCTCACTAACATCGTTCTCGCCGTAGCCCGTAGGAGAATATTAGGTAGGTGTCTGTGAAAGTGTGACGTGCTGCCTTTTCTACTCTTTTTCTGGTGATGAGGAGAAAAAATGGTTGACACGTCATCATTCAATTTTCTTATATTAGTTTGGATAATTTTCGGTTTATGGTGGAACCGGTTGGGTTCATGTATTTTAGATATGAAAATTTAGACACTATTCAAATTAGATATGAAAATTTAGACACTATTCAAATACTTATGAAATTTAGATTGGTTTCGGTTACAGTTCTTCATTTTATTTTTCTGTTAGCCTAATTGTCCCATTTTGTTTCCTAATTTGAAGAAGGGATTGGTTAAGTGGTTTAAGCTATGAATTTGGGCCTCATGTCAAACACATAGGCCGAATTCAAATCCAGCCCATAAGTGTCCGCCTTCCACAATCAAAATACTTGAGAACTCGGAAAATACGAAAACAAAGAGCTAAAGATGAAAATAAAAAAAAACTCGAAACTAAATTCAGATCATATTCATTACAGGACTCATTCCATGCATTAGCTATCAGTGTAATATTACAAATTCTTTCGAATGGTCCAAGAATCTCACCTTGAGGCTGCTCAGGTTCAGGGATCACATTCCCTTGGGCATCAATCCTTTGCCCCTAAGCATTGTATGGGTTGTTCTGTTGGTCTCTCAGAACTCCTTCAGCATCTGGCATCAAGATCAAACGATTGTTCATCATCCTTGAAGATCTTTGTGCCTTTCTGTTCGTTCTCTCAAGTTTAGCTAGCTCCTCAAGCATGAGGTTAACAAGTTCTTCGTTCAAGTTTCTTCGGGTGTGTCGACTTGGCATACACTAATTTCAGAGATGAAATCCGTGAGGGGTGTCGGTGACACTATAGTGGTGTCGTTCGACGCTGAGTGCTTCTGTCGATTCCTGCAGCAACAAAAACGAGCCAAACAAGAGAATGTGAGTAACAAAAGAAATAAAAGACTTAGACTAAACCTTAAAACAAAATCTATCGGCGAACTCAGTTGAGTCCCCGCCAACGGCGCCAAAAACTTGATAGAGTCAAATTATATCTCTATTCTACTGCAAGTGCACATTTATGCGAATGTAGTATTCTGGGTATCGTATCCACAAGGACTCAAGTTTCACACGACAGATTATATGTTCTTCAGTTAAGCTAAACCAATCAAGAGAAAGCAATAAACAATTGCAAGTAAACTAAAGAGTGTTTCAATGGGAGAAAGGCGTCAGACTTAGGAAGTTCTCGGGAATTACACAATGCTAGACACTTAGCTAACCGGAGTCAGATTTAGCTCAAGTTCAAGAACTAGAAACACAATGCTAAACAATCCAACTCTCGTTGAGATTGTTTCTATATCTAGCAACCTAGCGATCCAAATATTTTTGTGATCCTAGAGTTTTAGACAAGCATTAAGAACAGGTTCTTCGGTTCACAATTCTCCTAAACCAAATCTCTTTGTATTTAGTCAAATTGCTCACACTAAGTTTATTCAGATTACAACTCACACTCTCGTGCTAAGTTAATATTCTCATATCTAAATCCTAGGTGATCAGTCCAGAATTCAGTAATAAGTACAACTTAGGTGATGAACGAATAGGTTTAGAATCCAATCAATCAGTTATCTAAACATGTATAAAACTCTATGAGAATTCCTAAATCTAACTAGGTTACTACTCAGACATATTATCAGATAAACAATACATCATTGAATAGAAAACCAAAGACTGAATAGATAGATAAAAAGGGGTTCGAAATCCTTCTCTCAAAGGTTACAAGTAGCAAGAACAGCCCTTTGGCACCAAATCTCTCAATCCAAAGCAAGAACAAAAATAAAAACAATATAAAATGATAATGAGTCTGAAAACCTAATTAAAACTCCTAAACACGTTTTGGGGCTAGATTAGAATTAGGGAAAACTTCTGGGCAACTTTGCAATTCTTCAAAAGATGTCTTCAACTCGGCGTATAATGTTCTGTCTCCCTCGATGTCGACCGAAACTAAGTTGATGTCGGTCGACATCCAACCGTGGTCGAGACTCCAACTTTAGCTCATTGCACAGATTGCCAGAAACGTCCTATAATCCCACTCTTTGCTCCAAACGCAAGCCTACCTGTAGAAAACTCAATAGACTCGAAAAACCAGGTTAAAGACTCAATATATACAACTATATCATGGTTGAAAACCTAGAAAAACCATGATATATCATATATGTCTTTGTTATCGAGTCTTTTAGAGTCTTTTGGAGTCCTTTTATGTGTGTTTACAGGTTTAGGTACGTTTGGAGCGTATTTTGGACATTATGGAGCATTCTAGAGCTATTTGGAGCATTTGTGCGAGAAGAAGAAGTCACGGTCGATATCAGATGTTTGTGTCGATCGACACACTTGTGGCATCGATCGACACAGATGCGGATCAGGCAATTCTCACAAGTTTAATGAAGAGTTTGGATATTTTCACTTTGGCCAAAAAATTCTCATAATTACAAAGAAGCCTCAGACGTGTTTAGATCATTATATTAGGGTTTTTAAGCCATTGCTTAGGCTATGCTTTATTTTATCAGAGATTGAAAGAGTTGGGGCTGGTCTTGTACTCGAGAGAGAGGAGATTTCGAACCCCTGTTTCTTTATCCTTTTTATGATATTTGGTTTTCTATTCATTATGATTTATGTTTCATTGATCATGTCTGAGTAGTTTACCTATTAGGTTTATGGATTCTCATAAGGGATTTCATGGAATTATAGATTAATCAGTCTGTAAGGATTCATACTTTCTAGTTCTTCATCTAGGGTTGTTCTTAATTCTTGATATGAATTGGCCACTTAGTTTATTGATGTTAGGTTGAATTCTGCAAAGACAATTGATTAATTAACTAGAAAGAACCTTGATTTGACTATTCGCAAAGAAATTTGGCTTAGGATGTAAACGAAAGAACTTGAGATTAATGCACGTTTAGGATCTCTAGAACTCGCAACGAAAATTGGTTTGCTAGGTTGCTAGACATAGATAATACTCGCAAGAAAGTTGGTTTCTTATGCTTTTGTTATTCTAGTTCTAGAACAGTACTTAATTAGATCCCGATTGATTGATTGCCTATATTCCTGATTTCCTGAGAACTCCCTTGACCTGACGCTTTGCCTGATTGCTTACAACCGTTTACTTTACTTTCTGCTTTGATTTACTGCTTTCACTACTGCTTGCCTAGCTTAATTCGACGTTTTATAATCTATCGCAAGAGTCTTGAGTCTCTGTGGATTCGATACTCTATATACAACTAGTTCACGCCTGTGCACTTGCAGTGTAGCTCTAGAGATTAAAACATGCTCGTATCACTATGCTCAAAGGATTTGGGACATAGCTCCGATCAGTATGTCTCATTTCATTCAAGCTCCAACCATTAAGCAGTTCTTATCTGCTAGGAAGTCAATGATTCCTCTACCACCTCTGGGTCTTGTTGATGTTGTTCTTTTCTCATGGATTTGTTGGAATATATGAAAATCTAGAAATATTTTGATTTTTGAAAACAGAATCTTATCATCAGAAGACTTATTGAACAAAGCAGTAAGAGAGGCAAGGGAATGGCAAGAAGCTTAGCTTCACCTCACCAAAGTTAAATCTGGGCCAAAGGAAGATAATGTTGACACGGTATTCTCAGGTTATAAATGTCTTGTTGATGCTTTTTGGCATAAAGAAGCAAAGTGTTGTGGTTTGGTCGTGGTATTCCGAGTCGATTCGGATGAAGTTTATGTGATTGCAGATGATGTGCGAGAGTATGTTAATTCAGTCATGGCAGCAAAAGCTTATGCCATTCTATTGGCTCTGAAGGAAGCAAGGAAGCGGGAAATAAAGACATTGCTAGTGCTCTCTGATGCCCAGATATTGGTAAATGTAATCAACTTGAAGGAAGATAGAGTGGAGATTTCAAACACCCTAGTTGATATCTATGCAATTTGTGCTGAGTTTGATAGGATTAAATTTCAATTTGTATCAAGAACATCTAATTTGTTAACTGATTCTATTGCTAAGCAAGCCCTTAGGAAACTTGATGTAAGGTCTCATAATCTTTGAATAAAATGAGACGTAAGTTGACCAAAAAAATAGAGTTATTGAGTTTGTAAATAATCAATATACTCTTTTCGGTCAACCTGTGCATAAACAACGTACGTTCTTGTCAGCGTAGGTTCTTTAAATTCTTGAAAATATGTCATTGGCACATTTAAAACTCTTTAAATGGGATTGCATCAAGTGTTTTTTAAACTAATCTGTCGGTTGATAGATTATTTTATTTATAATTTTAAAACACATCTCAAAATTTAGTTCGTCAGAATAGTTATCTAAAATGCGTGTTCTTCCGTATTTAAATCGGTCTCTTGATTTTTCTTAGTTATGCACTATTAGTATATTCATCACATCTAGATTTGGGTAAATTATACCGAACTGAATCCGAATTGAAAAAATAAAAACGAATTCGAATCTGAACCGACAAAATATCTAAACAGGTTCTAAAGTTCTATATCCAAAAAATCAGGATTGAATCCGAACCGTACTGATAATCCAATGGATGTCCAAAATATTCAAATTACAACTATATACTCAAAATATTAATTATATTTGGATTTAATATAACAAAATTATTCAAAATTACAATTATAAACTCAAGTATATGGTTATTTTTAGGCTAAAATAACTAAATTATCAAAAATAAATTATCAAAAACTATTCAAAATTACAATTATAAACTCAAATTTATTTTTTTGTTTTTTGGGTATCCGAATCCGATTGAACCCGAATGGAACCGAATCGAATCTGAACTAAAATTTTAAAATCTAAATGGGTTTTAGATGCCTAGACCCAAAAATTCGAAAACCTGAAAACTCTACC
Organism: Orychophragmus violaceus; assembly: GCA_030180135.1. Classification (NCBI taxonomy): domain Eukaryota; kingdom Viridiplantae; phylum Streptophyta; class Magnoliopsida; order Brassicales; family Brassicaceae; genus Orychophragmus; species Orychophragmus violaceus. The sequence continues at coordinate 100,808,136 of CM058239.1, forward strand.
TGAACTCGGAGGGATACCCTGACATCGAGACCTAATGACAGCCGATGTCCGGCTAGTGTCCCATTTTAAAAACCGTCACTAACAAAACCGGCTAGTGTCCCATTTAACTTTGATTGAGATGGTTTACTTCTTTTTATTTGGTTCATCTGAATTATATTCGTAATTAAACTATAGTACTGAGCATAAAAAATAAACTGAAAAGAATTTTAACACCGTTCCCGGAGGAGACCAAGAAGATTCTTAGGGCAAAGCGTGAAGTAAAAAGGCTGTGGGAAATAAAACATTACAATTACAAACTTACATCTTTCACAAAACCCTAGTTTCCTCCCAACCAAACTTCCTCCTTGGCTCTTCTTTTTATTTCAATTCCAAACCCCATCCGTATTTGATTTCTTTATTGTGGATCTCATAATCATTACACACTTTATAATACACGAGTATACTATTCGTGTAATTTGAATATGAAAGTGAGAATGGCAAACTAAGCCCTAGGGATTTGTAGCTTTGCACAAAATAGTCTCTGAGCTTTTCCAAGCAACGTCGCAACACTAAAGTTTTGAAACGATCAGCTTAGTCCAAATAGGGTTTCGTGTATTCGTAATACCAACTTTTCTACAGAAATGTAAAGATAACAGACTTAATATAAAGAATACGTCACGAGTATATATTGGTTTTAACTTTTAATTCTCAAAGAATACATATTTTTCGTATACGTGTAATGAATAATCAAAATTAAAACGTTATTTCCTAAGAACTAGCAATTCATATATGTGTAAATATATAAATGAAATATTTATATAATCTGACTTAACTAGTTAGTGGTTTTCACTTTGATTCATATCGAAATCGAATGGGTTTTCACTAGTTAAAATCTTGGTAGATATATATATATATATATATATATATATATATTTTCCTTCATATTTATATATATGTCAATGGAAACTCTGGACTTGAACTAAAATTTTATTAAATTTATCTACTTTTTCAAAATACAAATTCAGGGGTCGTTTTAGATAGATTATGAAAATTTAAAGATTATTTTGTTGATGTTTTGTATTTAAATACCTTGATTCAAGTAAGGACATGAATTCAAACCATTATGATTACGTGCGGAATGGGAGTATGCATTATTCTATTATTTTGTTTTGCTTTGTTGCATTGTTTAATATAATTGCTTTAATTATGTGTTTCCATATTTCAACGTTGTGGCCTCCTCATGTTACTACACGACCCACTCTCCCAAAAGTTTCTTCACTATAAAAAAGTATTTTCACCATAAACTTGAAGTATTAATGCATGAGACATATACAGTTTTTTATAAACACAGTTTTAATTATGATTCTTCTTCTCTTTTTTTTTCCCTTTTTTCAAATGATTATATATCCAACCAGATTAAGCTGTATAACTCTGGCTTGATTGATGAGATTCGAATATCATAACATATGCTTACGTAGCTGTTAATCAAATGGTTAGTGGTTAGTCTATAATTTAACCAAAAATATAATAACTGGTAAAACAATTTTTATTATTTTTTACCTAAATTTAATAAAATATGTCTTAGAGCTTTTTCAATGGAACTGCATTTCACCAAATATGTAGTCTCAAATGCTCCAACCAGACTGTATATTTCGCAGCGAATATTTTTTTTTTTTGGTGTCTTGTGTACAGTGTCGCACCAAACAAAACACCAAAAAAATATGTATATTTTATTCATCTTTTCTATTTAATTTCTATTTATATTATTGTTTATCAATTGATAATATTTTGATAATGTAACTAAATTGTTGTTTTTAAATGATTAAAAATTTAATTTTGATAATAATTTTTTAATAATAATTAATTAATTTTAAAAACTATATTAGTAAATAAATTAATTAATAATAAAAGTACATGAATATCTTTTTGTTTTGACCAATTGTACTTTTATATTTTACTTATAATTAGCTAGTTATAAAAATAATAATTATTTATCAACTATTAAAAAATAAACAAACTTAAAAATTTAATAATAATATTTGGTGTTTGTGGTTGGAGATGAGAAATAATTTGGGACACCAAAACACCAAATTTGGTGTTTTTTCAACACTAAATTTGGTGTTTGGGTTGGAGATGCTCTTACATCTGTAGACATATGAAATTCGTCGTTGAGCCAAATAGAAGATAAACGCTTAGAGACAACCTCAAATGGTTCTCTTAAAAAAAAGACAATCTGAAATGGCCCCGTCAATATAAAAATTTCTAGTTGCAAAAAAAAAATATAAATTACTGTTTAGGCAATATCCTTCTGAGTTCTTCTCGCTATATCTTTGTAAATAGTTTTTACATCATTTTAGCAAATGCTGCATTTTTCTCTTTCTAACCAATAACCTCTCTCGTGGTGTCATACTCATATCCAATGTCGATTTTAAGCTCAGTTCTCTCTCTTTCGTGTAGAGGGTTTGCTTCAACCAATAAGAGGAGAGTATATCTACGAAATATATCATATCTTGCCGACAAAAGATTTGAACGTATCTTTTACATTTTTTTTTTTTGCGAAAATAATTGGAAATTTTTCTGTTTTCATCAATATCTTCAATGATCTCCAAAGATATCTTATGTTTATCTAGGGTTCTTAAGGCAGCTGTCATATCTTTTTTCCGCTACACATCTCTTGCACAAGAAAGCATCTCAAGAACCTCTGTTTCTTCTTCTGATGGATCACTTATTGCACCACGCGATGAGTACGATGAAACTGGAGGAAGATTTGCCCATTGATCTGCCCGCTGATGACGATTTTAGCACGGCGGATAAGAATGTTAAGAGCCAGGTGGGTCGTATGCTCAACCCTGATGCACAGAACATGGTCTGGATGCTCAAGGTCATGCCAAACATCTAGAACGTGTATGAACGCGTGCGGGGAATAGCCTTAACTCGTGAAAGCTTCCAGTTCATCTTCGATTTGGAAACAAATATCAACACGGTGATGAAGCATGGTTTTGGACGTTTGACGATTGGGGAATGGTCATGGACAAATGGATGGAATCGCCTCCACCTAGGTATCTTCAAAAGACTCTGGTTTGGATACGATTGAGGAAGATACCACTTTATAACTTTACCTTGGGCACGATTAAGAGATTAGCGGAAGCAATTGGTTATGTTAGAAAATTGAGTATGATCCTGAAAAGCCTCATCTACAGGAGTATGTCCGGGTGCTAGTTGACCTAGACCTCTCACAACCCTTACGTGATACAAAATTTTTAAATCTACCAAAGGGAGAACAGGCGATTATTGAAGTGGAGTATGAAAGAGTCTGAAAGAAGTGTTTTCACTGTCTTAGGCTCTCACATGAAAAACAAAAGTGCCCTCTATTTTTGAGTAACATAAAAAGGAATAACACACAAACGCATAATCGACCAGAAGTCAATATCAGGTCGGTGTTACATCGACATCACCATACGAATGTGGCTGGCAAAATAATGCCTTATCTGCCAGCATCAGTTCCTCCGGGGTTTGCTCCATTGCCAAACGTCGTAACTCCGGAATTATTTGAACACATGTGCATGTTTATGACGTGCCCGGATCCAGAACAGAGGGGTTTAAGAGAACTTCAACTCAAAAAATGTTGGATGATTTGTCTAAGAATGCAACGGAACAAAGCGATGTCTTACGTTTATAGTCCCAACCGGTTATCTAGCAAATAATGGACAAAGGTAAATATCATGTATTCGATTTCAAACACCAGGAAGATGGGAGCATGAGACAGGAAGGTGTCTTACGTGATAATGATTTGAGGAAGAATGCCAATCTAAGGATCGGTAATGCGGAAACTGAGACAGAGGGACCAGAACAAGCGGGTGGTGAGAAGCTGGATGATAATCAGAATGTTGATACCAACGTTATCCCTGGGACTAACACCCTGGAGTTTAAGATGGGCTTCACTGAGGATAGTTCATCTTCGAACACTAGGCGAGGCTCTGCGAACAAAAAGACAGCTTGGTCACGTCGTAAGCGTACAAAAATGGTGGTACAGAGCAGTTTAATACTGCACAAGAGCGGGTACTTGGTCAGGAGTCAGATGGACAGAGTAAACGCAAAGCAATGAAGATAATGAAGTGTCTTCTAAGTTTTCCAAACATAGGTTTCATGGTTCACCAGAAACCATCCAATCCTCAATGACGACGCTCAGTTGGAACTGTCAGGGTTTGAGGGGTAACCTAACAGTTCAATGCCTTAAGGAAATGTGTCGTGAACATTTCCCGGATTTCTTATTCCTCCTAGAGACTAAAAACTCTAGTGATTACGTGTGTGGTTTTCAAGGATCCTTGGGTTATGACCACTGCTATCTGGTAAACCATGTGGGTCTAAGTGGAGGCTGGCTCTGTTTTGGAGAAGTACGTATGAAGTTGAGACACTTTCATCGAGTAAAAGAATAATTGACACAAAGGTGAAAGTTGGTTCTTTGTCATATTACATGACACTCATGTATGGGGATCTGGTCAGACAAAGAAGAAGGTTAGTATGGGATTCGATGGTTAAGATATGCTCTAACAGGAATAGAGCATGGTTTCTTGTGGGGGATTTCAACGAGATTATGAATGTTCTTGGAGGTCCAGACCGTGAGAAAGCAACTTTTTATCCATTCCGATCATTTGTTCGAGACTGTCGGATCCAAGAAACACCAAGTGTGGGAAATCAGTTGTCATGGGGAGGTATGAGAGAGATCACGGTGGCTGGAGAGAAATAAAATGTTTGGATTCAATGTCGCCTGGACAGAGCCTTTGGCAATGCAGAATGGTTTCGATTGTTTCCTCGAACAACCACTGAATATTTGGAACGTCTAGGATCAAATCATAGGCCCATATTCACCAGGCTATCTACTGCAACATCATCAAGGAGAGGTCGGTTTAAATTTGATAAGTGGTGGTGTGCTAAGCCTGAGGTCTTGGAAATAATTAGAAGAGGATGAAATATGCAGACAATGGATGGTAGAGGTACAAGGACAATATTGGATAAAATAGCCTCATGCAGGAAGGAGTTATCAAGATGGAAATGACGTACTAGGTAAAACACTCAAACTTCTCTTGGCCGTCTACGGATTAATCTGGATATAGAAGCTTCTAAACAATATCCGAACATAACAAGAATGGCAGAACTAAAAACAGAGATAGCTAAAGTTTATCAAGAGGAAGAGATATATTGGAAACAGAAAGTGGTGTGAATTGGCTCAAGTATGGTGATAAGAACACAAAGTTCTTTTATGGCAAAGTGTTGGCAAGGAAGATGAAGAACAAAATAACATCATTGATTGATCAAAATGGCGTGGAACAGTTTTTAGAGGAGGCCAAATGATTGATTGCAGTAGAGTATTTCACAAAACTGTTTCAATCCTCTCGGCCAGGTTCTGCTACAGAATTGCTGAATGGTTTTAATGCTAGAGTCACAACACGGATGAATCGTGATCTGATTAAACATTTTACCACCGCAGAGATACAAAGAGAAATTAAGGGTATCAAAGGTGATAGTGCTCCAGGAGATAGTGGTATGACTGGACATTTTTTCAGAGCTTCTGGGAGGTTACAAAGACCCAGGTCATTGCGGAAGTTAAAGATTTCTTCCAGTCGAGTAGCATCTCTTCAGATTGGAACTTCACACAGATTTTTTTGCTACCAAAGAGACCTAATCGAAACAAGATGACAGACTTAAGGCCAATAAGTTTTTGTTTAGTATCATATAAGATTATATCCAAAGTCTTATGCACTAGACTGGAAAGGATTCTTCCGATTTTGGTTTCACAGACACAAGGAGATTTTGTAGCTGGAAGGTTAATATCAGACAATCTACTGATCGCTCATGAAATAATACACGGTCTAAGGACAAATCCGAGATGCAAAGATGATTATATTGCCATTAAAACAGATATGTCAAAAGCATATGATAGAGTGGAGTGGTTTTTCTTGGAAGAACTGTTTTTAAAAATGGGTTTTGAGAATCAATGGATAGCATGGGTGATGAGTTCTGTGCGCTCAATATCTTATACGGTCTTGCTGAATGGTTAGACGCATGGTTACATTACACCGAAGAGAGGATTACATCAAGGGGACCATTTATCCCCTTGTTCATCTTATGTGCGGAAGCTCTGGTACATGTCATGAATAAGGCTTAAAAAGATGGGAAGATCACATGATGAAGCTTACTAGAAATTGTCCATCGATCCAACACTTATTGTTTGCGGACGATAGTATGTTTCTTTGTAGAGCTTCAATTCGAGAATGCATCGAGTTCCTTCATGGTTTAAAGCTTTATGGGACTTCTTCAGGTCAAGAGATTAACTTCCAGAAGTCCTCCATAACTTTTGGCAGTGGTATTGATCCAACCATGAAGCAAGTGATCGTGAATCTGCTGAATATCGAGCAAGTAGGTGGAGCAGGAAGCTATTTGGGACTGACGGAATATTTTAGCGGTTCCAAACGTCAACTATTAGCGTTCATTGGTGAAAATCTTGGTAAAAGAATGAATGGATGGTATGCTAAATCACTCTCCTTGGGCAGGGAAAGAGATACTTTCGAAAACCATAGCCATACCACTCCATGTTTATGCTATGACATGTTTTCGTCTTACCAAACATCAATGTCAGAAGATTACGAGTGCTATGACAAGTTTATGGTGGAATGCATATTATGGCAAGAAGAAGATTCTGTGGGTTTCTTGGAAGGATATGTGCAAATCAAAGAAGAATGGAGGAATGGGTTTTAGAGATATTGAAATCTTCAATCAAGCATTGTTAGCCAAGCAAGCATGGTGATTGCTTAATGAACCAAATTCTTTGTTGTCACGAGTATATAAGGGCCGTTACTTCGCTAATAAGGATTTTCTTGAAAGTGCAACAGGCTACAGACCTTCCTATGCTTGGGGGAGCATACTACATGGGAGAGATCTTCTGAAAAAAGGATTATGCAAGTCGATTGGTGATGGAAAATCAACCTTTGGCTGGTCAGAGAAATGGATAATGGATGATCGGCCTCGTAGACCGATGAACAAAGAGAGTACGTATGATATTGAGCTTAAGGTCAAAGAGTTAATTGGGCAAGACGTCAAATGGATACAAGAGAAGTTGAATAATATGTTCCCACCTGATGATGTGAAACGGATCATGCTTTTACAAGCAGGAAATGTAAGTGATCGTTTCATCTGGGCCTTTACACAAAACGGGGGTTATACTGTTAAGAGTGGAGTCTGGCTTTTGGAGAAAGACTCAACATCTTCACCTCATGAGCTTTCTAGAGCAGTTCAAGAGTATAATAGAGTAAAAAAGAGAGTCTCGAAACTACGGACCCAGCCGAAGATAAAAATCTTTCTATGGAGAGTATTATCAGGAGCATTGGCTGTAGCAGAACAACTGAATTCAAGGGGTATGAACGTAGATGCCATGTGTAAGCTTTGCCAGAACGGAGTGGAATCAATCTTTCATGTTTTGTTTCATTGCTCACACGCTCAAGAGATCTTTGATAGAGTGGATCTACCTCGGCCTAATCAAGGTTTCTCCAACTCGATCACAGAAAACATAAGGTTGTTTTTGGATATTATGGAGGATACATCAATGGGTGCAAAGACAAGGAGGAATATTCCCTGGGTTCTATGGAACGTATGGAAAAGTAGAAATACGATTCTTTTAGCATGAATGAATGAAACTCCTTAACTAATTGCGCAAAGAGTGTTGGATGAAGCAAAGGAATGGTATGTCACGCAAGAGACATCAGAGGCAAGATTGTTGCAGAACCAAAGTAGTATGAATAGTTATGGTTCCTGGCAAAAACTGAATCCAATAATAACAAAATGCAATGTCAGTGCCAGTTGGGTCCATAAACACTATCATAGTGGAGGAGCTTGGATTGCAAGAAATCATCAAGGAGCAGTTCTATTCTATGCTAGGGAGGCATTTACTTGCTCTCCAAATAAATTGGTGGCTGAGCTCAGAACAATTATTTGGGCATTACAAGGACTACGAGATATGAGGATAACAGAGGTACAACTGGCTTCCGACTGTATGGCGGCTGTTGAGGCGATATCAAAACCTGCGCTTTGGCCGAGATACAAAACCATGTTACAAGAAATCCATGATAAGATGTCAATGTTCGATCACTGTATTGTGGATGAAGAGAACCCTTTAAACAACACGATAGCAAGGGATATAGCGAAGAGTGTTACAAGGGATGGTCGCTTTCGCTCGTACCTAGCCCTTGGTGGACCATCATGGTTACAAGATCGGATCCGCCGAGAAGAGCAAAGGAGCATGTAATCAACCTTCTGTTAGGTCTTTGATGTTTTCTTTTGCTCAGTTTTCATTTATTTCTTTTGGTTTTTGGGCTTTTACAAGTCCTTGTTTTCGAACTTATGGTTTAACAACTTTCATACATTAAAAAAAAAACCAGTAACCTCTCTAATAATATTTGAATTGAAAACAGGAAAATGAAAGTTATATAAACAACATAAAACTTAGAGCGTGTACAACGGCGTGTCTTAGCGCAGTTTCTTAGAAAAAAATTATAAAATATGTGTGGATCCCACACAATAGTTAATATACGGGTTGTTAAAATCCTTATTTAAGGATCCGTATTTTTTCTATAGCGCTGACGTGGCGCTACAGGATTGGTCCTTTTTTTTTTTTGCTTTTTTCCGACTATTTAAAAGAAAAATATTAAAAAAAAATTTAAGAAACTTTAGAGAGGAACGCGGTTGGACGTGCTCTTATGTAAAATAGAGGAAATATGTTAGAAGATTTAAAAGACACAAAGAATTGGCAGAATTGCGAATCGTTATTAATGGAACCAGCAATGATTTATAAGCATTTATCATTTGATTAATCAAATGCTCATGTAGGCTCTAAATGGTGACCAAAAGAATGAGGAGGAACAATGAATTCTCTTACATTTCTTAAAAAATATACCATTTACAAGTAATATTTTTTACACATAATTTCTTCTCATTCCTTCTTTCGTAGAGAATTAAAGAGCAAAATTATTCCTCATCAAATTTGGAAATGAACAATAATTCATATTATTTTATTCCTCTTCGTTCTTTTCCTACTCATTCTCATTGTTCTTCAAATGGTCACCGGTTATAGCCGTAGAATAAATAAGGCTAATTAATATGATTAGGGTAGATGATTATTTTTAAAACGTGTAATTAAAAAAGAAGGAAAAAGAGAGACGACAAGGAGAAGAAAATGTGTGTCATTATGTGAGAATTTCAAAATTTTCAGTGCGATTTGTTTTATTAGTTGGCAATTTCCAATATTCTCTTTCTATTCTTCCATTTTGTTTTTGTTAATCTCTAAATCTAAAAGATTCCATAACCACGATAGGTCATTATTTCACTCTATTTTAAACCTAACAATATATATTTTTAATAGTAGGATGACAAGTAATTAAGATACGCATATCATAGAACATATCTATTTCCATATTATATTTTTACTGTATCTTACTTGGTTTTATTTAAGAACTATATTATGTTAACTCCTTAGAGCATGAATTTACATTGAGCTGAATATTAGGAGGATGATCAAAAAATACGAAAATATTCATGATGTTTGACAACATTTCGTGTTTTATTAATCCAGTACCATTGATCAATGATTAATTCAAAGACTAAACAAAATTATCATTTTTACAAATCTAGTAAAAAAAAAGAAACGAAAATCAAAAATACATTGAAGAACAGTTTTGCTTTTGCTGAGTGGTGTAAATTATGCGTAATAATTTTTTAATTTTGTATGGAATAAACATTATAATCCATATACAATAATAACATCAGATTATAATATATTATTAATATAACGAAATATTAATTTATCAAAAAATCAATTAAATGGAAAAATTAATTTATAACAATTTTGTTTATTATTGTCGATGTATTAATTTATATAAAAATATTAGTATATATATGTGGATTATAGATATGTATATATATGGATAATAGATATGTATATCCTAAAAAGACATGAATTAGTTTTAGTATGACTTGGGGGAAAATCTTGCTAAAGAATTTGTTAGTAGTTTCGGTTTTAAGATGGCAACAACTGAATTGAAGATCCGCTGTTAATATAAGAGGACAAATTAAGGTATCTATAATTTAATTTATCAAAATGAAATCTAATAATTCATTGAATATATTTGGTATGATAGCGTTAGAAGCCACATTGATTTCGAAATATGTTTGTCATCGAGTAGAAGATCCAGATACCATAGTTGAATTCAATAGATATTACATGTGAAATTCTATTGTTGAGATAAAAACAAAAAGAGTTACAGAGTTGACGTGATTTTGAAAAATGTTATTTTGTGTTTTTGTGTGATCCATTTATGATCAAAAAGACAAGGATCACAAGACTGTACCAAAATAAAAACAATAAAACCCCACTGTCAATTTTCCCTTACATTTATTTCAGTCTTGTTCTTTGTATATTAACTTACATAAAATCAAAAGCAAAAATTCTGATTTGTAATTAATCACAGATAACAAATAACACAAGGGAAAAAAATCACAAGACTGTACCAACGATAAAAACAACAGAATCCTGCGGTCATTTTTTTTTTGTTACATGTATTCTTACACAGTTCAAAATCAAACTTATATTTTTACAAAACAAAATTCTTTTTCTCTATTTTGTCACAAAAAAATAAAATTGTTTTTCCATTTTAATTAATACCAAGGGAAAAAAAGGAAAGGCAATTTAAAAGACATAATTAGCCACCCTAAGACGTGAAGCCTTTCTTTTACAATGAAGGGTAATATCGTAGTTTACTAAATCCCGACGTACAATTTTATTATTCATCATCATTGCGCCATGTTGCTTTCTTCTTCTACTATTTCATCTGCTTCAAAGTTTCTAGACAGGGAGAGAGAGAGAGAAAAAATAGAGAGCTTTGGCCCGGAACTTTGATATGTCTAGCGGGTGGGTCAAATCGTGGCAGTGCAAGTCGAAAGCTTTCGATGATGTTTACAATCCGATTAAAAACCCAAGCCCGAATCCGAATCCGAAACATATAATGTCAAGTTACAGCTGTAGAAGAAGCACTCAGAGTCTAAAAGACGTGATCAACACTAAAAAACCCAAACCCAAACCGAAAAAACCCAATCCGAAACCCGATAAACGAGAGTCCGACCCTGTTTTAACCCATTCGAGCCGGATTCGATCATCCGGAGTTCGTGACCCGCTTTTGCCGACTTTGACGGAACTTGCGGAGGGGCATCAGTCACGTAACGTGGTGGATATTATTTTCCAGACGAGCTGGGGCCCGAAACCGTTTCCGGGTCGGATCGATATGATCTTCAAAGTGCAAAACGGGTCAAAGACTTTGACCCGGTTCGAGGAATATCGTGAAGCCGTGAAGATTAGGAGCGTCGGGAAATCACGTGAAGAGAACGCGCGTTCGGCCGCCGACGGGAACGAGACGATGAGGTTTTATTGTTTGGGTCCGAATTACGGTGGCAGCGCATGGGGAATTCTAGGAGGAAAAGGCGGCGAATCGTCGATCTATACGTTCGGCGGGAGTTGCACGGCGCATGATAAGGCCGGCGGAGGTAGAGGGAGAAAGGCAATGTTGGTTTGCCGGGTTATAGCGGGCCGAGTCTCGAAGCAAAACGAGTTAAGGTACGACTCGGACCTTCGGTCTCGGTTTGACTCAGTGAGTGGTGCCGACGGCGAGTTGCTAGTGTTCGATACACGTGCAGTATTGCCTTGTTTTCTCATAATCTACCGCTTGTAAAAAAAAAATAAGCCCTATTTTATTTTTATTTTATTTCTAACTTTTGACATTGTAATTTCATTTATCAACGCAATTTTCCCCTAATGTTTAGGGAAATTTTTTCCGATGTATAATTTGGTAGAAAATTGTGTTGATAAATGGTAATTAATTTTGTTGACCAAAAAAAGAAAATGGTAAGTAATTTTCTTTTTTTTTTCCACGGGTAATCGATTTCCTAATTAATGATGGAGTAAATACTGAATATTTTGGTGCATCGGCTTGTACAATGTCATAAATAGATTTTATTACGCAGTCAATTGTTATATTTTTGTACAGTTGGGTGTTTTGATTCGTACATTTAGGCCTACGTATATTCAATTCTTTACATATATAGTTTCTCACTAAATTCTATATACGTTACTATCACAGTTACATTCCTTAAAGTTAAAACTATAATAGGAAAATTTCAAAATTTTGTAACTTTTGTTAGTATAAATATATATTTTGTTTTCAAATTTTCACTGAGAGTACTTCAAAAGGAAGAATAATCACTGTAAAGTGATTCATTTAAAGAGCATTTGTAAAAGATGTAAAGTGAAAAAGAGTAAAATTGAAAATGAAATCATGAAAGTTCACTCGAGGCACATGAAGAATATTTAGAAGCGATGAAATTATGAAAGACGAGACCTAATCTAAAATGATATTCAATAGACCCATTAGGCCCATCAATTGATCAATGGATCACACCTCTAGCGGCGGAGCTACGTAACGGAGACTATGGCAGTGAATGTTTACTGCGGTTTCCTATTACGCTGGATGTGGATTACATATATGTCACCATTCAGATTAAAATTGTGTATCTATTATTTTATTTTTTTTAATTGTTTAAATAAGTGTGGTTTTGAAACCACAGCAAACGGCACCTCATTATTACTAACAGAGAAATAAGTGTAGTTTGTATGGTTTATAGATGTGGTTCATTTTAATAGTTTTTTATAATTATCAAATATACATATATCATTTAAACACTTTAAGTGTCCAAATCAGTTATGAATAAATGTTTTGGTTTGTGAGTAATTATCAAACAATTTTTTTAAAAAAAATTATGTGCAATTTAGGTAAGATTTATAAATTATATATTAATCAAATTAATAACTTTATTTATAAGAAAATAAATATAATATATGATTAAAACACTACATTAATATATTTAATAGGAATAATACGTACATATTTACACGTGAAAACAATATCTGAGATTTAAAACCGAACCAAATTAAACGAACTGAACCGAACAAAAACTCGAACCAAATTAAATTAAAATCATTTTTAAGTTTTCAATAAATAAATTTTAATATTTTTATTCAAATATTTATTTTAATATGTATCCCGCACCACTATTTGTCTTTTTACCATTCAAACATTTATCTTGTACCGCATACAACTTTCTTTTACCATTCACACAATTTTACGTACCGCTTATTCCGCAGTAGCCGCACTTGTTCCGCATAGTGCGTTTATTCCGTACAAACCGCACTTAAGCTGTTCTGCACTACCTAATCCACTTATCCCGCACCGTCTGATCCGCTGTCACCATTCGAAGCCTATAGGTGGAAAACAAAATGGGAGCTTCTTTTTTACATTGTAAAGACATAATACTTTTTAAAAAAAAAATTAAATGATTTCAAACACTACAAGAAATCCGGACCCATTAGATAGCGTTTTAGTCGGTTATGCTATCTTTAACTAAACATAATATTTAAGATAGCGTTTCTTAATTTTTAAAAGCTATCGTTTTGATGGCGTATAAAAAAAATGTTGACCCGCCAATTTTTTTTGTTTGGCGCCTGTCTTTTAATAGTATTTACGCAAAATAAACGCTATGTAAAGAATCGTCAATCTCTCACTTATTCTCATTCTCGTTCTCATTGGTGAAGAACGAAGACATGTTACTCGTTCGATACTCATCTTGAATGAGGGTTCTTAGATGTCTAAACCTGATTCTAATCGATTATTAGTCCTCGTTGCAGGAAGATTTCAGCAGGTAACTTCTTTGTTTCTGAGCATGGAATTCTGATTTTTGTCTTCTCCTCACTGTTTAGCGAAACTTAAAGCTTTAGTATCGGATTAATGGCTCATATGCCACTTTCTCAGATATAAATGATCTGCATGCCACTCTATGATCTACATGCCATTCGATTTTAATGAAGTGACGAAACTATCCCTGATTTTTTTTTAAATGAAAAATTTGTAGTGTTCTCCTAGGATCTAGGGTTTGATATATTGAATCACCAACCTCGTTCTTACCTTGTTACTGGCAGCGGAATGAATGGTGAACGAGATCAGTAGCGACACAGGTGCCTCGCCTCTACCACGTACACACGCACACAAGCTGGAAAACGGGATGCTAGTGCCGAATCTGTGGGATCTGTGAGTTTCTCGTGTTTCTGCTTTTCTGTCAAAGAGAAGAGAAGACGGCTAGGGTTCAGGTCGACCATATAAGCCTATATATATTGACCTGGAAATGACATCATCAACCGTCGGACAAACCCGACTCGGTTACGTCATTAATCCGAAACTTCAGTTTCGAAACCCGATATGCAACGATCGACACACTTAAAGTGTCGATCGTTACATCTCCACGAAAAGCTTGCATCGATCGACACACTCATGCATCGATCGACACATATCATAAAACTCTATGTCAATGTGTATCCAATACATATCATCATGATCATTACCATAATGATCATTTCCACATTCATGCTTCCAGTTTTCTTAGGTGTGTGACCCTATAGGATCATATAATACTGGCAGTAAGCCTACAACTTACAGACTGCAAGAGGCTTCTAGCAAAACATTGCAACCACCCAGTATTATACGAATGTCTGATCTCGACACACAACTATCATCAGGAGTGAGTACAAGTGTGATTTCAGGACACTATCCCAACAAAATTCACCATCCATATGGTACAACTGCCCCTAGATGTACCAGTTGTACCACTAGTACAACTGCCCCCCAAATGTACCAGTTGTACCACTAGTACAACTGGTACCCCAGATGTACCAGTTGTACCGATGGTACAACTAGTATAATAATCCTCCAGTTGTACCAGATGTACCGCACATAGGAGGATTCGAACCCTGCACGCGACGCACGCTCAGGGACGCGTGCGACCACTGAGCTACCGTATGTTTTACAAATCTATACCGATTCAATGTTATTTAACCCTGACAAATCATTATTGGGGATTCATTAAAGGTAAAATTGTAATTTTACCAAAGAGTGGCATTTGAGATTTTTTAATAGAAATGAGTGGCATTTGAGCCTTGGACTCTTTAGTATCTGTCTACTTAATCGAATTTCAAATTTGTCTCTAGTTCTTCAAAGCTGGGAACTATCTCAAAGCTGCAGCTCTCTATACTCAAACTATTAAGCCCGATCCTTCTAACGGTTATCAGAAAATCAGATGGAGCCCTGATTCCTTGCACTATGTATCTGTAGAAATGATTTTCATTGCTTGGATTTTTGAATTTTGAGAGGCTCTGAAGGATGCGTTGAGGAAAAAAGTGAAAAGGTGAGAACATTCTTGGTCTATTTGGAGCAGTTGATCACGCCTTGAAAGTGTTTGATAAAATGGCTCAGTCAGTTGGTCCAAGGCTGTATAGTTGCTGCCTAAACGGGATCTCACTCGGGTTCGAATCTCGCTCCGGGTTCGGATCCAAATCGGGTTCCGCTTGCTTAGGCCGTGGAGGATTGCGTGAGGCGGTGGTTCCAAGATACGCTCAAGGAATCCAAATCCGTAGACGTCGGTATGAAGGTCTTGGTTGGACAGATGTATTGCAGTGGCTATGGAATCCCCAAAGAAGAACACAAGGTCATCGATTTCTTCCTTCTTGTCTCAAAATTTGAGGTTGGATTGTTCTTTGTTATCACTACAAGATGTTTGCTTCGTGATTGGTAGAGTTTGGATTTGAGATTCAATTGTTTTTTTGACTTAGAATCATATTTGTGTGTTGATGTTCATTCTTGAAAGGGTCGTGCTTGGATTAACAAAGTTTCAAGAACTCGATCATCAGCTTGGCAAGTGGTAAATAAGTAACATGTTTGCATCTTTCTGTGAAAATTTATCGTCAATATTTGTTCACTGTGTTGTTTTGTGGGGTTCTTGTAATTCAGGTTATAATGCAAGCGATTCAGATTCCAATGATAAGAATGATTGATGATGACCTTTTGAATGTTTGTAATATGGAACTGTCATTGGCTATGATTTGTTAGTTTCTCTCTACCCTTTGGTTTAATCTTAGTGCTATAATCACGATGATATCATCTCTAAGGCTTTTCACGTGAATCAGCTTCATCAATTTTTGCTTTTGTTTTGCTTGTGTCCTTTTATGCTAGATGTAAAGAAATAAGTAGAGAATCACACTAAGACTAGATGGAACTCTACTGATCTGCCTGTCTTTCAAATTTATTTTCCTTGCTACTCGAATTTGAAACGATCAATGGTATTGATCAAGAATGCATTTTTCCTAGCTACCATGTTACCTGTTTGTTGGTGTTGTGAAATTGTTCCTTGGAAACAAAACATAAGACTCAAAGAAGCAGCCTTTGACTCAAAATGTAATAAACAACTTGGATTGACTACGAGACCTACGAGACCTCACAAAAGTACAAGGAGGGCAAGTTCATATTCGAAAAGGCTAAGATTGTCAAGGAGGATTGGCAGTGAAAGAACATGTTCAATTCATTATTGGATTGACTCAAAATTGTATATGTCGGTCTTCAAGCTTGATTTGTATCTTTGGATATGTTGAGTCTCATAATTTTAATTTAATTTAATGTTTTCGATTACTAAATGTGTTTGTGGCTATATATACACATGTAATTGATCTATCTTGATAATTCAATAAAACATGTTTTATGTTAATTATAAGTATGTTATTGTTATTCAAAATCAATAAAAAAATATTATTATTGCATATTTAATAAAATTCATAAAATAAGAAGAAAATTTATAAAATAAAAATTAATTTTCAGTTTTAGTTTAGAGTATAGTTAGGGTTTAGGGTTTGGAGAAAAAACTAACTAGTATAACATATCCAATAAATAAGATTTAACATTTATAAATGAAATTATTATTTTCAAATATAATATTTTTCAAATGTTAATTTCATACCCTAACTTAAAGCTTAATCCTATACCACAAACTTCAAACCCGAACCATATATCCCTAACCTTATACCTCAGACTTAAAATCCTAAGTTTATACCCCAAACATCATAAATCATATTTTAAACTTTAAATTCTTGATCATAAAATACTATCCAAATGTAACCATTAATTGTATATACATAAAATTAATATTTCAAACATCAATCTCAAACCTTAAACATAAATCTCCAAACCCTAAACCCCAAACTCCAACCCTAAATCAAAATATAATCATTTTTAATTGGAGAGTCAATTTTTTGGATTAGTGAGTCTTTGATTAGTATAGGACATAGAGTTTGATTAATTTTAGGATATATGGTTTGAGTCTTTGATTAATTTAGGGTATATGATTTGGATTTTAGGGTATAAAAATGTATTTGTATAAGATTTATAATATTTCATAATTATAAATTATGAAGGTATACAAAAGCTTTCAAAAAAAAGGAAAGAATCAAAAAAGAAGAAGTTGTGCATTAGAAGAAAGAAGAAGTTGTTTTTTATTGGTTGATAGATAAATTAAGGATCACACTTTATTTCATATATGAACATTGATATTACTAAATCTAACGGATACAAATGGATTTACCTTTTTTTTTTCTAATTCGTTTCTCCTCTTTGTCTTCTTCCTTTTCAACTTTTTTTCCCTTCTCATTTGCACAAATGAACACAAAACCAGATATGTCAAAAAAAAAAAAAAAACAGAAAACCAGATCATAAAAATCTTTCTTCTTTTATGTTTCACCTCCGCTGACGATTTTCAAACGCCATCACCGCCGTAGAACCATGGTAAGTCTTCTCTTCTCTCTTTTGTCTCTTTTCTTCTCATCTTCTCCAATTTTTTTTTTCTTTTAGATCTGTATTTGTTGAGACACACTAAGTGTTCAAACGTTTCTTAAATTGATTGTGTTTCAGATCTTATGAGATTTCTTAAATCCATCGTTTCTGTTATCTTTCTCGGATGCAGATTCGTCTCCATGGGTGTTATCTCCAAGACAGCTCTCCACGTGGATGAAGACTTCTTCCTATGATTTGAAAGGATTACCACAGATCGGTCACTCGAACATGTTCAGAGAATATCCGATGAGCCACTCGATGGTGGAGGAGAAGGTGAAGGTTTGGTGGGTCTAGGAGTCTACCTGAGCCTTTGAATTTTCCGGAGGAAGAAGAGAGGTTGACTTTCTTCATGAATCCTTTAAACTGGAATTGATGTTTGTCTCTGCAACATTGGTGCTGCAATTCAGGAGGTCATGGATTCCTATGAGGTTAGAAATCAATGGAAAGGTCTATCCAATGTCAAACCTAATAACGATTGTTACAATAGTGGTGGCATGGAATTGATGTTCGTCTCTGTTTGTGGTTCAGAAGATGATTTATGTGACAATCTCATTATGGATGAAGTCGACTTGGCCTTTGAGCACAAGGTATGGATCGGTAGGCATGAGCTTATTCATATCGTGGCAGAATCTTGAAAGCAACTGCCATCTAAATGTTTCTTGTTATTCTTTTGGTTGCAGGAGCTTGGAGTATCAGAAGATGATTTTTATGTGAAAATCTCATTATGGATGATGACGGGTCAGAAAGCTCAAGCGACGGGTCTGAAAGCTCAAGCGAATGATGACTGGTGCGGGAGTTAGAGATTTGTGGTCATTGGATTATGTTTTATTTTGGTCATTGGTTTAATATTTTGTAATAAAAATCCAATATTATGTATTTTGTATTTGATTTAAAATATGTATTTTGTATTTGATTTATAAATTAATTAATTTTTTCTTTTTAAATTAAATGTATTTGAATTAAATTAATATTTTCAGAAAATTAGGGTCAGAAAATAAAAAACATGTAAAATGAAAAAATATGTATAGATGACATTTTCATAATACTATTACATAGCTAATTCATAATAATGAATAAATGATATTGTAGATTAACCTTTTGCAAACATTAAAACGCTATTGTAGTTTAAACTATCACAAACAATAAAACGCTATTTTAAAAGTTATAGCATTTACAAAAAACGCTATCTAAAATGCCACTTTTTATCGCGGGCGATGACAGAGCGTTTAACTAAACGCTATCGTATCCATATATAGCGTTTTTTGGGGGCTATTAATACGCGAATTTCTTTTAGCGAAATATCTAAAATAACATGATACACAACTTCTCCGAGACAAAAAAAAAACTAATAATAAAATTATCGATTACCATAACCTCAAATGAGATCTTTTAAAAACAGGGGTCCTAGACAAATGTCTCAAATGTTTGTGCTCATCTCCGCCCCTGCACACCTCTAAACGAGTCTTAAAACTGTTTAAAAATCAACCAACTGATCATTGACACGTATCCATTTCACATAGGTTCAATAAAATATTTGAACCCAGAAAGCCCTAAAATATGTGTGTAAGCTGGAAAAGACTGAAGAATGCACGAGAGTAATTTTTTGACGTGGCGCAATATGAACAGAGAAAAGAAGAAGCTTAGATTACAACTGAAGTTTGCAAAGATCATTTGGATAAAAGATGTAAAATCCTTAAGATATATTCGTAACCAATCTTCGTTAGAGTATACATAGGAGTTGAGTAAAGTAGATAAGGTTACGGTTTTTAGTGCACAAAAAGAGAAAACGTTTGTAATTTAGAGTGTTGTAGATGGCAAGTCGTTCTTGATTTTTTTCGTGAGTGAACAAAGAATAAGCATAGTTGTTGTTGTGCGTAAAGTTGAGCAGATTAGGAATCAATGAAGAGTCAAGTTGACTACATGTAAAATTGACTACACAACGTGTAACATAGTGTAATAGATTTCTAATATAAACAAAAAGGTTTTTGTTGAAGTTGTGATTCGAATTGCATATTGATGTCCATCAGGTTTTACATTGCTATTAGAACAGGTCACCGTTATCTTCTGCCACAAAGTTGATTTCTAGGCATGGCGTTCCTTCACCTCTGCAACCACATATTCATCCTCCTACTCTGCCTCCTCTGGAGTATGAGCCCGAAACATTTCCTACTCCTCACCAGCCTCATCTGTACGCTGATTTCACGATATGCATTCGCCAGCACTACTCGAGCGGGAGTTCTTACCTAGACTAGATCCGGACAGACCGCCAAACACATCTTGGTAATTAATCAAATTTCAAATATTAATTTTATATTTAATTTTTGTTCTTCAATTATTATCTAATCATACATAATATATTAGATATGTAGGTTTGAGCTGGATAATTGTGTCATATGGAGTGCGTCTGACATAATTAAAAGATACTTTTCAGAACCGCATGCTAACTGGACTCAAGTCGATCATCCATCCGAGATACTTGGTACAAATATTTTGCGGTAAATTTTTCATTTTTATTAAACTTATATAATCTGGACTAAATTATATATTATGCTGTTTTTATAAAAAATTTAACTATCTTTTTTTTGTTTAGCAAAAATGAAATTAGAATGTGGCGATAACGATACCGCAGAGCCGAAGTTTATGAAGAAAGCTATTGTCTGACAAAACCACATGGTATACGACTGGAAGATGAAGTGGCAGAGGCTTGGGGATGCAGTATGACTATCTTATCTATCCTTCGAGGTTTGGAACAGTCTAAAGCGCTTTTGGATGGATCCTCAGTAATCCGAGTCAAAGTCTGCTAAATGGTCAATATCGTGGAACTCTAGAGGGCCGGATTAGCCAATGCCGCATACATCTGACCAGATTTCTTTCGCCAGTAAATGGATCATCATGGTAAGTGCAGTTTTCTAATTATGCAATTTTCTAAGTTTTAATTTGATTTGTATTTTGTTATTAGGCTGACGGCGGAGAGCTTTCGTCTTTAAACGATGTTTAGAAATCAACTCATACACATACGGGGGGGGGGGGGGGGGTTGTGAGTCCGCATGTGGAGCAGATCTACAATGAAGAAATGGTGATTCACTCGATCACTCAGAAGAAAGACCTTATCTTCACCTAGGTAGTTTTGTTTTCTTGTTATTAAATTTGGTTTAGTTAACAATATATTAATGTATATATAATTTAGTTAATAACATATTTCGGGTTTTGCAGGTGGCTCCAAAGATGAAAGGACGAATTATAGGGATATGGTCTATCCAAGATACTTACATTGCCTCTACATTATTTCTCCGGTGGACTACATACGAAGATCCAGCCCCATTACGAGTAGGCATGGAACGGATCGGGATATCCAGAATTTTCAGAGTATCAGGATCCATGATTTTACTATCCGGATTCGGATCCGTGACTTCCGGATATCTGGACTTTGGATATCCGCTTAGATATTAAGATATCCGCGGATATCGAAATCCGAATCCGTTAAAAATAATACAAATATTAAAAAATTAAAAAATTAAATATAATTATAAAATGATATTTTATCTAATATTTTATAAAAATAAAATTATATTTATTATAAAAACATAATTATAATTAAAAATACATTTATATAAAAATCACATAGTACATTTAGTGTACGGATCCTAATCCGGATATCTAGACCTCAAAATCAAGATATCCGGAGTCGGATATGGTTTGCACAAATCTTAAATTCACTATCCGGATCCGGATCCGGCCTCCCTGGTTATCCAGATTTTCGAAGCGAACCGGGGCGGATCCGGAAACGGATCTCGGATCTCGGATAATAACTCCACTCCTAATTACAAGCAGAATTGGAAGCTACAAATGCCCTTTTTGATAAACAGCAAAAGGAGAGTGCTAGCTGGAATACTATGCTCGAGATCCTAGCACTAGATAATCCTAGACTAGCGCTGACTTTGAAGGCAAAGACACAGGCTGAAGGAGAGACTTCGGGCACAATGGGTGAAGATGAGGCGGAACCATCATCCGTTACCGAGACAGCTGAAGATCCGACCGAAGTCGATTCAGAGTATTTGAACTTAGACATGAACAAGACAATGAAATCTTTTGATTGTATCATATTATGAATATTTCGGATTTGTAAACTATTTTAATTTATATATCATGTTTTTATTTTATTTTATAATATTTTTAAACAATTAATTTAAATTATTATTAATAATATTTTATATATATAATTATCTAGTCGCCGTTAAATAAACGTAAACATACGCCGTTAATTTGACAGAAATGAAATGACAATATAACGTCGAATTTATTTACGATGAATTAACGTCTTTTACTTAACGTCGAATTAACGACATATATTATACGTTAAATAACGACAAAATCGTAACGATGAACTACCTTCCCAAAATATTTATCGTTTTCCATGAAATTTTGTTGTTGCTAAGTCGATGTTAATTCAATGTAAATTTAACAACTATTTTAACTTCGCTATTCAGAATAATTTATTAGTTGTTAAGTTTATGTCCAACTAACGACAAATCATTTTATGTCGAATTAACGATGAATTTTAATTTGACGTAAGTAATTTCGATATCACAACGTTTTTAACGTACATCGAACGATTAACGACAAATTACATTTCATCGTAAGATCATCCCAACTTTGATTTAGCGACAAATATGCGACAAATTCTTCATTCGTTATGCTCTATTTTCTTGTAGTGTACTCTTCAGGTTGATATCCCGAGGAAGAGATGGACACATCAAAGGAACTTGTTGCAATTCAAAATCTTGATGCTTGATGAGAATAACTTTGGGCATTAGAAAGAACGATGAAACAGAAAATCAGGACAATCGACGAAGATGCATGGACTGCTGTTGAAATTGCATGGCAAGAGCCATATATACTGAATGACGAGGGTAATATGAAACCAAAATCAAAAGACAAATGCACTGAAGTAGAAAAGGATGCATCAAAGTACAACTCCATGGCAATCAATAGAATTTTCACAGCTATTGATGTTGAAAAATTCAAATTAGTTCAAGGTTGCTCTGCAGCTAAAGATGCATGGGAGGTTTGTGAACCTTTACGAAGGAACGTCAAGCATAAAGAGAACCAAGTTGGATCATCTCAGAATGGAAAACGACGAGTCAATTGGAAGCTTTGGATCAAAGTTGAGTTCTATAGTTAATGAAGCTTATGTGCTTGGTTAGATCGACAATGACAAAAATCTGGTTAAAAATTACTATGGGTGCTTGCCGTAGAAGTACAATGCTCAGAAAACTTTCCTCAAAATGGCAATGAATAAAAATTATATGAGTTTCTCACAATTAATAGGAATCATGAAAGCATAAAAGATGGAAGCAACAAGTGAACAACCTAAATCCGTTAAAGGAATTGCATTCGCTGTAGAACAGAGTACTGCTCATTTTCAGAAGTTTTAAGAAAACAATGACATTAAAAATGGAGGAAAGTATGGGACTGGTAGAAAGGAACTTCAAAAATGCATTGCGAAGAATTGAGAAGGGTCAGAGTAAAGTGGCTTCACGATCAGATGATGAACGAAGCTCAATAGACCACCAAGGTATGATGTTTGTAAATCTAACAGAAAACGTGACATTCAATGTCATGAATGTGAAGGTTATATACATTTCAAATCTGAATGTACATTAACTAAACTCAAGGGGCTTAAATGTCATGAATGCAAGGGATTTGGTCATATTAAAACAAATTGTCCAAGCTTAACCAAACGCTATGGAAAGTCACTGATGAGTTTCAGTGATACTATAACAAAGGCAATATGCTGAACTTTGTGGCTTTAGTAGGAGAACAAACTGACAAGGAGTCAAAACATGGATCATACTCTAATAAAGAAGAGGAAGTGGATGTTAAAGTTGAATATCAAAAGCTCTATAATAACTGGGTAACTCCCAGCAACACAAAGCTTCAAACACTAAATGATAAGGCCTTGTTGGAAGAAAAATTAACATTCTGGATTTAGAAACTTAATTAGTGGAAAAGATGAAAGACAAAGAAATACGTATCACATCGGGATCAAGTATAAAAAAGAAATCTTATTCAGAAAATATCAAGTGCATGGAGGCTGAGATGAAGAAGCTTCATGAGTTGTATGCATCTGAAAAGGAGAAGAATCAGACCTTGGATCATGATCACACTGAAAACTACAAGAAACTCATGATGTTGAACAAATGAATTGAAAATCTCGACAAGCTTATGTCTATGAGAAAACAGGAAAAACCCAACTAGAGACTTGGTTATAGAAGAAGAAAAGTTGTGGAACATGAACAAAAGTACACAATCTAAATATGTTCAAGAAAAAGAAAGCAAAGATGGTGAAGAAATGGCTATCAAGGTTGCAATCAATAAAAATGTAGCACACAGACAACAAGAACATGAACATTTTCTAAAACAAAAATCTAACCCTAGTTTTCGTGTTCAGAGACCTTGGATTCAACATGTTAGACATAGAAGAAGCTGTTATTTTTGCAGTGGGTATGTTCATCTCAAAACAAACTGCTACTTGTTGAGAAACAAGATTCATGATGCATGGGCACAAAGCAAGTGCTATATGAAACTAAGGAAGTTTAGGAAGATCTGGATTACCAAGTCGATATATATCTCATAACTCAGAAGTGAGATGCTGAAAGTGAAGAGGGAGAAACATATGTAGAAGTCTTGCGTAATCTTACCATAATTGAGAAAGATGAGCTCCCAGACAATGATGATGTCAGTGATCAATTTAAAGCATAAAAAGTTGGAAATGTTGCTTACACTTCTTCTAAGTATGAAGGAAATACCCCTTGCTATTTTAACAGTGGATGTTCTCGTCCCATAAATGGAAAATAAAATAGTCTGACATCATATTCTAGAAAACAAGTAACATTTGGAGATGGTGTCAAAGGAAGAATTCTAGGTGTTGGAAAAATTGATGATGAAGAAAAACCTCCACTTGTTATTCTCTACTATGTTGTAGGACTCGAAGCCAACTTGATCAGTATAAGTCAAATAAGTGATGAAGGATTGAAATTTGTTTTCAGGCGATTGATGAACATGGTAATGTGGTTCTAAGTGGTATTAGATATGGAAATAACTGCTATACATGGAATCATTAGAGCAGTCTCTGTCACTACTGGAAACCCAGTTAGTTTTATAGCACATGAAGTGGGTCACAAGAACATTCATGGGTTTCAACGAATTTTGAATGCAAAAGTTGTGAGAGACATTCCCAAGCTAGAATCTGAAACCGATACAACGAGTAAAGATTATAAGGAGGTTCCAAATATAATCTCAAAGAAAATTCTTGAGCTAATTCATATGGATTTGATTGAACCAATTCAACCTGAGAGCATAAATGGCAAGAGGTATATATTTGTTGTGGTGGATGATTGTTCAAGATTCACCTGGGTGCAATTGAAATTAAAGCTTTAAATAATAGTTCTTCATTTGCAAACATCTAAAGTAAACATACTCCAAATCAGAAGTGACCATAGAAGGAAGTTTTAGAATGAAGTTTTAAGGATTTTTGTCAAAAACATGAGATTCAACCTTAATTTGCAGCTCCAATAACTCCACAATAGAATGGAGTTGTGGAAAGGAAAATAGAACTCTTCAAGAAATGGATAAGGCCATGATGCACGACAATAGAGTGTCAACACACTTTTGGGCATAGGCTGTTAATATGGCATGCTACATAATTAATTGTGTGTATGTCAAGCCTGGTACCAAGAGAACACCATATGATATTTAGAAAGGAAATAAGCCAAAATTGAGTTACTTCCATGTATTCGGATGTGTGCGCAACATATTGGATGACAAAAACCTTGGAAAATTTGACTCAAGGAGTGCTGAAGGTATTTTCCTTGGATATTCCACCAATAACATGGCTTTTCGTGTGTACAATAAGGCATCAAGAACAATCAGTGAGTCTGATAACATGGTATTTGATGACAAATGAGAATTACACAAGAGAACAACGGGTCACACAAACATGTCAAAAAGAACACTGAAACAAATGAAGATGAAACTAAGAAAGATGAATTATTTACATGGTGTGATATCAATCTAAAAAACTATTGTTCTAGGAATCATCTTGTCAAAGATGTCTTGGCGAAACTGATGGCGACAAAAAAAACTAGGAAGGTTCAACTTGATTTCAAGAACATTGTTAATTTGGCTTGTTTTGTCTCACTAGTGGTACAAAAAGATGTCCATAAAGTGCTTGATGAAAAAATGAATCAGTTCATTAGACACAACGTCTGGGGTCTGGTTCCTAAGCATGAACATGTGAATATCGTTGGTACAAAATGGATGTGAAAGTGCCTTCCTCAATGGAGTTCTTCAGTAGGAAGTCTATATTGCATAAACCAAAGGATTTGAGGATCCAAAATTCTCAGATCATGTGTACAAGCTTAAAAGAGCACTTTAGGGCTTGAAGCAGGACCAAGAGCATGCTATGAGAGAGCATTCCTTTTGAAAGTTGGATTCAATAGCGGAAATTTCGACAAGACTTTGTTCATCCATTGTGACAACAAAAACATTCTTATTATGCAAATCTATGTGGATGACATAATTTTTGGAAGTATGTCGAGGCCTTGTTAAGCAATTCGTGAAATATATGAAAATGGGTTTGAAATGAGTATGTGTGGAGAACTCAATTACTTTCTTGGAGTGCAAGTGAAACAAACGAACGAAGAGATCTTTGTGTGTCAAAGTGCAGATGCAAGAAATATTGTGACACGATTCGGTATGCAGATAAACAAAGAGTCTCGAACACCCATGAACACCATAGCTAAAATATCTATGGACCCAGAAGAAACAAAGGTTGATGAGAAATTGTATCGTGCGATGATAGGCAATCTCATGTATCTCATAACATGTCGACATGATATGTGCTATAGTGTAGGAGTTTGTGCAAGATATTAAGCTTGTCCCAAGCGTATTATCAAATACGCAAGAACTACAAATTTGGGTCTCTTCTACACTAAAGACACCAACATAAACTTGGATGGTTTTTGTGATGTGGATTGGGATGGGAGCATTGATGATAGGAAAAGTACATTTGAAGGATGTTTTTTCCTGGAAAACAACATGATATCCTGGCACAACAAGAAGCAAAATTGTATCATTCCCTCAACAAAAAAGTCCGAATAAATTGATCTTGGAAGCTGCTATACTCAGCTGATTTGGATGAAACACATGCTAGACGATTATGGTATAAATTCTGGAACTATACTTGTGCACTGTGACAATATGAGTGCTATTAACATATTTAAGAATCATGTACAACATTCTCGTACCAAGCATATATATATTAGGCATCACTTTGATAGAGAATTAGTTGAGGACAAACTTGAATAATGTAGCCCCTGAAAAATAACTTGCAAACATATAAACAAAATCACTTGATGCCTAGATCTTGGGTCATTGCTGGTGTTTTAATCCATATGTATAGATCACCTCTCAAGGAACCTCACGCGGATTGATGTGTGTGTTTGAAATAGCTGCTTCTCATACTTCACACGACTATAGACTTTTGTGGAAGGTTAGCCAAGAAAAGTGGATGTGTAAGAACAAACAAAACAGAGAAACAAACATAATATTTAAAAAGGCCTGAAGAGAAAACACTCTTGACATTCTCTCTATCATCAAAAGGAAAAAGGGATGATCCTTATAGAAAAAAGGGGGGGGGGATATTTTGATCACTGTCTGGATCATGCAAGAGGCCAGAGAATGAAAGCATAAAAGTTTCTTATGAAAGTCTCTTGAAGAGTGAATGTTTAGGACACAATAGTACGTACTGTAGAACATCAGGTAAGATATTAGAGAATGGGTGCAAAAAAGTTTCTTCTGAATTTCACTTGATGAAGAAAATAACACTCACTAAAGTGAATAGTTTTTTTCTGAGCTCAGTTACTCTTGTTAGGAGAAGTATGTACAAAGGTATGAAAATGCGTAGATTGTCACATTCCACTCAATTAGCAGGTTGACCGTTTTCTGTTAAAAATCTACCAATTTTGACATGACATTGGCTATGTAAGATTCTTTAGTCGCAAAAGAACATGTTAGATTCTCTCACTTATAAGTACTAAAATTTTGAAGCAGTTTTATATCAGTCAATTAACTTCTACTTTGCATTATTTTCTCATGGGGTCCTCACCTATTCCTCTAAACAAACTGTTTGTGTTGAATGCTTACTTTGAATTCTGATATAAAAAATGCACACTGCACAATTAGTTTTAGCTATTTAACTGTTAATATTTTTGCGTCTAAGCGTTTAAAGTGCTATGGTTTTATTTCCCGCTCATGACTAATTATAGTCTATTTCACAGCTACAGACGCCGACTCACAATCGAAAGAAAAACCTAGAAGAACCTTCTGTCATCCAAAATATTCGTTCTCCTGCTCGCGATGATGGAAACATGTCCTTGGCCACTCTCCGTATTTCACTCGCCGCTCTCTTGCTCCTGAAAAAGCCTCAGTATCTTCAATTCCTGTAAAATCAGATTCCAATAGACACATGTCAAATCCTGTCGAAAATGAGTTCTATCGCAGGAAGAAAAAGCAATCCGAGCCACGTCCATAACTGCATGATAAGGAACACAAAGAGACTCCTCCATTGCATGCTCATCCGACCTCTAAGGAACTCACAACGGAGCTTGCAAAGGTAGCGTCTGAAGAAGAAGCTATGAAGATGAAATCGTTGCGCAACGAGAATTTCTAGCGAGTAAAAGAGCTGGATCTGGCTGACCCAACTAGGCTTAATCTGTTTAAGCAAAGCTTTAATCGGAGGTTCAAAACCGAAGCTGCATGTCACCGGCTCAAAATCTTTGAATCTCCATCGATTCACCGCATGAGTGTTCTTTCTTTTGATGACCCTGAGTGTAATGCCTCCTTCCCGTTTTCTGCTGACCGACGAGCTGACCGCCCAACAATCAAACAAAAACATGACCGATCGAACCCGAGCAGTCATACGAGAAGAGTTTGTCACAATACGAAAGCCAGAGACAATCTGGTTTGGGACAAAGGCTTGAACCAAACTATCTTTGACTCTGTTTACCTCGTTTCCATGATACGAGGCTTTGCAACCTGTACCGCTTGCACGAGTTGTGTTCGGTTCAGACGAAACCGTATATCAAGGAATTATTATGTTTTTATTACTTGAAAATATAAATCTGATTCATAACAATATACGGTCTAATACAAAACATTTAGCGGAATGTTCCAACAAAACCCGAAACCGAAAGTACAGTCTAAATGCGTAATAACCGATACCCAATGCCAACTCCACAACACACAAGCATTCAAATAACAACACAATTTATAGGTGTCTAGTTTTACCCTATACTAACTGCAAGTGCACAGTAAAGCAATCGTAGTATTTAGGGATCGAATCCACGAGGACTCTAGGCACGATAGAACTAAGAACTTAAAGAGATTAAAACTAGGAGAAAACAAGAAGCAAATTGTATCTATTATCTAAAAGCAAGCAGGAAAGTAAATCAGTAGCAGGATGGTTGTTTGAAATCAATAAACTAAAAGCGCTAAGTCTATGGCGTTCTCAGGAAATCGGACAAGCAGATAAATCAATCAGTCAAGATCTAATTAAACTCAGTTCTAGAACTCAAAACACAGATATAGAATTAACCAAATTCCTTTGCGAGAATTCTCTAAGTCTAAGTGCAGTAATCCAAATTCCTTTGCAATTACTAATAGATTAAACCAGCTTTAAATTCGAGTTTGATATGTTCACAATCTAATTAAACCAAATTCCTTTGCGAGTAATTAAATTGCTCAACCTAAATAGTTCATATTCTAAACCACACTGTCGTGTCTTATTTAGCAACCTAAGATCTAGATTCTAATTGATCAGGTTAGAAATAGCATTAGACACAATTTAGTTTGAAGAACATCTATTGATGTGAATCCTTAACTGAATTAATTATATCTAGCAAGTCATGAAATCCCTATGAGAAACCCTAAACCTAACTATGGAACTACTCAGACATGGATGATGTAAACATAATCAATGAATAAATAGCAATCATAAAAGAGATTAAAATAACAAAGGGGTTCGAAAACTTCTCCAAAACGAATGTAGTACAGGATCAAATCAGCCCCAAAAACTCTAAAAACTCTCTGCTCTAAGTTATGATAGCGTATGTAAAACAGAAGTTGAAATCCTAATTAAATAGCCAAAACGCGACTTGGGGCTTCTGTGTAAATATCTGGAACTTCTGGGCTTTTCTGCAATATTGGCATTCTTCATTAAATCGCCGAGTCTGGCCCATTCGCGCTGTGCATCGACCGATGCAGGTGTGCAACGATCGACGCAGTCTTCAAATCTGGACAGTGAGCACAAGTCTCGGGTCAAATCTCCAAAATGCTCCAATAAGCTCCATAATCACCACATTAGCTCCAAACATGCGTGTACCTAATAAAACCTGTAAAAGACTCTAAAGAAACACAAATAGACTCTAAAACACACTTATATCATGGTCTAAAACTAGTACAAACCATGATATATCAACAATCATCAACGAAGGGAATCGAGAACACTGCAGCACATGCTCTTGATTAGACTCGATCTATCTATCGCGGCACTACACAACTCCACACCATCTGGGCTCACTTTGCAAACTCGGTGACTTCCATGGGAACACTTAGCTGCCGCCACAGTAGCTAAAACCTCCCACGACTCCTAGACGATAACACGAAGTCCAACGGCTAGGACACCATTCTCCACCCATCGATACGCGGTGACTCAAGTTACCTCCGACAACCCGAGTTTCCATGCAGTCCGGCCCTCAGACGCGACCCCGTACTCTCCGGACCACACACCTACAGACGTCACTCCATAGGTTAACACCTGCCAGAACCACTACCGAAGGTACGTGAACTGACCAGGTTATCAATTCCCGAGGATCCAATCGGGAATGAAGTACCAGAACGCCATTTTTAGACTTGCGGGATCTAACACGCCCTATAGAGTCCTCTAACAGCAATGTAAACAAGCAGACTCATTGGGACTCTATCACGCAACACCAACAAGTTAAACTAGAACTACTATCACAATCCCCAATCAATCACGTCCCGCAAGTCCTATCATCAACCTCCACATCACCGACCTTGTACTTACTCGGTCCCACAACAGAGTAAGTGTCTACCAGTACAGTCTACTCGGTCCAACACCGAAGTATATACACAAACAAGCAAACAACAGTCTACTTGGGGCTTCTGTGTAAATATCTGGAACTTCTGGGCTTTTCTGCAATATTGGCATTCTTCATTAAATCGCCGAGTCTGGCTCATTCGCGCTGTGCATCGACCGATGCAGGTGTACAACGATCGACGCAGTCTTCAAATCTGGACAGTGAGCACAAGTCTCGGGTCAAATCTCCAAAATGCTCCAATAAGCTCCATAATCACCACATTAGCTCCAAACGTGCGTGTACCTAATAAAACCTGTAAAAGACTCTAAAGAAACACAAATAGACTCTAAAACACACTTATATCATGGTCTAAAACTAGTAAAAACCATGATATATCAACTCCCCCACACTTAGCCTTTGCTTGCCCTCAAGCAAAACAAAGAACTAAAACATGGTGAAGAGGTTTGAAAACTTTCAGAAACTCTTTTTGTCCTAGAAGCAACAGCACTCAGATTCCCCTTAGTAATCCACTGAAAGAATCAATCACAAGACATCAAGACCAGCATATACTTCCCCCACACTTAGCAACTGTCCTAAGTAAACTCCACAATCACATTCACGCATTCAAATTCTCCCTACTGACTTCTACAAGTATTTAAGTGCGGTCTCACCTAAGGAGTATCGATCAAAGGCATATGGACTCTTACCTTATCAGCTCTAGACCACCATACTATCTTTCTCTAGTCCCTTTCTTCTCTTTTCCCTTCCTTAGCATTCTGATTTTTCCCCATTGGGTATCATTTTATTTTTTTTATCAGTGCTCTTCCCGTTAAGGGGTGTACTTTGGACACATTCCATGGATGCACATGATATGATAGTTGTAGCTACCACTCCCAGAGACCACTTCGGAGTTACTAACTCATCCTCAGTTTATTATTCTTTTTTTTTTACTTTATGGAAGGGGAGAAGGGAACCAAATAGGACAGGTTTACAGGCTGTGTCAGAACTAACAAAGGAATCCGACACAAGGTATACCAAGCCCTTAGGTGAGAAAATTAAGTCAGTGTTAAGGTGAAGTCAGTAAAAGAATCCTCTGATACCTGAAGTGATGTGGGTGTCCTCAGTAGGCTGATCTGTGATGGGGTTTTCCAATAGTCAGAGATTGATCCTGCAACTTCATCCCAATGGTTACTTAAGTTCCTGCAAGTGCTATTAATCTTCTCAAAAGATCATTGTTTCCTACTTAAACTGGTTTTGACTCAATAAAACAAATTTTGAAAAACATACTGACTCTAAGAAAACAGAAATATAGATGTCAGTAGCACCTCCCCCACACTTAAGACACACTGTCCCCAGTAGTGTCAAGCGAAGGGTTCGCAAAAAGAAAGAGAAAGTTAAATGTTAATGGACGTGTTGAGTTCTGTCTGATTTTACCTCTATCACTCAGGCATCGATCGTTGCACTAGGTGCATCGACCGTTGCTAGGCGATTTTTGTGTATGATCGATCTACACAGTGGTGTGTCGATCGACGCACTGCGTATCGGATCAGTCAGCAAGTTAGCAGGTTAGTTCGTTGGATATTGTCAGATTTCGAATCCTGCAAGCTGAAAACACTGAAAACAGAGTAAAATCAAAGCAACTGATGTATCAAATCAAGCACAACATCCGGAAACAATAACATCCTAAGAAAAGCAAAAGTAAAAGTGCGAAAGGAAAAGAAAAGATAAAAGAGTACAGAACCGAATGTCTGAAAATGGAGGCTACGCTCACTCGCTATCATCATCTATCCCAGCATATAGATCAGTACCGCCGGAATCCTCAGGAGAACGCTCTCTGCGTCGACTGGCAGGGACGGGCTGATGAACCTGTGACTGTCTCCTGCAAGTGCAGCCACGCATCCACTCCCAAATGGTCTTCAGTATCCCATCATTACGCTCTCTTCACTCAGCCTCAGACATCTCTCCCAAAGGAACTGCAGGGACAGGAAAAGGGCCAATGTCGTCAACAGGGGCAGCAGCAGGCGCTGGAGCAGGAGGTGCAGAGGAATATGAAGCTCTCGTAGAAGGCTCTCCCTGCGGATGAGCCATAGAAGGTACGCTGCGCTGGTCTCTCAGAGGTGGTCGGTATGTCAATGCATCCAGCGTATCTATCCGTGTATGAGCTGCATCAGGAAGATCAATACCATGCTTCGCAGAGGCAGGGTCGTAGTAAACCCATACGCGCCCCTCCTTGAGCCATGTAGCGCTCTGCAGGTGGCTGATATCTAAGAACTCCTTGGCAGTCTTACACTCTGTACCCTGTAAGGGAATCCTGCAGTGCATGAAGATAGGAGTAAGAACACTCCCTACTGTCTCAGTATCCACGCCATCAAATGGCTTCTTTTGCAGGTCGCACAAGTGCTGAGTGAAAACATCTCCCAGGTTGAGTCCCTTAGTCGGATCTCTCACCTGAGTCCCCTCAAACTGATCTTGCAGCCCAATAAATAGCATCTCCATCTCAAGCTTGCGCATCTTGTTGGCTTCATACTTGCACAACAGAGTCCATCCTAAGATGCGCATAACATATCTCAGAACCGGATGCCTAACCTGCTTCACCGGTGTCTGCCTCGAGTTATACCGACCATTGCCGATATACTCCTAGAAAGACTGAGCCTCAGCCACATCCCACTCAAGACTCATGCCAATACGTCTAGGCTCAGTACTGAACCCATAGATCCTGCAGATATCAAGAAGAGGAATCCGATATCTGGCTCCTAAGCACATGAAGGTAAAAATACCTCCTGAAGCAGTCCTGCTGTCTCGGTCCGGGTAAACCACTCTGCAAGTGGCTAGCAGTTGTCTTACTAACTCCGGGTACAAGTCGTAAAGCTGCATATGCATTGTCTCTAGACCAATTCCCTTACACAGCTCAAGAACCTGATCAGCAATGCCCAGACTCTTGCAAGTAGAGAACTCTGCAAACTTGGTTGGTTTAAGCGTCATGCCGCACCAACCGTTGTACAACAACGTGTCATAATCGTCCCAGTGATCAAGCAGTGGTCTCTCTGTGAAATTAGCGGTCTGGAGGAACTCAGCAATATCATTTGGCCACTCTCTGTCTGACGGGATCTCTGTATTATCAGCTCGGGGCCAAGGCAGTGCTATTGCCGGACCAGCTCTCACATAAGGCTCAGGATGTGGTGATTCTCTGTGGAACCACTCTGGCGGTGGAATGTACTGACGTGTGGCGGTTGCTGCGGTGGCTCTGCGCTTGCGGGATTGTCGAGGAGGCATCTGCAGGAGGAAATTAAACAATGTAAGTCACGGCAGAAAACTCTCTGTGAAATCGCAGAGCAATGACCGTTGCACCAGGTGCGACGATCGTTGCTAGGCGAAAACACAGCCGACAACGAAATCCCTAAAATCGTTCTAAATCCGTTCAAGAGCCACAAAATCAGCAAGAACCCATCACTAAACAACCTAAATCATGTTTATATCAGTATAGAATCATCAATCTCAAGCTAAAAATCCTTCATTTCATAAACCCTAAAATCAATTCCGAAAATCATGAAAATGAGAGCTCATACCTTGGAATCTTTGCAAATGGGTTATAGAAATAGCTAGAGGATGTTAAAACAAGTAGATTTAAGCTTTGAAACACGAGAAATGATGAAGAATTGAGAGATTTAGGAGCGGAGATTCTCGGTTGTACGGACGGCGGAATGGAGAAGAAAAGAGAAGAGAAGGGTTTAAGGCACTTACCTCGGTCGTGGGTGCAACGACTGTTGCAGTCAAGCAACGACCATTGCTGGTTGAACCAAATTGATTCCGGTTTAGCGCGCGTACCTTGATTTTGCAATTGAACCAATTGCGACGACCGTTGCATAGGACCGCAACGATCGTCACAATGCGATCACCTCTCTTCGTCAAAATCACCCTGCAACGACCGTCGCAATGAAACAACGATCGTCACACATCTCCAGACTCGAGTTCTGCATCTAAAACTTAACAAAAACAAAAACAAAACGTTAGTTCCTAAGAAAAACACCAAAAATCAGAAAGAAAAACACTAAAACCTAACAGTGGGTTGCCTCCCACTCAGCGCTTGTTTAAGGTCATTAGCTTGACCGGACGAACAAGATTTTTAGGCACCAAGAGATCTTGACAGAGACTTTGATTGTCTCCGCTCAAGCCTCCTCATCCAAGGTGGTGAGTAGGCTGTATCAGTATGAACGCGTCTAAGAAAAGAAGGAGTAAACTGCTCCCCAGGATCCAAAATCATAGTATCACTTGGCTGCTTATCATCTCCATCCATAATGGTGAATGTATGCCCATCTATCAGTGGCTTGCGCAGCTTATCCATCTCATAATGCAGCGTCTCATCTCCCAGGTGGAGGTCAATCAG
Source organism: Orychophragmus violaceus (assembly GCA_030180135.1). Lineage (NCBI taxonomy): Eukaryota > Viridiplantae > Streptophyta > Magnoliopsida > Brassicales > Brassicaceae > Orychophragmus > Orychophragmus violaceus. The sequence continues at coordinate 100,843,460 of CM058239.1, forward strand.
ACTGCGTCTAACATCTATTACTGCTCCAGCTGTAGCCAAGAATGGTCTACCAAGTATCAGCGCGTCATCAGGATCACTGTCATATTTCAGCACTAAGAAGTCTGTTGGAACCAAGTAGTTTCCAACTCTCACCGGGATGTCCTCTAGGAGTCCTTCTGGAACTCTTATAGACTGATCAGCTAGGACAAGAGAGGTCCTAGTAGGCGAAAAATCCAGCATACCCAGCTTCTCTGCCACAGAGTATGGCATAAGACTTCCTGCAGCTCCCAGATCACACAGAGAACGCCTAAAACTATCCTCAAAGATAGAACAGTTAAGCACAAAGACACCAGGGTCAGGCAGCTTCTTTGGGATCTTGGTTAACAGCACATCACTTATCTGTTGAGGGACCACAATCACCCAATCTTTCAGCTCTTCATCCAAAGGCAACATCTTATTCAAGTACCTCTGCACACATGGGTGATAAGGTGGATCATCAGATGATGGAATTTCTTCCAACTCTTCACCAGTCTCTTCCAGCTTCTTAAGCTCTTCAATCTCTTGCTTAATCACTTCAGACACTGAGGGATATAATCTAATGGATTGTGCATAAATCTCATGTTGAGTAATCTCATACACTCCAGGGAATAAATGATCAAGCTCTAAATCTGCATCAATCCCTTCAGATTCCTGCGAGTCTGTCTGTTCACGACCTGCAACGACCGACGCTAATGGTGCGTCGATCGATGCAACACTGTTTTCACAGTTTCTACCCGAGAGATTTTCCTCAAAATCCGAAAATTCAACCTCTTCTACCAACTCAGCTGTGCTTAGCTCAAATCCTTCACCTAGGTGTGATCCATCATCAATGTGTACTGACCAGGCCTTAATATGTGTGTCTGCTACTCCTTTTCCTTTAACAGAACTAGAAATCTGACTCACTTGAGTATCCAACTGCTTCACATGAGTGTTCAAAGACTCAAACTTCCCATTGAGATCCTCATAGACAGCATCCAACTTCTTATTGCAGTCCACAGCAATCTTGGTCTGACTTTCCAGCAGCTGTTCCATCATTGCCTCCATCTTACTCTCATGAGTAGTAGCTACAGGAGGCGCTTGGTAAGAAGATGATCCATAGGTTCTCTGAGTACCTTGTCCAAAAGGTTTCTGAAAACCACTAGTCTGTCCAAAGCCAGAGGAGATCTGATTGCCTGTGAAGGCGCTCTTCTGTCCTCCATTGTAGAACATTTTTCCCTGCTGATTACCAAATCTATTACCTTGGAATCCAGATTCTCCTATGTAATTCACATCTTCTTCCTGAGTGTCCTCCTCAGTCTGAATTACCTCCACATCTTGGGCAAAGTGGACAACTTTCTTACCAGCTAGGAGATTACAAACTGTGTCCAGCTTAGATCTAATATCAGCAATCTCCAAATTCTCTACATTTCCACCAGATTTCTTCCTCCTCTCATCAGTAGTCTTGCATCTGTTGCTGCTCACTAAGTTATCAATCAACTGCTTAGCTTGAGCAGGAGTCCTAGTGTTAAAGTTGGCATTGCTAGAGTTGTCCAACGCAGTCTGATATGGAAGATCTATGCCTCTAAAGAAGATGCCTAAAAGTGTTACCTCAGTGAATCCATGGTGCGGGCAGTCACGTTGGTATTTCTTGAATCTCATCCAGGCAGTCTTAAGAGGCTCAGTAGGACCTTGGGAAAGGTGAATATGTCCTTTCTGGACTGATCAGAACGCGCATCATCGTAGAAGTGATGCAGGAACTCACTCTTCAGGGCTGCCCAAGTAGCAAACTGCCCAGGTGGCAGTTGCTTCAGCCATGCAGCAGCGTCTCCAGCGAGACTGTATGGAAAGAGCTTGAGAAACAGATAATCCTGGCACACTCCGTCATACTTCATGCCAGTGATTATGTCCTCAAACTGATCAATGTGATCCATAGGCTGCTCCGACGGATGACCATGGAAAGCATTCTGCTTCATCAGCGAGTAGTAGATGGTTTTGATTTCAAAATCATTCCGCTCAAAACCAGGAGGTACAAGAACTGACCGGTTGGCATGAAACTCATCTGGTCTGTTGTAGTCAGCCAAAGTCCTTTCATGGACTACCATCTGTCTACCTGGTTCTGTCCTTGGCCAGGCGCCTGCGGCTGTGGTTCAGGTTCCTCAACTTCGGGGATCACACGTCCCTCAGCATCAATCCTCTGCCCAGAAGCATTGTGAGGATTGTTTTTCGGATCCCTCAGGATACCTTGAGCATCGGCTATCAGAATCAGTCGTTCACGTACCATCCTTGCTCTTCTTTCTCTTCTGTTAGTCCTCTCTAGTCGCCCAAGTTCTTCAAGTCCGAGATTAACGAGGTTCAAGTTCTGATTACTTCTAGTTTCACGCGTCTGCATAAACTGTCTGTAATCGTCAAGCAACGATCGATGCTATCAGTGCAACGATCGATTCAATCTCAGAATCGCTTAGTGACGATCGACACAAATGTGCAACGATCGACGCTATGCGAAATTGGTACCTGCGACAGAAAGAAAACAGAGAAAAAATCAGTAAACAAAAATAAAAATAAAAATCCTAGTAAAAACCCTAAGTTCGAAGCTATCGAAGACTCTAAGAGTCCCCGACAACGGCGCCAAAAACTTGATAGGTGTCTAGTTTTACCCTAAACTAACTGCAAGTGCACAGTAAAGCAATCGTAGTACTTAAGGATTGAATCCACGAGGACTCTAGGCACGATAGAACTAAGAACTTAAAGAGATTAAAACTAGGAGAAAACAAGAAGCAAATTATATCTATTATCTAAAAGCAAGCAGGAAAGTAAATCAGTAGCAGGTTGGTTTTTTGAAATCAATAAACTAAAAGCGCTAAGTCTAGGGCGTTCTCAGTAAATCAGACAAGCAGATAAATCAATCAGTCAGGATCTAATTAAACTCAGTTCTAGAACTCAAAACACAGATATAGAATTAACCAAATTCCTTTGCGAGAATTCTCTAAGTCTAAGTGCAGTAATCCAAATTCCTTTGCAATTACTAACAGATTACACCAGCTTTAAATTCGAGTTTGATATGTTCACAATCTAATTAAACCAAATTCCTTTGCGAGTAATTAAATTGCTCAACCTAAATAGTTCATATTCTAAACCACACTGTCGTGTCTTATTTAGCAACCTAAGATCTAGATTCTAATTGATCATGTTAGAACTAGCATTAGACACAATTTAGTTTGAAGAACATCTATTGATGTGAATCCTTAACTGAATTAATTATATCTAGCAAGTCATGAAATCCCTATGAGAAACCCTAAACCTAACTATGGAACTACTCAGACATGGATGATGTAAACATAATCAATGAATAAATAGCAATCATAAAAGAGATTAGAATAACAAAGGGGTTCGAAAACTTCTCCAAAACGAATGTAGTACAGGATCAAATCAGCCCCAAAAACTCTAAAAACTCTCTGCTCTAAGTTATGATAGCGTATGTAAAACAGAAGTTAAAATCCTAATTAAATAGCCAAAACACGACTTGGGGCTTCTGTGTAAATATCTTGAACTTTTGGGCTTTTCTGCAATATTGGCATTCTTCATTAAATCGCCGAGTCTGGCCCATTCGCGCTGTGCATCGACCGATGCAGGTGTGCAACGATCGACACAGTCTTCAAATCTGGACAGTGAGCACAAGTCTCGGGTCAAATCTCCAAAATGCTCCAATAAGCTCCATAATCACCACATTAGCTCCAAACGTGCGTGTACCTAATAAAACCTGTAAAAGACTCTAAAGAAACACAAATAGACTCTAAAACACACTTATATCATGGTCTAAAACTAGTACAAACCATGATATATCAACAATCATCAACGAAGGGAATCGAGAACACTGCAGCACATGCTCTTGATTAGACTCGATCTATCTATCGCGGCACTACACAACTCCACACCATCTGGGCTCACTTTGCGAACTCGGTGACTTCCACGGGAACACTTAGTTGCCGCCACGGTAGCTAAAACCTCCCACGACTCCTAGACGATAACACGAAGTCCAACGGCTAGGACACCATTCTCCACCCATCGATACGTGGTGACTCAAGTTACCCCCGACAACCCGAGTTTCCATGCAGTCCGGCCCTCGGACGCGACCCCGTACTCTCCGGACCACACACCTACAGACGTCACTCCATAGGTTAACACCTGCCAGAACCACTATCGAAGGTACGTGAACTGACCAGGTTATCAATTCCCGAGGATCCAATCGGGAAGGAAGTACCAGAACGCCATTTTTAGACTTGCGGGATCTAACACGCCCTATAGAGTCCTCTAACAGCAATGTAAACAAGCAGACTCACTGGGACTCTATCACGCAACACCAACAAGTTAAACTATAACTACTATCACAATCCCCAATCAATCCCGTCCCGCAAGTCCTATCATCAACCTCCACATCACCCGACCTTGCACTTACTCGGTCCCACACCAGAGTAAGTGTCTACCAGTACAGTCTACTCTGTCCAACACCGAAGTATATACACAAACAAGCAAACAACAGTCTACTCGGCCCAACACCGATGTAGATACGTAAACAAGCAAACAACAGCCTACTCGGCCCAACACCGAAGTAACACAATCACACAAACAACAGTCTACTCGGTCCAACACCGAAGTAGATAAACAATCACACAAGCAATACTCACAACACCACACAAACAATGATTTAGGTTTATTAGTCTTTTAACCTTTTCTTAACCTTCACTCATTCAATCCTTAACCTTTACTCGTTCAATCCGCTACCTTGGGATTAGTGGATTACTAATCCCGTAGACGGCCCATCAATCACACCACTTCTTTACTTATCACCTCCTAAGTAGCTTTTAATACGTCCTCGATATGTCGGTATAGAGTTAGTAAGATTACTAACTCCCCGACATCTCATTATTCGTTAACTTTCATTCATTACTTTTAACCCGACTAATTAATCCACCCGTTATTATATTCTAAGTGTGTTATGTCGTTTAACCGTATTTTAATCAATTCATAATTTTCCGTATATAGATTCCGTTAGATATGTCTTAAATACTTATATATGCATATACGTCCTAGCATGCCATTCTATATGTATGCATCACCCAATCAAGAAATCAACGAACTATCAATGCAACACCCAATCAAGCAATCAAGGAAACTATCAACGATTACAAATATAATCAAACTAGCATGCATCCCTTACCCTAACCATCTCATTGATTAACCAAGTTATTAAATCAACCTAGCCGTTCTTAACCAATTCAATCAATCGGGTATGCAACCTCAACTATGGTTTATCAATTACGGATCTATATGATCTTAACTAAATGCGACACACAATTAGCTGACTCACAATGTTATTATGACGACGGATTGACGGACTAGCGGAACAACGAGACCCGGCACGAACCCGACGCTATCTTGAACCTTCCCCAAGCCTCCGTTGCTTTGACCCGACCTTGACCCGCACTTGACCATACCGTTGACCGAATGATTCAGGATCTCTGACTCATCCCTATAAACACGCCACTTTCTTGCATGCTTGGATCACAAGTCTTTTTCTTTTCTTAATGTAACACGTTACCCATCAAATAAACAAGACACATTCCACTCTTCTCCTCCTCTTCTAATTTTCAACGCCAACACCCTCCAAATTTAGTGTATCTTCTTGTTATTTCCTTCTCAGCCACGTTGCCAATGTTACACTAAAAAGGAAGATTCATTGCATATTCTTTTTTTTTTGTCACATAATGCATCACATGTTTTAATATTTAAACAAAACTTTTTAGCTGATTATATAAATCCACAAAGCCTCATTTTCAGATTCTAGATGCTCTTATATGAATTTATAAATTTGAATCACCTCAAACGGACACCCGTAGCTCCGGTTATGGATTTTACAAGTTTCTTCGGTTTTATCGGTTTTCTTTCTCGACAATCCGAAAAACTCATCTACGGTCCGTTTCCACCACTCTTGGTCTTCTAAATGTTTTCTTTATTTAAAAAGAATAAAATTTGGCCCATTTTAGTTTCCGGCTCACATTTTGGTAAAATTACCAAAATGCCCCTTAATTTCTTAAAATTACAAAAATGCCCTCTGTTGACTTTTCTGCTGTCCGTTAACCATTTCTTGATACAGGGTATTACACTGAGCTTGAGAAAGTTAGGAAGATCATCATCAATACATGTTTTCTCTACACCGTCTTGCATGCCCAACCTTATGTTCCTGAGGATGGACAAGAATTTTATGCTAATCTCATGGAGTTAGAGTATCGTAATGGCACAAATATGATGTTTGTTCGAGGGAAATTATTTGATTTTACTCCATAGATCATCAATAAGATGTATTGTCTTCCAAATTTGGGATCCTCTGATTTGCGTTCTACTTAGTTGACCGAGGAAATTTCTAATGTTATGGTTGCCCTTACTGATGGTAAATGGGAGAGGTGGGATGGTTTTTGTTCCAAACATATGACTCCAACTTTGCAGATTCTGTATAAGTTATGTTGCTCAAATTGGCTGCCGTCTTCAAACAAATCAAATGATTCTTCAAAACAAGTCCTTCGACTTTGGGGTTCAAATGTATCATCAGATCTTGGAAATAGGAAACATGCCAAGAAAGAAGAACAATCTAATGTTTCCAAATTTGATTTATCAATTGCTCCAATTTCAAAGAAGCATGCCTTCTTTCGGTCACTACAAGATAGTTACGGAAATTTTCGTAGCTACGCTTGATTTTCCGTAGCTAAGGCGCTACGACCAAAATCCGCGTCTACAAGCTCGACGCTACGAGTATTTCGTAGCTATCCGCAATAATCTTTCTGCGGCGTAGCTACGAACGATTCCGTAGCTAACTGCTACGGTTAGCTACGATCCGTGGTCGTAGCTAAATTAGCTACGACTAGCTACAATTATTGTCGTAGCTATTATTTATAATTTTTATTAAAAATATATATATTAAAAATATAAAAAATATTATTTAATCATAAAATTTATTATTTGTAATAATATATAATTACAACAAAAAATTAATAATTAATCAAAAATATAAAAAATACAACAAAAAACCAAAAAAAAAAGAAATCGTGAAGACCAAACACATCTGCATCTTAATCGTGAAGATGCCGAACACATCTGCATCTTCATCTTCGCCGGACCTGTGACAAGAATAGTGGATCCGGTCTTTGCCGCGACATGCTTCCTCGCCACATCTGCGTCTTCGTCTCTCTCACAGAGCCTCCGGCGCGGCGACGAGAGCGGTGAAGACTTGTACCGGCTTCGTATTCGTCTTCTCTCTCTCGCTCACCGATGAAACTCACGACGGCGGACGTCATCACCATCTCCTCTCTTTCTCTCTCACCGTAGCCGATCAAGTGGAGAAGAGCCTCGCCGGATCTTCGATAGTAACGATTCTTCATCACCGGATCTTCGATTTCTCCACGAGATGCACGTTATCAAAGGCTCCGACGGCTCATCGCCTTCGATTCCCCATAGCGGATCATCGCCGGATCTTGGTCTTGGTCTTCGATTCGCATCGTGGATTCATCTTCAACTTTAACTTCTTCTGTAAACTTGTATTTTGGATTAAAAAAATAAGACTTAAGGATGATGACGGCTGGTCGTGAGGGAGATGAGAGGGTGATTAGGTTAAGTGAAGGTTGGGGATGGATACGAAGGAGAGAAGATGTGAGAAAAGAAAAAGAAAAAAGAAACAATTGTAGCCATTAGATGCATCTTAAATCAAGGGTAGATATTGAAGGAAAGGTAATCCTTGCCTTAATTTTTCAACCAATCACAATTAAGCTTTTATATATATATATATATGAATTTTGAGTTTAACACTTCTATAACTTTATATATTTAGAAGATTGTAATAAAGTTCTAAGGTTAAATTTAATAATCTATAAAATATTTCAACTAAAACATGAAAATAATAAAAATATAAGTTAGAATATTTGAGAATTGGATTTTTAGGATTTGAGATGAATTAGATTTTCTAATTTAAGATTTGGTGTATAGGGTTTTGGTATAGGGTTTGAAGTTTAGATTTAAAGTTTGAAGTTTAGAGTATAAAAGTGTTAAATTTAAATGGGTTACATCATTTTCTAAGAGTATAATTTATGATTAAAAGATAGGTTTAGAGTATGGTTTAGTATATATGACTAAAAAGTGTTTTATTGTAAAAATGATTTAAAATATTAAAATGAGTATGTATAATACTAAAATGATTTGAAATAACAAAATGAATAATTAGAAGTATAATATATTTAATTTTCAATTTAAGTTTATATGATTTTTAAAATTTAAAAGTGCTAAATTTTAGTTATTAGTATATATATAATAGTTAAAGAGATAATTAACTTTGAATTTATGATTAGTATTATAAATTAGTAGATTTTCAAAACAAAATCTTAATTTATGTTTAGGGTTTAGAGTTTAGGATTAGGGTTTTAGAGTTTTAATTTGAGATTAATGTTTAGAGTATGGTTATTGTTTAGGGTATAGGGTTTTAAGTGTTGTGTTTAGGGTTTTAAATTTATAAATAATATATTTAGAATATATTTTAAATTTATAACTGTTAAAACTTAGTTTTGGATATATTATACTAATTATAATTTTATTAGTTAGAGTTTTGGGGTTTGTTTAGAGTTTAGGGTTTCAATAGCTACGGATATATTCGTAGCTATCCGTAGCTATATATTATATATAGTTGTGATTAGCTACGAATTTTTTTCGTAACTACGACAAATGACGTAGCTAATCGTAGTTATTGTTTGCTACGATTTATTTGTAGATATTTGTAGTTACGACCCGTATACGTAGCTATGAATAGCTACGGATAGCTACAACCTTGCTACGATTTGAATTCGTAGCTAATCCGTAGCAATCCGTGGCTGAAAAAATTAGCTACGGAAAAATCCGTAGCTAATCCGTAACTAAACACAATTTTTCTTGTAGTGGGTGTTGATTCAGTTCTCGTTCGGTCTCTCTCTATGCGACATGATAATAAGTAATATGTAGCCAAAAAGGAGGATGTGGTCGGACCTGATCCACCATCACTAGAAGAAGATGTTAAGGTGTTGTATATGCTTAGCCGAAAGGTTCTCCGACGTATGCGAGGTAAGTTCTTCTTATATTCTTTTCATACATAGATGTTTGCGTGTGTATTTTTTGTTCTGAGTGTGCACTCAAGCAGGGGAAAAATACCCATGAGTTGGAGGCAATCCTGTTGATAATGGTGGAAACAACAATGAAGATCAGAATGAAGATCAAAGTGGCTAATTGATTTCTTCTTAGGATCCGGTAGATATGGGGAGATTCTTCTTTTTTTTTTTCTTTTTTTTTTTTTTGCTTTTTGCTTTTTGCTTTTTGGTTTTACTAAGATTTTAGATCACTAGATTTCTAGTTCTTCCCTTTCGGATTTAAATATGTTCATCTGTTTTTAAGACCACTCATTTGGACTAAGAGAGATAATGGATTGGGGTTGTGTTTTCTGATTGGCTTCATATGATTATGCTCTTGTTTCTATTTATTTGTTGTGCACGTTTTGGCGGTGGTTTTATTGTGAGATTACATGTTGCTTGAGATGACACATTTAGACAAAAAAGGAGATTGTTAGCACCAAAAGATGTTTGTTAGTTGTTACACATAACATGTGAGTGCGTAAGTTGCAAAGGAACAAAATAATATGTGGAAGTAATTTGCTTATGTGGAGCAATGTGAGTGGAGCTAGGAAGCAGCTTAGATTACAACTGAATATTGCGAGGATCATTCGGAGAAATTTTTTGAAGTCATCCTCAAGAGATATGCCTAACCGATCTCGGTTAAAGTATATATAAGATTTGACTAACCTAGATTAAGTTACAGTTTTGAGATCACAAAAGATGAGAACGATTGCGATTTAGAGCGTTGGTGATGGCAAGTCGTTCTTGAAAATTTTAGTGAGTGAATAAAAAGTGAGCATAGTTATTGTTGTTGTGTGTAAGGTTGGATAGATTAAGAATCGATCAGTGACAGAGTAAACTTAAACAACCTGTAATATATTGTTTAACAGATTTCTAACATAAACAAAAATGTTTTTTGTTGAAGTTGTGATTCAAATTGCATATTGTTGTCCATCAGGTTTTACATTGGTTTCTTCTAACTTCAATCATTGATCATAAGCTATATTGAAAATATGGTATGAAACCTTTATATGTTAGCCAAATCAATGGAGCTATAAAGCAATGTCTATTGAACCGCAAACATCACTCGGTTCATCTCCTTCTTCTACCTACATACCTTTGAGTGGAACCTTTGTTGTATCTGGAGTTCAGTCCGCACTTTCCATCTCTAGTCTTCACCTGCATCGTCTTGTATCCCTCGATCTCAATACCGCCTCCAAGGTGTTTGTATCTTCACGGATCTCATGTCTAGAAAGGGATACAAGTTCGGGGAGTATCTCCTTCTGAAAGTTCTTCATTCTCCTCCCTCTTCTCAGATTAAATCCAACCTCTTTCTTGTTAGTGAATTCATATTTGGCCTTTGATGACACACAACATACATCTTAAGATCCAGCAAACCTGAACCACCTGAGATAATCACTTTCTCACTTCTATATACCTGCTGCCCGAAGAGAGTGACCATTCTAACTTGATTTTTCGTATCACTTTCTTCATACGACAGCATTTCATCACTGGACAAAACGTGGTAATACATCACGACACTTCTTGTCTTACTTACTCCATGTTCCCGTCCCTATCATATGCAATCTGAGATGAAAAATGAGACGATCCATAAACAAAAACATCAGCTAAATCATAACGATAGTGACATTCTAAAGAAAGTTAGCTACTACTATATCTACATTATCACATAAATTCGAGCAGAGAATCAAGCTTAACAAATTAGTTCATTAACAAAATAATATTAGCTACTAAAATGCATAAACATCATCTATGGATGCGTAACTTTTCTAACATGACACAGAATGTAGTTGAACAGAGCTAATGTCAAGAACTCAAATCAAATGTCAAATTTGGAGAAGACAAATTTGTTTCTGGTGTTCTTTAAAGGAATCAAAACCATCAACCATGTCTGAAAACTCAATAAAATCCAAAAGCCTCTACTAAACCTTCGTAATTTACATCAATTTTCATGAAAAAGACAAACTCATACACCAACATTAACATAAAGAGAGATTTATGTTGTTAATTACGATCCATATCCTAAGAAACAATTTTTGTATTCATAAACTGAATCTCGATTATAATTACTAATTTTCCATAAGATTTATTGATGATTACCATAATTTCCAACAATTAACATATATACAATGGGGAATAGCAATATATTTTATAGTATGAGATTTTGGATAACATATGTGTATAAACAAAGAGTCTAATACAAATTGTTAATAAAAAAGAAAGAATTATTACCCAGATAAAAAGTTTGAAGCTTTCAACGGTTAGATTGACCAACAGATCTATGAAACCGGTTAATGAAAGAAGCAATCTCAATAAGACATTAGTTTCATGATCAGAGATTTCATCAATATAGATACATGCGTAAGTATAGTTTATGTGTTATAGGAATTGTAGAAGAAATCTTACCATGAAGAGCGAGAAAGAAGAGGCTCTGTATATTCCTTTTCTAGAGAGAGAAAAAGAGGATTAGTGCCGTTTATGGGGTTTGCGGGGCAGATTTGCAATATTTTCTGTTATTTTATTTTTGTGGTTAAATACTTTCTTTTTCTGTGAATACAAAAAATATTTTAGGTTGTAGATTGTAGATCTTTTCCCATTTCATCTAATTATGATATTTATTTTAGTCTGGTAATTTAGATTTTTGCCACATGTTGATTTCTACTAAAAAAGCATTTTAAATGTGAAAATTACTCTAAACAACAATAATTTTAACTATAACTAGATTTTGATTCACGCTACTTTACGGAGAGTTTTATTTCATTATTTGTTTTTAAAAAATAACTGAGTTTAAATATTCACACACAAATTATATGGATCGTGAATTTCAACTTATGATATATTATGAATAGAGTTTCTATGAATCAATGATTTTCTTAGAGTGAATATCAAAATGAATTTATACAACGATATGATCGAGAGTATACAAAAGAGATCGAGTATTTCTGGTAGTATCGTTCTCAAACATATTTTAGATGATCTTCTTTAAATGAGCTTAATCCTTTTACATTTCGATCTTTATGGTTTCTGCTCCGTTTCTCTCTCTCCAACAACTAAGCGCTTCCTTAGCTTATATCATATAATTCCGAGATACGCAAGAATAGTGCACTCTCAACCCGTTATTTATGGAGATCTTCTCATGCAGTTCGATCTTTGGCCGAATTCCTTTTGATTGTTCATCGAACTAAAGTTGTTTGAACAGATTCATTTTGATAGTTCATTGAAACCTTTATCCTAATCTTCAACTTATGGGTATGACCTTTTTCCTTATGTGCCGGATTTTGTTGTGTGAAGTCCAAAAACTAACAATGTTTGATGAAGGAATGCATTAAATACTTTTTTTGAAAACAATTTTATTATATTTTTTTAATAAAATAATTATTAAAAAGTTATTTGATATAAGTTTAATATGTATTATTTTGATTTTAAATATTTATTTTTATAGAACATCATATGTTTATATATGTAATTTATTTGTATTTTTAGAATTTAATATTAAATTTAGAATTTTATATAAAAATAATTATATATTTATAAAAGTCGAAACATGATAATCCGTTCATTTAACATTTTGTATTGGTTTAAGTTTATTTTAATGTTTCTATAATAAAATATGCCAATTCATCTTTTTAACTTGTTTCCAATGAATAAAGTTTCTTTAAAATATTGTTATAATCAAAACAAATTAAGCTATTTTCAACATATTTTATACTTGTCTAAATATTTTAAAATTTGATAAAATAACCCGTTAAAAACTGTGACATAAAAACATCAAGTGTAATTTAACCTACTATATATTTGAATAATATAAGTAGTGGATAATTTTAATATTTTTATCAAACTAAGAATATATAAATTAAAATTGACTAATCCATACTTGTACCTTGTCTTGGAGTATGCAATTTTTTTAAAAAGGACATTTTATAATTGAATTTGGTTACCTATTTTTAACCCTTCTTAAAATTGTCTAAATATGAAGATTTTATATTCTTTTAATAAATTAAAACGCAACTAAAACTATATTATAATAAATTATAATAATACACACGAATTTAATATTTTTAATCTTAAGAAATCAAAAATCAAAAAGATTTTATAAGACTTTGTGACAATATACTCTCCTCATTTCTAAAATAAATATTTTAATTTTTTTTGTTAAAAATAGATGTTTTACGTTTTTATGTATTTTTATTAATTAATTAATGCTGTTGAATTTTGAACTTCAAAAAATTTAATTAAATTGATTGAATTGTTATTGGTTTAACATTTAAGAAAATTGTTAGTAACAAAAATAAATCAATATATCAACATTTTTTAATTTTCATTTTAGTGTTTCAATAATTTAAATAAGTTAATCTATTCCTTAAACTTGTATTGTAATAGTTAATTTGGTAATCTATTTTTAATTCATCTTGTAATAGTTTATACATATATATAGATATATATATAGAACAACTCACAAAAAATGTAATCATAGAATCATCAACCAAATCCAATTCGTTATATATTATTCAATATGAATATTGACTTATTTTTATATTACATTTTAATCAATCTAAAAATATATCTATTTTAACATTTTAGATTTTAAAATCTTTATTTTATAATAAAAGTTTGAATAATATTAATTTGAATATTTTTATAGTATTCATTTAAAAAAGTAAAATATGTAAATATATAAAATTTTATTACCCTATGTGTATACTTGATAAATCTATTGGGTTGTAAATTCTTTATATTTTCAAAATAGATTCCTGAAATTCTTACGTTTTATTCTATAATTTATGAATATTTTTGATGTATTAATTCATTTAATTATATTTATTATTAATATATATATATATATATATATAAACATATCTTTTGTTGTTTTGCAAATTAAAATTTAATTAAATTAAATTTTTACGAAATTATTTAATTGTTTAAAATTAAAATCAATTAATAAGATTTTTCTTAGATTTTACAATAGTAAAAAAGGAAATATACATTTATTTTAAAATAAATAAATATATTGGTAGATTTTATGGAAAAATTAATTAGATGTTATTTTTATATTATTACCCTTAATGAAATTTAATTTTTTAATAGCATATTATGTAAATCTACTATATATTATTTGCGAAGTTGAATTATTAAATTCGATGATGTTATTGATGACATGACTTTAATGAAATGTTTTGATTGGTTGAGAGCATTTTCCACATTAAAAATAAATCAAAATTCATTGAAGAAATTTTTTTATTAAAAAACAAAAATCGACAATTAAACAAATTAAATAATTAAATGTATGTAACATGCTAAGCCAAACGATATGTAACTATTTTCTTACAATTTACATTGTAATATGTATTTATCAGCAATTTATTATGAAATTTCTTTAAATATTTTTTTCGTTTTGTACGGTTCGTGTCACTAATCTTTATTTGCTAGATAAATACTCACCAATCGGAGTTGGTTAAATTTCACACAGAAAGAAGATTAAGCACGAAGTCAATGAAGTATTCAAGAGAAGGATAATATATAGTAGATATTGTTTTGTATGTTCTTTAGAGTTCACATTTGTATACTTTTATTGTTGCATTAAGAAAGCATATTTGAATAAAAAATGATTATTTTTCTTCTTCATCTGTCCATTTAATCATTTACTTTTGTTTTCTAGATTCTTCCTAATAAAATTAATTTTTCGTTTTGTATGGTTCATGTCACTAATCTTTAATTACTAGATAACTACTCACCAATCGGTGTTGGTTAAATTTCTCACAGAAAGAAGATTAACGCACGAAGTCAATGAATTATTCAAGAGAAGGATAATATATAACATATATTGTTTTGTATGTTCTTTATATTGGATATACATCTTATAGAATATCTTGAGTATCTTCTAAATTGTATATATCCCTTTTCTGTTAGCTACAGATATGGAAAATCCTCTTGTATATATACTTGTACTATTCTCAATAATAATATACAAGCATTCATTAAACTCTTATATGGTATCAGAGCAAGGTTAACCCTAAACCTAACAGCCGCTCTCTTCATCTTTTTTTTTTCTTCTTTTCAAACCAAACAAGCACAGCTTATCTCGTCGCTATGACTGAGCCAACGACACCAACATCTTCAGCAACCCAAGTCCCCATCTACAACAACGCTGAACCATCGCTCAACTCTCTCATCTCTCTCAACATGAATGGAGTCACCAAGCTAACTCCAGCCAACTATCTCACATGGAAACTTCAAGTTTATGCACTCTTTGAAGCCCATGAGCTTCACCACTTCATTCAAGACACCGACAACACACCGGCTGCTACAATCACTGACTCAAAAGGACTCGATCATCCAAATCCGACACATGCCCCATGGAGAAGATAAGACCGGATTCTCTACAGTTCCCTGCTCGGCACTCTATCGCTTGAAGTCCAACCACTCGTGGCTCGCACCACCACTGCTCGCGAGATCTGGCTCACCTTGTCTCGCATCTATGGACTTCCATCTCGTGCTCATATTAAGCAGATCAAACAACAAGTGAAAAAGATCACCAAAGGAACCAAATCGGTCACTGAGTATATCCGATCCATTCTCACCAAATCTGACCAAGTAGCACTTCTGGGCGCTCCTTATGAACATGAAGACCTACTGGACATCATCCTTGACGGTCTTGGTGACGAATTCCGTTCCGTTGCTGAGATGGTGAATGGTCTAGATTCACCCATCTCCATTGAAGAGCTTCACGAGAAGCTACTGCATCGAGAGAATGCACTCGCATCTGTGGAACCACCAACTCAATCTCTTCTTCCAGCCACGGCGAACGCTGCAGCATATCGATCACCTCATAACAACTCAAGCGGTTCATATCGCCACTCTCACAACAACAATGGCGATCAAAACCACTACTCCAATCACCGTGGTGGCTATCACGGAAACTCACGTGGAGGCAGCGCTCGTGGTGGCTCTCGTGGTGGTGGATATCAAGGGAAGTGTCAGTTATGTGGTGTATTTGGCCATAGTGCTAGACGATGCAATCAACTTTCCTACGCACAAAATCAGTATCAACAATCTTCGTCATTTACACCACGAGCTGCATCACCGAACTGGAATCCACAAGCTCACATGACAACATCCTCTCCACACCCGCAGTCAGATGGATCGTGGCTCTTAGACAGTGGCGCTTCTCATCACATTGCATCAGATTTGTCTCAGCTCTCCCTTCACTCGCCGTATCACGGCACAGAGGATGTCACAGTGGGCAATGGTCAAGGTTTACCTATTACACACACTGGTTCCACTAACTTATCATCTCTCTCTCGACCACTTACACTTTCGAATGTGCTTTGTGTGCCTTCTATTGCTCGCAACCTTATCTCTGTTAACAAGCTATGCCAGACTAATAATGTTATGGTGCAACTCTGTCCTTATGATTTTCAGGTGAAGGATCTCAAGTCGGGAGCAACGCTCATCAAAGGACTAGCTCATGATGGAGTCTATGAATGGCCTCACAAGCTCTCTTCTATTTATGCTTTTTCTTGTGCCAAGTCATCTCTTGTTGACTGGCATTCTAGACTAGGACATCCAGCTTTATCTATCCTTAAAAACATTGTATCTCGAGCTTCTTTACCTTTGTCAAACTCGTCTTTCTCATCTTGTGATGCTTGTTCTCGTAATAAAAGTCATAAGTTGCCATTTTCTTCCAACTCTATGTCCTCCTCTGGTCCACTTGATCTCATTTATTCAGATGTTTGGACCGCTCCAATCCACTCTATTGATGGGTTCAAATACTATGTGATCTTTGTAGACCATTTCACTAGGTATACCTGGCTTTACCCTCTTAAACAAAAGTCCCAAGTTGTTCATGTTTTCAAACCGTTCAAAGCCTTAGTTGAAAACCAATTCAACCGCAAAATCAAAACCTTCTTTTCGGACAATGGGGGTGAGTTCATAGCTTTAGCATCCTTTCTTGCCGATCATGGCATCTCTCACTTTTCATCTCCTCCTCATACTCCTGAGCATAATGGTCTAGCTGAACGCCGTCACCGACATATTGTCGAGACTGGTTTATCCCTTCTCACTCATGCCTCCATGTCGCCAAAGTACTGGAGCTATGCTCTACTAGCTGCAGTCTACCTTATCAATAGAATGCCCACACCCAACTTATCAAATAGCTCACCCCATACGCTTCTCTTTGGCCATGACCCTAACTACACCAAACTTCGCATCTTCGGATGCCTCTGTTACCCTTGGCTGCGGCCTTATTCCTCCCATAAACTCAGTCCAAGATCCACCCCTTGTGTCTTCCTAGGCTACTCTTTAACTCAAAGTGCATATCTTTGTCTTGACACATCTACATCTCGTGTATTCACGTCTCGTCATGTAGAGTTTCATGAATCTATTTTCCCCTTCTCGAACTCATCCTTCAACTTAATAGCATCAAGCTCACCACTTCCTACTTCCTCCTTTGAATCTGTGTCATCTCAACCATCAGCCACTATCGTTCCTATTTTCAGCCTTCCAAGTGAGACTCCATCGCCAGCTACTCCTTTGCCAACTTTACCGTTGGAAGCTCCGACTCCGGATCCTTCACCTCCACATGCGGACTCAGTTCCCACGACAACAGTTGTCTCATCGACCAATGCTGCTGCTGCCCCAGCACCATTGACCACCGCTGCTGCTCCAGCACCGCCTGCCAAAGTCACCACTCGGTTAATGAACAACATCCGAAAACCAAACCCACGCTATGGTCTAACTGCGATACTGTCAGAGATTGAACCGGCTACAATAACACAGGCGCTCAAGGACGCTAAGTGGCGAAGCTCAGCAAGTGCTGAATATGATGCACTGCTCCGCAATATGACATGGGATTTGGTTCCCCCTCAGACTGCTCAGAATGTGGTCGGATGTAAGTGGGTATTTCGAATTAAACGATGTCCTGATGGATCTGTTGACAGGTACAAATCACGTCTGGTAGCCAAAGGATTTCATCAAAGACCTGGCGTTGACTTTGATGAAACATTTAGTACGGTTGTGAAACATGCCACAATTCACATTGTTCTTGATGTATCTGCTGCTCGCAACTGGACATTACGCCAACTTGATGTTAATAATGCTTTCCTCCAAGGCACTCTCGATGAAGAAGTCTACATGGAACAACCACCTGGCTTTGTTAATCAAGATCAACCAAACTATGTTTGCCGTCTGCGAAAAGCCATATATGGTCTGAAACAAGCACCACATGCGTGGTACAACGAACTCAGGTCCTTCTTACAATCTCTTGGCTTCGTGAACTCTCTTGCGGATGCTTCTTTGTTTGTACTACACCAAGGTCCTGTTCTACTCTATATCCTAGTATATGTGGATGACATTGTCATTACTGGAAGCAGTGATGATGCTATCAACAAGATCATTCAACTTCTGTCTGACCGGTTCTCTTTGAAGGACCTTGGCGAGCTCTCGTATTTTCTTGGCATCGAGGTGCATCGTTCTCCGCAAGGCATTCGCCTCTCACAACAGAAGTACACGATTGATCTTCTGCGAAGACTTAATATGCAAGACTCAAAACCAGTTTCAACTCCCCTCGCCTCGTCACAGTCACTAATCTTGGCTGGTCCCAAACTCTCGGATCCGAGTGTGTACAGACAAACAGTTGGCAGTCTACAATATCTGTCTTTCACTAGACCCGACATTGCCTTCGCCGTCAATCGTCTGTCTCAGTTCATGCATGCTCCGACAACAATCCATTGGGAAGCTGTGAAACGCGTTTTAAGGTATCTCATTGGAACCATTCATCACGGTATCTTCCTCAATGCACGGTCTCCTCTATCTTTACATGCTTATTCTGATGCGGATTGGGCTGGTGACAAGGATGATTACACATCTACTGGAGGCTACATTGTTTATCTCGGCAGCAATCCAATTTCATGGTCGTCAAAGAAGCTCAAAGGTGTTGCTCGGTCCTCTACAGAAGCTGAGTACATAACTGTTTCTACAACTGCCTCAGAGGTGAAATGGATCCTATCACTGCTCCGTGAGCTGCAAGTACATTCCACTACAGTTCCAGCTATCTTCTGTGATAATATTGGTGCCACCTATCTCTGTGCCAATCCTGTTTTTCACTCTCGGATGAAACATCTTGCTTTGGACTATCACTTTGTTCGAGAACTGATTCAAGCCAAATGTCTCCGTGTTTCTCATGTATGTTCTGCTGATCAACTTGCTGACATCCTTACGAAACCCCTGCCACGGACACGATTTCATGATCTTCGGTTCAAGATTGGTCTCACCTCTGGTGCTCCATCTTGAGGGGGTGTATTGGATATACATCTTATAGAATATCTTGAGTATCTTCTAAATTGTATATATCCCTTTTCTGTTAGCTACAGATATGGAAAATCCTCTTGTATATATACTTGTACTATTCTCAATAATAATATACAAGCATTCATTAAACTCTTATACTTTAGAGTTCACATTCGTATACTTTTATGCTTGCATTACGAAAGCATATTTGAATAATAAAATGATTATTTTTCTTATTTATTTTTCCATTTAATCCTTCGCTTTTGTTTTCTGGATTCTTCTTAATAGAATAATTTGTTTTTACATAGTAATCCATGTACAAAATTGATTATGTTGTTAAGTTAACCAATATTACTCATTCAATTAAGTTATTACTCAAAAATATGAAAAATCGTTTTCACAACTATAAGTGACATATTCTGTATATATATGGACGGTTTTATGGTCTTTCATACTTCACAAAAAAATCCAAATGTTTGCATGTGTTTTTGTACCATTGTGTTTGCATGTTATAAATATTTTATTATTAAGAACCATCGATACAACGCTTTTATCCAAATATTTTTATTCCTTAATTAACAACGTAATTAATATTCAAATACTCTATATGTAATTATTTGAAAATTGTTAGTTATCTAAGTAAACCAAATATTCTATTCAAATTACAAATGTGCAATTAATAAGATTTGGTGGAGTCAAATCCGCAACAGATTTTTAAAGTTATAATAGTCCTATTTGGTTTGGATTATTCACCAAGTGTGCGATATCATTCGTAAATTGATTGTTTGAAGATTTGAGAATTATATTGGAGATTACCAAGATATTCTCAAAATACCATGAAAAGAGGTTGTGCCGATTCTGATAAAGAAAATGATTTTGTGTCACCTCCATTACATAAATGTTAGTTATTTTAATTATATAATTTGGTTTCTAAACATTATATGATAACCATTTATACAATTTGTTGCAAGGTGGAAAAAGATGTCGGAACAAATCGATATCACCTCCTCTTCAAAAAGATTTGGCTTCGATATAAAATACCTTTACATTTCTTACAATGGGATGATTCACTCATATAATTATACTTGATTTAAACAGTAGGTAGACCCTTAGCCAAATCTTCGAGGGCATCTCCAAATATCACAAATGGTCCGAGCAAGAATAGCATTGAATCTAAGACTTAGATACGAGATATTACCAATATTCTTCCTCGAAGAACACATGTTCCAATGAAAATGTCTCTCGCTCAAATCACACCAAAGCCGTGGTACTTTTTATTTGCTTGCCTCTTTAACAGAATGTCAATATTTGAAACGACAATATTTGATACATTTATTTATTTTGGTAAATTAAACAGGAAGAAAGAGTTTGAAATGCACAAGTGGTAGCTAAAATTTCATATTGTTACTAACCATGGAGTCCGTAGTTACATCAAGTTTTGCATCAAGATTACTCTATTAAAAAAATCATCCACTAATAAACCATTGCACAACTGTATACTTTCTGCATGGAATTGTAAGCTAATTCATCTCAAAGAAAAGGAAAAGAGAAAAGCCAAAATACATTTGGTCCATCATCTGTAAATGTGGATGAAAATCCGTCTAATGCTCCCCCTATAACTGAGATTAATTACCATCCTCAAGGTATATATTGTTATAATCAATATTCAATTGTAAGTTACTATGATTTTGCGCAATTTTTTTTAGTATTAAATTTGTATAACTATATTGCCAAAATTCTATTTCAGCTTTCGCAAACAGGTATGCCGATGTAAGTGAATCTGATGATGAAGATAATGCAAGTGATGTAGATTCAATTGAAGAGGATACAGCTGATGCATCTCATCACATAGAAAATGAAGTAAATACCCATGATTCTTTAGATGATATGATTGGTATGTTTTAATATTTTAGTTTGTTCACATATCATATAACAACACACATCTTTTAAAACATCATTTAGAAATTATTAATAGGTTACTTTGACGATGGAGATTCATCTTATAAGTGCAAATACTGTGGAGCATACATGTGGTATGGAGAACTAATAGGAAAGAGAAATAGATAAATGCAGCCAGATTTTACAATGTGTTGTAAGAAAGGAAAAATCGTTCTACCAAAGCTCAGGAATCCTCCAGTGGCATTATTGGAATTACTTATGAATGATAGTGAATTGTCCAAACATTTTCAGATTATAAATTCCTATAGGTTTGACAGATGATGCTGGAAGGAAGAAGAAAGTTATTTCTATGCGCGGATTTTTTTCATATAGAAATTTTGAAAGAGTTGGCGAGGCTCCCACAATAAACAGATGTGGAAGATTGTTTCAACAGTTTTTGGTTGACGTATATACAATGATTGAATCCAACCGGCTGCGTTATGTGTGGAAAAACCATAAGAAGCTTCGATCAGAAAACTGCGAAAAAAATTCAAAAAATGGCTAAGACGGGAGGTGTTAATCTTCTAAAACAAGGTCAACACATATTTATTCCATCAAGTTTTACATGTGGTTTTAGGTATATGCATCATCATTATTTGGATGCAATGACTATATGCAAATACTTAGGTTTTCCTGACCTTTTCATTACTTTTACATGCAATCCTAAGTGGCTGGAGATAACCAGGTTCCTAGAGAAATTTAGATTGACCATCGAGGGTAGACCATATATCATTTGTCGAATTTTTAAGGCAAAACTGGACAGTTTGACCATGGAATTGACCAAAAAAGGAGGAGGTTTCTTTGGCAAGACTGTTGGAGGTATATATTTTACTTCCTCATTATTTACCTATTCATCTGAATATACTATATATATTTCGATATTTGGTTATATACCTTCAAGCGTGGTAGAATGACAAGTTGAATTTTTTTTTGTTTGTTCTTATATTACATCAATGTACACGATTGAGTTTCAAAAAAGAGGATTGCCGCATGCTAATATTCTACTATTTATAGAGAAATGTTACAAATTCCCAACAACAGAAGACATATATAAGATTATTTGTGCAGAAATATCAGACAAGGTTACACAACCGAACTTATACGCAACAGTGTCATAATGATGATGCACGGTCTATGTGGAAACGCAAACAAGAGTAGTGTTTGTATGGTAAACGGAAGATGTTCGAAGAAGTATCCAAGGTCGGTAAACAATAGGAAGACAATTGATATTAATGGTTTTCGTTGCTATAGACGTAAAGATGATAAAAGGTTTGTTGAAAAGGGAAAATTTCAACTTGACAATGGATATGTTATTCCATATAACAAAGAACTCATGCTTCGATATCAGGCACATATTAATGTCGAGTGGTGTGTCCAATCGCGAACCATAAAATATTTGTTTAAATACATTCATAGAGGTCCTGATTATATTGCAGCTACTATTGAAAAAGAGAATGAATATGGTGTTATTGACAAAATTAAGCACTACTACAACTGCAAGTATTAGACACGTTTCTTTGCACACTATTTATTATTTGTATACTATTTATCATAATATTTTAATACATTTCTTCACACTCTTTGATTGCTAGATATCTTTCACCACCCGAAGCAACATGGAGTATATTTGCGTTCCCTACACATTACCGTACTGTAGCTGTTGAGAAACTTGGTTTTTGTAACGCCCCCTTCCCGTTTTCCGCTGACCGACGAGCTGACCAGCCAACAATCAAACAAGAACATGACCGATCAAACCCGAACAGTCATACGAGAAGAGTTTGTCACAATATGAAAGCCAGAGACAGTCAGGTTTGAGACAAAGGCTCGAACCAAACCACCTATGACTCCGTTTACCTCGTTTCCCCGATACGAGGCTTTTCAAACCGTATCGCTTCCACGAGTTGTGTTCGGTTCAGACTAAACCGTATATCAGGGAAGTATTATGTTTTTATTACTTTAAAAATATATATATTATTAATAACAATATACAGTTCAATACAAATCATTTAACCGGGCCCATAAAATTCGAAACCGAAAGTAAAGACAAAATGCGTAACAACCAATACCCAATGCCAACCCGAGACTACTCCGAGTGTCCTACGCATCCGCCGAGCTATGCCAAACCTGAAAAACACAAAAGAGTCTAATAAGCAATCTAAGATTACCCAGTGAGACGGCTCCCAACTAAAGGCTGCTAACAATCTAATAATCCCGTCCAAACCCAAAATAACAATCAAGTACAAATAACTGATGACGTGCTACCAAGACGTGACGAGCTCCACAACACACAAGCATTCAAATAACAACACAACAACACAAAAGTAACCAAGAGAATCGAGAACACTGCGACACATGTGATAGGTCAAGAATTAATCCCTATACTAACTGCAAGTGCACAGTGATGTAGTTGTAGTACTTAGGGTATCGAATCCACATGGACTCCGGTCAACGATAGATTAAGAACAGAAAAGAATAAACTAGGATAAAGCAAATATGATGAGAAAGCAGTAAATCAGACAGCAGAAAGTAAACAAAGCGAGTTGTGAGCAAGGAAGCGAAGCGTTAAGTCTAGGGAGTTCTCAGGAAATCCGGAACACATGCAATCAATCAATCGGGATCTAATTAAGAGCTATTCTAGAACTCAATCACAGATATAGAATTAACCAACTGTCGTTGCGAGAATTCTCTAAGTCTAAGTGCAGCAATCCAAATTCCTTTGCAATTACTAACAGATTAAACCAGCTTTAATTCCAAGTTTGATATGTTCAAAATCTAATTAAACCAAATTCCTTTGCGAGTAATCAAATTGCTCATCTAGGTTCTTTCTAGCTAATTAACCAACTGTCGTTGCATCAATCAACCTAACATCATAAATCTGGGTAGCTAATTCAAATTAAGCAGTAAGAACAATCCTAGATGAAGAACTAACATATATGAATCCCTACAGATTTATTAACCTATAATTCCATGAAATCCCTAAACTTAACAGGTAATCTACTCAGACATGTTCATCGAAACAGAAGACATCATGAATAGAAAACCAAATATTATAAAACAGAATAAAGAACTGGTTTCGAAATCAAGTCTCTTTCGAGAACAAGATCAGCCCCTCAATTCTCTCTGAAAGTAAAATAAATCGTAGCCTAAACAATGGCTTAAAAACCCTAATATAATGGTCTAAAGTTGGCTGGGGCTTTTTTGTAATTATAGAAACTTCTGGGCAAAGTTGCAATTTCCAATTATCTTCATTAAACGCTCGCGAGAAGTCTGTCACGATCTTGTGTCGATTGTGTCGATCGATGCACGATGTGTGTCGATCGACACACATGTCTGATATGGGCAGTGAACTCTTCCTCTCGGCCAAATGCTCCAAATAGCTCCAGAATGCGCCATAATCTCCAATTCTGCTCCAAACGTGTCTAGACTTGTAAACATACTAAAAGGACTCCAAAACATAATAAAAGACTCGATAAATAAGATATATACCATGGCTAAAATCCCTAAAATACATGGTATATCAACTCCCCCACACTTAGCTCTTGCTTGCCCTCAAGCAAGTAAAGAACCAAAGTACAAGAAAAGACGTTTGAAAACACAGAAACTCATTTCGTCCTAAGAACTTTCGCATTCACATTCACTTAGTAATCCACTGAAAACTTTCCTACAAAACTCAAGACCACAATATACTTCCTCCACACTTAGCAACTGTCCCAAGTAAACTCCACAATCACATTCACGCATTCAAATTCTCCCTACTAACTTCTGTAAGTATTTAAGTGCGGTCTCACCTAAGGATTATCGATCAAAGGGCACATGGATTCTTACCTTGTCAGCTCTAGACCACCATACTGTCTTTCTCTGGTCCCTTTCTTCTCTTTTCCCTTCCTTAACAACTGATTTTTTCCCCACTGGGTATCATTTTTTTTATCAGTGTTCTTCCCGTTAAGGGGTGTACTTTGGACACATTCCATGGATGCACAGGATATGATAGTTGTAGCTACTACTCCCAGAGACCATTTCGGAGTTACTAACTCATCCTCAGTTTATTATCTTTTTTTTTTTTTCTTAACTTTATGGAAGGGGAGAAGGGAACCAAATAGGACAGGTTTACAAGCTGTGTCAGAACTAACAAAGGAATCCGACTCAAGGTATACCAAGCCCTTAGGTGAGAAAATTAAGTCAGTATTAATGGTGAAGTCAGTAAAAGGATCCTCTGATACCTGAAGTGATATGGGTGTTCTCAGTAGGCTGATCCGTGTTGGGTTTTCTAACAGTCGTAGAGGCTCTGCAAGTCTGTCCAATGGTTACTTAGTTCCTGTTCAAGCGAAAAATTTCCTCGAAAAATCATAGTTTCATACAGATTTTGACTCAATAAAACAATTTTGAAAAACAAAGGACCGACTCACAAGAAAACAAAAGCGGGTGTCAGTAGCTACCTCCCCCACACTTGAACTACACTGTCCCCAGTGTAATCAAAGCATGAGCTCGGTGAAAGAATAATTCAATTGAAGAACAATCCGAAAATTTGCAAAAAACTTACCTGTTGTCGCCCTGCGACGATTGATGCCACAAGGGTGTCGATCGATGCAAGGCGAATTTGTCCCACGGTTATTGAGATAACCGGTGTCTGAACCGCAATCGAATCAGTAAACCATAAATCGCGATTGAAACGACCGATGCACAATATGTGTCGATCGATGCAGTACGATTCTGTCTGTTTCTCACGCCTCTGAACACACTTAACAGAGAAATCAAAATATCAAAACCAAAACAAAAAAATGAAAAGAAAAACGAACCTACTAGTGGGTTGCCTCCCACTCAGCGCTTGTTTAAAGTCAATAGCTTGACTATGGAAAGGAATCGGACTCATGGGCATTTCAACAGAGACTTGGAATGTCTCTGTGAATATCTCTTCATCCATGGCGGCGTATATGCATTATGATCATGAGGTCTCCCAAAGAACGAAGGAATATAATCAGGGCGGGAACGAAGCTTGGGTGGAATTCTTCATTTTTCTGCATTCACAGCTGATGGATTAGTGTAGGATTATGTGTGTTCATTGGTGTAATTATCATATTACAACCTAACATAATCAACTAGGATCTAGGTGATTTGCAGTTGAATCATAAACAGATCAGGATCATTACCTTGTGATTGCAGCGGATTGATCAAAGGAATATCGAGATCTGTAAGAGCTGATGATAACCGGCTCCTCCTAGGTATCCACACTCTTACAAGCTACTGGATCAGGCTGCTAGACCAAAGCTGGAACAACAGAGAGAGAGAGGACGGCCAGACCTAGAAAAATCGCAGACCCTTGGCTAAGTGGCGCCTCACTCTTCCTTATATGGGACCAAGTAATTAAACTAATGGCCTATTAGGCTTTTGGGCCCAAGACCCAAATCAGACAAAAGACTGTATTTTGTCTGGCCCAATTCTCTGTACAAATATAGTAAATGCCTTGCATCTTACCGTATTAATTCCATTTAACTTTCCTGTTAGCTATGGTGTGTGACCCTTTGGGATCATACAATACTGGTAATAAGTCCTAAACTTATAGATCAAGAGCGGGCTCTAGCAAGTCATCATGATCACCCAGTATTTATGACTTATGTCTGATCTCGACACTTATCATACTTTCTAGAGATAGTACAATAGATTTCAGGACATTCCCAACAATGTCCCACTTGTACTGGAATCCTACATTCCCTAATCCTTTTGTCTCAATATCTCGATCTGGCATAAGGCAAGATGCGTGTCATCCTTATATAGCCAGACCATGTTCATCGGACCAGATTTGATACTGACAATTCAAACGACTTGGGCAAGTCCGTTTGGGAGTGGCCACTCTCTTACCAGCTATCAAGTCTCTGATTGGCCTA
The DNA here is from genome assembly GCA_030180135.1 of Orychophragmus violaceus. Classification (NCBI taxonomy): domain Eukaryota; kingdom Viridiplantae; phylum Streptophyta; class Magnoliopsida; order Brassicales; family Brassicaceae; genus Orychophragmus; species Orychophragmus violaceus. The sequence continues at coordinate 100,870,758 of CM058239.1, forward strand.
GAGATATTACCTCCGTTAAACGGCAGGGACAAATCCCATCTTGTTCCATCACTATAAACTACACACTTTGTAATACACCCAACCAAGGTCCTTATAGCTCCCAGTTACGAAACAACGTTAGACAATGATCAAAGCGCATCAGTCCATGTGCAGCCACATGCATGCGAATTCAGGTCTAAGGACTATACTCTATAGTCGTAAATGAGAACCTCTCATGACACAAATATTAATATCTTGTAGAGTTCTCATCAGCGGGCCATGTCCGGTCATATGCTCCCCTACATATACCTATGTGTCGACTTTGATGCCGCGCATCTATGACCCCTCGAAACTTGGTCATAAGTCTCAACACACTCTAGTCTTAAATGGTTGTTGGTGTTCCAATTTCAACAACCTTCGACTATGGACACTATGATTTATGTCATTTCGTTAAACATGGGGTTTCAGGATCAAGTCTACTCATGTACTTCGATGGCCCATATATAATGACATGAATCATTTTGGAACGATTATTTTATATCACAGTTAAAAATAATCCAGAAATAAAATTTCATTAACATAAAAATGTTTACATGAACCAATCAAAATAACTAAAATAAAGCCCTCACAACTCCCACTCAAAAAGAGATTACATTTGAATATCTCTAATTCCTACAGCAGTAGTATGCAACTCGTGCTTAGGTCTCGGGAGTGGCTTTGTCAACGGGTCAGCCACGTTCTCATCAGTGGGAGCTCTGCTGACCATCACTTCACCTCTATTCACTATATCACGAATCAGGTGATACCTTCTCATAATATGTTTTGATTTCTGATGATGTCTCCGTTCTCTAGCTTGAGCAATAGCACCATTGTTGTCACAATACAGTGTTAGAGGCTCAGTGGCATTTGGGAATACACCGAGTTCAATCAAGAAGTTGCTTATCCAAACTCCTTCCTTCGCAGCTTCTGAAGCAGCGATGTATTCAGCTTCAGTTGTGGAATCTGCCACGGTGCTCTGCTTGGAGCTCTTCCAACTTACTGCACCGCCATTCAGACAGAAGATGTAACCAGACTGTGACCGGAAATCATCTTTATCTGTCTGAAAACTTGCATCCGTGAATCCACTCATTTCAAGCACTTCACTTCCTCCGTAAACCAAGAACTTATCCTTAGTATTCCTTAAATACTTCAGGATATTCTTTACGGCAATCCAGTGATTCTCACCTGGATTAGACTGGTACCTACTCGTCATGCTTAGTGCATAAGCAACATCAGGGCGAGTACAGATCATGGCATACATGATAGATCCTATAGCCGAAGCATAAGGAATCCTACTCATGCGCTTAAGCTCATCAGGTGTTTTAGGACACTGATCCTTGCTTAGTGTAGCACCATGTATCATTGGCGTGAATCCTTTCTTGGATTTATCCATTCCGAATCGATGCAGGATTTTGTCTATGTAAGAATCTTGACAAAGTCCAATCAGCCTTTGAGATCTATCTCTAAAGATTCGGATTCCAAGAACATACGCGGCTTCACCCATGTCTTTCATGGAAAAACAACTTCCCAGCCAGTCTTTAACAGACTTCAGCATTGGAATATCATTTCCAAGAAGCAATATGTCATCGACATATAGAATAAGAAACGCCACTTTGCTCCCACTAGTTTTCTTATACACACATTGTTCTTCCTTGTTTCTGATGAAGTCAAAATTCTTTATTGCCTCATCAAAACGAAGATTCCAACTCCTCGATGCTTGCTTCAATCCATAAATGGATTTGTGAAGCTTGCATACTTTCCCAGCATTCTTAGGATCAATGTAACCGTCAGGCTGTGTCATATACACATCCTCCTCCAAGATTCCATTCAGGAAGGCGGTTTTCACATCCATCTGCCAAATCTCATAATCATAATAAGCGGCAGTTGCTAGGAGAATCCGAATTGATTTCATCATGGCCACTGGTGAGTAGGTTTCATCATAGTCTATATCATGAATTTGCTTGAAACCTTTTGCCACCAAACTGGCCTTGTAAATCTGGACATTTCCATCCATGTCAATCTTCTTCTTGAAGATCCATTTACACTCGATGGCTTTAGCACCAGCGGGTAAGTCAACCAGTGAAAACACTCGGTTGACAGACATGGAGTCCATCTCGGATTCAGTGGCTTCACGCCACTTTGAAGAGTCAGGGCCTATCATGGCTTCTGCAAAGTTCGAGGGTTCATCACCGTCAATGATCAAAAGATCATGGCAATTAGTCACGAGGAATCCCTGATATCTATCGGGTTCGTGACGGATCCTTCCGGATCTTCGAACTTCAGGTACTTCAGGTTCAGGTTCTATTACAACTTCATGTAATTCATCCTGCTGTTCTTCCTCATTAGGTTGAACAGGTTCCTGTCCTTCTTGAATTTCATCAAGTTGTACCTTACTCCCACTATCTTTCTTAGAGAGAAATTCCCTCTCAAGAAAAGTACAATCCCGAGCAACAAAGATCTTGTTCTCGGATCGCAGATAGAAGTAATAAGCCTTGGTATCCCTAGGATAACCAATGAAGTAGCATTTGTCAGATTTTGGTGTAAGCTTGTCTGAGATTAATCTTTTGACATATGCTTCACAACCCCAAATTCTGAGAAAAGACATTGCTGGAGCCTTTCCAGTCCATAACTCATATGGTGTCTTTGCTACTGATTTTGATGGCACTCTGTTCAGTGTGAACGTTGCGGTCAGCAAAGCATATCCCCAAAGGGATATAGGAAGGTCTGTGTGACTCATCATGGATCGGACCATATCTAACAATGTCCGATTCCTTCTCTAAGATACACCATTCCACTGAGGTGTTCCAGGAGGTGTGAGTTGGGAGATGATCCCACACTCACTCAGATGATCACGGAATTCCTGGCTCAAGTATTCTCCTCCTCGGTCCGACCGAAGAGCCTTAATACTCTTACCAAGCTGGTTCTGTACTTCATTCTGGAATTCTTTGAACTTCTCAAAGGTTTCCGACTTATGTTTCATCAAGTAGACATATCCATATCTACTGAAATCATCAGTGAATGTAATGAAGTACTGATAGTTTCCTCTAGCATTTGCGGACATTGGGCCACACACGTCAGTATGTATCAGACCCAATAGTTCACTGGCCCTTTCTGTGGGTTTATTAAAAGGGGCCCTTGTCATTTTGCCCATTAGGCAAGATTCGCATTGCTCACAAGACTCAAAGTCAAATGAGCCCAAGAGTCCATTTGAATGGAGCCTCTTGACGCGTTTCTCACTAATGTGCCCCAAACGACAATGCCAGAGAAACGTTTCATTTTCTTCGTTAGATTTGAACCGTTTTGTATTAATGTTATATACTGGAGTAGATTGATCCAGCATGTACAGCCCATTAACAAGAGGGGCACAGCCATAGAACATATCATTGAGATTAAAGGAACACAATTTATTCTTAATAGAAAAATCAAATCCTTGTAAATCCAACAATGAAACTGAAATGATATTTCTGCTTATAGCAGGTACAAAATAACAATTCTCAAGTTCTAAAATCAATCCAGAAGGTAAAGATAACAAGTAAGTGCCAACGGCCAGTGCTGGAACCTTCGCTCCATTGCCAACCCGCAACTCTACTTGCCCTTGCTTCAACCTTCTACTGTTGCTGAGCGCCTGCACATTAGTACAAATATGAGCCCCACATCCAGTATCTAATACCCAAGTGGTATTATCAGAAGTAGTAGTATTTACTTCAATAACAAAAATACCTGAAGATGTAATCGCGAAGGACTTCTTCTTCTTCAGACTTTCCTGGTATTTCTTACAGTCCCTGCGATAATGCCCTGCCTCTTTGCAAAAGTGGCAGATATCAGAAGGCCCAGCTTTTGACACGGGCTTGGGTTTGGCCTTTTCGTTGTGGACAACCTTGCCCTTTCCCTTGTCTGCAGCAGATTTCTTAAAACCCTTGCCTTTCTGCACCATGAGTACAGACGGGTCCTTGGCCTTCTTCAGATTAGGTTCTGCAGTCTTGAGCATACCATGTAGCTCAGGCAAAGTCTTTGTCAACCCATGCATATTATAGTTCAAGGTGAACTGGTCATATTCAGGAGTAAGAGACTGCAGAACGATATCACAAGCAAGCTCTTGGCTTATAGGACAGTCGAGTCTAGTCAAATGATCGAGATAACCCATCATTTTCAGAACATGTGGACTCACTGCTGCATCCTTAGCCATTTTACAGTCCAAGAGATTCTTAACAGTTTGGAATCTCTCTGTACGAGCCTGCTCCTGAAACAACGCTTTCAGGTTTGCCATCAGTTCCATGGGACAAGTCAGGCCTTCCCACTGAATCTGCAGATCGGGAGCCATTGTCGCCAACATTAGGCAAACCACGTCATTAGCATCTGAAGAATGCGTATCCCAAGCATTCTTCACAGCTTGTGTGGCATTATTCGCAGGTCTAGGGGGGAGAACTCTTTCAAGGACATAAGCCTTCTTCTCCTGCCTGAGCACTAGTCTCAGGTTCCTGGACCAGTTCAGGAAGTTTGATCCGTTCAGTTTGTCCTTCTCAAGGGCAGACCGGATCGAGAAAGTGTTTTGAGTTGTTGTGCTTGACATAGCTGAAATTATGAGACAATAGAGTTTTAGTTATTTAGTTCATAAAAGAGTAATCTTAAAAACTTATAAGAAAACTCGCATTGCATTCAAAATTTCTTTGTTTAACCTCATAAGAATGCAATGATTCCGAGACCCATGTTCAACCAAAACCAAAGTGGGCCACTGGCCGTCACCCGAAATTAGCTTTACTTGGTAAGCATGCACACAGCTAGTTATATCTATATAACTCTCGGTTGTGGATTGGGCCCAAGGCCCAATTCACCAGATGTCTCAAGGCCCGGGACTCCCGATGGCCCAGTCAAGGAAACCAATCTCTTACAGCCAAATAATCACTAAAGTCTGGGACTCCCAATGAAATTAGTGACTATATACTACTTTACTTACGCAAAAACAGACACCTCACATTGTAAGCCATATCTGTAATTGAATAAGCGTTAAGTAGCTGACAAGATTGGGCAAGACATCCAAGCTTGATATTGGTTTTGAGGATTTTAGGTTTTCTTTCCAAAAATAGAAGATTACTATTTTGGGAAACTTACTTATTTTAGAAACTTTCTAAATCTAGAAACATGCTAAAAATAGAAATTTCTAATTTAATATTTTTATTAAAGTTTTCGGTTGGGTCACAAATTATAGGCCCAATTCTTGGTCCAAGACCACAGAATTCCAATTGGCCCAATAATTTGACATAACCGAGTCGGTTCATTAATTCTGGTCCAAGACCAAATTAACTACTAAATCCAACTGGTTATTTACTAAACCAGACCAGCTCTAAATTATTTGGTCCAACCAAATCAAACTTAGACCAGCCTTCGGTTTAGGTTAAAATTTAATTTTGAATTTAAATCCGGTTTAACCAGAAATTAAATAATACCAATTGTATTAAATAATTTCCAGCAAACCGCGATTTGGGTTAACCGCTTGAACCACCAATTAAATTGGATCGGTTCGGTTAAGTCCAAAATCAGGAAGAAACACCTTGTGTTTTAGCCAATTTTGACCTAACCTGCGGTTTAAGCTAAAGCTGACAATGAACCACAATCGGTTTGATCGGTTCATTGTCGCGGGTTTGGGAAGAACGAACCGCGAAGCTCGGTTGAACCGATTGGCTACTCGCGGACCGTATCTCTCGCCAGTGTATCGATCGATATCACGCTCCTGCGTCGATCGATACCGGCGTGCATCAGCTCTTTGCGATCGGGTCATCGGGACAGCGAGAAGCAATCGATCCGATTCATATCGATCGATATCTCGCTCCCTCGTCGATCGACACGGGCGATCACATCGCATACCGATGGGTTTCAATCGGATTATGCGATTCATATACTTAGGTTTTTTAAGTTTTCTAATCAAATTTCTTAAGCCAAATTCGATTCTAAACATTAAAACAACCTAAATATGATCCAAACAGCAAAAACCTAACGACCTAGGCTCTGATACCACTGTAGGATTATGTGTGTTCATTGGTGTAATTATCAGATTACAACCTAACATAATCAACTAGGATCTAGGTGATTTGCAGTTGAATCATAAACAGATCAGGATCATTACCTTGTGATTGCAGCGGATTGATCAAAGGAATATCGAGATCTGTAAGAGCTGATGATAACCGGCTCCTCCTAGGTATCCACACTCTTACAAGCTACTGGATCAGGCTGCTAGACCAAAGCTGGAACAACAGAGAGAGAGAGGACGGCCAGACCTAGAAAAATCGCAGACCCTTGGCTAAGTGGCGCCTCACTCTTCCTTATATGGGCCCAAGTAATTAAACTAATGGCCTATTAGGCTTTTGGGCCCAAGACCCAAATCAGACAAAAGACTGTATTTTGTCTGGCCCAATTCTCTGTACAAATATAGTAAATGCCTTGCATCTTACCGTATTAATTCCATTTAACTTTCCCGTTAGCTATGGTGTGTGACCCTTTGGGATCATACAATACTGGTAATAAGTCCTAAACTTATAGATCAAGAGCGGGCTCTAGCAAGTCATCATGATCACCCAGTATTTATGACTTATGTCTGATCTCGACACTTATCATACTTTGTAGAGATAGTACAGTAGATTTCAGGACATTCCCAACAATTAGGAGGTTTAAGTTTAGGATTTTTATACCTGTGATTTGGTGGATGCAAGAGATCAGGAGCTTTCTGCTTAAGAGCAGTTGCAGTTTCTGAAGATGTTAGAGCAAGTTCAGAATGAACTGCCATCTTCTCCTCTCCACTAGGAATCTCTGGTTCCTCTTCAACACTGAAGGTATGTCCATCAATGGTTGCTTTCTGCTTCCTATCCATCACTCTTATGCAGTTAGTGAAGGAATGTTTAGTGTTAATCCTGATTCAATTCATCAGATTAATAGATCCTAAACATGCCAGATCTAGGTTCTCTTGCTAGAAACTTAATGGATCTCACCTGTTACCTTTTTATGCAGCGGAATATGAAGAACAGGTCAGAGATCAGCAGAGCCACCAAGTGATAACTCCTCCAGAGGTTCACACACGCACACCAAGCAGGAAGAAGGCTGCTAGACCACGAGAAGGAGGCGCAGGGAGAGAGAGAGAAATCGCAGAGGGGGCTAGGGTTAATTGGGATTCAGACTTAAGTTTTAATTATAAAACTTGTCTAGTTCCTTTTGGGCTTTTGGGCCCAAATACCAATCTGATTAAATCCCTTAGATTTAATCAGACCCATTAATCTCTCTCTAAGTACGACAAATGCCTGGCACTTTTACCGTACTTCTGCTAAGCCGTTCCAACACATTTTCCTGTTAGCTTAGGCGTGTGACCCATATGGGATCATATAATAAAGGCAATAAGTCCAAGACTTATAGATCATGAGCGGACTCTAGCAAGCCATCATGACCCCCAGTATTATATGACTTATGTCTGATCATTGACATACTCTTACTTTCTAGAGACAGTACCGAGATTACTGGACACAATTCCAACAATCTCCCACTTGTACTGGAATCTCTGTATTCATAATCCTTTTTGTCTCAATATCTCGATTAGTCATAAGGCAAGATTAGTGTCATCCTTATAAAGCCTAATCTTGTTCATCGGACTCTGATTCGATACTGACAATCCAAACGACTCGGGACAGTCCGTTTGAGCATGGCCATGCATTTTCCAGTATTCAAATCTCCGATTGGCCTAGAGATATTCACTCCATTTATATTGGAGGGACAAATCCCGTCTTGTTCCATCACTGTAAACTACTCATTTCGTAATACACCCAAACAAGGTCCTTATAACTATCGCATAACGACAGCGTTAGACAATGATCAAAGCGCATTAGTTCATGTGCAGTCACATGCATGCGAACTCAGGTCTAAGGACTATACTCTATAGTCGTAGGAAGAATCTCTTATGACACAGATATAAATATCCTGAAGAGTTCTTATAATCGGGTCATGTCCGGTCGTATGTACCCAACATACACCTATGTACTGACTTTGATGCCGCGCATCTATGACACACTGAGACTTTGTCATAAGTCACATACCAATCTAGTCTCACACGGTTGTTGGTGTTCCAATTTCAACAACCTTCGACTAGGGACAGGATGATATAAGCCATCTATCAAATATAGGGTCTCATGATCAAGCTAAATGACTTTGATGACTCAAGATCAAGTCACTTACTTCGATGACCTATAAAATGGTTCATATCATTTTGGAACGATTATTTCATCACAGTTAAAATAATCTTGAAATAATAATTTCATTAAACATCATAAAATGCTTTACAGGAACATATCAATAACTAAATAAAGCCCTTTATTAACTCCCACTGAAATTGAGACTACATCTTAATTTCACTTATCCTACAGCAACAGTCCGCGACTCGTGCTTAGGCCTAAAGAGTGGCTTCGTTAATAGATTAGCAACGTTCTCATTCGTTGAAACTTGCTGATCTACTTAACATCTCTGTCATTTATCTCACGGAATAGGTTATACCTATCCTTAAGGTGTTTGGACCTCTGATGTGCAGCTAGTCTCATCTATGCTGGGAATCACATCGAGTTCAGTGATGAACTCTTCTTTCCAAACAACCTCTTTCGCCGCTATCCAAACTGCGAAATGTTCAGCTTAAGTCATGGAGTCAGCAACAGTGCCTTGCACCGCCAGACAGACACAAGATATAACCGGACTGTGACCGGAAATCATCTTTGTCTGTTGGAAACTTGCCTTTCAGACTCTTCTGACTTGTAGCACCTCACTTTCTCCGTAAATCAAGAACTTATCCTTAGTATTCCTCAAATACTTTAGGACATTCTTTACGGCAATCCAGTGATTCTTTGCTGGATTTGACTGGTCTTTACTTGTCTTGCTTAACATTAAAGCAACATCAAACAAGTACGTTTCATGGCATACATGATAGATCCAATTGCCGACGCGTATGGAATCTTATCCATGCATTTAAGCTCAGCAGTTATCATAGGACACTGTGTCTTGCTTAACGTAATGCCATGTGACATTGGCATAAAACCCTTCTTGGAATGCTGAAAACGTGTAGGACTTTGTCGGGATAAGAATCCTGACTTTGTCCTACCAGCACTTTCGGATCTCTATCTTTAGATCCAAAATCCAAGAATATATGTGGCTTTACCCATGTCAATCATTTAACCAACTCCCAAGCCAGTCCTTTACCGACTGCAGCATTGGGACGTTATATCCGAGAATCAGTATGTCATCGACATACATTATGAGAAATGCAATATTGCTCCCACTTATCTATTAGTAAACACACAATTCCATTTCGTTCCTGTTCAAGTCAAAACCTTGACTACTTCAACAGAACGAAGATTCCAACTCCGATATGTTTGCTTCCATCCATGAATGGATCAATAAAGCTAACTTACACATAGTGTAATTTTTCGGAGTCCGGGCTCACTATCGCTTCTTTGAATTTCGCAGATTCGTCGCTCTCAATGATCATCAGATCATGCGAACTTTCAATGATTATCAGGTTCAACTAATGACGAGAAATCACTCTCGGATTAGTAACTGATTCATTCATATCTGCGAACTTCAGGCTCTACAGGTGTAGATTCTACAGAAATCTGTAAATCCATCCGTTGCTCTCCCTCAACAGGTTGAGCAGCCACCTATATTTCTCGAATTATACTTTTACTCCCACTGTTCTTCTTGGAAAATAACTTCCCTTCTTAGAAAACAGAATGGACGTAAAAGTAACAAGCCAAGTTATTTCCCTAGGACAACCAGCGAAGTAGCACAACTACAAATATTCAGTAAAGACGAATTTGGATCGATTCCAATCCACATTTACGTGGTGTCTTTCAACTGATATTGGTGGAACTATTTCAGCGTAAACTTAGATATTTCTAGAGCGTTATTCTTAAAGAATATCATGGAAGATTCGTGTGACTCATCTTTAATCATTTCCATTAAGATCTGATTCTTTCTCACAGAAACACCTCTAGGTTTTCAGGAGAAATGAGCTGTGAAACGACTTCACACTCATTCAGATGATCACACCATCAATGACTTAAGTATTCTCACTCGAGATCTAATCCAGAGTCTCAATACTTCTGTCACTCAGATTCTATACTTCATTCTGGAACTCTTTCGACCATGTCAAAGAATTCCGACTTGTGTCTCATCAAATGAACACAGTCCTACTCACTGAGTTAATCAGTAGAGGCAATGAAGTACAGGAAGTTTTCTCTGGCATTACTGCTCATCGGACCACATACATGAGTATGTTCAATCTCCAATAAGCCTTTGGGCCTTTCTCTAGCTCGGCTAAGATAGGCCCCTTTGTCTTTTGGTCCAGTAAACAGAATTCAAGTCTTATAAGATATCCGATCAAATGAGCCCAATAGTGCATAACTATGGGATTTCTGAATCCGACTTACTCTATGTGACCAAGACTTTTATGCCAAGAAAAATCAGGTTTAATTCATCAGATTTAAACCAATTTGGTATTTATGTTACATTTAGGCACTCTTTGGTTTAAGATATAAAACCCATTCCTTGAATAGGGTGCTACAATTAATATTTCATTAAGATCAAAAGAACAAAACTTGTCTTTTATCAAAATGAAAACATTCAAATTCTTACAAGAAAATGAAAGACAACTCTGCTTAAAGCAGGTACATTGTAGCAATTACTTAATACAAAACCAAGCCTCGAAGGCATCTACAAGTGAAAATCCTACGGCTGAGGCAGCGTCCATAGCTCCTTCCAGACATGTAGATCCACTTGTCCTTCCTTCAACATTCTACTGTTGCTTAGGCTCTGCATATTATCACAAATATCAGTGCCACAACCAGTATCCAATACCTATAAGGTAGAACTTGAAGTAATAACATGAATACCTGAGGAAGTAGTCTCATACATCAACTTCAACTCCTCATCATCTTCCATGAATTTAATGCAATTTCTCTTCCAATGCCCTGTCTCCTTACAGTAGCAGCTCTTACCAACGTAAGAGGTATCTGACTCGGGCTCAGAAGACACACGCTTGCCATGATTCAAAATCTGGACAACTTTGCCTTCACCCTTGTCAGCTTTAGGTTTAGTAAACCTACCCTTCTCATTCATGAGATTATTCAGGGTCCTCTTCACGTTTGGCTCAACTGTCTTGAGCATATCATGCAGTTCAGTCAGCGTCTTCGTTAAGCCTTTCTTGATATAGTTCCTTCTGAACTTATCATAGCTTGACGGCAGTGACTGTTGAATGATCTCAGTTGCCAATTCTTGGCTAACTGGATAATCCAGTTTCCTCAGGTTATCAATGTAACCCATCATTTTACTGACATGAGGACTCACTGGATGATCATTTGGTAGCTTGCAGCTAGTGAGAGACTTAACCAACTGGTATCTCTCCACTCTTATCTGCTCCTGAAATTTCAATTTCAGGCTGCTGATCATCTCTATTGGCGACTCCATGTTCTCATATTGCTTCTGCAAGTCTGAGTCCATGGTAGCCAATATCAGACCACGCACATCTACCGCATCATTATAATGCTTATTCCAAGTATCATATACTGCATGAGAAGCATTGGACCCGATCCTTACGGGGAGAGCTCTCTCAAGGACATAGTCCTTTCTCTCTTGTCTGAGGACTAGCCTCAGGTTCCGCGACCAAGTCAAGAAGTTTGATCCGTTCAGCTTGTCCATCTCAAGGACAGACCGGATCGAGAAAGTGTTTTGATTGTTTGTGCTAGTCATAGCTGAAATATAAGATAAAAGGATTTTAGTTAATATGTTCAATATGATTAATCTTGTATTATACTTAATATGATTAATCACGCATTATATTCAATAACATAAGTTACCCTCAATAGAATATAATGATTCCAAGATCCACATATAACTAAGATCAAAGTGGGCCACTGGCCGTCACCCAACCTTAGCTTATATCGGTAAGCCCTTTGTCGGCTAATTATATCCGTGATATAACTCTTGGTTGTGAATCTGGGCCCGAGGCCCAATCCACTCTGATGTCTCAAGGCCCGGGACTCCCGATGGCCTAGTCAAGAAAACCAGACTATACAGTCATGTAATCATTAATGTCTGGGACTCCCAATGACATTTATGAATCACAAACCGTCTTATCCACGCAAAAGTAGACACCCTCACACTGTAAGGCCATGAATACAACTGAATGGGCTTCGACAGCTGACATAGCCTGGACAAGACATCCAACGCTTGATATTATTTGAGGTTCGTAGGTTTATTAAAATTTCATCCCAAAATAGAAGATTACTATTTTGGGAAACTTTCCATTTTGGGAAACCTACTAATTTTGGAAACTTTCTAAAATTGGAAACTTTCTAAAACCGGAAACTTTCTAACTTTAGAAATTTCTTAAAAATCCAAAACATGCAAATCTAGAAACTTCTATTTTAAGAAACTTTCTAATTTCAAAATTTCGGAAACTTTAATTTAAAATCGATTTTTTTTTATAATTATTTTATAAAAATAAGTTTTAAATTAATCTGATGAAAAGACTCAAATAATTGACCCAGTTGTTTTAACTTCTTGGCCCGAGGCCCAAGAATTGGTTCATGTCCAAGACATAACCCAATTGCCCAATTAAATGACATAACCGGTCTGGTTCATTAAAATTGGTCTTAACCAAAATTAATTACTACGATGACCACAATTGTCAACCGGTTATTTACTAAACCGGATTTTCTCAATTTAGTTGGTCCAACCAAATCAAATTAGAAAATCCTGGTTTAGGCACAAAATCCAATAATTATTTCGACATTGGATTTCTTATCCCGGTTTAACCAGAACTTAATAAATTTATTAAGTCTGTTTATTAAACCAAGACGATTAAAATTAATCAAGTTTTTAAACCGAGCCATTAACCGAACCGAAACGATTTGATCACGTGAACCGACCACGACCTAGCCGTGATCTTCACGCGATCCCGTTAGCCTTGAACCCTAGCACGCGTTCGATCCATGATCGAGACGGCTGCGGACGGGACGATCGTTCGGGACGGGACGCGCGATCGTCGAGCTCGGGTCGTGGCTTAACGCGATCGCCGAGCGATCGGGACAGCCGGGCCGTATGCGGGACGAGACGCGATCCATCGGGACGTGACGAGGCATGCGATCGGGACGATCCAGTCGGCTCTCGGTCACGATATTGGCGCGGGACGGTTGCTGGCTGAGACGCGATCGGGACGGATCACGCTCGCGATCGGGACGGCCAAGTGCCTCACGCGATCGGTCCAGCTTGTGATCGGTTCGACCACGCGACGCGATCCAACGATCGGTCCGTGCGTCTCACGATCCGGATGTGCGGTTCAAACCACAATCCGACGCAACCAATTCATATAGCTTGGTTTGCGATTTTCATTAGTTTGTTTAGGTTTCAATTCTTGTTTCTTAAGTGTTTTGCTCTTATCAGTAGATTGATTCAAAAACACCTCTTAAACAATCCTAAACATGATTCTAAACAAGAAAAACCACAGAACCAATAGCTCTGATACCACTGAAGGAATGTTTAGTGTTAATCCTGATTCAATTCATCAGATTAATAGATCCTAAACATGCCAGATCTAGGTTCTCTTGCTAGAAACTTAATGGATCTCACCTGTTACCTTTTTATGCAGCGGAATATGAAGAACAGGTCAGAGATCAGCAGAGCCACCAAGTGATAACTCCTCCAGAGGTTCACACACGCACACCAAGTAGGAAGAAGGCTGCTAGACCACGAGAAGGAGGCGCAGGGAGAGAGAGAGAAATCGCAGAGGGGGCTAGGGTTAATTGGGATTCAGACTTAAGTTTTAATTATAAAACTTGTCTAGTTCCTTTTGGGCTTTTGGGCCCAAATACCAATCTGATTAAATCCCTTAGATTTAATCAGACCCATTAATCTCTCTCTAAGTACGACAAATGCCTGGCACTTTTACCGTACTTCTGCTAAGCCGTTCCAACACATTTTCCTGTTAGCTTAGGCGTGTGACCCATATGGGATCATATAATAAAGGCAATAAGTCCAAGACTTATAGATCATGAGCGGACTCTAGCAAGCCATCATGACCCCCAGTATTATATGACTTATGTCTGATCATTGACATACTCTTACTTTCTAGAGACAGTACCGAGATTACTGGACACAATTCCAACAGTTTGCCACTTCTAGCTCCTGTTTAGACAGTTTAGGAACTTTAGGATACGGCACGGAGGGCTTATAGACTCGTCCTGGGACTGTTATAGGTCTCTGGTCACGTCTGTGTTCTGTGTCGACCGATGCACGATGTGTGTCGATCGACACAAGGCAATTTCGAGCAGTTTCATCAGACGTATCGGGACTGTGTCGATCGATGCTTGAGTTGTGTCGATCGATGCAAGTCTCAGACAGATATAATTCATCCAGAAAATCCGAGATTATGCTCTCTTCTTCTCCCAGCAAGTCAATCCCATCTCTTATGGTCACATCATTGATGTGCAGCTTCTGTTCAGCTCTCCTAGCTTCATTTTGCCTTTGTATTGTTTCAGCTATTTGTTGAACTCGGACATCCAGCTTCTTCACATGCGTGTTCAAAGATTCAAACTTTCCATTAAGATTTTCATGCATAGCATCCAGCTTTCTGTCGAAGTCCACAGCCGTCTTAATCTGATCCTCTAGCAGCTGCTCCATCATGGATTCTATCTTGCTCTCATAAGCATTAGCTGCAGGAGGTACCTGATAGGAGGATGATTCATAAGTCCTTTGATAGGAATTACCTCGCTGATTTCCATACCTGTTTCCTTGAAACCCAGAACCATTTATGTAGTTCATATCCTCTTCCTGTCTTTCCAGTAACTGCTCCATCATACTTATCAGCTTATCAGATTGCGTATTCTGAAGGGAAACATGCTGATATGACGAAGATTCATAATCCCTGGTGAATGAATAAGAACCATAGTCTCTACAGAATGAGTTATTCTGCTGATTTTCCAAGAACCGTTCCATCATTCCCATCATCTTACGCGCTGTGTCGATCGATGCAAAGTAGTGTCGATCGATGCAAGTGCGAAGATGTGACGATCGACACACATGACTGTGTCGATCGATGCAAAGCAATTACAGGCGTACCTGAAATGCAAAAAAAAAAAGAAGAAAAGAAAAAAAATTAGTAAACAAAAACAAAAACGAAAAACCTAGTCTAAACCCTAAGTTCAAATCTATCGTGGACTCAAAAGAGTCCCCGGCAACGGCGCCAAAAACTTGATAGGTCAAGAATTAATCCCTATACTAACTGCAAGTGCACAGTGATGTAGTTGTAGTACTTAGGGTATCGAATCCACAGGGACTCCGGTCAACGATAGATTAAGAACTGAAAAGAATAAACTAGGAGAAAGCAAATATGATGAGAAAGCAGTAAATCAGACAGCAGAAAGTAAACAAAGCGAGTTGTGAGCAAGGAAGCGAAGCGTTAAGTCTAGGGAGTTCTCAGGAAACCAGGAACACATGCAATCAATCAATCGGGATCTAATTAAGAGCTATTCTAGAACTCAATCACAAATATAGAATTAACCAATTGTCGTTGGGAGAATTCTCTAAGTCTAAGTGCAGCAATCCAAATTCCTTTGCAATTACTAATAGATTAAACCAGCTTTAATTCCAAGTTTGATATGTTCACAATCTAATTAAACCAAATTCCTTTGCGAGTAATCAAATTGCTCATCTAGGTTCTTTCTAGCTAATTAACCAACTGTCGTTGCATCAATCAACCTAACATCATAAATCTGGGTAGCTAATTCAGATTAAGCAGTAAGAACAATCCTAGATGAAGAACTAACAGATATGAATCCCTACATATTTATTAACCTATAATTCCATGAAATCCCTAATGAGAATCCCTAAACTTAACAGGTAATCTACTCAGACATGTTCATCGAAACAGAAGACATCATGAATAGAAAACCAAATATTATAAAACAGAATAAAGAACTGGGGTTCGAAATCAAGTCTCTTTCGAGAACAAGATCAGCCCCTCAACTCTCTCTGAAAGTAAAATAACGCGTAGCCTAAACAATGGCTTAAAAACCCTAATATAATGGTCTAAAGTCGGCTGGGGCTTCTTTGTAATTATAGAAACTTCTGGGCAAAGTTGCAATTTCCAATTATCTTCATTAAACGCTCGCGAGAAGTCTGTCACGATCTTGTGTCGTTCGATGCACGATGTGTGTCGATCGACATACATGTCTGATATGGGCAGTGAACTCTTCCTCTCGGCCAAATGCTCCAAATAGCTCTAGAATGCGCCATAATCTCCAATTCTGCTCCAAACGTGTCGAGACTTGTAAACATACTAAAAGGACTCCAAAACATAATAAAAGACTCGATAAATAAGATATATACCATGGCTAAAATCCCTAAAATCCATGGTATATCAACATGCTCTCGATTAAACTCGATCTATCTATCACATCTCTAACGCAATCTCCATACCATGGACCCACTATGCGAACTCGGTAACTTCCACGAGAACACTTAGCTACCCTATGGTAACTAAAACCTCCCACGACTCCTAGACGAAAACATAAAGTCCAACGACTAGGATACCATTCTCTGTCCATCGATACGCGGTGACTCGGGTTACCCCTAGATAACCAAAGCTTCCATGCAGTCTGGCCCTAGGGCGCAACCCCGTATTCTTCAGACCACAAACCTACCGGCGTCACTCAATAGGTTAACACCATAACCATAACCACTGCACGAAGGCACGTGTCCGATGAGGTAACTACCCGAGGATCCAATCGGGTCGGAAGTACCAGAACGCCGTCTCTAGACTTGCGGAATCTACGCACCCTATAGAGTCCTAATAACAGTAATGTAACCAAGCAGACTCACTGGGACTCTATCACGCAATACCAACAAGATCAAATAGAACTACCATCTCAATCCCCAATCTATCCTGCAAGTACTATCTTCAATCTTCACATCACCCAATCTTACTCGGTCCCGCACCAGAGTAAGTATCTACCAGTACAATATACTCGGCCCAACACCGAAGTAGATAAACAATCAAGCAATCAACAGTCTAGTCGGTCCAACACCGAAATAGATACACAGTCACACAATCAACAGTCTACTCGGCCCAACACCGAAGTAGATACACAATCACAAAATCAATAATCATAACACCACACCAATAGTTATTTAGGTTTATTAGTCTTTTAATATTTCCTTAACCTTTACTCATTCACTCCTTAACCTTTACTCATTTAATCCGTTACGTTGGGATTAGTGAATTACTTATCCCGTAGACGGTCCATCAATCACGCCACTTCTTTTATTTATCCCTTCCGACATATCTTTTAATAATTCCTCGATCTGTCGGTTTAGAGTTAGTAAGATTACTAACTCCCCGACATCTCATTATTCATTAACTTCCATTTATTATCCTTAACCCGACTAATTAACTCACCGTGTTATTATATTCTAAATGTGTTATGTCTTTTAACCGTATTTTAATCAACTCATACTCTTCTCTTCTTCTTCTCCTCCTCCTCCTCCTCCTCCTCCTCCTCCTCCTCCTCCTCCTCTCACGGTTCTCTCCTACTCTTCTCTCTTTTTCTTTTCTTTGTTGTGATGTGTAAAATGAGCAGCATTGGGCTCCCTTTTATAGCTGAAGATCAGCTTGCATGCATCACCAACAAGTGACACATGGAGTGTTAGGTGTCACTCCTCTCTTTCTGCTCCTCCTCCTCCTCCTCCTCCTCCTCCTCCTCCTCCTCCTCCTCCTCCTCCTCCTCTTCCTCTCACAGTTCTCTCCTACTCTTCTCTCTTTTTATTTTCTTTGTTGTGATGTGTAAAATGAGGAGCATTGGGCTCCCTTTTATAGCTGAAGATCAGCTTGCATGCATCACAACCAAGTGACACATGGAGTGCTAGGTGTCACTCCTCTCTTTCTGATTAGCCACGTTCACCCTCCAACAAACCAGAAATATTCTTATTCCCGAACTATCCCGATGCTTCGGTTTAACCGGTTTTACGTTTAATATTTTAAAAACTCCTTAGTTGATTATATAAATCCACCAAGCCTCATTTTCAGATTCTAGATGCTCTTATATGAATTTAGCAATTTGAATCACCTCAAACGGACACCCGTAGCTCCCGTTATGAATTTTAAAAGGTTTGTCGGTTTTATCGGTTTTCTTTCCCGTTAGTCCGAAAAACTTATCTACGGTCCCTTTCCACAATTCTTGGTCTTCTAAATGTTTTATTTACTTAAAAAGAATAACATTTGTCCCGTCTTAGCTAACTGTTCGCATTTTGATAAAATTACCAAAATGCCCCTTAAGTTCTCAAAATTACAAAACTGCCTCTGTTGACTTTTCTGCTGCCCGTTGACCATTTCTTTATACAAGGTATTACATTCTTCCCCACTTACAGGAATTCGGTCACCGAATTCTCCGTTACTAACTTACTTTTAATTGGAACTGAACTCTGTAAGTCTCCGTCTCTCAATCTAATCCAACTCCGCTTCGCTGCTTACGCTCTGATCTCAAGGTGAACCCACTCTGATCTCAAGGTGAACCCGCTCTTCCGATGCATACTACCTTCCGAACCACTGGTTTGCAAAAAACTTCTCTACACCGATCTGCTCTCTAATTGCATATTCATTGCTCTTGACTGCACGACTCCACCATGAGTCTTGTTTCCATCTGCGCCAGATGATACTGCTTGAACTCTGAATCAACAGTAACTACACTCCCGATGCTCAACTGATTCTTGAAACATGGTTTTGCTCCAACTCCCATCACATTGACATCTTAAATTTCCCCCGCGATATGGCTTGAATCTCGACCAATCCCAACTTCTTCATTTGATTGCTTCGTTGATTCTGTCTCTAATTACCAAATCCACCACTTCTGACTGAATTGCTATACTCCCCTTCATGCATTTCGTCTACGCCGATCAATACTCCAGGCAACCCACTTTGTCTTGGCTTCTCCGATCATGCAATAATAACTCGTCCTCCATTCTCGTCGCTTAACTTGTTTCCAATGATTACTACCTCGACCGATATTATGTTCATATCGATTCTCTTCCTTCCATCTAAACCGCCATACTCATGCACGCCTCGAACTTCCTCGATCACTGATCTCCACGCTTCACTGACTCCAAAACTGTTCTTCCCACTGATATCCTCGAATGGACTCCTCCAATGCCTTTGATGCTTTTGAATCCCTTTGCTAACTCATCAAACTCATCCGTCTTGATTTCTTCTGCCACTGATACCCAAACTATTTTCTGAATCCATACTGACCTTCTTGCAGGATCGGGTCAAACTGCTTCCTGAAATAACATCTCGTCTCTCGGGTTCGGGTTCGGTCTCGTGTCCTCGTCAAATCGTCCATCAAGTCCTACATCAACAACCTCAACAACACTGGAACGGTTAGAACTTTCTAACTTACTTCCCGATCTCACTTCCTTGTAGAGATATTGGTATTTAGCCACGTACTCAACGGTTACACGTGGCTAATTAGCAATATCTTACAATTCCGCTCAATCTCAAATAAGCTTCCTATAAAAACTGCTTTATCAATTATGAGCTTAGGTCCTTCTAATAGATTCTATACCTTTCCAACTATCCACAAGTTTAACCGATAACTTATCATCTCGTCTACACAAAACTAATGGTGTAACACTTACTCAAACGTCAGATCAATCCAAGCGATTCGCTAACCAAATTCCAGGAACTATTTTCTACCAACCTGTGAGATCGGAGATTCACACCAAGGATTTGTAATCGTGGATTTGGACTTTTGGATATAAAGATGATATAGATTTCCTATGAATCAAAGACTTTATTGAAATTGATCGTCGAGATAGAACAAACACAATCGAATAGAGAGTACAAAGTATGATAATCGAGCTATCTAGTCGAAGTGTTCTTGATTAGGGTTGGAATGTCTTGAATGAATCGCCACTTCTTCTTTAAATAGTCCTTGACTTCGTTCTCTCTGTTCCAATCTTTCGGCCTCGCCGTGATAACGATCTCCGAGATTCGCGGGAATCGGTTGAACCGACGAAGACCAGGTCTTTCTACCTTTACGTCGTCTTCTATCGAGCTCGAGCTCGGTCGCCTCTTATTATGGCGTCTTGTGGGCTTTGGCCAGATCGTAGTCGCATGGGCCTAGAATGGATGACGGTCGAGCTCTTTGTCTTTGACTATGGATCGGGCTCATGATTATGGGCCCTTGTCTTATTTGTTAATGGGCCGGATTTCCTAGAGGGAAATCCAGCACCAACAACAGCCCCCCAGCCCATTAATTTTGACGAGTCGAGGTTAATGGGCGGTGGACGTCCTCGGGAAGACGCGCGTGCCTTGGGTGTTGAAAAACCTAATGATTACTTTTTCCCCGTCCGTAGATCTTGTTTTGATCGAACGGTCGAGATCTAGCGCGTGGATCAAACTGACTTGTTCGTGGCGCGTTTGATAGCTATGGCATATATTCGTTAAGAGGACCTCATCTTCTATCGTCGATCTGATCGATGTATAACGGCTGAGATTTGAGGATCACGAAGGGTCTTTTCGAACTCAATCCTTTGCTGATGTGACCTGGCCGTCGCGTGTTCGTGACCATCGATCTCGAATCAACGGTTAAGATAGGGGAAAGCGAGGAGTCCCAACCGTCTCGATCTTCTCGTAATTATTACGAGTTCAGAATCGTACGGTCGAGATTTTACACGATTCCCACTACAGATAATTCTTCATATCATCGAAGGTAACTTCTACCTTCTCATTTGTGTCTTATTTCAGTCTTGCTCCGGTTTTTCTTTCGTATTTCCTTCGTCGTTAGAAACTTTTTTCTAGGAACTTTCTTTTTTCTCGGTACATCTTTTCTCATGGCTTTGAGAGATGCGATGGGAGCAAGCACGAGCGCGGCGGCGGGATCATTTGGCCTGCATCCACCATCCGTTTTGACCGCAAATCATATTCAACTGTTACGAACGCAGTGCCGGATTCCGCCGGAAGTAGAGATAGTCATTCCGTCGCCGGCAGTCTCGCCGAAGACCGTCGTGGAAGGCTACTGCTGTGCCTCCTATGCGTACTTTGAAAAGTGCGGGCTCTTCTTCCCTATTCCCCGCCTAATTTCTTTGGTACTGGCCCAACTCCAGTTGGCGTTTCATCAGATGACGCCGAACTTCGTCCGGTATGTGATCGGACTCGGAGTCAGGGCCGCAGAAGAGGGAATAGAGTTCGGGCCCGAAGAGCTTATGCGAGTTTTCTCGGTAAAGCACAATACTCGCTTCCCGGGAACGTACTATCTCTCTCCTCGTTTCAGGCGGATCCTCGACGATATTCCAACGAGGGATGTATGGAAGGACCGGTACTTCTTCTTTAGGATAACCCACCATTCGGTCAGAGAGTTCGACTACTCAGTTATCCTGTCTCGGTGGACTTCCAGTGTTGGTAAGATTCGAGGTTTAATGCTCGATCCCTTTTCGTTATCGGGTTGTTCCTTACTTGTTTTGGTTTTTATTGTAGAGGCTCCCGAATCGCTTGCTATCAATTCCGATTACGGAGACTTTGATAGCCCAACTAAGAAGGGGCACTGTTAATTGGGGAAGCTTTACATTAGAGCGTGTGCAAGCTTCTCTAAGGATTGGCCCTGAGCGGGCTCTGCTGGATCGACCTAAGGTTCCCCAAAACCTGTCACTTCCTCCCGTGCTTTCCCGGGCTCCCGCGGCTCGAGTTATTCAGCCTCCGCTTCGTCTTGCCGAGCGGGCAGGAGAAAGTGAGTTGTCTGGTTGCGAAGCTTTGTTTATCGTCATTATGATTTGTCTGATTCGCTTGTTTTTTTTTACTTTATAGCTCGACCTCTTCTAGATGATAGCTCGACTACTAGCACCCCTCCTCACGAGAAAATGTCTCGTAGAGTAAGTAGTCGCCAGAACGGGAAAGATCCGGTCGAACTAGTTGACAAGATAGAGGCGGGTGACCTGAGTAACGCTATTCTCTTCGCCCTTGGTCGGGCCCCTCCTCCTCCTCCGGCTTGTCCCCCTCCTCCCACTCAGACCCTGCTCCCTCTGACGACGGGCCCAGAGGAAACGATTGCGGAGGTCGCAAACGCGTCTCCTCCTCTGGTCGAACGGGAGGTGGTTTTGTCCCAATCCGGAGAGATCGTTCTATGCGACCCTCGCCCGGCTGGCTCTGGGGGGGGGGGTAGATCGTCGGAGCCGAGGAGGGTCTCCCCCTCCCTCGCCGAAGCATCGTAGGGTAGACGCGGGAGGAAGTCCGGGAGGATCGGACCAGGAGATGGGAGGAAGGCGTACTTCCTCCAGTTCCGTTGGGACTTTTGACTGGTGTTTCAGGCATCAAAAAGAGTGTCCGATTGCGGACGACCCAGAAGGCGCGGTTATCGGGGAATGGTTCTCAGTAACGCATATACTGAGATGATGGCTGTTTTTGGGAAGGTGAGACATTTTGCCTCGACTCCCTTTTATTTGGAGTGTTAACTTTTCTTCTCTCTTTTCGCTAACTCGACGTCATTCGCAGGCTCTGGAGGCCGTGAATATGTATGCGGCTCGGTCTGAGAACGAGATGTTGGATGCTCAGACCTATGAGCTCGAGTCCGCTCGGGAAGCTGCAACTCAGATGAACGCCGAACTCCAGGAAGCTTTGGCTAGGGAGGAGCGTTTGAAGAAGAAGGTCGCAGACCACGTTGTCGCGGAGGCCACGATTGCGCAGCTCGAGAAGAGGGAAGAGAAGTTGTGTTATCAGCTTGGTGCTGCTGAAGCTCAGGTTATGGTTGTCGAGGAGTCGAGCCGAGCCGCGGTTCGTAGGTCTCGAAAGGAGCTCAATGAAAAGTACCTTGTGATTCTGGCCGGGATCAAGGAGAAAGCCGAGAAGAGGAAGATCGAGACCAGCGCCGAAATTCGTCTTCAAGAAACTTTGGCCAACATTGAACTTATCGCCGAGATCACAGCCGGAGAGGTGGACATGACCCAGGAGGTTCTTAAGTTGGCTGAGTAGGAGCGAATCGCCGCCGCGGAGATGGAGGCCGCAATAGTCTCCGACTTTAGCATAGGTAAGCTTGCCTTGCCTGCGATGTTGGAAGATTCGGTGGCTATGGCGGATCCTCCGTCTGCCCCTCCGACTGGGACCGGTTCGAGGGTACTCGAGGACGTCAAATCCCGGCTTGAAGAAGAGACGGGCGGCGAGGCGGAGACTTCCCACTTTGCTGCTTTTTGAACATATTGTTGTCGTTGCCCGAGAGGGCTTTTAATTTCTTTTTTCGTACTCTGGTTGCCCAAGGGGGCTTTTATGTTTTTGGTGTTGCCCTTAGTGGGCTGTTTTTTATGAACTCGAGGACATCGTGTCCTCTCTTTTATGAATTGCTTTCAAGGATTCCATGCCTTAGCGTAGAATCGACTGTTTAATGTCATGGCATAGAATGGGCCGTTATGACGGCTCGAACCTCTGAAGAGGGGTCGAATAAATAATTTGGCTTGAATTGCCTTAGGGGGTTCTTTACGAACTTTTAGGTCGATTGTATTTGAGCTCGAGATCTTCCTCAGGATTTTGTTCGAGGTACAACTCTTTCAAGATGTAAGGTTGGAGCTTGGCGTTGAATTGAAATGAAGTACTTTTAAGTATACGATGAATCGAAGTAGACTTACATAGATTCATTTTGAGTATATGCGGAGGTCGTTTTGCGTGAACAACTGTCTCGTTTTATCTGTCTTGATGTAGACTCGACCTCATTGTTTTGCTTAAGGGGAGGGGGTATCCCCCAATTCTTCTAATCTGTATAAGGTTTGAAGAATTTTGAGTATTTTGAAGGACCATTTCAGATCTTTCTAGTTTGAAGGGACCGTTTCAGGTCGCTTATTTTGGGACGACTATTTCAGTTCGCTCGATTTGAAGGGACCGTTTCAGGTCGCTTAGATTTGAAGAGATAATTTCATATTGCTTATATTAGAACGGACCGTTTCAGGTCGTTTGATTTCAAAGGGATAATTTCATATCATTTGTTTTTGAAGAGATAATTTTATATCTCTTTAATTTTTATATAATCGGTAATTAAAATCGCTGGTCCGGTTCAGTCGGTACAAATCGGTTAAAATCGGCCAACTCGGTTCAAATCGGCCAACTCGGTTCAAATCGGCCAACTCGGTTCAAATCGGTCAACTCGGTTCAAATCGGCCAACTCGGTAGAAATCGGTTAAAATCGGCCAACTCAGTTAAAATCGGCCAACTCGGTGTTATTAAAATGCTGTCGTTTTAATAATAGAAAAACAAAATAAAAAAATATTGATGTCATTGTAGATGACAAAGATGACTACAATGTAAGAGAATGGTTAACGAAGCGGTCAAGTGAGAGAGAAGAAGGGCTTGATGATGAAGACGTAGGTGCTGTGGATCTTGAGTCTGATGAAGAGCATGACATTACTAGAGCGTAGGGATATTGAATTTGAAGATGATAGTGAGCACGTGGTGAACATGGATTAGCTTGGGGAAGAAGAAATTGTTGCTTCTTAAGATTGTTGAATTTTTAGAATACGGTTTACCTTTGTTTTTAACTTTGATTTGGAATTAGATTTTGAATTGGATTGTTTGGATTTTGGAATTATCTTATTCAGTATCTGACATTTTATTTTTTTAAAAAATATGTTTTATGAAATTATTACAAATGTTTTAACACACACATATATATTTATATATATATATATATATATATATGTATAATCATTAAAAAATTATGTTTTATGAAATTATTACAAATGTTTTAACACATACATATATATATATATATATATATATGTATAATCATTAAAAAATCATTAACGCCTAAGCCCCGATTAGGCCCCGCTTAGGCGCTTTAGGCACTAGGCCCGTCCCAATGCCTAAGTACCGCCTAGCGATTTTTTGAACACTGCTTCTTATCGAGGCATTTGAGGTATGGTCCAGAGAGACTTCTTTTAAAAAGTTCTCCTTGTGTGACGCAGTACCTGGCACTCTGTGCTTTGAGTTTTCGTGCTTCCCATTTGTCGTCAGGGACTTCGCCGTTCGTTATGTACCGAATAATTGGAGTTCTCCAATCTTTTCCATTGTCCGGCTCGGATCCCTGACTAATGGATGCAGTTTGGATTGGTCCATCAGGAACGTTCGCGACGTACACGGCGTTTCTTTGGTCGAGATCATCATCGATCTCGACGATGTCGCGAGCAGTATCCTGATGCAGTCCCTTGTGTTCGACGTCGTCCTTTTTGGTAGGTTCATCCTCTTTCAAGGATAGAGCTTTCAGGGCTATGTCGATACTTGGTTTTTCGATTCCCTCGACTGGTATGATCCTTTTGAGGTTAGGATCTGATGTCGATGCCAACGCAAACAGGGCGTCGGCTGCAGTGTTTTCCCCTCGCGGGATCCGTGTTAGATCAAAGAATTCGATCTAGTTGGCGAGGGTATGGACTACTCGCATGTATGCTTCCATACGTTCATCTTTGGCCTCGTAGTCGCCATGATATTGGCTCGTGACCAATTGGGAATCACTGAAAGCGTCTACTTCCCGAGCTCCTATCGCTATTACTAGTCTGAGCACGGCTAGTAACGCTTTGTATTCTTCTTCGTTATTCGATGCGGCGAAGCCCAGTCTGAATGACTGTTCTAATACTTCTCCCGTGGGGGAGACTAGTTTTACTCCGACCCCGGATCCTTGCCTCGAGGAAGCTCCATCGACGTGGAGTTTCTATCTCTTGGCGAAGGCTGGGTCGAGTTCGATGGTTGGAGGGAGTTCAATTATGAAGTTAGCCAGTACTTGCACTTTTAAGCACGTCCGAGCCTTAAACTAGATGTCGTACTTGCTAAGTTCGATAGCCCATTTGACCAGTCGACCTGACTGGCTTGGACTGTGAAGGATGGTTCTCAGCGGTTGAGAAGTCATCACTATGATTGAGTGCGATTGGAAGTATGGTCGGAGTTTCCGAGCCGATGTGACCAGCGCTAAAGCGAGTTTTCCATGGCGGGGTATCTGGTTTCAGCATTGATTAAGGTCTTACTGATGTAATACACCGGCCGTTGTTCATTTTGTTCCTCGCGAACCAGGACTCCACTTACTGCTTCCGTAGAGACAACTAGGTAGAGGTAGAGGGGTTCCCCTTCTACTGGTTTCGCCAGTATAGGTGGTTCGCTTAGATAAGACTTGAGCTGGGTGAAAGCTTCTTCACACTTTTTGTCTTAAAGGAACTTCTTGTTTTCTTTGAGTAAGTGGTAGAAGGGTAGACATTTATCAGTCGATCTCGAGATGAAGAGGTTCAAAGCAGCTATTTTGCCAGTCAGACGTTGGACTTCTCGCGTTGTTTTGGGAGATTTCATCTCCATAAATGTCGCGATCTGTTTAGGATTCGCTTCGATCCCTCTTTCGGTTACTAAGTAACCAAGGAATTCTCCTGATGGGACCCCGAATGTGCACTTCGCTAGGTTGAGTTTCATCCCGTATTTATTGAGAATGATGAAACATTCTTTTAGTTGGGGGATATGATCCTCATACCTAGAAGATTTGACCAGCATATTGTCGATGTAGACTTCTGATATATCATGGTTTTTACCGGTTTTATGCCATGATATAAGTATGTTTTAGTGTCTTTTGGTGTTCCTTTAGAGTCTTTTGCAGGTTTTATTAGGTACACGCACGTTTGGAGCTAATGTGGTGATTATGGAGCTTATCGGAGTGATTTGGAGATTTGGTCCGAGAGAGAGAACTCACTGTCCAGTTTTGGGATCTGCGTCGATCGTTGCACACCTGCAACGGTCGATGCAAGGCGCGAATGGGCCAGACTCGGCGGTTTAATGAAGAATGCCAATATTGCAGAAGTACCCATAAGTTCCAGATATTTACACAGAAGCCCAATTCGTGTTTAAGCTATTTAATTAGGTTTTTTAGATCAGATTTTAGATACGCTTACACATTGATTCATAATTAAGAGTAGAGAGTTTTTTTAGCGCTTTAGGGGCTGATCCTGATCTCGAAAGAGAGAGGATTTCGAACCCCAGTTCTTTATTTGATTTTATAATATTTGGTTTTGTATTCATGATGTTTTCTGTTTCGATGATTATGTGTGAGTAGATTACCTGTTAAGTTTATGGATTCTCATTAGGGATTTCATGGAATTATAGGTTGATAGATCTGTAGGGATTCATATCTGTTAGTTCTTCATCTAGGATTGTTCTTACTGCTTGATCTGAATTAGCTACCCAGATTTATGATGTTAGGTTGATTGATACAACGACAGTTGGTTAATTAGCTAGAAAGAACCTAGATGAGCAATTTAATTACTCGCAAAGGAATTTGGTTTAATTAGATTGTGAACATATCGAACTTGGAATTAAAGCTGGTTTAATCTGTTAGTAATTGCAAAGGAATTTGGATTGCTGCACTTAGACTTAGAGAATTCTCGCAACGACAGTTGGTTAATTCTACATCTGTGTTTGAGTTCTCGAATAGTTCTTAATTAGATCCCGATTGATTGATTAGTTTATGTTCCTGATTTCCTGAGAACTCCCTAGACTTAACGATCGTCACTAGGCGATTCTGAGATTGAATCGATCGTTGCACTGATAGCATCGATCGTTGCTTGACGATTACAGACAGTTTATGCAGACGCGTGAAACTAGAAGTAATCAAAACTTGAACCTCGTTAATCTCGGACTTGAAGAACTTGGACGACTAGAGAGGACTAACAGAAGAGAAAGAAGAGCAAGGATGGTACATGAACGTTTGATCCTGATACAAGATGCTAATGGTATCCTGAGGGACCGAGATAACAATCCGCACAATGCTGTTGGGCAGAGGATTGATGCTGAGGGACGTGTGATCGCTGAGGTTGAGGAACCTGAACCACAGCCGCAGGCGCAAGGCCAAGGACAGAACCAAGGTAGACAGATGGTTGTCCATGAGAGGACTTTAGCTGACTACAACAGACCGGATGAGTTTCATGACAACCGGTCAGCTCTAGTGATTCCTGGTTTTGAGAGGAACGATTTTGAGATCAAAACCATCTACTACTCGCTGATGAGACATAATGCTTTCCATGGTTACCCATCGGAGCAGCCTATGGATCACATTGATCAGTTTGAGGATATAATCACTGGCATGAAGTATGATGGAGTTTGCCAGGATTATCTGTTTCTCAAGCTCTTTCCGCACAGTCTCACTGGAGACGCTGCTGCATGGATAAAGCAACTGCCACCTGGGCAGTTTACTACTTGGGATGCCCTGAAGAGTGAGTTTCTGAGACACTTCTACGATGATGCGCGCTCAGATCAGTCCAGACAGGACATTCTGACATTCTCCCAAGGCCCTGTGGAGCCTTTAAAAGCTGTCTGGATGAGATTCAAGAAGTACCAGCGTGACTGCCCACACCATGGATTCACTGAAGTCACATTGCTAGGTATCTTCTTCAGAGGCATAGATCTTCCATATCAGTCTGCGCTGGATAACTCCAGCAATGCAAACTTTAACACCAGGACTTCTGCACAAGCTAAGCAGTTGATTGAGAACTTAGCAAGCAGCAACAGTTGCAAGACTACTGATGAGAGGAGGAAGAGATCTGGTGGAAAGGAAGAGAATTTGGAGATTGCTGATATTAGATCTAAGCTGGACACAGTTTGTAATCTCCTAGCTGGTAAGAAAGCTGTCCACTTTGCCCAACATGTTGAGGTAATTCAGACTGAGGAGGACACTCAGGAAGAAGATGTGAATTACATAGGAGGATCTGGATTCCAAGGTAATAGATTTGGTAATCAGCAGGGAAACAGGTTCTTCAATGGAGGACAGAAGAGTGCTTTCAACAGCAACTCCTCTGGCTTTGGACAGACTAGTGGTTTTCAGAAACCTTTTGGAAAAGGTAATCAGAGAACCTATGGATCATCTTCTTACCAAGCGCCTCCTGTAGCCACTGCTCATGAGAGTAAATTGGAGGCAATGATGGAACCGCTACTGGAAAGTCAGACCAAGATTGTTGTGGACTGCAATAAGAAGTTGGATGCTGTCTATGAGGATCTCAATGGGAAGTTTGAGTCTCTGAACACTCATGTGAAGCAGTTGGATACTCAGGTGAGTCAGATTTCTAGTTCTGTTAAAGGAAAAGGAGTAGCAGAAACTCATATTAAGGCCTGGTCAGTGTACATTGATGATGGATCACACCTGGGTGAAGGATTTGAGCTAAACACAGGTGAGTTGGTAGAAGAGGCTGAATTTTCGGATTTTGAGGAAAATCTCTCCGGTAGAAACTGTGAAAACAGTGATGCATCGATCGATGCACCATTAGCGTCGGTCGTTGCAGGTCGTGAACAGATAGACTCGCAGGATTCTGAAGGCATTGATGCAGATTTAGAGCTTGATCGCTTATTCCCTGGAGTATCCGAGATTACTCAGCAGGAGATTTATGCACAATCCATTAGATTATATCCCTCAGTGTCTGAAGTAATTAAGCAAGAGATTGAAGAGCTTAAGCAGCTGGAAGAGATTGGTGAAGAGTTGGAAGAAATTCCATCATCTGATGATCCACCTTATCACCCATGTGTGCAGAGGTACTTGAATAAGATGTTGCCTTTGGATGAAGAGCTGAAAGATTGGGTGATTGTGGTCCCTCAACAGATAAGTGATGTGCTGTTAACCAAGGTTCCCAAGAAGCTAGCTGATCCTGGGATTTTTGTGCTAAGTTGTTCTATCTTCGAGGATAGTTTTAGACGTTCTCTGTGTGATCTAGGAGCTGCTGGAAGTCTTATGCCATACTCTGTGGCAGAAAAGTTGGGTATGATGGATTTTAGACCCACTATGACCTCTCTTGTCCTAGCTGATCAGTCTATAAGGGTTCCAGAAGGACTCCTTGAGGACATCCCAGTGAGAGTTGGAAACTACTTAGTTCCAACAGACTTCTTAGTGCTGAAATATGACAGTGATCCTGATGATGCGTTGATACTGGGTAGACAATTCTTGGCTACAGCTGGAGCGGTGATAGATGTTAGACACAGTCTGATAGATTTCCATCTGGGAGATGATCCGCTGCACTTTAAGATGGACAAGCTGCGCAAGCCACCGATAGATGGGCAGACCTTCACCATTATGGATGGAGATAAAGAGTAGTCTGGTCATACTACGGTTTTGGATCCTGGGGAGCAGTTTACTCCTTCTTTTCTTGGACGCGTTCATTCTGATACAGCTTACTCTCCGCCTTGGATGAGGAGACTTGCACAGAGACAATCAAAGTCTCTATCAGGATCTCACGGTGCCTGATTCTTGTTCGTCCGGTCAAGCTAATGACCTTAAACAAGCGCTGAGTGGGAGGCAACCCACTGTTAGGTTTTAGTATTTTTTTTTCATTTTTTTGGTGTTTTTCTTAAGATTTCACGTTTTTGTTTGTTTTTGCTAAGTTTCAGATACAGAACTCGAGTCTGGAGATGTGCAACGATCGTTGCTTCATTGCACCGGTCGTTGCAAGGAGATTTTGACGAGGAGATGGGATCGCATTGTGACGATCGTTGCGGTCCTGTGCAACGGTCGTTGTAATTGGTTTAATTGCAAAATTAAGGTACGTACGCTAAACCGGAATCAATCTGGTTCAAACAGCAACGGTCGTTGCACCCACGATCGAGGTAAATGCCTTAAACCCTTCTCTCCTCTTTTCTTCTCCATTTCGCCGTCCGTACAACCGAGAATCTTCACTCCTAAATCTCTCAATTCTTCATCATTTCTTGTGATTCAAAGCTTAAATCTACTTGTTTTAACATCCCCTAGCTATTTCTATAACCCATTTGCAAAGATTCCAAGGTATGAGCTCTCATTTTCATGATTTTCGGAATTGGTTTTAGGGTTTAGAAATTAGGGATTTTTAGCTTGAGATTGATGATTCTGTGCTGATATAACTTGATTTAGGTTGTTTAGTGATGGGTTGTTGCTGATTGAGTGGTTCTTGAACAAATTTGGAAACGATTTTGGGATTTCGTTGTCGGCTGTGTTTTCGCCTAGCAACGACCGTATCACGCTCCACCACCAGAGTGGTTCCACCGAGAATCACCGCACCTGGTGCAACGGTCGTTGCTCTGCAATTTCACAGGGAGCTTCTGCCATGACTTACATTGTTTAATTTCTTCTTACAGATGCCTCCACGACCGTCCCGTAAATGCAGAGCCACCGCCTCAGCTACTACCGTACATCACGCTCCACCACCAGAGTGGTTCCCCCGAGAATCACCGCATCCCGAGCCTTATGTGAGAGTTGGACAGGCAATAGCACCGCCTTGGCCTAGAGCAGATCAGACAGAGATCCCGTCAGCCAGAGTGTGGCCAGAGGACATTGCTGAGTTCCTCAAGACTGACACGTTTACAGAGAGACCACCGCTTGATCACTGGGACGATTATGACACGTTGTTGTAAAACGGTTGGTGCGGCATAACGCTTAAACCAACCAAGTTTGCAGACTTCTCTACTTGCAAGAGTCTGGGCATTGCTGATCAGGTTCTTGAGCTATGTAACGGCATTGGTCTAGGGACAATGCCTATGCAGCCTTACGACTTGTACCCTGAGTTGGTTAGACAGCTGCTAGCCACTTGCAGAGTGGTTTACCCGGATCCAGACAACAGGAGTGCTACAGGAGGTATATTTACCTTCATGTGCTTAGGAGCCAGGTATCGGATTCCTCTTCTAGATATCTGCAGGATTTATGGGTTCAGCACTGAGCCGAGACGTATTGGCATGAGTCTTGAGTGGGATATGAAGGAGGCTCAGTTTTTCTGGGAGTGTATTGGCAGTGGTCGATACAACTCGAGGACTACACCAGTGAAGCAGGTTAGACATCCTGTTCTGAGATACGTCTTGCGTATTTTGTGTTGGAATTTGTTGTGCAAGCTTGAGATGGAGATGTTGTTCATTGGGCTGAGGGACCAGTTTGAGGGTTCTGGTTTGAGAGATCCCACTAAGAGACTCAACTTGGGAGCTGTTTTCACTCAGCACTTATGCAACCTGCAGAAGAAGCCATTTGATGGCGTGGACACTGAGACAGTCGGGAGCCTGCTTACTCCCATTTTCATGCATTGCAGGATTCCCTTAAAGGGTACAGCGTGTAACACTTCCAGGGAGTTCCTTTATTTCAGCCACCTGCAGAGCGCTACATGGCTCAAGGAGGGGCGCATATGGGTTTACTACGACCCTGCCACTGCGAAGCATGGTATAGATCTTCCTGCTGCAGATCATACACGGATTTATACGCTGGATGCCTTGACATTCCGGCCACCTCAGAGAGATTGGCGCAGTGTACCTTCTATGGCTCATCCGCTGGGAGAGCCTTCTACACGAGCTTCATCTTCCTCTGCACCTCCTGCACCTGCTGCTGCCCCTGTTGATGACATTGGCCCTTTTCCTGTCCCTGCAGTTCCTTTAGGAGAGATGTCTAAGGCTGAGTGGAGAGAGCGTAATGATGGGATACTGAAGACCATTTGGGAGTGGATGCGTGGCTGCACTTGCAGGAGACAGCCACAGGTTCATCAGCCCGTCCCTGACAGTCGACGCAGACAGCGTTCTCCTGAGGATTCCGGCGGTACTGATCCAAATGCTGGGATAGATGATGATAGCGAGTGAGCGTAGTCTCCATTTTATTCGGTTCTGTACTCTGTTATCTTTTTTTGTTTTTCTTTGCACTTTTTCTTTTTGATTTTTAGGATGCTATTGTTTATGGATGTTGTGCTTGATTTGATACAACAGTTGCTTTGATTTTACTCTGTTTTCTGTGTTTTCAGCTTGCAGGATCGAAATTTGATAGATTCCAACGGACTAACCTGCTAACTTGCTGACTGATCGAGTATTCGCAGTGCGTCGATCGACACACATTGTGTCGATCGTCACAACACGGTCGAAATCGCATTGCAGCGGTCGTTGCAGTCCTGAGCAACGATCGACCATACACGAAAAATCGCCTAGCAACGGTCGATGCACCTAGTGAAACGATCGATGCCTGAGCGACAGAGGTAAAAATCAGACAGAACTCAACACGTCCATTAACATATTTTTTTTTCTTTCTTTTTACCAATCCTTCGCTTGACACTACTGGGGACAATGTGTCTTAAGTGTGGGGGAGGTGCTACTGACTCCTGTTTTTTGTTTTCTTAAGAGTCAGTCAGTTTTTCAAATTTTGTTTTATTGAGTCAAAACAAGTTTAAGTAGGAAACAATGAATTTTTGAGAAGATTAACAACACTTGTAGGAACTTAAGTAACCATTGGGATGAAGTTGCAGGATCTATCTATGACTATTAGAAAACCCAGACACGGATCAACCTACTGAGGACACCCACATCACTTCAGATATCAGAGGATCCTTTTACTGATTTCAAACTTAATACTGACTTAGTTTTCTCACCTAAGGGCTTGGTATACTTTGTGTCGGATTCCCTTGTTAGTTCTGACACAGCCTGTAAACCTGTCCTATTTGGTTCCCTTCTCCCCTTCCATAAAAAAAAAGATAATAAACTGAGGATGAGTTAGTAACTCCGAAGTGGTCATGGGAGTGGTAGCTACAACTATCATATCCTGTGCATCCATAGAATGTGTCCAAAGTACACCCCTTAACGGGAAGAGCACTGATAAAATAAAATAAAATGATACCCAATGGGGAAAAATCAGAATGCTAAGGAAGGGAAAAGAGAAGAAAGGGACTAGTTAAAGATAGTATGGTGGTCTAGAGCTGATAAGGTAAGAGTCCACGTGCCTTTGATCGATACTCCTTAGGTGAGACCGCACTTAAATACTTGCAGTAGTCAGTAGGGAGAATTTGAATGCGTGAATGTGATTGTGGAGTTTACTTAGGACAGTTGCTAAGTGTGGGGGAAGTATATGTTGGTCTTGATATCTTGTGATTGATTCTTTCAGTGGTTTACTAAGGGGAATTTGAGTGTTGTTGCTTCTAGGATGAAAAGAGTTTCTGAAGAGTTTTCAAACCTCTTCACCATGTTTTAGTTCTCTGTTTTGCTTGAGGGCAAGCAAAGGCTAAGTGTGGGGGAGTTGATATATCATGGTTTTTACCGGTTTTATGCCATAATATAAGTATGTTTTAGTGTCTTTTGGTGTTCCTTTAGAGTCTTTTGCAGGTTTTATTAGGTACACGCACGTTTGGAGCTAATGTGGTGATTATGGAGCTTATCAGAGTGATTTGGAGATTTGGTCCGAGAGAGAGAACTCACTGTCCAGTTTTGGGATCTGCGTCAATCGTTGCACACCTGCAACAGTCGATGCAAGGCGCGAATGGGCCAGACTCGGCGGTTTAATGAAGAATGCCAATATTGCAGAAGTGCCCAGAAGTTCCAGATATTTACACAGAAGCCCAATTCGTGTTTTAGCTATTTAATTAGGTTTTTTAGATCAGATTTTAGATACGCTTACACATTGATTCATAATTAAGAGTAGAGAGTTTTTTTAGAGCTTTTGGGGCTGATCTGATACTGTACTACACCTTTATTTTGGAGAATATTTCGAACCCCTTTACTTATTTAATCTCTTTTATGATATCTAATTATTCATTGATTATGATTACATCTTCTATGTCTGAGTAGATTCATAGTTAGGTTTAGGGTTTCTCACATAGGATTTCATGACTTGCTAGACTTGTTTAATTCAGGTAAGGATTCATAACTTTATCTGTTCTTCGATCTAAGTTGCGTTTAATGCTAGTTCTAACCTGATCAATTAGAATCTAGATCTTAGGTTGATAAATACGACACAAAAGTGTGGTTTAGAATCTGAACTATTTAGGTTGAGCAATTAAATTACTCGCAAAGGAATTTGGTTTAGTTTAATTGTGAACATATCGAACTTGGAATTAATGCTGGTTTAATCTGTTAGTAATTGCAAAGGAATTTGGATTGCTGCACTTAGACTTATAGAATTCTCGCAACGACAGTTGGTTAATTCTATATCCGTGATTTGAGTTCTAGAACTGTGCTTAATTAGATCCTGACTGAATAATTCTCTGCTTGTCTGATTTCCTGAGAACGCCCTAGACTTAGCGCCCTTAATTAACTGCTTTCACAACCGATAATCTTGCTACTAGTTTACTTTCTCGCATTGCTTTTAGTTACTTCACATTGCTTTCATCTTGGTTTAAATCTCTACAGTTCTTAATCTATCGAAACCGGAGTCTCCGTGGATTCGATACCTTATATACTACGATTGCATAACTGTGCACTTGCAGTAGAATAGGATAAAACTATACCCCTCTCAACTTCCATGGTTTTACCCAGGAGTCCTGAAAACATCTTGTTGACGAGGCGTTGGTAAGTTGCTCCTGCATTTTTAGTCCGAAAGGCATGACTTTGTAGCAGTACGTGCCTCGATCAGTTATGAACGAAGTCTTTTCTTGGTCCTTGGGGTTCATTAGTATTTGGTTGTACCCCGAGAAGGCATCCATGAAGGACAGTAGTTGATTTCCGGCGGTGGCTTCGACCAGCCGGTCGATGTGTGGGAGTGGGAAGCTGTCTTTTGGACATGCTTTGTTGAGGTCTGTAAAGTCTACGCAGACTCTCCACTTCCCATTCTTTTTCTTTACCACTACGGGGTTCGCAAGCCAGTCGGGGTACTTGACCTCTCTGATCGATCCGATTTTCAGTAATCGATCGACCTCGTCGTTGACGGCTTGGGCTCGTTCCGGGCCAAGTTTTCGACGTTTTTGTCTTACGGGTTTATAATTTGGGTCGACATTCAGCTCGTGGCTGGTTACGTCGATGTTGATCCCTTTAGTGTCTGCTGAGGACCAGACAAAGGAGTCGACGTTCTGTTTAAGAAAAGAGATCAATTCATTTTTAACTGGCTCCGATAGATCAATTCCGATGCCGACAACTCTTTTCGGGATGAGCGTCGACGATCTCGGAGTCGTTGAACTCCATCTTTTTGAATGCGTCGTAAAAGAGGACATCCACCGAACTTCCTGTGTCGATCATTATCCTCGAGAGTTCTACATCTCCAAATACTAGACAAACGAGGAGAGCATCGTCGTGTGGTTTGTCAAGATTGTTTGTCTCGCTCTCGTGGAAAGTGATTTTATGGTCTGGACCTAACATTGGGATTTTCTCCCTTTTGTCGGTCTCGACTCTTCTTTGAAGAGCTTTGATTGAATTGACCGAGTCTCGGCATAGCTTGGAGCCACCGAAGATAAAGTCAACTCGTTTAGGGGGTATGGCCCGTACACCCCCCCCCCCCGCAGAGACGAGGGAGATTGATTCGTGAGCGTAAACTCTTAATAGGAGCTGGAGGCGGGGATAGCGCCGAGCCTCCTGGGGTGCCACACATGAAGGAATCGTTTAGTGTTTCCTGGTTCAATTCATCAGATTAATTGATCCTACTAAACATGCCAGATCTAGGTTCTCTTGCTAGAATCATAAAGGATCTCACCTAATACCTGTTTATGCAGCGGAAGGAGAGGTATTGTCTGAGATCAGCAGAACCACCAAGAGATAGTTACTCCAAAGGCTCACACACGCACGCACAGGAAATTGGCTGCTAGACCGAAGAGGAGGGAGGCCGCAGAGAGAGAGAGAGAGTTGGCGCAGAGGAGGCACAGAAAAATAAGGGCTAGGTCAAGTTTTTAATTAAAAAACCCTTGTCCAGTCTTGTTGGGCCTTTTGGGCCCAATTCCCAGTCTGATTAAATCCCTTAGATTTAATCAGGCCCTTTAATCTCTCTCTTAGTACAGTAAATGCCTAGCACTTTTACCGTACTTTTGCTAAACCGTTCCTTCGTATTTTCCCGTTAGCTTAGGCGTGTGACCCATATGGGATCATATAATAAAGGCAATAAATCCGAGATTTATAGATCGTGAGCGGACTCTAGCAAGCCATCATGACCCCCAGTATTATATGACTTATGTCTGATCATTGACATACTCTTACTTTCTAGAGACAGTACAGAGATTACTGGACATAATTCCAACAATCTCCCACTTGAACTGGAATCTCTGTATTCATAATCCTTTTGTCTCAATATCTCGATTAGTCATAAGGCAAGATTAGTGTCATCCTTATAAAGTCTAATCTTGTTCATCGGACTCTGATTTGATACTGACAATCCAAACGACTCGGGACAGTCCGTTTGAGCATGGCCATGCATTTTCCAGTATTCAAATCTCCGATTGGCCTAGAGATATTCACTCCATTTATATTGGAGGGACAAATCCCGTCTTGTTCCATCACTGTAAACTACTCACTTCATAATACACCCAAACAAGGTCCTTATAACTATCGCTTAACGACAGCATTAGACAATGATCAAAGTGCATTAGTTCATGTGCAGTCACATGCATGCGAACTCAGGTCTAAGGACTATACTCTATAGTCGTAGTAAGAATCTCTTATGACACAGATATAAATATCCTGAAGAGTTCTTATAATCGGGTCATGTCCGGTCGTATGTACCCAACATACACCTATGTACTGACTTTGATGCCGCGCATCTATGACACACTGAGACTTTGTCATAAGTCACATACCAATCTAGTCTCACACGGTTGTTGGTGTTCCAATTTCAACAACCTTCGACTAGGGACAGGATGATATAAGCCATCTATCAAATATAGGGTCTCATGATCAAGCTAAATGACTTTGATAACTCAAGATCAAGTCACTTACTTCGATGACCTATAAAATGGTTCATATCATTTTGGAACGATTATTTCATCACAGTTAAAATAATCTTGAAATAATAATTTCAATAAACATCATAAAATGTTTTACAAGAACATATCAATAACTAAATAAAGCCCTTTACTAACTCCCACTGAAATTTAGACTACATCTTAATTTCACTTATCCTACAGCAACAGTCCGTGACTCGTGCTTAGGCCTAAGGAGTGGCTTTGTTAATAGATTAGCAACGTTCTCTTTCGTTGAAACTTGCTGATCTACTTAACATCTCTTTC
This sequence comes from Orychophragmus violaceus, assembly GCA_030180135.1. NCBI lineage: Eukaryota > Viridiplantae > Streptophyta > Magnoliopsida > Brassicales > Brassicaceae > Orychophragmus > Orychophragmus violaceus. The sequence goes on from CM058239.1 coordinate 100,908,732, forward strand.
ATTTATCTCACGGAATAGGTTATACCTACCCTCAAGGTGTTTGGACCTCTGATGTGCAGCTAGTCTCATCTATGCTGGGAATCACATCAAGTTCAGTGACGGACTCTTCTTTCCAAACTACCTCTTTCGCCGCTTCCCAAGCTGCGAAATGTTCAGCTTAAGTCATGGAGTCAGCAACAGTGCCTTGCACTTCCAGATAGACACAAGATATAACCGGACTGTGACCGGAAATCATCTTTGTCCGTTGGAAACTTGCCTTTCAGACTCTTCCGACTCGTAGCACCTCACTTTCTCCGTAAATCAAGAACTTATCCTAAGTATTTTACAAATACTTGAGAATATTCATTACGTGTATCCAGTGATTCTTTGCTGGATTTGACTGGTCTTTACTTGTCTTGCTTAACATTAAAGCAACATCAAAACAAGTACGTGTCATGGCATACATGATAGATCCAATTGCCGATGCATTTGGAATCTCATCCATGCATTCAAGCTCAGTAGTTATCGTAGGACACTGTTTCTTGCTTAACGTAATGCCATGTGACATTGGCATAAAACCCTTCTTGGATTGCTGAAAACGTGTAGGACTTTGTCAATTTAAGAATCCTGACATTGTCTTACCAGCTCTTTTGGATCTCTATCTTTAGATCCAAAGTCCAAGAATATACGTGGCTTTACCCATGTCAATCATTAAAAACAACTCCCAAGCCAGTCCTTTGCCGACTGCAGCATTTGGGACGTTATTTCCGAGAATCAGTATGTCATCGACATACAATATGAGAAATGCAACATCGCTCCCACTTATCTATTAGTAAACGCACAGTTCCATTTCGTTCCTGTTCAGGTCAAAACCTTGACTACTTCAACAGAACGAAGATTCCAACTCCGATATGTTTGCTTCCATCCATGAATGGATCGATGAAGCTAACTTACACAAAGTGTAATTTTTCGGAGTCCGGGCTCACTTTCGCTTATTTGAATTTCGCAGATTCGTCGCTTTCAATGATCATCAGATCATGCGAACTTTCAATGATCATCAGGTTCAACTAATGACGAGAAATCACTCTCGAATTAGTGACTGATTCATTCATGTCTGCGAACTTCAGGCTCTACAGGTGTAGATTCTACAGAATTCTGTAAATCCATCTGTTGCTCTCCCTCAACAGGTTGAGCAGCCACCTGTATTTATCGAATTTCTTCGAGTCATACTTTTACTCCCACTGTTCTTCCTGGAAAGTAACTTCCCTTCTTGAAAACAGAATGGACGTAAAAGATAACAAGCCTTGGTTTCCCTAGGACAACCAGCGAAGTAGCTTAACTACAAATACTCAGAAAAGACGAATTTGGATCGATTCCAATCCACATTTACGTGGTGTCTTTCAACTGATATTGGTGGAACTATTTCAGCGTAAACTTAGATATTTCTAGAGCGTTATTCTTCAAGAATATCATGGAAGATTCGTGTGACTCATCTTTAATCATTTCTTATAAGATCTGATTCTTTCTCACAGAAATACCTCAAGGTTTTCAGGAGAATTGAGCTGTGAAACGACTTCACACTCATTCAGATGATCACACCATCAATGACTCAAGTATTCTCACTCGTGATTCAGAGTCTTAATACTTCTGTCACTCAGATTCTATACCTCATTCTGGAATTCTTTCGACCATGTCAAAGAATTCCGACTTGTGTCTCATCAAATGAACACAGTCTTACTCACTGAATTAATCAGTAGAAACAATGAAGTACAGGAAATTTTTCTCTGGCATTACTGCTCATCGGACCACATACATGAGTATGTTCAATCTCCAATAAGCCTTTGGGCCTTTCTCTAGCTCGGCTAAGATAGGCCCCTTTGTCTTTTGGTCCAGTAAACAGAATTCAAGTCTCATAAGATATCCGATCAAATGAGCCCAATAGTGCATAACTATGGGATTTCTGAATCCGACTTACTCTATGTGACCAAGACTTTTATGCCAAGAAAAATCAGGTTTAATTCATCAGATTTAAACCAATTTGGTATTTATGTTACATTTAGGCACTCTTTGGTTTAAGATATAAAACCCATTCCTTGAATAGGGTGCTACAATTAATATTTCATTAAGATCAAAAGAACAAAAACTTGTCTTTTATCAAAATGAAAAACATTCAAATTCTTACAAGAAAATGAAAAACAACTCTACTTAAGAAGGTACATTGTAGCAATTACTTAATAAAACCAAGCCTCAAAGGCATCTACAGGTGAAAACCCTACGGCTGAGGCAGCATCCATAGCTCCTTCCAGACATGCAGTTCCACTTGCCCTTCCTTCAACGTTCTACTGTTGCTCAGGCTCTGCATATTACAACAAATATCAGTGCCACAACCAGTATCCAATACCTATAAGGTAGAACTTTGAAGTAATAACATGAATACCTGAGGAAGTAGTCTCATACATCAACTTTAACTCCTCATAATCTTCCATGAATTTAATGCAATTTCTCTTCCAATGCCCAGTCTCTTTACAGTAGCAGCACTTACCAACGTAAGAGGTATCTGACTCGGGCTCAGAAGACACACGCTTGCCATGATTCAAAATCTGGACAACTTTGTCTTCACCCTTGTCAGCATTAGGTTTAGTAAACCTACCCTTCTCATTCATGAGATTGTACAGGGTACTCTTCACGTTTGGCTCAACTGTCTTGAGCATATCATGCAGTTCAGTCAGCGTCTTCGTTAAGCCTTTCTTGATATAGTTCCTTCTGAACTTATCATAGCTTGACGGCAGTGACTGCAGAATGATCTCAGTTGCCAATTCTTGGCTAACTGGATAATCCAGTTTCCTCAGGTTATCAATGTAACCCATCATTTTACTGACATGAGGACTCACTGGATGATCATTTGGTAGCTTGCAGCTAGTGAGAGACTTAACCAACTGGTATCTCTCCACTCTTACCTGCTCCTGAAATTTCAATTTCAGGCTGCTGATCATCTCTATTGGCGACTCCATGTTCTCATATTGCTTCCGCAAGTCTGAGTCCATGGTAGCCAATATCAGACCACGCACATCTACCGCATCATTATAATGCTTATTCCAAGCATCATATACTGCATGGGAGGCATTGGACCCGATCCTCACGGGGAGAGCTCTCTCAAGGACATAGTCCTTTCTCTCCTGCCTGAGGACTAGCCTCAGGTTCCGCGACCAAGTCAAGAAATTTGATCCGTTCAGCTTGTCCATCTCAAGGATAAACCGGATCGAGAAAGTGTTTTGATTGTTTGTGCTAGTCATAGCTGAAATATAAGATAAAAGGATTTTAGTTAATATGTTCAATATGATTAATCTCGCATTATAGTTAATATGATTAATCTCTCATTATATTCAATAACATCAGTTACCCTCAATAGAATATAATGATTCCAAGATCCACATATAACTAAGATCAAAGTGGGCCACTGGCCGTCACCCAACCTTAGCTTATATCGGTAAGCCCTATCTCGGCTAATTATATCCGTGATATAACTCTTGGTTGTGAATCTGGGCCCGAGGCCCAATCCACTCTGATGTCTCAAGGCCCGGGACTCCCGATGGCCTAGTCAAGAAAACCAGACTATACAGTCATGTAATCACTAATGTCTGGGACTCCCAATGACATTTATGAATCACAAACCGTCTTACCCACGCAAAAGTAGACACCCTCACACTGTAAGGCCATGAGTACAATTGAATGGGCTTCGACAGCTGACATAGACTGGACAAGACATCCAACGCTTGATATTGTTTGAGGTTTGTAGGTTTATTAAAATTTCATCCCAAAATAGAAGATTACTATTTTGGGAAACTTTCCCTTTTGGGAAACCTACTAATTTTGGAAACTTTCTAAAATTGGAAACTTCCTAAAATTGGAAACTTTCTAAAATTGGAAACTTCCTAAAATTGGAAACTTTCTAAATATAGAAATTTCCTAAAATCCAAAACATGCAAATCTAGAAACTTCTATTCTAAGAAACTTTCTAATTTCAGTTTTTGGAAAACAGATTAATTTAAAATCAATTTTAATTTTATATAAATAAATTTTAAATTAAATCTGAAGAAAAGACTCAAATAATTGGCCCAATTGTTTTAACTTCTTGGCCCGAGGCCCAAGAATTGGTCCATGTCCAAGACATAACCCAATTGCCCAATTAAATGACATAACCGGTCTGGTTCATTAAAATTGGTCTAACCAAAATTAATTACTACGATGACCACAATTGTCAACCGGTTATTTACTAAACCGGATTTTCTCAATTTATTTGGTCCAACCAAATCAAATTAGAAAACCACTGGTTTAGGCACTAAATCCAATTTTACGACTTTGGATTTCTTATCACGGTTTAACCAGAACTTAATAAATTTTATTAAGTCTGTTTATTAAACCGTGACGTTTAAGTTTTAATTGATTTAAACCAAACCAGCATAAGTCAAACCGAACCGACCATTAGGTCACGTGAACCGAACCGTGATGCAAGCTTCACGCGATCAAGGAATGATCGGGACAGCCGCAACCACGCGATCGGGACGAGCCTCTTCGGCTCTCGGTCACGACATCGGTGCAGGACGGGACGCGGGACGCGTGATCGGACGGGCTTCGGGTCGAGGCGCGACGAGAGCTGGACGCGATCGCATCGATCCATGCCATCGATCCGTGATCGATACATGCGATCGGCTCGGCCGATCGATTCATCACTCGTCGCGGTTTACCACCCGATCGATCCACTCGGCTCTCGATCACGCGGGACGCGAGATGGCTCGGGACGCGGGAGAGGCAGGACGCAATCGGTCCATCTCTCGCGATCCATCTTGCCGATCGGTCCGACGTATACCGATCCATGATCGGATGACGCGACGCGACTCGATCCGGACGTGTGATCCTTTGGCGATCAACACTCCGACGCATACCAATTCAATATAGATTGGATCATGCGATTTCATTTAGTTTAGGTTTTAATTCTTTGTTTCTTAAGTGTTTTTCTTATCAATAGATTGATTCAAACACTTCTAAACAACCTAAACATGATTCTAAACAAGAAATCCTAACAGAACCAATGGCTCTGATACCACTGAAGGAATCGTTTAGTGTTTCCTGGTTCAATTCATCAGATTAATTGATCCTACTAAACATGCCAGATCTAGGTTCTCTTGCTAGAATCATAAAGGATCTCACCTAATACCTGTTTATGCAGCGGAAGGAGAGGTATTGTCTGAGATCAGCAGAACCACCAAGAGATAGTTCCTCCAAAGGCTCACACACGCACGCACAGGAAATTGGCTGCTAGACCGAAGAGGAGGGAGGCCGCAGAGAGAGAGAGAGTTGGCGCAGAGGAGGCACAGAAAAATAAGGGCTAGGTCAAGTTTTTAATTAAAAAACCCTTGTCCAGTCTTGTTGGGCCTTTTGGGCCCAATTCCCAGTCTGATTAAATCCCTTAGATTTAATCAGGCCCTTTAATCTCTCTCTTAGTACAGTAAATGCCTAGCACTTTTACCGTACTTTTGCTAAACCGTTCCTTCGTATTTTCCCGTTAGCTTAGGCGTGTGACCCATATGGGATCATATAATAAAGGCAATAAATCCGAGATTTATAGATCGTGAGCGGACTCTAGCAAGCCATCATGACCCCCAGTATTATATGACTTATGTCTGATCATTGACATACTCTTACTTTCTAGAGACAGTACAGAGATTACTGGACATAATTCCAACAACACAAGCTGAGTTCGCCGAGAATGACTTCGACTCGCTTTCGCGACCCTTGAGGGAGGGCTTCAAGAGATTCCGGCTCCTTAGACCGTTCTCGTTTGTTCTGAGAAGGCTTTTTGGTGTTCGACTCTTTGGTCTGTTTACTTTCCTTTTCGTCAGATGGAGTTTCTCCTCGACTTCTGATTCTTGTTTGTTTTCGGACTCTCGTTTTTGAGCCTCGGCTTTAGCTCGAGTATAGCACTCTTCAGTCGAGTGTCCTTTTTTTGTTGTGAAAGTCACAGAATTTATCCTTGTCGAACTCGAATTTATTCGAGCTCTTCGGGCTGTCGACTGCATTAACGTTTCCTGATTTACGGGAATCCTTTTTTGAGTTCGAGTTCTGTGATCCCGACGAGTTCTTTTCCTTTCGGTGCTTTTCTCTGAGGGCCGTGGTTTCGTTCTCGAGGCGAGCAAAGGCCGATGCGCGATGAAGGGCGTCATCGAGTGTTTGAGGTTCGCGGACTGTTATTTCCTCGAGGAATCTGGTCGAGTACCACAGTCCACGTCTCAGTGCTTCTATAGCTACTTCGTCTCGTGGGTTCACGATTTTGTACTTTATTTCCTTAAATCGGTCAATGTACGAGCGAAGTGTCTCGTCGGGTTTTTGAGAGACGCCAAATAAAGCAGCCTCAGTAGTCTTTTCCTCGATAAAGACGGATTATTGTTTGAGGAAAGCCGTCATGAACTGGGTGAAATTATCGATGGATCTCTCTTTCAGTCCGGCGAACCATTCTAGGGCAGAGCCCGATAGGTTTTCGGCGAAGAGTCTGCAGAAAGCCGGCTCTCTCTCCTCGTCAGCGAGGTATACCCTCGACATTGCTAGTCAGAATGCCCTGATATGGGCTTTCGGATCTGATTTGCCAGAAAATTCTGAAAATTTCGTTTTCTTGATTTCCCGGATTCTTGCGATGGCGATCCAGCCTTTGAATGGCGTCTGTCGCGTTTATTCGATCACTCGATCGATGTCAGGTGCCGCGCTCATTGCCATGTGAACTTTCGAGCTCCGACTCGCCTGTTATAGGCGTGAACTGTGCTTGTGCCTGATTCGACGTTTGTTCCGGAAAAACCGGGTCGAGAAGATCGATTGTTGGAATCGGTCTTGTCTGGTCGATCTGTGGCGTTTGGAATTATATCGTATTTGATCCGTTAAGATGTCCCGAGCTCGAGGCGAAAGCAAAGCCTCCTAGTTGCCTCGGTCGGACATTGGAGTTACTTAGGAAAGGTGGTGGTCCGGGTAATGGTCGGTTTCCGGTCGGATCTGTGACCATAGAACTTGAACCGAATGGAGTCGGTGTCGCAATAGGGGTCGTTATAGGGCGGAAGCCGCTATTTGACGTGCTAGCGAAATTTCCCGACGTTCCCGGGGGTGTTACCACCTAGGAGAAGTCCAAGCGTGTTCGCGGTGGAGGACTTATGGGGTGTCGCGGATCGCGCATTGATCTACCTTCCTGGTTTTGGCTAGCGAGCTCTTCAAGATGGGCGTTAATGCGCCGTTCCTGTTCATCGAGCTGCGCGGCCAGAGAACGATTTTCGATCTCTTGGGCCCGTGCGTTTGCCTCGTTGCTTCTCGTTCGGTTTACCAACAGGTTCAACATTGAACGGATTTCAGCGAGGTCGTCTGGGCTTTGTCGCTGTTGAGCAGAAGGCAGCGGTGAGTTAGGCCTGAGCGTTCCAGATTTGCCTCCTGGAGCAGGGGCGGAAGTTGAATCGTTTCTCATACATACCTAGTTCCTCCTCGGATCGTTAGTTCCTGATAAAACATTTGTCGGAGTCAGGCTCATCGCGATCGTTTGAGCGACTGAGCTGGCTGGTGCCAAAGTCGTGGAGACTGAGGCAGAGCTCGTTAACACGCCATCGGTCTGACCCATTGTTCTTACCCCTTCGGTGTTCTAAGGAACGTCGTCGACCGTTTGAGGGTGGTCGACTGGTGGAGTGGCGCTGAGAGAGCCAGATTGGTCGGGATTCATCTCGATCTATCGGATCTAAGATCTGATTCTTAAGACAGGAAAAACTATAGATAGTCCCCACAGTCGGCGCCAAATGTGAGATCGGAGATTCACACCAAGGATTTGTAATCGTGGATTTGGACTTTTAGATATAAAGATGATATAGATTTCCTATGAATCAAAGACTTTATTGAGATTGATCGTCGAGATAGAAAAAATACAATCGAATAGAGAGTACAAAGTATGATAATCGAGCTATCTAGTCGAAGTGTTCTTGATTAGGGTTGGAATGTCTTGAATGAATTGCCACTTCTTCTTTAAATAGTCCTTGACTTCGTTCTCTCTATTCCGATCTTTCGGCCTCGCCGTGATAACGATCTCCGAGATTCGAAGGAATCGGTTGAACCGACGAAGACCAGGTCGTTCTACCTTTACGTCGTCTCCTATCGAGCTCGAGCTCGGTCGCCTCTTATTCCGGCGTCTTTTGGGCTTTGGCCAGATCGTAGTCGCATGGGCCTAGAATGGATGACGGTCGAGCTCTTTGTCTTTGACTATGGATCGGGCTCATGATTATGGGCCCTTGTTTTATTTGTTAATGGGCCGGATTTCCTAGAGGGAAATCTAGCACCAACACAACCTAGCGAATCAAACAATTCAAAGATGCTCACCACTCATCTAACAACTGCACGAGATGATTAATGCACCGAATCTAAATTATCAATCTAACGATTTAAACATATGCAATGCTAGCAACCTATCGATCAAATGAATGCAGTACTACTAAACCAAATCAACCCATGAGCAATGCAATGATACCATCAAAGGCTCTAGGAACCTAACGATCAATCAAATGCAATGCTTCAAAATCAAAAACTACCAACCTAGCGAGCAATCAAAGCATCAATTAATTCAACATTCTAACACCCTAGGAAGGCAATCAATCACACACAATCAATCAATCAAGCAAATCGGCAATTGCAGTCGTCTCTCTGGGTTCCGATGGAAACCGTCTGCTCGGACCATCATTTGTTTTCTCATCGTAACTACATTGCATTCACAACCATCATGAGTATGCAATATATCCACTCCGCTACCGAAATACTCAACATCCACTATGTAAACAAAACTTCTATTCACCACATAGAGTTTTAAATGCATATGTCTGTCGGAATCTACATACTAGCGGTTCCAATCCGTCCTACAAGAAACACCGATTCACACAACTGAATCGTCAGAGACGAACGCAAGCCGATAAACACACATCAAATAGTGAGTTAGAGCCTTTACTTACCTGGGCCTAATCTAAACTCTCCAACATGAGCAGTACAACTCATGTGGATCCTAACCGACAGGTGCGCCAGGAGGATGGAATGAGTGTGGCGGTAGTGGCGGAGCGACGCGGTCTCGATCATGATAGGAAAGGAGCAAAATGTTCATCTCGGTCGCAAATATGACAAGTCGGAATCTGTGTCAATGCAGCGGTGGTTGATATGCTCGGCCAAACAACCGACACCGAGTAAAAATGAAAGACATGTGGCACCACATGCAAGGAACGAAGGGTCCAATGCGTCGGACTGGTGGTCGAATAACAGGTGGTGGTAGCTCCTATATCCTGAGAATGTACTTGATGGCCATGTCATCGGGGATGAAGATCGGCGGTGCGCGCTACTAACTATGGTAATCCAGATGTAATCGTATAATAAGGCGGCTATGGAATGGATGGAACGGTAACGGGCTCGGCACCGGTAATCACATACTCCGGAATAAGCTGCAAAATATGGGAACACTCCGCAAGCTAGAAGTATGGACATGGATTAGCTGCAGTATATCCAATGGATTCAAGGTCATCCATGCTGATGCCGCTCATCTTGTCGTCGCACCCACACACACACACCAATCCTCCTAGGACAACCCTGCCGTGTGACTGCAACAAAACACCAGACGATTAGCACAATTCTCATAAAATACCCATTTCCCCGGAGACGGACGCGACTCGGATTCCTAATGGTTGCATTGGCGACACATTTTGACTCGATAAAACATTGAAAATGTTGAAAATCCGGAATTTTTGAATCCATGACGAACCAAGCTCTGATACCACCTTTTGTAACGCCCCCTTCCCATATTCCGCTGACCGACGAGCTGACCGGCCAACAATCAAACAAGAACATGACCGATCGAACTCGAGTAGTCATACGAGAAGAGTTTGTCACAATACGAAAGCCAGAGATAGTCCGGTTTGAGACAAAGGCTCGGACCAAAGCACCTATGACTTTGTTTACCTCGTTTCCACGATACGAGGCTTTTCAACCCGTATCACTTCCACAAATTGTGTTCGGTTCGGACTAAACCGTATATCAGGGAAGTATTATTTTTTTATTACTTTAAAAATATAAATCTTATTAATAACAATATACGGTTTCAATACAAATCATTTAACCGGGCCCATAAAATCTGAAACCGAAAGTAAAGTCAAAATGCGTAACAATTGATACCCAATGCCAACACAAGACTACTCCGAGTGTCCTACGCATCCGCCGAGCTATGCCAAACCTGAAAAACACAAAATAGTCTAATGAGCAATCTAAGATTACCCAGTGAGACGGCTCTCAACTAAAGGCTGCTAACAATCTAATAATCCAGCCCAAACCCAAAACAACAATCAAGTACAAATAGCTGGTCACGTGCTACCAAGACGTGACGAGCTCCACAACACACAAACATTCAAATAACAACACAACAAAACAAAAGTAACCAAGGGAATTGAGAACACTGCGGCACATGCTCTCGATTAAACTCGATCTATCTATCGCATCTCTAACGCAATCTCCACACCATGGGCCCACTATGCGAACTCGGTAACTAAAACCTCCCACGACTCCTAGACGAAAACACAAAGTCCAACGACTAGGAAACCGTTCTCTGTCCATCGATACGCGGTGACTCGGGTTACCCCTAGATAACCAAAGCTTCCATGCAGTCTGGCCCTAGGATGCGACCCCGTATTCTCCGGACCACACACCTACCGGCGTCAATCAGTAGGTTAACACCAAACCATAACCACTGCCCAAAGGCACGTGTCCGATCAGGTAACTACCTGAGGATCCAATTGGGTCGGAAGTACCGGAACGCCATCTCTAGACTTGCGGGATCTAACGCACCCTATAGATTCCTAATAACAGTAATGTAACCAAGCAGACTCATTGGGACTCTATCACGAAATACCAACAAGGTCAAATAGAAATACCATCTCAATCCCCAGTCTATCCCACAAGTACTATCTTCAATATTCACATCACCCAAACTTACTCAGTCCCGCACCAGAGTAAGTATCTACCAGTACAGTCTACTCGCCCAACACCGAAGTAGATAAACAATCAAGCAATCAACAGTCTACTCGGTCCAACACAGAAGTAGATAAACAATCAAGTAATAAACAGTCTACTCGGCCTAACACCGAAATAGATACACAATCACACAACCAACAGTCTACTCGGCCCAACACCAAAGTAGATACACAATCACACAATCAATAATCACAACACCACACCAATAGTTATTTAGGTTTATTAGTATTTTAATATGTCCTTAATCTTTACTCATTCACACCTTAACCTTTACTCATTTAATCTGGTACCTTGTGATTAGTGGATTACTAATCCCGTAGACAGCCCATCAATCACACCACTTATTTTTTTATCCCTTCCTACGTATATTTTAATAAGTCGTCGATCTGTCGGTTTAGAGTTAGTAAGATTACTAACTCCCCGACATCTCATTATTAATTAACTTCCATTTATTATCCTTAACCCGACTAATTAACTCACCGCGTTATTATATTCTAAGTGTGTTATGTCTTTTAACCGTATTTTAATCAACTCATAATTTTCCGTATATAGATTCTTTTAGGTACGTTTTTAAATACTTATATATGCATATACATCCTAGCATGCCGTTCTATATGTATACATCAACCAATCAAGCAATCAACGAACTATCAATCACTTAATGCAACACCCAATCAAGCAATCAACGAACTATTAACGTTTACGGATATAAGCTAACTAGCATGCATCTCTTAACCTAACCTTTTAATTAATTAACCGAGTTATTAATCAACCTAGCCGTTCTAACCAATTCAATCAATCGGGTATGCAACCTAAACTACGGTTTATCAATTCCGGATATATATGATTCTAACTAAATGCAACACACATTTAGCCAAATCACAGTGTTATTATGATGACGGACGAATGGATTGGCGGACTAGTGGAACAACGAGACCCGGCATAAACCCGATGCTAACCCGAACCTTCCCCGGACCTCCGTTGCTTTGAACCGGCCTTGACCCGCACTTGACCGTACCATTGAGATTGGTGATTCTGATCGAGCCTCCGGACCATCCTCATCTTCTCTCTCTCCTCCGGCTCTCTCTTTCTTCTTCTCCTTCAAGCTTCATCTTCTCTCTCTCCTATGATTCTCTTGTTGGAATTATATTCATAATCCTTTTGTCTCAATATCTCGATTAGTCATAAGGCAAGATTAGTGTCATCCTTATAAAGCCTAATCTTGTTTATCGGACTCTGATTTGATACTGACAATCCAAACGACTCGGGAAAGTCCGTTTGAGCATGGCCATGCATTTTCCAGTATTCAAATCTCCGATTGGCCTAGAGATATTCACTCCATTTATATTGGAGGGACAAATCCCGTCTTGTTCCATCACTGTAAACTACTCATTTCATAATACACCCAAACAAGGTCCTTATAACTATCGCTTAACGACAGCATTAGACAATGATCAAAGCGCATTAGTTCATGTGCAGTCACATGCATGCGAACTCAGGTCTAAGGACTATACTCTATAGTCGTAGTAAGAATCTCTTATGACACAGATATAAATATCCTGAAGAGTTCTTATAATCGGGTCTTGTCCGGTCGTATGTACCCTACATACACCTATGTACTGACTTTGATGCCGCGCATCTATGACACACTGAGACTTTGTCATAAGTCACATATCAATCTAGTCTCACACGGTTGTTGGTGTTCCAATTTCAACAACCTTCGACTAGGGACATGATGATATAAGCCATCTATCAAATATAGGGTCTCATGATCAAGCTAAATGACTTTGATAACTCAAGATCAAGTCACTTACTTCGATGACCTATAAAATGGTTCATATCATTTTGGAACGATTATTTCATCACAGTTAAAATAATCTTGAAATAATAATTTCATTAAACATAAGAAAATGTTTTACAAGAACATATCAATAACTAAATAAAGCCCTCAAACTCCCACTCAAATTTAGATTACATTTCAATGTCTCTAATGCCTACAGCTTCAGTCAGGAACTCGAGCTTAGGCCTTGGGAGTGGCTTTGTCAACGGATCAGCGACGTTATCATCTGTCTGAACTCGGCTGATCTTGACTTCCTTTCTATTAATGATGTCACGTATCAAGTGAAATCTTCTTAGAACATGCTTGGATTTCTGGTGTGATCTTGGTTCCTTTGCCTGAGCAATAGCACCATTGTTATCACAAAACAGTGCCAGAGGCTCAGCTGCATTTGGTATCACACCTAGTTCAATAATGAACTTTCGGATCCAAACAGCTTCCTTCGCAGCTTCTGAAGCGGCGATATATTCAGCTTCTGTAGTGGAATCAGCAACGGTGTCTTGCTTGGAGCTTCTCCAACTGATTGCACCGCCATTCAGACAAAAGATATAACCGGACTGTGACCGGAAATCATCTTGGTCTGTCTGGAAACTTGCGTCCGTGAATCCACTGACTTTAAGCACATCACTTCCACCGTATACCAAGAACTTGTCCTTAGTATGTCTTAGATACTTCAGGATATTCTTGACGGCAATCCAATGGTTTTCACCTGGATTTGACTGGTATCTACTCGTCATGCTCAATGCATAAGCAACATCAGGACGAGTACATATCATGGCATACATGATAGATCCTATTGCAGATGCATAAGGAATATTCTTCATGCGCTCAAGCTCAGCAGCCGTCGTAGGGCTCTGCTTCTTGCTTAGCGTTGTGCCATGTACCATTGGCGTGAAGCCCTTCTTGGAATCTTTCATGCTGAATCTCTGTAGGACTTTGTCAATGTATGAATCTTGACACAAGCCTATCAGCCTTCTAGATCTATCCCGGTAGATCCTGATTCCAAGAACGTATGCGGCTTCACCCATGTCTTTCATGGAAAAACAACTTCCAAGCCAGTCCTTTACCGAATTTAGCATTGGAACGTCGTTTCCGAGAAGCAGTATGTCATCGACATACAGAATAAGAAATACTATCTTGCTCCCACTAGTTTTCTTATACACGCATTGTTCTTCTTCGTTTCTGATGAAGTCAAATTGCTTGATTGCTTCATCAAAACGAAGATTCCAGCTCCTCGATGCTTGCTTCAATCCATAAATGGATTTATGAAGCTTGCATACTTTCCCAGCATTCTTTGGATCTATGTAACCGTCAGGTTGTGTCATATACACATCCTCTTCCAGAATGCCATTCAGGAAGGCGGTTTTCACGTCCATCTGCCAAATTTCATAATCATGAAAAGCTGCAGTTGCTAGTAGAATCCGAATAGATTTCATCATAGCCACTGGTGAATAGGTTTCATCGTAATCCACACCGTGAACTTGTCTGAAACCTTTTGCCACCAACCTGGCTTTGTAAATCTGGACATTTCCATCCACGTCAATCTTCTTCTTGAAGATCCATTTGCACTCGATGGCTTTTACACCAGCGGGTAAGTCAACCAACGAAAACACTTGGTTGACCGACATGGAGTCCATTTTGGAATCAGTGGCCTTACGCCACTTAGAGGAATCTGGGTCCATCATGGCTTGATTGAAGTTCGATGGTTCATCACCATCAATGATCAGAAGATCATGACAGTTAGTCACGAGGAATCCTTGATATCTCTCGGGTTCGTGACGGATCCTCCCGGATCTTCGAACTTCAGGTACTACAGGTTCAGGCTCTACAATTTCTTGTAGGTCCTCCTGCTGCTCTTCCTCATTAGGTTGAGCAGTATCCTGTTCATCTTGAATTTCTTCAAGCAGTACCTTACTCCCACTGTCTTTCTTAGAGAGAAACTCCCTCTCAAGAAAGTTACAATCCCGGGCAACAAAGATCTTGTTCTCGGAACGTAGATAGAAGTAATAAGCCTTGGTTTCCTTCGGATAACCAATGAAGTAGCATTTATCAGACTTTGGTGTAAGCTTGTCTGAGATTAATCTCTTGACATAGGCTTCACAACCCCAAATTCTAAGATAAGACAGCACTGGAGCTACTCCAGTCCATAATTCATATGGTGTCTTTGCTACTGCTTTCGATGGCGCTCTATTTAGAGTGAACACTGCTGTTAGCAGAGCATATCCCCAGAGGGATATTGGAAGGTCTGTGTGACTCATCATAGATCGAACCATATCCAATAAGGTCCGATTTCTCCTCTCAGACACACCATTCCATTGAGGTGTTCCAGGAGGAGTGAGTTGGGACACGATCCCACACTCTCTTAGATGATCACTGAATTCTTGGCTTAAGTATTCTCCTCCTCGGTCGGACCGAAGAGCCTTAATGCTTTTGCCAAGTTGGTTCTGTACTTCATTTTGGAATTCTCTGAACTTCTCAAAAGATTCAGACTTATGTTTCATTAAATAAACATATCCATACCTACTGAAATCATCAGTGAAGGTAATGAAGTACTGATAGTTTCCTCTTGCATTTGTGGACATTGGGCCACACACATCAGTGTGTATCAGGCCCAATAGGTCACTGGCCCTCTCGTTAGGTTTATTAAAGGGGGCCCGTGTCATTTTGCCCATCATGCAGGATTCGCATTTCTCACATGACTCAAAGTCAAATGAGCCAAGAAGTCCATTCGAATGGAGCCTCTTGATGCGTTTCTCGCTGATGTGCCCTAAACGACAATGCCATAGAAACGTTCGGTTCTCCTCATTAGGTTTGAACCGTTTGGTATCAATGTTATAAATTGGCGCGGATTGATCAAGTATGTAAAGCCCATTCGTAAGAGGGGCACAACCATAGAACAAATTGTTGCGATTGAAGGAACATAATTTATTCTTAACTGAAAAATCATAACCTTCCAAATCCAACAAAGAAATTGAAATAATATTTCTGCTTATCGCAGGTACAAAATAACAATTATTGAGTTCTAAAACCAATCCCGAAGGTAAAGACAACAAGTATGTGCCTACAGCTAGTGCAGGAACTTTCGCTCCATTCCCAACTCGTAGCTCCACTTGTCCTTGCTTCAGCCTTCTACTGTTGCTGAGTGCCTGCATATTAGTACAAATATGAGCCCCACAACCAGTATCCATAACCCATGAGGTATTATCAGAAGTAGTTGTATTAACTTCTATAACAAAAATACCTGATGAAGAAGTCTCGAGAGTCTTCTTCTTCAATTCCTTTAGACCTTCTTGGAATTTCTTACATTCTCTCCTCCAATGCCCTGGTTCTTTACAGAACCTGCAGATGTCAGTAGGCCCAGCCTTAGACTTGGGCTTGGGCATTGGCGTGTCCTTGTCCGAGACTTGGACAGCCTTAGCCTTTCCCTTGTCCTTGGTAGAGGATTTCTTAAAACCCTTTCCCTTTTGCACCATAAGCACATTGGGGTCCTTGGCGGTTTTCCTCAAGTTGGGCTCTGCAGTCTTGAGCATTCCGTGAAGCTCAGGCAATGTCTTACTCAAGCCATGCATATTAAAGTCCAGAATGAACTGATCATAGCTTGCAGGTAAAGACTGCAGAACGATGTCGCAGGCAAGTTCCTGGCTGATAGGGCAGTCGAGTTTCTGAAGATGATCGAGATAACCCATCATCTTCAAGACATGAGGACTCACTGCCGCATTTGCAGCCAACTTACAGTCTAAGAGGTTCTTAACTGTCTGAAACCTCTCAGTCCTTGCTTGCTCCTGAAAAAGCGATTTCAGGCTTGCCATTATCTCGATGGGTGACAACACACTCTCGAACTGCATTTGCAGCTCAGCAGTCATTGTCGCCAACATCAGGCAATAGACATCATTTTCATCTGACGAATGCTTTTCCCAAGCATTATGCAGAGTCCTGGCGGCATTGTTAGGAGGCCTCTCGGGGAGGGGATCACGAAGGACATAATCCTTCTTCTCCTGCTTGAGGACTAGCCTCAAGTTCCTTGACCACGTCAGGAAGTTCGTTCCAGTCAGCTTCTCCTTCTCGAGAACAGACCGGATTGAGAATGTGTTTTGTGTGCTTGTAGTAGTCATAGCTGAAATATAATATAAAAAGGTTATTAGTTAAGATGTTCAATATGATTAATCTCGTATTAATTTTAATATGATTAATCACGCATTATATTCAATAACATAAGTTACCCTCAATAGAATATAATGATTCCAAGATCCACATATAACTAAGATCAAAGTGGGCCACTGGCCATCACCCAACCTTAGCTTATATCGGTAAGCCCTATGTCGGCTAATTATATCCGTGATATAACTCTTGGTTATGAATCTGGGCCCGAGGCCCAATCCACTCTGATGTCTCAAGGCCCGGGACTCCCGATGGCCTAGTCAAGAAAACCAGACTATACAGTCATGTAATCATTAATGTCTGGGACTCCCAATGACATTTATGAATCACAAACCGTCTTATCCACGCAAAAGTAGACACCCTCACACTGTAAGGCCATGAATACAATTGAATGGGCTTCGACAGCTGACATAGACTGGACAAGACATCCAACGCTTGATATTATTTGAGGTTTGTAGGTTTATTAAAAATTCATCCCAAAATAGAAGATTACTATTTTGGGAAACTTTCCTTTTTGGGAAACCTACTAATTTTGGAAACTTTCTAAAAATAGAAACTTTTAATTATAGAAATTTCCTAAAATCCAAAACATGCAAATCTAGAAACTTCTAATTTAAGAAACTTTCTAATTTCAAAAATTTTGGAAACTTATTAATTTAAAATCGATTTTATAATTTTTTATAAAAATAAATTTTAAATTAATTCTGAAGAAAAGACTCAAATAATTGGCCCAATTGTTTTAACTTCTTGGCCCGAGGCCCAAGAATTGGTCTATGTCCAACACATAACCCAATTGCCCAATTAAATGACATAACCGGTCTGGTTCATTAAAATTGGTTTTAACCAAAATTAATTACTACGATGACCACAATTGTCAACCGGTTATTTACTAAACCGGATTTTCTCAATTTATTTGGTCCAACCAAATCAAATTAGAAAATCACTGGTTTAGGCACAAAATCCAATTTTTCGACTTTGGATTTCTTGTCCCGGTTTAACCAGAACTTAATAAAATTATTAAGTCTGTTTATTAAACCAAGACGATTAATTTCAATAGGATTAAACCGAGCCTTAAACCGAACCGAACCGACACGAGCCAAAACGAACCGACCATTAGGTCACGACGTTCGGAATGGCCGATTGCGTCACGCTATCGGGACGGCCACGATCGGCCAGCATCACGCGATGTTCGAACGGACGGGACGCGATCCGTGATCGGCCCATCTCGATCACAACCGCGACGCTGACTGATCGGGACGATGGCAAGACGGGAGCGGGACGTTGGCCGGTCGCGACGAGACGATGCAGAACGCGATCGCGATCGATCGTGCGATCGTTCGATCCGATCCGATCCGCGATCGTGCGCTCGTCCGTGTCGCCGATCGTGTCGACGACACAATCCGATCCATGATCGGTTGTGCGTCTAACGATCCGGACGTGTGATCCGAAACTGATCAACACTCCGACGCATACCAATTCATATAGATTGGATCATGCGATTTCTTGTTTGTTTAGGTTTTAATTCTTTGTTTCTTAAGTGATTTCTCTTATCAGTAGATTGATTCAAAAACACCTCTTTAAACAATCCTAAACATGATTCTAAACAAGAAAAACCACAGAACCTGGCTCTGATACCAGTTCAAGTGGGAGATTGTTGGAATTATGTCCAGTAATCTCTGTACTGTCTCTAGAACGTAAGAGTATGTCAATGATCAGACATAAGTCATATAATACTGGGGGTCATGATGGCTTGCTAGAGTCCGCTCATGATCTATAAGTCTTGGACTTATTGCCTTTATTATATGATCCCATATGGGTCACACGCCTAAGCTAACGGGAAAATACGAAGGAACGGTTTAGCAGAAGTACGGTAAAAGTGCTAGGCATTTACTGTACTTAGAGAGTATAAAGGGCCTGATTAAATCCATGGGATTTAATCAGAACTGAGAATTGGGCCCAAAAGCCCATGAGAACTAAAGGGAGTTTTAATGAATAAAACTTGACCTAAAGCTCTCTAATTTGTCTCAGACTCTGCGCCTCCCTCCTCTCTCTCTGCGCCTCCTCTCTCAGCTGGTCTAGCAGCCAATTTCCCGGTGTGCGTGTGTGAGCCTTTGGAGGATCCATCTCTTGGTGGTTCTGCTGATCTCTGACTATTACCTCCCATTCCGCTGCACAAAAAGGTAACAGGTGAGATCTATTATGTTTCTATTCAAGAGAACCTAGATCTGCATGTTTAGTAGGATGAATCAATTGAGAATTGAATCAGGAGACACTAAACGATCCAACATCTCTCTCTCCTCCTCCTCCTCCTCCTCCTCCTCCTCCTCCTCCTCCTCCTCCTCCTCCTCCTCCTCCTCCTCCTCCTCCTCCTCCTCCTCCTCCTCCTCCTCCTCCTCCTCCTCCTCCTCCTCCTCCTCCTCCTCCTCCTCCTCCTCCTCCTCCTCCTCCTCCTCCTCCTCCTCCTCCTCCTCCTCCTCCTCCTCCTCCTCCTCCTCCTCCCTCCTCCTCCTCCTCCCTCCTCCTCCTCCCTCCTCCTCCTCCTCCCTCCTCCTCCTCCTCCTCCTCCTCCTCCTCCTCCTCCTCCTCCTCCTCCTCCTCCTCCTCCTCCTCCTCCTCCTCCTCCTCCTCCTCCTCCTCCTCCTCCTCTCCTCCTTCTTCTTCTTCTTCTTCTTCTTCTTCTTCTTCTTCTTCTTCTTCTTCTTCTTCTTCTTCTTCTTCTTCTTCTTCTTCTTCTTCTTCTTCTTCTTCTTCTTCTTCTTCTTCTTCTTCTTCTTCTTCTTCTTCTTCTTCTTCTTCTTCTTCTTCTTCTTCTTCTTCTTCTTCTTCTATTCTCTTTTTTTCTTTGTTGTGATGTGTAAAATGAGGAGCATTGGGCTCCCTTTTATAGCTGAAGATCAGCTTGCATGCATCACCAACAAGTGAGACATGGAGTGCTAGGTGTCACTCTCTTCTGTTCTCCAAATGACACCACATAAGGTGAGATGGTGGCATGAGATATTGATAGATGCCACTCCTCTCTTTCTGATTAGCCACGTTCACCCTCCAACCAATCAGCAAGGTTCTTATTCCCGAACCATCCCAATGCTTCAGTTTAACCGGTTTTTCATTTAATATTTTAAAAACTCCGTAGCTTATTCTATAAATCCATCAAGCCTAATTTTAAGATTCTAGACGCTCTTAGATGAATTTAGCAATTTGAATCACCTCAAACGGACACCCGTAGCTCCCGTTATGAATTTTACAAGTTTTGTCGGTTTTATCGATTTTCTTTCCCGATAGTCCGAAAAACTTATCTACGGTCACTTTCCACCATTCTTGGTCTTATAAATATTTTTTTTACTTAAAAAGAATAAAACTTGGCCCGTCTTAGCTTCCGGTTCGCATTTTGATAAAATTACCAAAATACCCCTTAACCTTTCAAAATTACAAAACTACCCTATGTTGATTTTTCTGCTGCCCGTTGACCATTTCTTGATACAAGGTATTACAGTTTTCGTCTTCCAAACCAGCATATTGTCTACTTTGATGAATTTGAACCCATTAAGACTCTGCTTATCAAAATGATTGCTATTGAATCTATGTTTATCGCTTGGATGGTTGCATGCAGGAAATATCCTAATCCTGCAAAGTATATCAGTTATTCTCAATTCCCAACTAAGTTTACATGGGTATCAAAAGAGAGGTCATGGAAACCAATGCAGAGAAAGCTTGGTGCTGTGATTGGTAGGATTGCCCATGTGTGTATAGCATGCGGTGAGTTGTATTATTTAAGAATACTTCTTAACTATGTTAAAGGCCCGGAATGCTATGATGATATAAGGACATTTGAAGGTATTGTCTATCCTACTTTTAAAGATGCATGTGATGCTCAGGGATTGCTAGATGATGACAAAGAATTTATTCTAGCAATTGAGGAAGCAAGTGAATGGGCCAATGGAAATTATCTTTTGGATTATTTTGTTCAAATGTTAATAACATATATTTTTCTAATACTTTGGTTGTGTGGAATTCAACATGGGATTATCTAACAGAAGACATTCTAATCGATGAAAGAAGAAATCGTCGGAATCCTGGTATGTACTAAAAATATTTGCCAAAATATTGTTGGTTGTTTTGACTGTTTAAATTTGTTTTTATTTAATTTTTGTGAAACATGCAAATACCTCATGAAGATATAATATTGTTAACATTGTTTTAATCATGCATATTTGATTTTAATGATGATCAAAGGAAAAACATATCATTGACAAAGATACAAATAAAGTTGGAAAGTTATGGTAGATCGCTTACTAAATGGCCTGAGATGCCACTACCAGAAGATTATGAAGAGTACAACGGCAACCGTCTCATAAATGAAGAGAGGAATTATAACCGTGAGGATGAAATAAAAGAAGAAGAGAGGCTTCTTGCCATGATAACGGACGAGTAAAGAATAGTATATGAAACTATATTAGATGCAGTTGTGAATGATAAAGGAGGAATGTTTTTTCTCTATGGGTTTGGAGGTACGAGCAAAAAATTCATGTGGAGTCTATTAAGTGCTTCTATTCTTTCCAGAGGTCTTATTGTGATTAATACTGCTTCAAGTGGAATTGCAGCTTTGTTGTTGAAAGGTGGGAGAACAGCACATTCAAGATTTGCAATTCCGGTCAATCCAGACGAGTTCACAAGTTGCAATATGAAGCCAGGATCCAATCTTGCTAGATTGATGAAAGTTTTTAACCTGTTAGTTTGGGATGAAGCTCCTATGATGAGTAAATATTATGTGGAAAACTTGGACCAAAGTTTGCGCGGTATTATCAGAGAAAAGGAGAACATGCCATTTGGAGGAAAGGTGGTTGTTTTTGGTGGTGGTTTTAGGCAGATTCTTCCAGTAGTTCCCGGAGGAGGAAGATCAGAAACAATCTTTGCAACTTTAAACTCTTCAGAACTATGACAATCATGTAAAGTTCTAACACTTACAAAGAACATGAGATTGCTTGGTGGAATTAGTGATGAAGATGCTGAAGAGTTGAAAACATTTTCAAAATGGTTATTGAATATAGGTGATGGAAAGATTAATTCTCCAAATGATGGAGTCGTTGAGATCGATATCAATGAAATTTGTTAATAACCGAGTGTGAGAAACCAATTGAGACAATAGTTAACGAAGTTTATGGTCCGGACTTTGTTAACTCAACAAATGGTCAAGTATTTAAAAATAGAGCTATAATCAGCCCTACCAACGATAATGTGGATGAGATTAATGATTATATGCTTTCCAAGTTATCAGGTATATAACAATCTTACTTTTTAGAATATTTTAGCCCTATTCACCTAAATTATCTATAAGATATTGTCTAACCTGTTTAGTTTTTTGTTATAGGCAAAGAAGTAACATATCGAAGCTCCGACAGTAGTTATTCCTTCAGATGCTGCCATAAATGATGATACCAATTATCCTATTGAGTTTTTGAACAACATAAAGGTGCTTGGATTACCCAAACATTGTTTGAAACTAAAGGTTGGTGCTCCAGTTATGTGTTTGCATAACATTGATCCTAATGGTGGTCTTTGCAATAGAACAAGGTTACTTATTACTCAGCTTAGACCTCATTGCATGGAAGTAATGATTTTAACTGGGAATAAATCTGTTATTGGTGGAAAGATACTTCTAAACAGAATGTATGTAACACCATCAGATACAAGGTTTCTATTTAGGATGCACCAGTGAAAATATCCTGTGGCGTTTACATTTGAAATTACCATCAATAAGAGTCTAGGCCAAACACTTGAGAATGTCAGTTTGTATCTTCCTAGACCTGTGTTTTTGATAGGTGTAAAGTTTTAACCCTATACTAACTGCAAGTGCACAACAATATCAATGTACTACTTAGGGATCGAATCCACGAGGACTCTAGGAAACGATAGAATTAGAACGGTCAAGCTTAAACTAGGAGAAAGCAAATTGTATTGAGAAACGAAAAGCAATGCAAGAAAGTAAACAAGTAGCAAGTTTGGTTGTAAGCAATTAACTAAGGGCGCTAAGTCTAGGGAGTTCTCAGGAAATCAGACAAGCAGACAAATCATTCAGTCAGGATCTAATTAAACACAGTTCTAGAACTCAAAACACAGATATAGAATTAACCAACTTTCGTTGTGAGAATTCTCTAAGCCTAATTGCAGAAATCCAAATGTCTTTGTAATTCCTAACAGATTTAACCAGCTTTAATGATCAAGTTTGATATGTTCACAATCTAATTAAACCAAATTTCTTTGCGAGTAATTATATTGCTCAACCTAAATAGTTCAGATTCTAAACCACACTTTCGTGTCAATCTAGCAACCTAAGATCTAGATTCTAAGTGATCAAGTTAGAACTAGCATTAAACACAATTTAGCTTGAAGAACATCTATTGATATGAATCCTTAACTGAATTAATTATATCTAGCAAGTCATAAAATTCTTATTGAGAATCCCTAAACCTAACTATGAATCTACTCAGAAATAGATAATGTAAACATGATCAATGAATAATTAGATATCATAAAAGAGATTAAACAAGTAAAGGGTTCGAAATCTTCTCCAAAAACAAGATGTAGTACAGGATCAGATCAGCCCCAAATAGCTCTAAAAACTCTCTGCTCTAAAGTATGATAGCGTATGTTAAAAACTGATGTAAAACCTAATTAAATAGCTAAATCACGTCTTGGGGCTTCTGTGTAAATATCTGGAACTTCTGGGCAACTTTGCAATATCATCATTCTTCATTAACTCTCGCCGAGACTGGCCCAACTCGCTGTGCATCGATCGATGCTGATGTGCGTCGATCGACACACTCCTCTGTTTGGGACAGTGAGCACAAACTCTCGGGTCAAAACTCCAAAATGCTCCATTTAGCTCCATAATCTCCAAATCCACTCCAAACGTGTGCGTACCTAATAAAACATGTAAAAGACTCTAAAGAAACACAAAAAGACTCTAAAACATACTTCTATCATGGCATAAAACCGGTAAAAACCATGATATATCAACTCCCCCACACTTAGCTTTTGCTTGCCCTCAAGCAAAACAGATAACTAAAACATGGTGAAGAGGTTTGAAAACTTTCAGAAACTCTTTTTGTCCTAGAAGCAACAACACTCAGATTCCCCTTAGTAATCCACTGAAAGAATCAACTGCAAGATATCAAGACCAACATGTACTTCCCCCACACTTAGCAACTGTCCTAAGTAAACTCCACAATCAATCCAAACAATTCAAATTCACCCTACTGACTTCTTAAGCTTATTAAGTGCGGTCTCACCTAAAGATTATCGATTAAAGGGCACATGGATTCTTACTTTGTCAGCTCTAGACCACCATACTATCTTTTTCTGGTTCCTTTTCTTCTCTTTTCCCTTCCTTAGCATTCTGATTTTTCCCCATTGGGTATCATTTTTTTTTATCAGTGCTCTTCCCGTTAAAGGGTGTACTTTGGACACATTCCATGGATCGCACAGGAGGTAATAGTGTTTGCTACTACTCCCGTGACCACTTCGGAGCTACTAGCTCATCCTCAGTTTATTACTTTTTTTTATTTTATGGAAGGGGAGAAGGGAACCATACTTGGATAGGTTTACAAGCTGTGTCAGAACTAACAAAGGAGTCCGACTCAAGGTATACCAAGCCCTTAGGTGAGAAAATTAAAGTCAAGTTAAGGGTGAAGCCAGTAAAAGGATCCTCTGAATACCTGAATTGATATGGGTGTCCTCAGTAGGTTGATCCGTGTTGGGTTTTCTAATAGTCATAGATTGATCTTTCAGCTTCATCCCGATGGTTACTTAAGTTCCTGCAAGATGTTGTTTACTTCTCCAAAATTCACTGTTTCTTACTTAAACTGGTTTTGACTCAATAAAACAAATTTTTTTGAAAAACTGGATTGACTCTAAGAAAACAGAAAGATAAAAGTCAGTAGCTACCTCCCCCACACTTGAAACACACTGTCCCCATTAGTGTTAAGCTAAGGGTTGGTAAAAAGAAAACAAAAATGTTATGGATGTGTTGAGTTCTGTCTGATTTTTTACCTCTGTCGCTCATGCATCGATCGTTACATTTATGTAACGATCGTTGCTAGGCGATTTTTCGTCATGTGTCGATCGTTGCTCAGGACCGCAACGATCGCTGCAGTGCGATTACTCGTTTTGTGACGATCGACACAAGGTTGTGTCGATCGACGCACTGCGATTCTGTCGAATCCTGCAAACAAAACTCACTAGAAACAAAAACAAACGTAAAATCCTAACAAAAACACCAAAATGAATAGCAAAAACAAAACAATGGGTTGCCTCCCACTCATCGCTCTTTTAGCGTCAATAGCTTGACGTTTTAGCTCAATCAGACATATGGTGCAACATCCAGAGGCAAAATCTGACCTCCTGGAATCTCGGCCTTAGCCCAATAATGTTTTACTATCTGTCCATTCACAGTAAATTCCTTATCTTCCTGGCTGATCAGAACGATAGCTCCATAAGGACGTACCTCCTTGATTGTGAAAGGACCAGACCACCTTGATTTCAGCTTACCTGGAAACAATTGCAAACGAGAGTTATACAAAAGTACCTGATCATTAGGTTCAAATTGTCTAGAGACAATCTTCTTGTCGTGATAAGCCTTAGTCCTCTCCTTGTACAACTTTGAGTTATCATAAGCAAAATGTCGAATCTCATCCAACTCATTAAGCTGTACCAATCTCCTCTCTGCAGCAGACTTAAGATCGAAGTTCATCTGCTTCTTAGCCCATGCTGCTTTGTGCTCAAGCTCTACTGGCAGATGACATGCTTTTCCATACAGCAAATGAAATGGAGTGGTCCCAAGTGGTGTCTTAAATGCAGTCCGGTAAGCCCATAGTGCATCATCTAGCTTTGCTGCCCAATCCTTCCTTGTCTTCCCAACTGTATTTTCTAAGATCTCTTTGATTTGTCTGTTAGAAACCTCGACCTGTCCACTAGTCTGAGGGTGATAAGGAGTAGCAACTCGGTGATGAACTCCATGCTTCTTCAGCAGCTTCTCAAAGACCTTATTAATAAAGTGAGATCCTCCATCACTAATTACTATCTGAGGTACTCCAAATCTAGGGAATATGATGGTCTTAAACAACTTAATAACCACCGAAGAATCATTGGTTGGACTAGCTATTGCTTCTACCTACTTAGATACATAGTCCACAACAACCAAGATAAACTTATTCCCATAGGATGAGGGAAAAGGACCCATAAAGTCTATGCCCCAGCAATCGAAAACCTCAACCTCAAGAATGAAATTCTGAGGCATCTCATGCCTTTTACTAATTTTCCCTCTCCTCTGACAGGCATCACACTGAGAAACAAAGGAATGGGCATCTGCAAACATTGTAGGCCACCAGAAACCTGCTTGCAGAACCTTAGACCAGGTAATTAGCTATATCTGCATACCAGGGTCGATCGGTGGTTGCGACAGCATCTACCTTGAAGACATAGTCTCCAATTTGAACCGTGAAAGGTTCTGGTTCTGTATCCACATTGCAACGATCGTCGCATAAGGTTGCATCGATCGTCGCAGCCGCGACACATGCATCGATCGTCACAGATGTGGCATCGATTGATGCAGTGCGGTTAATCCCACAGTTTTGCAATTTTCTGCCCAAATTCATCTGAAACACTGTCCCGATCATATTGACGTTCTCCTCAGGCAAGAAATCATTAATGGGCACGTCTTCCTCAACCAACATCCTTGAAAGATGGTCTGCAACTCAATTTTCAACTCCCTTCTTGTCCCTCACTTCAATGTCAAACTCCTGAAGCAACAGAATCCATCTCAAAAATCTTGGCTTAACATCTTTCTTCTGCATCAGATACTTCAGGGCTGAATGATCAGTATGCACAATCACTTTGGAGCCAACAAGATAGGGGCAAAACTTTTCAAATGCAAAGACTACAGCCAACAGCTCTTTCTCTGTAGTGGCATAGTTTCTTTACGCATCATCTAGTGTCCTACTAGCATCATAGATAGCATGAAGCTTTCTATCCTTCTTCTGTCCAAGAACAGCTCCTACAGCATAGTCACTTGCATCACTCATGACCTCAAAAGGTAAATCCCAATCTGGTGGCTGAACTATAGGAGCACTCACTAATGCCTGCTTGATTTGTTCAAATGCAGTCTGATAATTTGCATTGAACTCAAATTTGGTATCCTTACACAGCAAAGCAGTTAGTGGCCTAGCAATCTTACTGAAGTCTTTGATGAACCGTCTATAGAAACCAGCATGTCCAAGAAAGCTCCTTATAGACTTTACAGAATTAGGCGCCTGAAGGCTGGTCATTACCTCAATCTTAGCGCGGTCTACTTCAATCCCTGCTTCAGGCTTTTTATGTCCAAGTACAATGCCATCTCTGACCATGAAATGGCATTTCTCCCAATTAATAACCAAGTGCTTCTCCTCGCATCTAGCTAGTACCTTGCACAGATTATCTAAGCACTCATTATAAGATGACCCGTAGACTGAAAAGTCATCCATAAATACTTCCATAAAATCCTCAATCATATCAGTGAATATGTACATCATGCATCTCTGGAAAGTAGCTGGTGCATTGCAGAGTCCAAAAGGCATCCTACGGTAAGCAAATGTGCCATATGGACAAGTGAAGGTGGTATTTCCCTGATCCTCTGGATGGATAGGAATTTGAAAGAAACCTGAATATCCATCGAGGAAGCAATAGTAGGGGTGATTTGCTAACCTCTCCAGCATCTGATCAATGAAGGGTAAAGGGAAATGATCCTTTCTTGTTGCAGCATTGAGCTTCCTGTAATCTATGCACATCCTGTGTCCAGTCACAGTCCTTGTAGGGATCAGCTCATTCTTCTCATTTTTCACAACTGTAACTCCGCCTTTCATAGGCACTACATGGACTGGACTCACCCAATCACTGTCTGAAATAGGATAGATGATCCCAACATTCATAATCTGCTTCTTAACCACTTCCTGTAGATTAGGATTAAGCCTTCTCTGATGCTCAACAGATGTCTTAGACTCGTCCTCAAGATGTATCCGATGCATGCAATGCTCCGGAGAGATACCTGAAATGTCATCAAGAGAATAGCCAAGAGCTTTGCGATGCTTGCGCAGCTTGCTTAGCAGTAAAGTGAGCTCTGCGTTGTTCAAACTAGCATTAACAATCACTGGATAAGTTGAATTAGGTCCAAGAAATGCGTACCTTAGCCCGGATGGAAGTGGTGTCAGCTCAATTTTCGGAGCTTTTTCCTCTGCCCAGTCTCTGTCGACTTGCAACGATCGATGCTTAGGCTGTGTCGATCGATGCAAAGTCACGTCAGACACATCTAACTTCATCACTTGCTCAGCAGAATCCATCAGCCTCGCATAGCAGATTGCGGGCTCGTCTTGCAGGTGTTCCAGCTCCATTATAGAGCTCAGTAAAGCTCTCTCCAGTGGATCTTCAGCATGTGACTTGTGAAAGTACTCTGCAGCCAAATCACCAAGTGTGTCCACATAGAAGGTCTGTCCGTCGATGGTTGGTCTCTTCACCAGTTTGTCCATATCAAAACTCATCTTCAGATCACCCACATTCAGAATTATTTTACCTCCTTGGCAGTCAATCATTGCACCAGCAGTAGCTAAGAAAGGCCTACCCAAAATCAGTGGATCCTTTGGTTCCTCTCCATACTGCAGAACCACAAAATCAGTAGGTATCACACATCGGCCAATCATTATAGGCACATCCTCCAATATTCCTTAAGGAATTCTGATTGTTCTGTCTGCCAGAACCAGTGAGATCCTAGTAGGTAGGAAGTCAGTCATCCCAAGTCTCTTAGCAACAGAGAAGGGCATAAGGTTCACACTAGAACCAAGATCACATAGAGATCTTTCAAATCTTTCCCTGTAGATAGCACAATCCAACACAAAGCTCCCTGGATCTTTCAACTTCTCAGGAATTCTGCCCTGAATCACTGCACTACATACCTCCGTGATCATCATTGCACTCTCCTCATCGGACCACTTACCAAAAAGTAAGTCCTTAAGACATCTCCTCATCACAGGAGAAGTCTCAATAGAGTTAATCAAAGGCACTTCAATCTTCACCTTTTTAATGATCTCTTGGCATTTAGCATATTGCTTATCATTCTTAGCTTTCCTGGGATTTTTGGGATAAGGTACTTTAGGTTTGTAAACCCTTTCACTTGACTGTCTCGGCTTCTCTGGTTTTGAATTCTCTGCAGTCGCCTTGAGTCGATCGTCGCTGGTGTTGCGTCGATCGTTGCTGGGCGACTTTGTGACGACAGGTTCTTCGTTTTCGCTTTGCATCGACCGTTGCTGAGTGGCGTCGATCCATGCATTACGAATATCACGGATCTCATCTTCCAATTCTTCAATTTCTCCGAGTTCTTCAACACTTAACTGCTTTTTCTGGCCAGGAGACATCTCCTTACCACTTCTCAATGTTACTGCATTGCATTGATACTTGGGATTAGCATCAGTTCGCCCCGGAAGATATCTATCTTCCCTCTTAACATGTCCAGCAGTCTGTGCAACTTGAGCATCAAGCCTTTTCACATGTGAGATCAAAGATTCGAATTTCCCATTCAAATCATCATGCACCCAATCAAGTTTCTTGTTGAAGTACACAACAGTCTTGGTTTGTCCTTTCAGTAGCTGCTCCATCATTGCCTCCATCTTACTCTCATGAGTATTAGTAACAGGAGGTGCTTGGTAAGAGGAAGATCCATAAGTTCTCTGATTACCTTGTTGAAAAGGCTTCTGGAAACCAGCATTCTGTCCAAAACCAGAAGAGTTTTGATTGCTTGTGAAAGCAACCTTCTGACCACTGAAAAATCTATTACCTTGCTGATTACCAACCTGTTACCTTGGAAACCAGATCCTCCGATGTAGTTCACATCCTCTTCCTGAGAATCATCTTCAGCATTGATCACCTCAATATTTTGAGCAAAATGGACAGCTTTCTTCCCAGCTAGAAGATTACAAACAGTGTCCAGCTTAGATCTAATATCAGCTATCTCCAAATTCTCTATCTTTCCACCAGACTTCTTCCTTCTCTCATCAGTAGTCTTGCAGCTATTACTGCTTACTAAGTTATCTATCAACTGCTTAGCTTGCGCAGGAGTCCTAGTGTTGAAATTT
This sequence comes from Orychophragmus violaceus, assembly GCA_030180135.1. Classification (NCBI taxonomy): domain Eukaryota; kingdom Viridiplantae; phylum Streptophyta; class Magnoliopsida; order Brassicales; family Brassicaceae; genus Orychophragmus; species Orychophragmus violaceus. Next base: position 100,938,930 of record CM058239.1, read on the forward strand.
GCATTGCTAGAATTGTCCAATGTAGTCTGATATGGAAGATCTATACCTCTAAAGAAGATACCCAGCAATGTTACCTCAGTGAATCCATGATGCGGGCAGTCACGTTGGTACTTCTTGAACCTCATCCAGGCAGTCTTAAGAGGCTCTGACGGACCTTGAGAGAAAGTTAGAATGTCCTGCCTTGACTGATCAGAGCGAGCATCATCATAAAAGTGTCGCAGAAACTCACTCTTCAAAGCATCCCATGTAACAAACTTCCTAGGTGGAAGCTGTTTCAGCCAAGCAGCAGCATCTCCAGCGAGAGAGTAGGGAAAGAGTTTGAGAAACAGATAGTCATATTTCACTCTATCATACTTCATCCCAGTGACTATGTCCTCAAACTCATCTATGTAAGGCATTCTGCCTCAGAAAAGAGTAGTAGATGGTCTTGATTTCAAAATCATTCCTATCAAAATCAGGAGGTACAAGAGCTGACCGGTTAGCATGAAACTCATCCGGACGGTTATAGTCAGCCAAAGTCCTCTCATGGACAACCATCTCTCTACCTTGGGCCTGTCCTTGGCCTTGGTTCTGCTCCTGGCGTGGTTGCTCAGGAGCATCAGGGATAACATTCCCTTCAGCATCAATCCGTTCCCCAGCAGCATTGTACGGATTCCCAACACGGTCCCTCAGGACACCTTGAGCATCAGGCAATATAATCACACGTTCAACTACCATCCTTGCTCTTTGAACTCTTCTGTTAGTCCTCTCTAGTCTAGCAAGCTCTTCAAGTTGGAGGTTAACGAGATTAGTGTTCGGATTACTTTTGGTATCACGCATCTGCATAAACCGTCTGTAATCGTCAAGCAACGATCGATGCTAGCGAAGACTCCAAAGAGTCCCCGGCAACGGCGCCAAAAACTTTATCGGTGTAAAGTTTTAACCCTATACTAACTGCAAGTGCACAGCAATATCAATGTAGTACTTAGGGATCAAATCCACGAGGACTCTAGGCAACGATAGAATTAGAACGGTCAAGCTTAAACTAGGAGAAAGCAAATTGTATTGAGAAACGAAAAGCAATGCAAGAAAGTAAACAAGTAGCAAGTTTGGTTGTAAGCAATTAACTAAGGGCGCTAAGTCTAGGGAGTTCTCAGGAAATCAGACAAGCAGACAAATCATTCAGTCAGGATCTAATTAAACACAGTTCTAGAACTCAAAACACAGATATAGAATTAACCAACTTTCGTTGTGAGAATTCTCTAAGCCTAATTGCAGAAATCCAAATGTCTTTGTAATTCCTAACAGATTTAACCAGCTTTAATGATCAAGTTTGATATGTTCACAATCTAATTAAACAAAATTTCTTTGCGAGTAATTATATTGCTCAACCTAAATAGTTCAGATTCTAAACCACACTTTCGTGTCAATCTAGCAACCTAAGATCTAGATTCTAAGTGATCAAGTTATAACTAGCATTAAACACAATTTAGCTTGAAGAACATCTATTGATATGAATCCTTAACTGAATTAATCATATCTAGCAAGTCATAAAATCCTTATTGAGAATCCCTAAACCTAACTATGAATCTACTCAGACATAGATAATGTAAACATGATCAATGAATAATTATATATCATAAAAGAGATTAAACAAGTAAAGGGTTCGAAATCTTCTCCAAAAACAAGATGTACTACAGGATCAGATCAGCCCCAAATAGCTCTAAAAACTCTCTGCTCTAAAGTATGATAGCGTATGTTAAAAATTGATGTAAAACCTAATTAAATAGCTAAACATGTCTTGGGGCTTCTGTGTAAATATCTGGAATTTCTGGGCAACTTTGCAATATTATAATTTTTCATTAACTCTCGCCGAGACTGGCCCAACTCGATGTGCATCGATCGATGCTGATGTGCGTCGATCGACACACTCCTCTGTTTTGGACAGTGAGCATAAACTCTCGGGTCAAAACTCCAAAATGCTCCATTTAGCTCCATAATCTCCAAATCAACTCCAAACGTGTGTGTATCTAATAAAACCTATAAAAGACTCTAAAGAAACACAAAAAGACTCTAAAACATACTTATATCATGGCATAAAACCGGTATAAACCATGATATATCAGTTTTCACATGCACAGTTATATGTCGCTTTGTCTAGAGTAAAATCAAGGTCTGAATTGAAGATTCTTATTACAGATGAAGATGGAAATACGCTGCAAAAGACTACAAATGTTGTTTACAGGGAGGTTTTTAGAAACCTTACTCACTAGATCACTAGTAGCTTTCCCTTTATGTTTCAATGAATGTTATGTCATTTATTTCGACTTTTAGTTGTTTCCATTTCAATGTTTTGTAATATTATTATTTTTAATCAAAATACAAATCATTAACTGGGATGTATCATATGGATTTAGTGATGAACCTTCTTCTAACAATATTTAATAAAATAAATTCAGTGTCGTCTTAAAATGATAGATTTTACGAGTTTCGAATATAAGATATACAATGACCAAACAATGGATAAGAAGGAAAGTGTTATATCAACATTTAAAATAAAATATTGACATGTCTTCAATTATGATCATAAATTGATTTGACAAAAACCTACAAACAAAAAATATTTAGTATAGATTTTGTCCGACATGTAAGATATCTTAACAGATTCCGAGCATATTAATTTAAGGAATTATATTAAATGATCATATTAAATGCAAAATCATAGACGTTTCTAAATAGAACAAAAACAATATTACGTTAGAGATATTTTCGTGATTGTTATTTTTTTTTGCAATTTTATTATTTTAAAAAATAACTAAAATTAATTAATATCACAAATTAATGATTTGAACATACCGAAACACTAAATTAAGAAATTAAAAATTTATGTTCAATCATAATAAATCTATCTGCACCTCATTAAAAGAAATATTAAAAGCACAACCACCACTTTAAGTTTTAAGAACGTAACTTTTCAATGGTTATATTTTTTCATTAATAAACAGTTGCTTAATATTTTTACCAAAAGGTACGAAATTTGCTATATTTATCATCTCTTCTTCTCTTCCAAAATCAAATTCTTCCATAACTGAAAAATCAAACCAAACAAAAATGGAGAACTGCCCTCTATTATGGGACGTCAAAAACACCAAAAACTACTGGAAATGTTGTTTGAAGATCATTAGAAAGTGGTTCACAAACGTACAACCAAGTAGTCTTCAATGTCATGTAATCTTCTGTGATGAAAATGTTTGATTTTTATCGAATATTTAACTTAGATAAGATTTAATCACATAATCTTTCATATTAGATTCATATACTTATTTTTGAAATAAATATTGCATGTTTAGGGTTTCAAGATTGTAGCAATAATACCCACGAATGTCTTTCACAAAATAAACGAAAACTTTGAGGAGGGCTCATGGAAGTATGTCCAAAACTTTGATGTCATCGACAGTCAAGATCATTCGAGAAACACTACTACAACGAAAAAAGTTGTTATAAACTCTCAAACTCAAATTTCTAACTGCTTTACCTTTGTTGATGATAATTTCTACGATTTTGTTGGATTGGAAACAATATTAGATCGGAAAATATCATCAAAGCACACCATTGGTATGTTTGAGTGTTTAAATCCTATATTTATTTTAATTATATTTTGTTAAACCATGCATAATATTTTATAAATTATTCATGTATTGGTTTTGTAGATGTCATTGGATGCATCAAATTTGTGGGTCATCTGGAATCATGTGATCATAAGAGAATTATCAGGAGACAAATGTCATCCAGCTCGGTGAAGCAGATTTGGTTTAATCTTAGGGAAATGAAGTAAGAAAATAAATTTATATATTTATTATATTGATATTTATTTATAACCATTTACGACACCATTAATATTTGCTATTTCAATTATAGTTTTATATATTTTGTATTAAAAATAACAATTTTTAAATCCTATAACTGTAGTGGAACCTAAATAAATGTCTTGCTAGGGGGTCCTCATGCAATGAAGTTTCATGAATTCTAGCATTCGTCTGGAAATTATGAAACAATTGTTGTCTGGAGGTTTTGGAGAGTCAATCGTACTTTGGGTAAGTACATATGTTTTCTATGTATTTACTTAATTCTTTTTTTTTCCAGAAAATGATAACTATAGTATCTAAATATATTATACTATTTCTCGCTTAGGTACACCTTATGTAGAAGAATCCGGACTGATTTCCCAAATTGAATTTGATCTTGAGTTGGAAGATTTTATTTTATATGGATCAAATCATATTATGCCTGCTTAAAAGGCCCAATACATTTAATGTTCACAACAAATTTTTAAGGTCCGAGGTCAAATTTTTTCCAACATCGAAATATCAAAACAAAATATAAGTACAATAAATATTTATCAAAATCGGTAACAATATCTTCACTTTCTGGAAACCGTACTTTCCTTACTGATTATTCTCTTCAGACAAGGACTCAATCGAAGGTATGTACATCTAACCTTAAGCCTTAAAATTATAAATTCCATTAATAAATTTGACTTTTTTTAGGGTTTATGAACAACAAATATTGAGAGTTTTTTCTCTTCATACTTCCGATTACCCATTCGGCAGTCCCCTTCATGATTTTCCACTTTTTTCAAGTTAAATACACAATATATCTAATCTATTCTTTTGATCAAAGTAGTAACAAACTACATCCGACAACATCAATGGCGAATCAAAAATTTGTCAAACCTCCTCTCCCACAATCTCTTGATGATGTGGTATGCAATTGTATTTATTCTGCTATATTTATCTTTATTTCTTGGTTAATTTTACTATTTAAATTTTAAAAATTGTTTGATCGTTAATGCATAATAACCCTGTCAAAGACAATATTTTGAAACTAAAAGCCACTAAAGACACTATAAAAAATAACAGAATTGTAAGTGATCATCGTATATAATTGCTGATGCTTTTACTTATTGTTCATTCATGAAAATAGAATTTTAGAGAAAAAATCACAATTTTGATAATGCAGTTTCTGCCTCAGAAATTTGTAAAGTCTAATAATTTGGAAAAAGTAGTAGGAAAAAGAATATTTTTGGCAAATGAGAATGGTGATTGGTGGCCTAGATTTTTAGTAATGGAGTTTGGAAGTACTTGACGTCGTTTGAGTTTAAGAGGTTTCTTAAGCGAATTTATTATGTATAACAAGATCAAGCCCAACAATACTTTCATGTTGGAGTTACTCTGGAAAAACCCAACGACTCCTTTGGTATACCTCCAGCAGTGAAATAACACGAGCACCTGATGTTGTTTTATTGTTGTACATTTTAAAACATGTTAAACTCAAACTTAAGTTTATGTTCTGCATCATATGTTTTTTCTACAACTCCTATGTTCAAATCTATATCTCATACAACTGCTTTTTACTGATATATGGTAGAAAACTCATTGTAACAATTAATGAATGAGAAGAAGATAATCAGTAAAAATATACAAAACAAATATATAAAATTTGCTGCAAAAAATGCTTCACTAGTTCTGACAATAAGATAAAGTAATATTCTAAATCAAACTCTCATCTTACAAAATATATGACAATCTTTTATTACTAGAATTACTGAAGTAGTTACCAAAAGTTAATATAACTATAATACAATTCTACTATATAAAAGAAACAAATAAATATTCAGTAAACAACTAATGATACCCATTAACTTACATCTTCGAATAAATATTCAAATAAAAATTTTCTCCTAACAAAAAAAAACTATGGTCAAAAAACAAATTCACCCACACAAAGTGCGGGCGAGTCATCTAGTAACACGTTAAATGTTAGTTTCTAAAATGGTCTTCTGTTTTAATAGTTTAAATTATTACACTGTAATTGATTCCTATTTTCTCTTCAACTAGCGTTCATTTTTGCTAAAATATTAAATTGTCATACAAAGTAATTTGAATAATTTTTTATAATAATTTTCTATTTCAAATAATTCTTTTGTATAATTAAAAATTTTAAATTTAGTAAAAAATAATGGGGGTAGAAACTGCAATTGACCCAAATTTTCAGATGTTGACTAGAATAAGCGAAAAAATCGTAAGACTTCTAAATTTGTCTGAAAATAAGAAAAAATATATTAGACAGCTATAGACATCTGAAATTCCAAACTTTTTCCAAACGGCTATAGACATCTGAAAAATCAAATTTTGGTCAACACTGGATTAAAACCGAAAATGCAATGTTTTTTTATCAGACGTCCCTCTCTGTCTGAAATTCTTATGAGACATCATAAGAAGTCTGAAAATTATCAGACTTCTTGGAGAAGTCTGACATTTAAAAATCAATTGCAAAACTACCCTCTACTTTTTTCAAGAAGTCTGATAAGTTAAATTCAATTGCAAAACTACCCTTTTTGTAATACTTCATAAGCTGTCTGACAAAAAGTTCAAAAATTTCCAAAGCAGACTGCGTACGCTGTCTGATGGATTTCAGACTACATCCGCTGTCTGACACTTTGATTTCAATTGCAAAAATACCCTCTTTTTCAGACTGCCATAGAAGTCTGGTGTCACTACAATCAGAATTCTATAGACGTCTGAAATGTTAAAAACTTTTAAAATGCATTTTTATTGTATATTTGTGATTAATTTCGTTGATTTTAATTTTTATAAATGTGTGTTAGTTTTCTATGTTCCTCCTGTGTTAGTTTTACATTCTTATATATGTTAATTATTTTTAAATCAATTTTTGAATAATATTGGCAATGTAGCTAATAGCATCAGACTTTGCAAAGAAGTCTGGATTTTCCCAAAAGATCTCTAATGTTGTTTATACGTGTTTGTTTATACATATAATGGTTCATTTACCTGTTAATTTTGGTGAATGGGTTGTGAGAGACCAGATTTGACATTTTGTGGTTGATAAGCTCAAAGGAGGGCAGTTTATCAGTTTTCGTGATGGCTATACACATCAAGAACTTGTTGAGATGGTACAAGATGATTATATGCTGGACAAGAAAACCGAGCTGGTGGAGTTATGATATCCATTGGCAGAAGCATTCTTGAAACAAATGGATCCGGATAGCCCTCCGGTTTATGTCACAAATGATAGGCAAGTAAGGAGCATGGTTGAGTTAGCTAATACGCATTTAATCCATCTTTGTGTCTTGAGCTGATCCGGTATGGAAGATGAAGATGCGGTGAATCATGATGAAAAATATGAAGCTGAAGATGTAGACGAAGATGACCAAGAAGAAGACTGGAATGAGAAAGATGTGGACTCAGTCTCGGATGATTCTGTTTGTGTTGGTGGTGGTAATGATGGTGTTGGTAACTTGGATGTGCCTAAGAATGTTTTCAAGAAACAAGCTGAGGCTTACCTTGACGATGCTGATTATACCCTATATGGGAAAGTGAAACATGAAGATATAGATGCGGAAGAAGATGAAGATTATAAGAAATATGAGTTGGAGGGTACGAGTAATCAGTGTGTTGGAAAATAGGACTTATCCGAGGGTATCTTTCTCAATAAGTGTTTTGATAGCAAGAAAGACATAATATCAGAGCTACGTTTGACGGCGATAATGAAGAAATTCGCATTCAGGACAGAGAAGTCTGACAAGACACGTTTTGTGGCTAAATGTCATGTGGAAGGATGCAAGTGGATGCTTCGAGCGTCTGTGAAGAGCGAACCAAACAAGTATTGGGTGATGATATATTCAAAAACCCATACATGTTCGGTGGTGGACCGGATGTCTACGCGCAAACGTTATACTCCAGTTTATTTTGGTTGGTTGTTTACTGAATGTTTCGATATAATTGAGGGGATAACACCAAAGCATGTCAAAGTATCAATGAAGAAGCAGTTTGGGATTAGCATGAGCTACACAACCGCATACTGAGCACTGTTACATGCTCAAAAGATTGTGCGAGGAACATCGGAAGATGGGTACTAGAGACTGCCTTCTTTTTGCATGGAATCAGGCAAACCAACCTAGGAACAATAACTGCTCTTGAACTAGATGAGAAGAATATATTTAAATATCTCTTTATAGCATTTGGAGCTTCCATACATGGGTTTGCGTTTCTTAGAAGAGTCATTGTCGTGGATGGTACTAATCTTAATGGAAAGTATGGCGGTGTTATGCTAGTGGCGGCCGCACAAGACGGAAATTTTCAAATATTTCCGTTGGTTTTTGGAATTGTAGACTCTGAGAATGATGACTCATGGGAATGGTTTTTCACCAAGCTGAAAGAATGCCTTTCAGACTGATATCCTTTGGTCATAGTCTCAGATAGATTCGAGTTGATCAAGAATGCGTGTGAAGCAGTTTTCCCTGGGGCACAACGAGGGATATGCTATTACCATCTACAAAATAACATAGTTACCAAGTTCAGGGAAAACATCTACTGTACTTGGTGAAAAACGCGGCTTACGCTTATACGATTTACGATTTTGAGCGAAACATGGCTTCCTTACTAGCAGTAAATCCTGAACTTGCTGACTAGTTGGAAGAGGCGGATGTGAGACTATGGTCACGCGTGCATTTCGGCGGAGACATGTACTTGTGCGGTCTGACAATAACTGACAGACTTCTAGTGATGTCTGATATTACACTCAGACCTCTCCTGCTGTTTGATTATTTACCAGATGACATGCGAACTCTGAAAGCGTAATGTTTTTCTTAATACTTTCTAGTTCTTACTTGTGTAAACCTCTTTCAAATTGTTGGAGACATGTACAACATAAAGACGAGCAACATTGCTGAATCTATAAACTTCGCAATTAAGAAGGCAAAAGGATATCCCATATCTTTCATTTTAGAGTTTATACAAGAGAATCTAGGGACGTGGTTTTGTAAAAGGCGGCTAGATGCAATGAGTCTCGCAACAATATTTAGCCAAGGAGTATAATATTTGCTGGTTATTCGTGAATATTATGCAGATATGATGACGGCAGAACGCGTAGATACGTATCAGTTCATTGTTAAGGGAGGACATAAGGATTGTGTTGTCGATTTGGAACATCAGAAGTGTGAGTGTGGTGTTTGGTATTACGAAAAGATACCTTGCTCACATGCCATGTGCGCTGCACCGGAACTTGAGCTACACATTTCTACCCTTGTATGTCCATCTTACAGAACGGACAACTTGTACGCTGCATACTCTCGCAAAATTTTACCAAATAATTTTACTGGCACAGCTGATCATGACACCGTGCGTGTCTTTCTGCTGGAAGAGAGGCGTAAGCCTGGAAGACAAAAGAAGTCGAGGTGGCAATCTATGCTAGAAATCGCCAAGAAGAAGGGCAGTAAACCGCGGAAACTACACAAACAATATTGTTGTTCAAGTTGCAGACAACCAGACAGTAAACAACCTAATTGTCCACAACCTGAGGCTGACTAGAAATGATTGAAGTCTGATGTGATTTAGGGTTTGCTGAAGTCTGATATGTGTTCGTGTTCAGTGAAGTCTCGTAACCATACGAGAAGTCTGAGAGATATTTAAGTTAAAAATTAAAATTATAAAATTATAAAAAAAATATTTTGAGGGAAATTTTGGATACATAAATTAAACATGAGACTTTTTGACATATGTAAATTAAATTACGTAAACTTTAGTCAATTTTAACCATTTAAAATATATTTAGTTCAAAGTATTTATTTTTTAATTTAGTTTCAGGGTTAGTTAAATACTTCTCAGACTTCTCACGGAAGTCTACGAAAACCCAAAATTTAGACTTCTATGAGAAGTCTGATAAACCTAAATCTAATATTTATCACTTAATAGTGAAAAATATTTAAACAAAACACCTAGGAAACATCAAATTCGTTAATATATGCGCATTATAACATACATGTACAAATATAATTTTGTTTCAAATGTGAATTTCCTAAACCATGAATCTAACCCTACGGTTATATGTAAGTTATATGTAAATGTTCCACCATGTTCCATTACAAAGCATGTTCTAAGGTATAAAAACTACTCTACCACTTTATATATTTTTAATCTGATTCAAATTTACGAAATTTAATTTATATACTTCAAAACGTCTATATTTAATTTATGTTTAGTTGTTTTTAACAAATTTTTTTTTTATTATTTTAAAATTAAAATTTACTAAATTATTCTACTTCAAACTTCTTGAAGAAGTCTAAAATCTTTTGGATGAAGATATACTTAACTAAAATTGTTTAATTTGACTCAATTTTATCAAATTTTAATTTATATACTACTAAATTGTATATATTTAATTTATGTATATAAAAGTTTTGACAAAATATATTTTTTTAATTTTAAACTTTAAATTTACTAATTAATTATGTATCAAACTTCTTAGAGAAGTGTGATAAAGTCACTTAGACTTCTATTAGAGTCTAACCTATCAGACATCTATAGAATTCTTACATAGTCTAAGGTTATAATGGTAATTGCGTTTTCTGATTTTTGATTGGTCATAAGGACTTCCCGGTAATTTTCTAAGGCCGAAATGGCAATTTTGCATTTGATTCAATTTTGAGAGTACACTTTTATTTAAAATCAATTTTGAGGGTATTTTTAGTAATTCCCCTAAAAATCTGTAACATGTATATAACAAATATGTGCCATATCAACAAAATTTTAATAAATCCGCAACATTATTTAATAAATCTACAATATGTTTAAAAATATGTAGCACTACAATGCTATTATTGTTGTGAATAGAAAAGAGATAGAAGAATTGGTGATGTTTATTCCAATGAATGAAAGCTCCTTTATATAGGAGTACAAGAACTTGACGACCAAGTAAAACCTAGATTACAAGTAATGATCTTATAACGGGCATCTACTAATTATTCATAACACTCCCCTTCGATGTCCATTATAATGGAATGGTTCGTAATGCGTTTAAGATGTTGCCTCATTAAAAACCTTACCAGGAAAACCCAATGGGAAAAACCATGGTTAAGGGAAAAAGAGTGCAACACGCAATTACTCCCCCTCATGAGTACACATGTCGAGATCTTTGAGACGTTGTAACCCGATATGATGAACTAACTTCTTGAAAGTAGAAGTAGGTAGCGCCTTTGTAAATAAGTCAACCAAATTATCGCTCGAATGGATCTGTAGAACATGTATATCGCCGTTCTTTTGTAGCTCATGTGTGAAGAAGAATTTTGGTAGAATGTTCTTCGTTCTATCACCTTTAATGTATCCGTCTTTGAGTTGTGCGATGCATGATGCATTGTCTTCATACATAATTGTTGGAGCTTCTTTCCTTACAGAAATACCACAATCTTCTTGTATATGATGAACGACAGATCTTAACCATACACACTCGCGACTAGCTTCATGGATGGCTAAAATCTCTGCATGGTTAGAAGAAGTGGTGGTGAGAGTTTGCTTCATAGATCGCCAAGAAATGGCAATACCTCCGCAAGTGAACACATATCCTGTTTGTGATTTAGCAGTATGGGGATCGGATAAGTATCATGCGTTAGCAAAACCAATTATGCCTTCCTTGGATAAGTTAGAAAAGAATAAGCCCATGTCTTTGAGTTGGGCATGAGCTAAACTTTGCTAACAAATTCACCGAAAATGATATATTTGGTCTTGTATGACTAGCAAGGTACATTAATGCTCCTATTGCACTTAATTATGGTACTTCAGGGCCAAGAACTTCTTCATTGTTTTCCCGAGGGCGGAATGGATCCTTTGACACATCAAGTGATCTTACAACCATTGGACTGCTCAAAGGGTGTGCATTATCCATATAGAACTTTTTGAGCACATTTTATGTGTATGTCTCTTGATGTACTAGAATTCCATTCTTTACATGTTAGTTTTGTAGTCTCAGACAAAATTTTGTTTTCCCAAGATCTTTCATCTCAAATTCTTTCTTCAAATATTCTACTCTGTATGAAATCTCTGCAGGAGTTCCAATAATATTTAAATCATCAACATATACTGCAATTATCATAAATCCTTTCTCAAATCTCTTTATAAAGATGCATGGACTAACACGGTCATTCTTGTAGCCTTCTCTTAACAAGTACTCACTAAGGCGATTATATCACATACGCACTGACTGTTTTAGTTCATAAAGAGATCGATTTAGTTTTATGCAGTATTGTTCTCGGGAATTCGAATTTACTACTTCAGGTAGTTTAAATCCTGCTGGGACTTTCATATAAATGTCATTTTCCAGTGGTCCATATAAGTAGGCTGTCAATACATCCATTAAACGTAAATCAAGTCCTTCTTTTATCGCCAGACTAATAAGGAACCTGAAAGTAGTTGCATCCACCACAGGAGAGTAAGTCTCTTTATAATCAATTCTAGGTCTTGTGAGAATCCTTGTGAGACTAAACGTGCTTGATACCTCACAATTTCTTCATTTTCATTCCTCTTTCATACAAAGACCCATTTATCACCCACTGGTTTTACACCTTTAGGTGTACGAACTACTGGTCCAAATACTTCTCTTTTAGCGAGAGATTTTAATTCTGCATCTATTGCTTCCTTCCATTTTGGCCAATCACTTCTTTGTGTACACTCTTCAATAGATGTTGGTTCATGATCCTCATCCATAATATCAACTGCTACATTGCATGCAAAAATATCATCGACGTCGATTTGCTTTCGGTTCCATTTTATTCCAGACATGACATAATTAATTGAGATCTCATCATTATCAGGTACCTGAATTTCATTCTTTGTCATGTTTGAAGTCTCTTCTAGAGATCCTTCATTCGTAATTATTTCCTCGGTTTCACCATTGCCAATTTCTGCTTCTTTTATTTTTCGAGGATTTTTATCTTTGGAACCAATTGGTCTACCACGTTTCAGACGTGCCTTAGACTCATTAGCAGTTTGATTTTGTCCTTCTGGAATATTTATTCTTATCGGAGCATTTACAGTTGGTATATGTGATTTGATCACACTTTTTGGGTCAGTAAACCCGTATGGCAACTGATTTGCTAAGCTTTGTAAATAAATTATCTTTTGGACTTCTAATTCACAATCTTTAGTCCGGGGATCAAGATAAGACATTGATAATTCATTCCAATTTATATCTTTTCCCAGCTGTTTATTTTCTCTCCCTAGAGTTCGAAAGACAGACTCATTAAAATGACAGTCTGCGAATCGAGCCTTAAATAAATCCCCTGTAGATGGCTCAAGATATTTAATTATTGATGGAGAATCATATCCAACATAAATTCCCAACCTCCTTTAGGACCCATCTTAGATCATTGAGGTGGAGCAATTGGAATGCATACAACACATCCAAAAAATTTCAGATGGGAAATATTTGGTTCCTGACCCAGAATCAGTTGTGATGGGGAGAACTTTTGATTACTTGTTGGCCTGATGCGAATCAATGCTGCTGCATGTAATATAGCATGTCTCCAAGCAGATATTGGGAGTTTTGATTTCATTAGTAATGGTCTAGCAATCAACTGTAGACGTTTGATTAGAGATTCTGCTAAACCATTTTGTGTGTGAACATGTGCTATAGGATGTAGATGTTCAACACTTATCCCAATAGACATGCAATAGTCATTAGAGACGTGAATTCACCAGCATTATCAAGTAATCTCGGAAACGCCAAGTTTCGAGTTGATAACAATGATACATGTGACCATCTACTAGATGCGTTAATTAAAACCATAAAATACCTAAAGGTTCCATATGATGGGTGAATCGGCCCACAAATATCTCCTTGTATTCGTTCTAGAAAACTTATTGATTCTGAATTGATTTTTACTAGTGAAGGCTGTATTATCAACTTGCCTTGCGAACAAGCAGCACATAAAAAAACATTAGGAAGAATCTTCTGGTTCTTTCATGAATGTCCACATGAATTAGAAATAATCTTTCGCATAATTATTGTACCGGGATGGCCTAACCGGTCATGCCAAACTTTGAGGTTTTCTGTGGACTTATGGTCTACAGAAAAAAGCCATCAGACATAGCTTAAAGAAGCAAGCTCTAGTATCCATTAGTCAATAGTACTATCGAAGAAAAAAGCCGAATTTTGATTGTTTTATTCGTTACTTAAACTCACTAAATTCTCTTCGTATTATTGGGTTCTGCAGGTGCATGTGACTAGGGAGTGTGATGTCGGTCTAGGAACATGGCACTGGGTAAATATATTTTGTTGATACAACACAATATATTATTGCATTTGCTTCAATTGTATTAATTGTAGTATAGTAAAGTCCAGTGGAGAATGCAGGTAGTTTTTCCACAATGTCTTTAGAGCCTTGGGTATTACTTGTGATTTGAAGGTATTCGACATTACATTCACTCGTAGTCTCAATATGGTATCCATTTCTGCGGATATCCTTAAAACTTAATAAATTTCCTTTAGACTTAGGAGAGTATAATGCATCAGAAATTTTGAAATTTGTTCGCATAGGCAATAATATATTTGCTCTTCCAGAGCCTTCTATTATCTTTGCACTACCTGTTACTGTACTTACACTTGCTTCTTTCATTGTCAAACAAGTGAAATAATTCTTATTTTTTAAAATAGTGTGTCTAGTTGCACTGTCTGTCAAGCATAAATATCTACCATTCATTTTCTTCAAAAAGACAAATAAAGTAAATTAATATTTCATATAAATAACTCAATAATAATAACTTAATAAAATAAATCAACTTTAACCAAAAAACATCAATTCGTAGAATAAAAAATAAAAACTAAAATCCAAATAATTAAAAACCAAAATATGAGAATAAAATTTAAGAAACAAAGTTCTTTAAATGATTATAACTAAATCACTTGTTCTCTTCATCAAGGAGAAAGTCGTAGAGATCCATGTGAGTAATATCACCAAGGGCAAAGTCATCTTCTCCCTCTTTGTACACCAAATTTGTTTCCACTTTCTTTCCATTTTGCTTCACTGATTGTTGATAGAGCTCAACAAGATGCTTTGGTGTACGGCATGTTCGAGTCCAATGATCTTTTCCTCCACAACGGTAACATACATTCACAAATGTTGATTTCTCTTGCTTGTTACCATTTTTGTTTTCCCACTTCTGGTGAGAGTATAAGTTCTTAAACTGAACTCCACGGCCTCATCCTCGAAAGTATCCACGTCCACGACCATGACCATGACCA
Organism: Orychophragmus violaceus; assembly: GCA_030180135.1. NCBI lineage: Eukaryota > Viridiplantae > Streptophyta > Magnoliopsida > Brassicales > Brassicaceae > Orychophragmus > Orychophragmus violaceus. The sequence continues at coordinate 100,954,002 of CM058239.1, forward strand.
CGTGTGTATCCACGTCTTTGGTCATTTCTCTTATCATAGGATGTCACATTCACTTCAGGGAATGGAGCAGAGCCAGTTGGACGTAATCCATGATTTTTCAGCAACAACTTGTTGTTTTTCTCAGCCACAAGGAGACAAAAAATAAGTTGAGAATACTTCACGAATCCCTTTTCACGGTATTGTGTCTGCATGACAATGTTATTAGTATGAAAAGTAGAGAATGTTTTCTCTAACTTATCTGCATCTGACATTTTCTCTCCACATAACTCCAATTTAGAAGTAATCTTAAACAAGGCTGAGTTGTACTCACTTACAGATTTAAAGTCTTGTAATCTCATATGAGTCCAATCATAACGAGCTTTGTGTAAAATCACATTTTTCTGATGATCATACCTTTCCTTTAGATCATTCCACAAAATTTGTGAATCTTTCACACTCAAGTACTCATTTTTGAGGTCCGCATGGAGGTGATGACGAAGGAATATCATAGCCTTTGATTTATCTTTGCTTTGAGTTTGATTTCCTTCTTTGATGGTCTCAAAGAGATCCTTTAAATCTAGATGAATATCAGCATTTAGTGTCAATGCCAAGTAGTTGTCTCCACTGATATCAAGAGCTCCAAATTCAAGGCTCGTAAATTTTGACATGGTTTACTGAAATATTAAAATAATAATCAAATTTCATAAAATCAAAAACCATCAAATAATAGTATGTTAATATCTTCCCATATTAAAACCACATAATTTACTAAAAAAAAACGTATTGGATATTAACAAAGTTTTAGGAAAAAACGTATACAAGTTATGTAAACATATACTATTAATTTCATTCTATACAAGTTATGTAAAAGGCAATATTTAGGTGGTTAAATAAATGAGTATACAAGTTATGTAAAGAGCAATATTTAGGTAATTAAAAAATGGTAAAATAACCCTAGACATGCGCTTGTGAAAAATTCGTAGTTATTAAATATTAACAAAGTTTAAGAAGAAGAAAGTTATTGCTCATGAATAAAACGTGAATAAACAATAAAAAGTCTTAAAACACAAGAGTACATATATTGTTACATATTCGATCAAACAATAGTTTTCATATGGATTAGGATCTCTAGTTTCTCAATCATGTGTATAGAAAAATAATAAACATGTGATTAAGTGAATCCGTTTTAATACCAATAAATAATATTTTAATTAGATATCGATATGTGTGGATATATTATGAATCACAAGGTAATATCTATAAGCAATACTTCAATTCAATATCGATAGAATTGAATCCATTCTTATGAACCATGAGTTGACAATAAACATGGTTCAAACGTAAGATTTAAATCGTAAAAAAATTATTATTCTAGATAAGTATTAATAACCATCTCTTTTATGTATAAGATTTGAGGAGACAAAGTCTACCATATGATCATAATCGTGAAGGCATAGCCTACCATAACGATTAGAGAATAGATCACTTATCATCCCGGAATAAGACATATACTAAACATAAATTTAAATCTCACCCTTTCAATGTAAAAAGAAAAACGAGAGACTATCGTGCTGATAACGTGTTGTGAATAGAAAAGAGATAGAAGAATTGGTGATGTTTATTCCAATGAATGAAAGCTCATTTATATAGGAGTACAAGAACTTGACGACCAAGTAAAACCTTGATTACAAGTAATGTGCCTTATAATAGGTATTTACTAATTATTCATAACAATTATAGTAATTTTTAAAAACGCTTTGATGTGTTGTAGATATAAATAAATTTGTAACATAGTCAACAAATCAACAACAAATGAAAATAAATTGACACATATTTATACAAAATCAATAATTAAATATAAATGTGTAACACATGTTTCCAAGTTATTTTAAAAATCTGTGCGGATTTCTTTCGATGAAAATGAGGCATTTTTGTAAATGAATTACGTTTTTTCTTATGTGAAAATACATAATAATGAAATTTATGTAATATTTTTTCTTAACAAAGATAAATAGGGATTTTTTAGTCCCGAATTTTGACTTTTAAAATTTCAAATCTCAAGTGATACTAGAATAATTTCTCTATGTTTGAGTGCTACTAGAGTTACTCTCCCTTTTCAAATATGTAAAGGAAAAGGTATTAAAATTTTGGATCTAAAATATACCTAAGCACTTTTATATAGATCCAAAGAAACGATCCAAAACTGACCTAAAAATCGGTTAGATCGGATTCAGATATTAGCATTTTATTTTATTGAGTATATTTATAAATATCCACAGGCTGGGTATGATTTTTTTTATTATCTGAGACCCCTTTAGATACCAGATGGCTCTTTATATACATTATCTTTGCATATATTTAGTTATTTACCTACATATATACATATATATGTACAGTATATATATTAGGTATACGATAAAACTTGTTAGTAACCCATAGAATTTATTAGTAATCAATATGACTTAAATCAATCTGATACATACTGAAAAGATCTGATAGAACATGAATTGGTTTTATATTTCTGCATTCAAAAACCCAACAATTCGAAAGACACTGTATTTGAACACCCATGCATATTTAAAATTTAGTTTTGTCATACTTCCTTTTGGATTTCTTTACTTGAGCTCGGCTTTAGTTTGGCATCCAGGTGGGTATCTCCACATGGTCTTAGAGCTAGACTCATTTGGGATAAAACAACACAATCAAAGAATTAGAAGGAAAAAAGAGCCATATCTTGACCGAATGCCAGTGCAAAATCCAACACCACAATTATGTCGTGTTTGTGAAAGAATTGGGTAATATACACACAATTTCGATGCATTTATAACCAACCACAAATTCGGGTCAAAATCTCGAATGCCCCCGTATCCCAAAAGAAAATCTAGTGGATGGGTTAGCAAAATCATGTATATGACATCCTTAATATCAGGGTTCAAAAAATGATTGACCCCTTTTATCATTTTTTTTCCTTTTATTTTTTCTTCGTCTTTTATTGACATCTGTAAAAAAGCTATATGGATCCACTCCTGAGCATACCTAAGTTCGATATACTCAAATTTGATGGAGATTATGAATATTGGAAAATGTTCATGGAACTTGTTTCATTCTAAATAATGGTGGGAGCTTATAGAGAACAGAATTCCTCAGCCAAAAAGGAATGTGATCTTAACAAGGCCACAAAGAATCCCTATAAAAATCTGTCATTTATCAACAAAATTTTCAACAAAATATTTCGTCGCAAATTTAAAAACAAATTTTACAAATCCATCGCTACTTCGTCGTAAAACAATTTGTTGTTAATTAGCAATAATTTTACGATAAGAAATTTTTTTAATATAAAAATCACGAACAATGAATTTGAATAAATAGATATTGCATATTCATATAAATAAAGCATAATCATAATTATGCATAGTTATAAGTTTGAAAATCTTATTATCTCATTATGTTTATGTTTTGTATTTAATCAAACCCAACATAATTAATTGCATTCAAAACATATATATATATATATATTATTGTACTACATACAATACACATTATCACATTTTCACCAAAAGAAAAACTTAAAAAACTGAATAAAAATCACATTATAATTCATTATGTCAAAAAATTATATTTGCCTTTAATTTTACATCCTAAAAACTTGGTTTCATATCTACATGTAATTATACTACATTTTTTATTTAAAAATAATTTGTTGTAAAATCATTGCTTATTAACAAAAAATTTATAACGAACACTGGTTTTTATATTATAAAAAGATAATTTGCCGTAAAATCGTTATTAATTAACAACGATTTTACTACGCAAATTATTTTTTAAATTTATTGATTTTACTATGAAATTTGATTTTTAAAAATAAAATATACTTTAATTAGCATAATATATATTCAAAATTCATATATATAAAGAGCAGTCATAATTATGTATAGTTACAAGTTTAAAAGTTTGATATCTCATGATTAGGTTATATTTTTCGTTATTTAATTTATTAAACTTCAACAAATAAGTGTTTATATACATCCAAACAACATTGATTTAATATATGGAGTTTTTGTTGACAAAAAGTGTTTATATACATAACATATAGTGTTTTCACACACAATATCATATTTTTGTATCAAAACACAAATTTTACAAAAATGAATAAACACTATTACATTGTCATCAATTATGTCAAAATAATCATGTGTATTTCAATTTTTACATTCTAAAAATATTGTTTTGAAATTATACATTTTAAATACTATTTGATTTTCGAGGATTTAACGAGAAATCGTTGTAAATTCGTTATATTGTTCAATGTCCCACATCGATAGTTTGATAAAATCCCAAGTAGTATATAAACTAAACAATTCATAACACTTAAATAGTTGACCAGAGTCAACATCGCCACTAGATTAAAACCACTCGCCGGAGCCACCACCTTCGATGGAGCTACCACCGTCGCCGGAGCCTTCCGACCCGCCGGAGCCACTGCCCCCACCGAAGCTGCTGTCAGAGCCACCACTTCCGCCGGATTCACCACCACAGCCACAGAACCACCACCTAATTCAACTGCAAATTTATATATATTTTTTAAATTAAATATATTTTAAAATCATTGTTAATTCATTGTTATATTAAAAACAAATTGTTGTAATTTTGTTGTTATTTAACAACAAATTAACAACATTTTAAATTCGTTGTAAACTAACAACGAATTTACTGTGAATAGTGTTTTACGACGATTTTGAAATCGTCGTAAATTCATTGTTCGATGTATTTAACAATGAATTTACAACGATTTCATTCGTTGTTATAATCATGTTTCCTTGTAGTGAATCGAGCAAGCAAAATTGGAGTTCTAAAGAAGGCGACACGATCACAAACTACTTATCTAGGTCATGGTGGTGGCAAAAGACATGAGGAACTTAGGAGAAGGCATGCCGGATGCCAAGATAGTGAATGAGAGGAAGAGGAAGAGGTTGAGGTTGAGGGAACACATGCTTCCACAAAGACACTGAAATTGTTATAAGTTTTACAAGTTAGGCATTTCAAGTATGAATGTCCTAAATGAAAAAGAGCTAAATTTGTTGAAGAAGAAGATCTGGTGCTCATGGCACATATCAACATGATCAAAAATGAAGATGAACATGGTTGGTTTCTGGAATCTGAAGGCATCTGAAACACCCCATCCCGAGTTCTCAGCCTATGGAGGTTGTTCCCATTTGGTCACTAAGTGACCCAAACCATTCAGTTCATTTTTTAAGGTCTTAACCATTTACTAAGTCATATTCCAAGTTATACATTACATACACATAAGTCTATAAACAATAAGCATAATCAAACTAGGCAATAAACTGGCATTTCTATCAATAAAACCAAGGTATCAATATAATTGTAAGTTTGCATAATAGGCTAGTGTATTGTTCGATCATATTCTATCCAATTTATTCCACAACCCGATCTAGTCATGTGTCCAGCGCGCCTAAGCCCGATCATTATCGCGATCAAGGTCATGCATATATAAATGCATAAGTAGTCTAATAAGACTTAAGCATATAATCCAACATCCTAGCAATCATTTTGTATGCACAATTGTTACCAACTCTAATTCACATAAGTTCCCTAAACCGATCCAAGTCCTTCGACTGGTCGGGAACGAAAAACGGTCACGGAAACGCACCATGGTGTGAACCGCAAACAATCGCCGCTATCTTTGGCCCATACCGAGACCGTCAACACGTACAGTCGTGGTCGTTTGCCCATCGCACTGATTCAACCCGCGGACGAGTCTGTCCGTGGTCACGGCCCGTTGATCATCGATACAATCTCACAGGCTTATCGGCCATTTCAAACGCAACCGACACAAGCAATCAACTCGCTTATCCGCGATCCAACTCTGTATCAGTCCGTGTCTCATCCGTAATCGCTGGTCGGCCCATGGCCGCACTTACCATGCAGTTATGTGGACTGATCCACCTTAATCCTATGATCCGTACTAACATCTATCCATATTATAAACCAATAGAGAGAGAGAGAGAATAATTCCAACCAAACCCATCCAACCGCCGACCATACGGCCTAGCCGTGGTCGCAGCTCATGCATGCATACGGTACGCACCTTAGGTGTCCCGTTTGTCTTGACCTGATCCTTAGATGCTTTAGGATCCGTGTCTGATCTCCCTTGCTCCTGCTAGATTGTCCAACGAAAACCGCACCCAATCTCCTTTCCCAACCGCCGACCAATCCCCTTGAAGATTTTTGGCCGACTCTCCTTTCCTTTGCCTTAAGCCTTCACCACTTGCCTTAGTGTTTCTGGGAAATTTCCCTGTATATGTGATGTAATGCCTATCTCAAAGACAACATCAATGGCAGCTTAAAAATCAAAAGAAAGTCACCGGAGGGCATTTTCTGCAGTTTTTGGAAGTTCATGGGTATTTTGATAATTTCACCAAAAAAGTCCAGAAGCTTTAATGGGCCAAGTAATCTTATTTTTATTTTAAATGATTACTTAGAAGATAGAAGACGCTGAAATCAGAATTTTAGAAGGTTTACGGGCTGTCGGGAATGGAGAACCGACAAAAGCGAAAAATACGAAAAACTTCTTTTTGATGTTTTGGGAGCTACGAAAGACCAAAACATACCAAATAAATGCGGAGCATCATTTTTTCTAAATCCTGAAAAATAAGAAATGAAATTTAAAGACGTTTCAGAAGTTTCGATAAGTGATGGAAAATGGCTCGAGATAGCCACATGCCACGTGGTGATCGCCGATTGGCCCATTATGGGTGCATGCTACGATTCTACGGTTCCATAATTCTGAGGTCTATATGATCTACCTAAATGCATCACACAAGAATTTAGCCAACTCATAAGAACTTCCCCGAACCGTTGAATTGTTTGACCCAAAATTGACCCGAGCGTTGGCCCTGGTAATTCTGATCTTTCCTCCACACGAACCTTTGGACCAAACTTACAACTACGAACTGTACTATAATCCGCATATAACAGAAAAGAAAGTCGGTATGTGGGATGAACGTTGAAAATCTCCGCTCCACCGTCACCATCCCATCTCTTTTTCACTTTCTCTCTCTCTCTAAATCGCCAGCCACCACTCTCCACCTCCTCCTCCCATTGAGTTTTCTTGCATCCCAAGTAACCAAAACATTAAACCTTAACCTCCACTTAATCTAGCTTTATCACTTCCTAATCCTATCATTAGCCACTAAAAGAACCTCATTAGCCCTTAATAGTCCATTTGATCATGCTGGAGCCACCATGATGTCGTCGGAGAACCGTCGGAGAACCGTCGGAGCTCTGCTGTCTCCGCCTTTCTCCACTGCTCCTCCTCTCCCTTGCTTCTCTCTCACTCGCTGGTCCTCTTCCGCCACCTCTTCTCATGCTTAACTTCTCCTCCACCACCGGAGAAGTCGCCGGAGGATCATCTCGTCGTATCCTTCAGCCGGACACCGCCTCTTTCTCACTTCTCTCTGCACCACCCCACTGGTTCGTCTCTCTCTGGAATCTTCCACAGCGGTAGCTCAAAACCGTCAGACATCTCGCCGGCGATCACGCCAACCAGTCAACCTTTTGGTCAACACCAGCCAACTCTTCCCACCGCCGGTCAACTATCGTTGTCCTTTCCGCCGGTCACCTCCACTCTCCGGTCCTCTAGCTCGTGTCAACAGACGGTCAACTCCCTAGGATCAACTCATGGTCAAGCTCGGGTCAACGGAGTCAACATTAAGGTATACCTTTGGGTCTCTTGGTTTTGTCATCCGTCCATCCATTACGATACAACTGTGAGTTGGCTATGTCTGTTGCGTGTTGCATTTAGGAATAGATCGAGTCAGCATGTAGACCCCGGAACTAATAAACTACAGTCATAGGATTTTTATTTTCCGGTATTCGAATACGTTAGATTCATAATTAGGTTGTAAATAATTAAGGTTAAATAAACCGGAGAGGAATATAACCAAGCACGACACGTTTAAATACCGTTGAAGCATAGGTTGTGTAGATAAATTTAATTTACCGTTTGATTGATACATTTATATAGAACGGTATGCTTAGGAAATACATGTATATATGTAGATATTATACGAACTAAAATGAATATATATATATATATATATATATATATATATATGAACTAGGAGAAAAAATACCGATAAAATAACTAACAAACTTAGAGTATTATAACATGGTCCGTTATTAGTTAGATGGGATTAATTGGGTTAAAATATTACTAGATAAAGAATAATAGGATTCATGAGATTAGTAAGATTACTAATCTCAATATGACAAATTAAATAATACTAAATAAAAAATTAGGATTAAATATCAGGGGTAAAGCTGTCTAGATAAAATAAAGAATAAATAAATAAATAATTTAAACTAAGGAATTAAAATAAATGTAAGAGAAATGAATGAATTAAATATCTATATGGACTATGGGGTTAGTAAGTTTACTAATCCCAAGGTAGCAGATTAAAACAAAATGAGGAATTAAACTAAGAACTAAAGATTAAATAAATCTAAGTATCTATCCTTTTGTTGACGTGCTGATATTAATGTGTGATTTTTTATCTACTCTGGTTTTGAGCCGGGTAGACTGTATTGATATGTGGTTGTTTATCTACTCTGGTGTTGGGTCGGGTAGACTACGTTGTTTAATACTTACTTTGATACGGGTCTGGGTAAGTTGAGGTATGGATACCTATTCCGGTATAGGACGGGGTAGGTCAGGTGAAATAGTGAAAGGTGATAGAACTTGCAGGATAGACTGGGTACCGTGTTTGGAGTAGTATTACTATTTGACCTTATCAATCTTGCATGATGTCATAGAGTCCCATAAATTCGGATTTTTTTTATATTATTATTACCAGGACTCTATAGGGTGTGTTAGATCCCGCAAGTCTAGTGATAGCGTTCCGGTGCCTCCTTCCCGATTGGATCCTCGGGAGATCTTGGTAAGTTCACGTACCTTCAGGTAGTGATTCTGGTTTAGGCGTTAACCTACAAAGTGATTCTGTAGGTGTGTAGTCCAGAGAAACGGGGTGGCGTCCTAGGGTCGGTCTGCATGAAAACTTTTGTTATCTAGATGTAGTCTGAGTCACCGTGTATCAATGGTTTGAGAACGGTTTTCTAATCGTAGGAATTTGTGTTTACGTCTAGGAGTCATGGGAGGTTTTAATTATAATGGGACAGCTAAGTGTTCGCTTGGAAGTTACCAAGTTTACGATTTGGGCCCATGGTGTGAAGATTGCGTTAGAGCCACATTTAGATAGATCGAGTCTAATCAAGGGCAAGTGCCGCAATGTTGTCGATTTTAGTAGTTGTTATTTTATTTGTAGAGAATGCTTGTGTGTTGTGGAGCTCATTACGTCTTGGTAGCAGATGATTAAATATTTTACCTTATTGATATTATTCATCATTGATTGTTATTTTGGGTTTGGGTGGGATTCACATAGCATGTTTATTTGGGAGCCAATTCGCTGAGTAATCTTAGATTGCTCACTAAACTCTTCTTTGATTAAGATTACATGATTAGCTTGGCTGACGCGAGAGGACTCTCGGAGAAGATTTGTTTTTGAATTGTTTTTGATATTCGGTTTCAGATTCTATGGGATCCTTAAAAGATTTTAGAAAACCCTTTATCCTATATAAAATAGGATAAAGGATTTAAAAGGTTTAAAATACTAAAAACAAAATTATTCCCTGATATACGGTTTAGTCCAAACCAACATAACTCGTAGAAGCGGTACGGGTTAAAAGCCTTGTATCGTGGAAATGAGGTAAAAGGAGTTAAGGGTGGTTTGGTTCGAGCCGTTGACTCAAACCGGACCGTTTCTGACTTTCACATGTAGCAAGCTCTTCTCATTTAGACAACAAGGGTTTGATAGATCATATTTTTGTTTGATTATTGGCCGGTCAGCTCGTCGATCAGCGGATAAACGAGAAAGGGATTGTAATGCCCTTTCCCGTTATCCGCTGACTGACAAGCTGGCCGGTCAATAATCAAACAAGAACATGACTGATCGAATCCGAGCAAGTCAAACGAGAAAGGTTCATCACGAAACGAAGCCAGAGACAGTTCGGTTTGAGACAAATGCTCGCACCAAACCGTCCTTGACCCCGTGTACCTCGCTTTCACAATACAAAGATTTTCAACCGGTGTTGCTTCCACGAGTTGTGTTGGTTCGGATTAAACCAATATATCAGGGAAGCGATTTCATTTCTAAGTAATTTAGGTTTTTACAAAACAATTTGCCTATTTTATTCTAATTACAAACAATACAAGAATAAACAGGCGCCATAAAATCCAAACCGAAATACAACAACTAAAACATCGAATCAAAGATCTCCGGCCCACAAGCGATCCCGAAACTACACCGATGACCTCCCACGTCCGTCCCTGCTAAACCTGAAAAACAAAAAAGAGTCTAATGAGCGATCTAAGATCACCCAGCGAGTCGGCTCCCACTAAAGGCTTCAAATCTAACCCACAACTACTAATCCCGCCGCCAAAACCCAAAATAACAATCATAAGGAAGAAATAGCTTATCATGTGCCACCGTGACGTGATAAACCCACAACACACAAGCATTCTCTATCCAAAAGGAAATATTACGGAATTTGAAGTCACTGCGGCACATGCCCTCGATTAGACTCGATCTATTTATCGAGAACACCAAACTTAACAACATTGGGCCCACTATGAAAAATCGGTAACTTCCACGGGAATACTTAGATACCGACATGGTAACTAAAACTACCCTTGACTCCTAGATGTAAACACGAAGTCCTACGAACTATTACACTGTTCTCTTTCCATCGATACAAAGTGACTCGACTACCCCACAGTAACCTAAGTTTCCATGCAGTTCGGCCCTAGGACATGACCCCGTATTCTCCGGACCACACACCTACCGACGTCACTCAGTAGGTTCACACCATAACCAGATTCATCACGTGAACCGGTCAGGCAACTACCCGAGGATCCAATCGGGTCGGAAGTACTGGAACACTTTCAAAGCTAGACTTGCGGGATCTAACGCACCCTCGATTTCTAGTGCAATAAAGTAAAAACGCAGACTCACTGGGACTTTAACACAGAACACAAAACCGTCAAGGTCAGACAGAAATATAAACACAACTCCGATCTATCCCACAAGTCCTATTCCATTACCACCATCACCAACCCTAATCGGTGCTATACCAAAATAGGTAACTACGAACATACTCGGTCCCATGACCGAGGTAAGTATCACACCAACTGACTACCTGGCCCAACACCGGAGTAGTCTAAACAACATGCCTGCTCACAAACACACAACATGAAAGCAACAAACACAATTAAACTATTAAGCAAGCCTTTAAGTTTATTAATGTCTTTTAATCTCATTTAGTCCGCTACCTTGGGGTTAGCGGATTGCTAACCCCGTAGACGGATCACAATTCCATAACTTTTTTAATTAACTTTCCTAAAGATTTTTAACCATCTCTTAGATCTGTCTTATTCATTTAACCCACTAACCCGACTAATATCTATTGACATGCCCGTTAACATGTTCTATAAGGTTTGTTATGTCTTGTACCATATTTTAATTAAGTCGTAATTCCCGTATATAGATTTAGTTAATATCGTTCTTAATACTTATATTTGCAGATACGTCCTAGCATGCATAGACTATATGAATGCATCAATCAACGAACAAATAACAAACAATCAACGGTCTATCTAACTAACATGCATATACAGACCTATCCAGGTTCATTATTAACCGATATCAACATTAACCAATCAATCAATTCAATTAACGAGCATGCATTCCTAAACTACGGATTCCCAGGTCTACATGATCTAACTACGAATGAAATTAGCCGACTCACAATGATAGTGCGACGTAAGACAAAAGTGATGGAATATGAACTCGTGACCAGGCACTGGAACCCCGAACCTTCCCAAACTTTCTGAATCAAGTCACGAACACTCCCGAGCTAACCGGATCAGAAACCGGCCGTTGACCAAGCGTTGCCTGGCTTGATCACGGCGTTGACCGGTGTTGACTTGACCGTTAACAAATCGTTGACTTATTTGCCATTGACTTCCTTAACCAGGTGACCAAATTCTTGAACCGAGATTAACCAATTCAATTGAACCAGTTTAGCTTAACCGGACCGAATCAAACTGTTGACCGATTAAACCTGTTTGATAAAATGGTTGACCCAGTTTAACTAAACCAATCAAATTCTGAACCAAAAGCAGACCAAATCCATAGCTGAACCACCCTTGAACCAAACCGGCTGAGCGAATGAGGCAGATGAGGCTTTTAAGGCGACTTTCTATGGCATTGACCATGACGGCTACGGCATTGACCGGTGAAAGGAAGCTTATCCGGCGGCTAATGAATGATCTCCGGTGACTGAAGATGATCCCTAGAGAGAGAGATGAAACTGCTGAAAAGAGAGGAGGAGCTTGAACCGGCTGAAGAATTAGAAGAAGAGGCGGAGATTGCCGGCGGCGACTTCTCCGACGAGCTCCGGAAGCGAGATGTCTTGACCGGCGGCGCTTAAAGAGGACAAGAAGATGAAAAGGTGGTGTAGGTGGTTTTTATATCAGAGGCTTGGTTTATAAGTTATTGGAGTTGCAAGATCACCAAGACATGAAGAACTTTGAAGATGTTCTTGAGTTTTCTTGAAGATGGGTTGAAGATGGATGAGTTTGGTTGAATGTGAGAGAATTTAGAGAGATAAGAGATGAGTTTTCTATGGTGAGTGATGAGAGAGGCTAGAGAGAGTTCTTAGGTGAGCTAAATGAGAGGTTTGAGTGAAAGAAGTGATGATTTTGCCTTGCACAATTGTTCATTGAACCAAAAATGGTTCTTTGAACTCAAGAGGGAAAGGTGGCGCCATATGGGTGAGTCTCTTGTCTTTACAGGGTACATTATGATCAAAAACATTGCACTAATCAACATAAACCGATCCAAACTCCGTTGCATTTCCGCCTGCTCCAATTTAGCGTTTCTGAGTTTAATATTTTTAAAACCCTATAGATGCTTCCATAAATCCATCAAGCCAAATATTAAGATAATAGAAGATTTTATATGTATTTAGAAATTTGAATCACTCAATTTGGACACATGTAGCCCCCGATATGAATTTTACAAGTTCTCTTGGTTTTATCAGTTTTCTTTCCCGATAGTCCGAAAACTCGTCTAAGGTCCGTCTCCACCATTATTTGTCTTCTAAATGTTTTCTTTATTTAAAAAGAGAAAAATTTGGCCCTTCTTCGCTTCCGGCTCGCATTTTGGTAAAATTACCAAAACGCCCTTCATCTTCCCCTGTCGACTTTTCTTCTGCCCGTTGACCTAGTTTCCGGAAACAAGGTATTACATTCTTCTCCAGTTACAGGAAATTCGGTCCCCAAATTCTCCATCACTGAAAACTTCGAATCAGTATTAAACGTGCAAGTCTCCATACTGAACTGATTCCGATGCTTCACTGCTCGAACACTGATCCAACTGTAACAAGTTCTCGACGCTCACTGCTACCGAAAAACTGATTCACACGAAAATTTCCTTACTGATATTCACTCTGATCGCTTAACCACTGATCTTGTGATATATCATGGTTTTTATAGGTTTTCAACCATGATATAAGTGTATATATTGAGTCTTTAACCTTGTTTTTCGAGTCTATTGAGTCTTTTATAGGTAAGCATGCGTTTGGAGCGAAGCTAGGAGTTTTGGAACATTTTTGGAGATTTCTGCAAGGAGTTGAAGTTGGAGCCGTGCACACGATTTGATGTCGACCGACAACAAATTTAGTGTAGGTCGATACCGAAGCCCAACGAGACTTATGCGCCGAGTGATCACATCTTTTGATGAATTGCAAAAAGACCCAGAAGTTTCCCTATTTCTAATTTGGTCACAAAACGTGTTTAGTATTTTAATAGGATTTTGGAGAGTTGTTTTCTCGTATCTTTTTTTCTTGCTTTGTTTTGGCTTTTGCTTGGGAGATTGAGAGATTTTGCTTGTTGCTGATTCTGCTACTTGTAACCTTTGAGAGAAGGATTTCGAACCCAATTTCTTATATCTATTCAGTCTTGGTTTTCTATTCAAATATGTTTTGTCTGATTAATATCATGTCTGAGTAGTAACCTTTGTTAGATTTAGGGATTCTCGTAAGGTTTTCATGCTCTGTTAGATCACTGAATGATTAGGATTCTAAATCTATATGTTCATCTCCTAAGTTGAGATTAAAACTAAATTTTGGAGTGATCACCTAGAGTTTAGATCTTAGATAAATAATTTGGCACGAGAGTGTGAATTTGTAGGAATTGTTTAGTTGATCCTGATTCAATTTACAGATTCATATCAACCTAAACATACAGATCTAGGTTCTCTTGAATAGAAACATTAGATGATCTCACCTTTTACCTGTTTGTTGCAGCCGAAGGAATAGAACAGGTCAGAGATCAGAGAGATACACCGAGGGATGAATCCTCCAAAGGTTCACACACGCTTCACAAGGAAATGGCTGCTAGACCGAGCAGGAGAGGAGGCGCAGAGAGAGGCTGTGGGTGGCGCAAATCAGCTGAAGAATTAGAGAGCTTTTAGGTCAAGTTTTATTCATTAAAACTCCCTTTAGTTCTCATGGGCTTTTGGGCCCAATTCTCAGTTCTGATTAGGCCCTTTAGTCTCTCCAAGTACCGTAAATGCCTAGCACTTTTACCGTACCTCTGCTAAACCGTTCCTTCGTATTTTCCCATTAGCTTAGGCGTGTGACCCATATGGGATCATATAATAAAGGCAATAAGTCCAAGACTTATAGATCATGAGCGGACTCTAGCAAGCCATCATGACCCCCAGTATTATATGACTTATGTCTGATCATTGACATACTCTTACTTTCTAGAGACAGTACCGAGATTACTGGACACAATTCCAACAATCTCCCACTTGTACTGGAATCTCTCTGTATTCATAATCCTTTTGTCTCAATACTCGATTAGTCATAAGGCAAGATTAGTGTCATCCTTATAAAGCCTAATCTTGTTCATCGGACTCTGATTTGATACTGACAATCCAAACGACTCGGGACAGTCCGTTTGAGCATGGCCATGCATTTTCCAGTATTCAAATCTCCGATTGGCCTAGAGATATTCACTCCATTTATATTGAAGGGACAAATCCCGTCTTGTTCCATCACTGTAAACTACTCATTTCGTAATACACCCAAACAAGGTCCTTATAGCTATCGCATAACGACAACGTTAGACAATGATCAAAGCGCATCAGTTCATGTGCAGTCACATGCATGCGAACTCAGGTCTAAGGACTATACTCTATAGTCGTAGTAAGAATCTCTTATGACACAGATATAAATATCCTGAAGAGTTCTTATAAGAGGGTCTTGTCCGGTCGTATGTTCCCAAACATACACCTATGTACTGACTTTGATGCCGCGCATCTATGACACACTGAGACTTTGTCATAAGTCACGTACCAATCCAGTCTCACACGGTTGTTGGTGTTCCAATTTCAACAACCTTCGACTAGGGACAGGATGATATAAGCCATCTATCAAATATAGGGTCTCATGATCAAGCTAAATGACTTCGATGACTCAAGATCAAGTCATTTACTTCGATGACCTATAAAATGGTTCATATCATTTTGGAACGATTATTTCATCACAGTTAAAATAATCTTGAAATAATAATTTCATTAAACATAAGAATGTTTTACAAGAACATATCAATAACTAAATAAAGCCCTTTAATAACTCCCACTGAAATTAAGACTACATCTTAATTTCACTTATCCTACAGCAACAGTCCGCGACTCGTGCTTAGGCCTATGGAGTGGCTTCGTTAATAGATTAGCAACGTTCTCATTCGTTGAAACTTGCTGATCTACTTAACATCTCTGTCATTTATCTCACGGAATAGGTTATACCTATCCTCAAGGTGTTTGGACCTCTGATGTGTAGCTAGTTTCATCTATGCTGGAATCACATCAAGTTCAGTGATGAACTCTTCTTTCCAAACAACCTCTTTCGCCGCTTCCCAAGCTGCGAAAGATTCAGCTTAAGTCATGGAGTCAGCAACAGTGCCGTGCACCGCCAGACAAACACAAGATATAACCGGACTGTGACCGGAAATCATCTTTGTCTGTTGGAAACTTGCCTTTCAGACTCTATTGACTTATAGCACCTCACTTTCTCCGTAAATCAAGAACTTATCCTTAGTATTCCTCAAATACTTTAGGACATACTTTAGGAAACTTGATTCTTTGCTGGATTTGACTGGTCTTTATTTGTCTTGCTTAACATTAAAGCAACATCAAACAAGTATGTTTCATGGCATACATGATAGATCCAATTGCCGACGCATATGGAATCTTATCCATGCATTTAAGCTCAGCAGTTATCGTAGGATACTATATCTTGCTTAACTTAATGCCATGTGACATTGGCATAAAACCCTTCTTGGATTGCTCAAAATGTGTAGGACTTTGTCAATTTTAAGAATCCTGACTTTGTCCTACCAGCTCTTTTGGATCTCTATCTTTAGATCCAAAATCCAAGAACTACGTGGCTTTACCCATGTCAATCATTAAACCAACTCCCAAGCTAGTCCTTTTCCGACTACAGCCTTGGGACGTTATATCCGAGAATCAGTATGTCATCGACATACACTATGAGAAATGCAATATCGCTCCCACTTATCTATTAGTAAACACACAGTTCCGCTTCGTTCCTGTTCAAGTCAAAACCTTGACTACTTCAACAGAACGAAGATTCCAACTCTGATATGTTTGCTTCCATCCATGAATGGATCGATGAAGCTAACTTACATAAAATGTAATTTTTCGGAGTCCGGGCTTACTTTCGCTTCTTTGAATTTCGCAGATTCGTCGCTTTCAATGATCATCAGATCATGCGAACTTTCAATGATTATCAGGTTCAACTAATGACGAGAAATCACTCTCTGATTAGTAACTGATTCATTCATATCTGCGAACTTCAGGCTCCACAGGTGTAGATTCTACAGAAATCTGTAAATCCTTCCGCTGCTCTCCCTCAATAGGTAAAGCAGCCTCCTGTATTTCTCGAATTTCTTCGAGTTGTACTTTTACTCCCACTGTTCTGCAGTTATTTTCCAAGAAGAACAGTGGGAG
This sequence comes from Orychophragmus violaceus, assembly GCA_030180135.1. Taxonomy (NCBI): domain Eukaryota; kingdom Viridiplantae; phylum Streptophyta; class Magnoliopsida; order Brassicales; family Brassicaceae; genus Orychophragmus; species Orychophragmus violaceus. The sequence continues at coordinate 100,971,158 of CM058239.1, forward strand.
TAAAAGCATAACTCGAAGTTTTCTTAGGGAAACCAAGGCTCGGTACTTTTACGACCATTCTGTTTTCTAAGAAGGGAAATTACTTTCCAAGAAGAACAGTGGGAGTAAAAAGTATTTTTACGACCATTCTGTTTTCTAAGAAGGGAAGTTACTTTCCAAGAAGAACAGTGGGAGTAAAAGTACAACTCGAAGAAATTCGAGAAATACAGGAGGCTGCTTTACCTATTGAGGGAGAGCAGCGGAAGGATTTACAGATTTCTGTAGAATCTACACCTGTGGAGCCTGAAGTTCGCAGATATGAATGAATCAGTTACTAATCAGAGAGTGATTTCTCGTCATTAGTTGAACCTGATAATCATTGAAAGTTCGCATGATCTGATGATCATTGAAAGCGACGAATCTGCGAAATTCAAAGAAGCGAAAGTAAGCCCGGACTCCGAAAAATTACATTTTATGTAAGTTAGCTTCATCGATCCATTCATGGATGGAAGCAAACATATCAGAGTTGGAATCTTCGTTCTGTTGAAGTAGTCAAGGTTTTGACTTGAAGTAGCCACAACTAGTATCCAATACCTTTAAGGACGTTCTACTGTTGCTTAGGCTCTGCATATTATTACAAATATCAGTGCCACAACCAGTATTCAACACCTTTAAGGTAGAACTTGAAGTAATAACATGAATACCTGAGGAAGTAGTCTCATACATCGACTTTAACTCCTCATCATCTTCCATGAATTTAATGCAATCTCTCTTCCAATGCCCTGTCTCCTTACAGTAGCAGCACTTACCAACGTAAGAGGTATCTGACTCGGGCTCAGAAGACACACGCTTGCCATGATTCAAAATCTGGACAACTTTGTCTTCACCCTTGTCAGCATTAGGTTTAGTAAACCAATTCGGTATTTATGTTACATTTAGGCACTCTTTGGTTTAAGATATAAAACCCATTCCATGAATAGGGTGCTACAATTAATATTTCATTAAGATCAAAAGAACAAAACTTGTCTTTTATCAAAACGAAAAACATTCAAATTCTTACAAGAAAATGAAAGACAACTCTGCTTTAAAGCAGGTACATTGTAGCAATTACTTAATACAAAACCAAGCCTCAAAGGGATCTATAAGTGAAAAACCCTACGGCTGAGGCAGCATCCCAAGCTCCTTCCAGACATGTAGTTTCACTTGCCCTTCCTTCAACGTTCTACTGTTGCTTAGGCTCTGCATATTATCACAAATATCAGTGCCACAACTAGTATCCAATACCTTTAAGGACGTTCTACTGTTGCTTAGGCTCTGCATATTATTACAAATATCAGTGCCACAACCAGTATTCAATACCTTTAAGGTAGAACTTGAAGTAATAACATGAATACCTGAGGAAGTAGTCTCATACATCGACTTTAACTCCTCATCATCTTCCATGAATTTAATGCAATCTCTCTTCCAATGCCCTGTCTCCTTACAGTAGCAGCACTTACCAACGTAAGAGGTATCTGACTCGGGCTCAGAAGACACACGCTTGCCATGATTCAAAATCTGGACAACTTTGTCTTCACCCTTGTCAGCATTAGGTTTAGTAAACCAATTCGGTATTTATGTTACATTTAGGCACTCTTTGGTTTAAGATATAAAACCCATTCCATGAATAGGGTGCTACAATTAATATTTCATTAAGATCAAAAGAACAAAACTTGTCTTTTATCAAAACGAAAAACATTCAAATTCTTACAAGAAAATGAAAGACAACTCTGCTTTAAAGCAGGTACATTGTAGCAATTACTTAATACAAAACCAAGCCTCAAAGGGATCTATAAGTGAAAAACCCTACGGCTGAGGCAGCATCCCAAGCTCCTTCCAGACATGTAGTTTCACTTGCCCTTCCTTCAACGTTCTACTGTTGCTTAGGCTCTGCATATTATCACAAATATCAGTGCCACAACTAGTATCCAATACCTTTAAGGACGTTCTACTGTTGCTTAGGCTCTGCATATTATTACAAATATCAGTGCCACAACCAGTATTCAATACCTTTAAGGTAGAACTTGAAGTAATAACATGAATACCTGAGGAAGTAGTCTCATACATCGACTTTAACTCCTCATCATCTTCCATGAATTTAATGCAATCTCTCTTCCAATGCCCTGTCTCCTTACAGTAGCAGCACTTACCAACGTAAGAGGTATCTGACTCGGGCTCAGAAGACACACGCTTGCCATGATTCAAAATCTGGACAACTTTGTCTTCACCCTTGTCAGCATTAGGTTTAGTAAACCTACCCTTCTCATTCATGAGATTGTACAGGGTACTCTTCACGTTTGGCTCAACTGTCTTGAGCATATCATGCAGTTCAGTCAGCGTCTTCGTTAAGCCTTTCTTGATATAGTTCTTTCTGAACTTATCATAGCTTGACGGCAGTGACTGCAGAATGATCTCAGTTGCCAATTCTTGGCTAACTGGATAATCCAGTTTCCTCAGGTTATCAATGTAACCCATCATTTTACTGACATGAGGACTCACTGGATGATCATTTGGTAGCTTGCAGCTAGTGAGAGATTTAACCAATTGGTATCTCTCCACTCTTATCTGCTCCTGAAATTTCAATTTCAGGCTGCTGATCATCTCTATTGGCGACTCCATGTTCTCATATTGCTTCCGCAAATCTGAGTCCATGGTAGCCAATATCAGACCACGCACATCTACCGCATCATTATAATGCTCATTCCAAGCATCATATACTGCATGAGAAGCATTGGACCCGATCCTCACGGGGAGAGCTCTCTCAAGGACATAGTCCTTTCTCTCCTGTCTGAGGACTAGCCTCAGGTTCCGCGACCAAGTCAAGAAATTTGATCCGTTCAGCTTGTCCATCTTAAGGACAGACCGGATCGAGAAAGTGTTTTGATTGTTTGTGCTAGTCATAACTGAAAATTAAGATAAAAGGATTTTAGTTAAAATGTTCAATATGATTAATCTCGTATTAAATTTAATATGATTAATCATGCATTATATTCAATAACATCAGTTACCCTCAATAGAATATAATGATTCCAAGATCCACATATAACTACGATTAAAGTGGGCCACTGGCCGTCACCCAACCTTAGCTTATATCGGTAAGCCCTATGTCGGCTAATTATATCCGTGATATAATTCTTGGTTGTGAATCTGGGCCCGAGGCCCAATCCACTCTGATGTCTCAAGGCCCGGGACTCCCGATGGCCTAGTCAAGAAAACCAGACTATACAGTCATGTAATCATTAATGTCTGGGACTCCCAATGACATTTATGAATCACAAACTGTCTTACCCACGCAAAAAACAGACATCCTCACACTGTAAGGCCATGAATGCAATTGAATGGGCTTTGACAGCTGACATAGCCTGGATAAGACATCCAACGCTTGATATTATTTGAGGTTCGTAGGTTTATTAAAATTCATTCCCAAAATAGAAGATTACTATTTCGGGAAACTTTCCATTTTTGGAAACCTACTATTTTTGGAAACTTTCTAAAATTGGAAACTTTCTAAAACGGAAACTTTCTAACTTTAGAAATTTCTTAAAATCCAAAACCCGCAAATCCTGAAACTTCTATTTTAAAAAACTTTCTAATTTCAAAAGTTCGTAAACTTTAATTTAAAATCGACTTTATAATTTTATAAAATAAATTTTAAATTGATCTGAAGAAAGACTCAAATAATTGGCCCAATTGTTTTAACTTCTTGGCCCGAGGCCCAAGAATTGGTCCATGTCCAAGACATGACCCAATTGTCCAATTATTTGACATAACCGGTCTGGTTCATTAAAATTGGTCTAACCAAATTTTAATTACTACGATGACCACAATTGTCAACCGGTTATTTACTAAACCGGATTTTCTCAATTTATTTGGTCCAACCAAATCAAATTAGAAAATCCTGGTTTAGGCACAAAATCCAATAATTCTTTCGACATTGGATTTCTTATCCCGGTTTAACCAGATTTAATAAAATTATTAAAATCTGTTTATTAAACCAGAACGAATCAATTTTAATTAAGTTTTGAACCGAACCATCTAACCGAAATCGAACCGGTCCATCACACCCAAAACCCTAACCGGCCGTAACTTGTCCAAGCCGCAAGCCATCATGCTTGGCCGAGACGTGATCGGGATGGTTTGGCTGCGTGATCGGGACGATCGTTCGGTATGCTCGGGACAGTGCTGGCCGAGTCGTCCGCGAGCGAGCCATGATCCGGACGGCGTGAAGCCTCACGCGATCGAGCAAGCATAGGGACGGTCGGGACGTGAGAGAGGCGGAACGGGACGATCCGTGTTCGGGACACGATCCGTCTTCGATCGGGACGAGCCACGATCGGGACGCGATCGATCCGATGATCCGACCCAACCGGCCAGCTCTCGGCCGATCAACAAACCCGAGTCATATAGCTCGGTTTGCGATTTCTTTAGTGTGTTTAGGATTCAAATTTGTTTCTTAAGTGATTTATCTTATCAGTAATTGATTCAAAAACACTTCTAAACAGATTAAACAACCTAAACATGAATCTAAAACAAGAAATCCTAAGAACCAATGGCTCTGATACCACTGTAGGAATTGTTTAGTTGATCCTGATTCAATTTACAGATTCATATCAACCTAAACATACAGATCTAGGTTCTCTTGAATAGAAACATTAGATGATCTCACCTTTTACCTGTTTGTTGCAGCGGAAGGAATAGAACAGGTCAGAGATCAGAGAGATACACCGAGGGATGAATCCTCCAAAGGTTCACACACGCTTCACAAGGAAATGGCTGCTAGACCGAGCAGGAGAGGAGGCGCAGAGAGAGGCTGTGGGTGGCGCAAATCAGCTGAAGAATTAGAGAGCTTTTAGGTCAAGTTTTATTCATTAAAACTCCCTTTAGTTCTCATGGGCTTTTGGGCCCAATTCTCAGTTCTGATTAAATCCCTTGGATTTAATCAGGCCCTTTAGTCTCTCCAAGTACCGTAAATGCCTAGCACTTTTACCGTACCTCTGCTAAACCGTTCCTTCGTATTTTCCCGTTAGCTTAGGCGTGTGACCCATATGGGATCATATAATAAAGGCAATAAGTCCAAGACTTATAGATCATGAGCGGACTCTAGCAAGCCATCATGACCCCCAGTATTATATGACTTATGTCTGATCATTGACATACTCTTACTTTCTAGAGACAGTACCGAGATTACTGGACACAATTCCAACAGAATTATAATCTGACAGAACTTAGTGTGAGCAATTTGACTAGGTACAAAAGATTTGATATAGGAGAATTGTGAACCGAAGAACTTTCTATTAGTGCTTGTCTAGAACTCTAAGATTGCAAAGATATTCGAATCATTAGGTTGCTAGACATATATAATAATTGCAGCGAGAGTTGAATTATTTAACCATTGTGATTCTATTTCTTGAACCTATGCTTAATCTGAATCTTGACTAATCAAGTGTATGACATTGCATGATTTCCTGAGAACTTCCTAAGTCTAGCGCTTTTCTCCCATTGAAAACACTCTTTTAATTTATTTGCATTGTTTACTGCTTTCATCTGATTGACTTAGCTGAATTTGAAAGCATATAATCTATTGCGTGAACTTGAGTCTCTGTGGATTTGATACCCTTTATGCTACGATTTCATATATGTGCACTTGCAGTTAGAATAGGGATAAAATGTGCTCTATCAAGTTTTTGGCGCCGTTGCCAGGGAACTCTTTGAGTTTGCCGATAGATTTTTTTTCTAGAATTTAGACTAAGTTATTTTTCTTTTTGTTTTGGTTACTGATACTTCTCTGTCTTGCTTGTATTTGTTGCTGCAGGAATCAACATCAAAATTTAGTGTGGACCGACACCCATTCAATGTCGATCGAGATCGAGGCCAATATTTGAGTTCATTGTATGCCTAGTCGTCACACCAGAAGCAACCCGGATGAGAAGATTTTGAATCTTGAGAATCAGGAGCTTGCCAGACTTGAGAAGACAAACAGAAAAGCTCAGAAATATTCTAAGATGATGAATCGAATGCTTTGATCTTGATTAGAGATGCAGAAGCTGTTCTGAGGGATTTGGAGAACAATCCTTACAATGCTTAGGGACAGAGGATCGATGCTGATGGAAATGTGATTGAAATCCCTGAAGCAGAAAGGTAGATTGTTAATCCTGAGGCAGAAGGTCAAGGTGTAGGTGGGCAAGGAAATCCACAAGGAAATCTACAAGCTGAAGCACACCCTAGAGCACCTGGACCAAATCCTCCAGCTAGGAGGACTCTTGCTGACTACAACAGACCTGACGAGTTCTACGCTAACAGGTCTGCGATTGTGCCACCTCCCTTTGATCGTAATGACTTTGAGCTGAAGACTTCATACTACGCACTTGTGAGGAATCACCCTTTCCATGGATTCCCACATGAGCAGCTTATGGATCACATAGAAGATTTTGAGTCCTTAGTCAGTGGAATGAAGCACAACGGAGTGAACTATGACTTCCTGCACCTGAAGCTCTTCCCATAATCTCTTGCAGGAGAAGCTGCAGCTTGGCTCAAGCAGATCTCACCTAGGGCTTTGACTACTTGGGATGCGGTGAAAAGAGTGTTCTTGAGACACTTCTATGATGATGCTTGTTCAGATCAGCTTAGACAGGACCTTTTGACATTCAAGCAGGGACCTATAAAGCTTCTTAAGACTGCTTGAGTGAGGTTTAAGATGTCCCAAAGAGACTGTTCTCATCATGGATTCTCTGAAGTTCAGCAGCTGGGCACTTTCTTCGGAGGTGTTGATCTATAGTACCAGATGGCGTTGGATGCTGCCAGCAATGGCAACTTCAATACTAAGTCTCCAGAACAGGCTCCAGAACAGGCTAAGGCATTGATTGAAAACTTGGTGAGCAGCAATAGCACTAAGAATGCTGATCTGGAGAGGCGGAAATCTGGTGGGAAAGCTGATAGTTCCTAGATAGCTGAGATGAAGAACAAGCTAGACCCTATTCACAGTTTACTGATTGGGAAGAAAGCTGTCCATTTTGCTTAAGAGACTGAGGTGATTGAGGATGAGGAAGGCTGTGAGGAAGAAAATGTGAACTACATCACTGGGTTTGGATTTCAAGGAAACAGGTTTGGGAATCAGCAAGGTAACAAGTTCTACACTGGTAGTGGTCAGAAGAGTGCTTTCACAAGCAATTAAAACTCTTCTGGGTTTTGGTCAAAAATCTGATTTTTAGAAACCTTTTCAGCAGAACAACTCCTATCAGACGACCTATGAAGCTTCTTCTTATCAGACACCTCCTGCTGTTAGTGCTCATGAGAGTAGATTGGAAGCTATGATGGAGCAATTACTTGAGGGGCAGACAAAGAATACCGTGGACTTTAACAAGAAGATAGATGCACTATACACTGGTCTGAATGGGAAGTTTGTGTCTTTGAGCACACATGTGAAAGAATTGGACACTCAAGTTCCTCAAACTGCTGGAGCTCTCAAGAGGCAAGATGGATTCCTTCTTGAAAGGACATATACCAATCCAAAGCATCACTGCAATGCAATCACATTAAGGAGTGGGACAGAGTTGTAAATTGTCCCCAAGCTGCAGCTGAATGCTAAGGAACTCGTAGAGTTAAAAAAGTTGGAAGATGAAGAAATTGAGGCCAAGTGACCAGGGTCGACCGACACTACCCCTAAGTGTCGATCGACTCCCAATTCGTCGAACTATCGTGAAGGACAGAAATCGATCGAGATCGATTACGTAGTCGATGTGAAAGGAAAATCGATCAGGGTCGATCGACACCAATCCAACGTCGATGGACACCAATCACGTACATGGTCTAAAGCTGAGAATAATACCCCTGTTGCTGATGGGAAGGTGTATAAATCCAAGATACCTTTCCCAAGAAATCCAAAGCAGTCCAAATTTAAACGATTCAAAGCTAAATACACTGCTATGTTGAGCAAGCTTTGTAACGCCCCTTTCCCATTATCCGCTGACCGTCGAGCTGACCGGCCAACAATCAAACAAGAACATGACCGATCGAACCCGAGCAAGTCGAACAGGAAAAGTTCGCCACAGGACAAAGCCAGAGACGGATCGGTTTGAGACAAAGGCTCGCACTAACCCATCCTTGTGATAGGTGTAAGTTTTAACCCTATTATCTAACTGCAAGTGCACAGTATGAGATTGTAGTACTCTAGGGTATCGAATCCACAGAGACTCTGGTTTCGATAGGTTAAAAACTAAGAAGATTAAACTAGGTGAAAGCAAGTCTGATTAAAGTAAAGCAAGCAAAACAAAGAAGCAAACGATAGCAGGAGTGAGTTGTAAGCAATAAACTAAGGGCGCTAAGTCTAGGGAGTTCTCAGGAAATCAGACAAGCAGACTAATATTCAGTCAGGATCTAATTAGACACAGTTCTAGAACTCGAAGCACATATATAGAATAAACCAACTTTCGCTGTGAAGATTCTCTAAGCCTAATTGCAGAAATCCAAATGTCTTTGTAATTCCTAACAGATTAAACCAGCTTTAATGATCAAGTTCAATATGTTCACAATTAAACTAAACCAAATTTCTTTGCGAGTAATTCAATTGCTCAATCTAAATAGTTCAGGTTCTAAATCACACTTTCGTGCCAACCTAGCAACCTATGATCTAGATTCTAAGTGATCAGGTTAGAACTAGCATTAAGTGCAGTTTAGATTGAAGAACATCTATTGATTTGAATCCTTAACTGAATTAATTAAATCTAACAAGTCATGAAATCCCTAACGAGAATCCCTAAACCTAACAATGAATCTACTCAGACATGATTAATGAAACATAAATCATAGAATTAATAGATTGCATATAAGAAAATAAATAGATAAAGGGGTTCGAAATCTTCTCCAAAATAGATGAAGTACATGATCAGATCAGCCCCAAAAGCTCTAAAAATCTCTTAGCTCTAAGTATGAAAGCGTATCCAACTAAAACACCAAAAACTTAATTATATAGGTATAATCTCGGCTTGGGGCTTCTTTGTAAATATCAGCAACTTCTGGGCCAAAGTGTAAAATCTTCATTCTTCATTAAACCGCAGAGTTTGGCCCATCTCGCTTGTGCAACGATCGACACCAAAGGTGTGTCGATCGATTCAATTCCCTGTTTCGGACAGTGAGCTCAACTCTCTCGGCCAAACACTCCAAAAAGCTCCAGAATGCTCCAACATCTCCAATTCTGCTCCAAACCTGATTATACCTGTAATAGACTCTAAAAGAACACAAATAGACTCTAAAACACACTTATATCATGGCATAAAACCGGTAAAAACCATGATATATCAACTCCCCCACAATTAGCCTTTGCTTGCCCTCAAGCAAAACAGAGAACTAAAACATGGTGAAGAGGTTTGAAAACTTTCAGAAACTCTTTTCATCTTTGAAGCAACAACACTCAGATTCCCCTTAGTAAACCACTGAAAGAATCAATCACAAGATATCAAGACCAACATATACTTCCCCCACACTTAGCAACTGTCCTAAGTAAACTCCAAAATCACATTCACGCATTCATATTCTCCCTACTGACTTCTGCAAGTATTTAAGTGCGGTCTCACCTAAGGGGTATCGATCAAAGGCACATGGACTCTTACCTTATCAGCTCTAGACCACCATACTATCTTTCTCTAGTCCCTTTCTTCTCTTTTCCCCATTGGGTATCATTTTTTTTTTATCAGTGCTCTTCCCGTTAAGGGGTGTACTTTGGACACATTCCATGGATGCACAGGATATGATAGTTGTAGCTACCACTCCCATGACCACTTCGGAGTTACTAACTCATCCTCAGTTTATTATCTTTTTTTTTTTTTGGAAGGGGAGAAGGGAACTAAATAGGACAGGTTTACAGGCTGTGTCAGAACTAACAAGGGAATCCGACACAAAGTATACCAAGCCCTTAGGTGAGAAATCTAAGTCAGTATTAAGTTTGAAGTTAGTAAAAGACTCCTCTGATACCTGAAGTGATGTGGGTGTCCTCAGTAGGTTGATCAGTGATGGGGTTTTCTAATAGTCATAGATAGCTCCTGCAACTTCATCCCAATGGTTACTTAAGTTCCTGCAAGTGCTGTTAAAACTTCTCAAAAAATCACTGTTTCCTACTTAAAGTGTTTTGACTCAATAAAAACAAAATTTTTGAAAAACAAGACTGACTCTAAGAAAACAGAAAGATAATAGTCAGTACTACCTCCCCCACACTTAAGACACACTGTCCCCAGTAGTGTCAAGCGAAGGAATGGTAAAAAGAAAGAAAAATTGTTATGAAAGTGTTGAGTTCTGTCTGATTTTTACATTTGTCGCACTTTGCATCGATCGTCACAAAAGTGTAACGACCGTTGCTAGGCGATTTGTCGTCAAGTGTCGATCGTTGCTCAGGACCGCAACGATCGCTGCAATGCGATTTCTTCGTATGGTGACGATCGACACAATGTGTGTCGATCGACGCACTGCGATTACTCCGAGACCTGCAGACAAAAACTCACCAAAACCAGAAACAAACGTAAAATCCTACAAAAACACCAAAATTAAAATGCAAAAACGAAAACAGTGGGTTGCCTCCCACTCAGCGCTTGTTTAAGGTCATTAGTTGGACCGGACGAACAAGAATCATGCACCGTGAGATCCTGACAGAGACTTTGATTGTCTCTGTTCAAGTCTCCTCATCAAAGGCGGAGAGTAAGCTGTATCAGAATGAACTTGTACAAGAAAAGAAGGAGTAAACTGCTCTCCAGGATCCAAAATCACAGTATCACTTGGCTGCTTATCATCTCCATCCATAATGGTGAAGGTCTGTCCATATATCAATGGCTTGCGGAGCTTATCCATCTCATAACGCAGCGGCTCATCTCCCAGGTGGAGGTCTATCAGACTGTGTCTAACATCTATTACTGCTCCCGCTGTAGCCAAAAATGGTCTCCCAAGTATCAACGCATCATCATGATCACTGTCATACTTCAGCACTAAGATGTCTGTTGGAACTAAGTAATTTCCAACTCTCACTGGGATGTCCTCAAGGAGTCCTTCTGGAACTCGTATAAACTGATCAGCTAGGAAAAGAGAGGTCCTAGTAGGTGAAAAATCCAGCATACCCAGCTTCTCTGCCACAAAATATGGCATAAGACTTCCAGCAGCTCCCAGATCACACAGAGAACGCCTAAAACTATCCTCAAAGATAGAACAGTTAAGCACAAAGACTCCAGGGTCAGGTAACTTCTTCGGGATCTTTGTTAACAGCACATCACTTATCTGTCGAGGGACCACAATCACCCAATCTTTCAGCTCTTCATCCAAAGGCAACATCTTATTCAAGTACCTCTGCACACATGGGTGATAAGGTGGATCATCAGATGATGGAATTTCTTCCAACTCTTCACCAATCTCTTCCAACTTCTTAAGCTCTTCAATCTCTTTCTTAATCACTTCAGACACTGAGGGATATAATCTAATGGATTGTGCATAAATCTCCTGTTGAGTAATCTCAGACACTCCAGGGAATAAACGATCAAGCTCTAAATCTGCATCAATGCCTTCAGAATCCTGTGAGTCTGTCTGTTCACGACCTGCAATGACCGATGCTAAGGGTGCATCGATCGTTGCATTACTGTTTTCACAGTTTCTACCCGAGGGATTTTCTCCAAAATCCGAGAATTCATCCTCCTCTACCAACTCAGCTGTGTTCAACTCAAAATTTTCACCTTGAGCTGATCCATCATTGATGTACACGGACCATGCCTTAATGTGGGTGTCTGCTACTCCTTTTCCTTTAACAGAACTAGAAATCTGACTCACCTGAGTATCCAACTGCTTCACATGAGTGTTCAGAGACTCAAACTTCCCATTTAGGTCCTCATAGACAGCATTCAACTTCTTATTGTAGTCCACATCAATCTTGGTCTGGATTTCCAGCAGCTGTTCCATCATTGCCTCTATCTTACTTTCATGAGCAGTGGCTACAGGAGGCGCTTGGTAAGAAGATGATCCATAGGTTCTCTGAGTACCTTGTCCAAAAGGTTTCTGAAAACCACTAGTCTGTCCAAAGCTAGAAGAGTTCTGATTGCCTGTGAAGGCACTCCTCTGTCCTCCATTGAAGAACCTGTTTCCCTGCTGATTACCAAATCTATTACCTTGAAATCCAGACCCTCCTATGTAATTCACATCTTCTTCCTGAGTGTCTTCCTCAGTCTGAATTACCTCTACATCTTGGGCAAAGTGGACAGCTTTCTTACCAGCTAGGAGATTACAAACTGTGTCCAGCTTAGATCTAATAGTCTGAATTACCTCTACATCTTGGGCAAAGTGGACAACTTTCTTACCAGCTAGGAGATTACAAACTGTGTCCAGCTTAGATCTAATATCAGCAATCTCCAAATTCTCTACACTTCCACCAGATTTCTTCCTCCTCTCATCCATAGTCTTGCAACTATTGCTGCTTGCTAGGTTCTCAATTAACTGTTTAGCTTGTGCAGGAGTCCTGGTGTTGAAGTTTGCATTGCTGGAGTTATCCAGCGCAGACTGATACGGAAGATCTATGCCTCTGAAGAAGATACCTAGCAATGTGACCTCAGTGAATCCATGGTGTGGGCAGTCACGCTGGTACTTCCTGAATCTCATCCAGGCAGCTTTTAAAGGCTCCACAGGGCCTTGGGAAAATGTCAGAATGTCCTGTCTGGACTGATCTGAGCGCGCATCATCGTAGAAATGTCTCAGAAACTCACCCTTCAGGTCACTCCAAGTAGTAAACTGCCCAGGTGGCAGTTGCTTCAGCCATGCAGCAGCGTCTCCAGCGAGACTGTATGGAAAGAGCTTGAGAAACAGATAATCCTGGCAAACTCCATCATACTTCATGCCAGTGATTATATCCTCAAACTGATCAATGTGATCCATAGGCTTCTCCGTTGGGTAACCATGGAAAGCGTTCTGTCTCATCAGCAAGTAGTAAATGGTTTTGATCTCAAAATCATCCCTCTCAAAACCAGGAAGTACTAGAGCTGACCGGTTTGCATGAAACTCATCCGGTCTGTTGTAGTCAGCTAAAGTCCTCTCATGGACAATCATCTGTCTATTTCGGTTCTGTCCTTGTGCCTGCGGCTGTGGCTGTGGTTCAGGTTCCTCAACCTCAGGGATCACACGTCCCTCAGCATCAATCCTCTGCCCATCAGCATTGTAAGGATTGTTTTGCGGATCCCTCAGGATACCTTGAGCATCTTGTATCAGAATCAAACGTTCACGTACCATCCTTGCTCTTCTTTCTCTTCTGTTAGTCCTCTCTAGTCGTCCAAGTTCTTCAAGTCCGAGATTAACGAGGTTCAAGTTCTGATTACTTCTAGTTTCACGCGTCTGCATAAACTGTCTGTAATCGTCAAGCAACGATCGATGCTATCAGTGCAACGATCGATTCAATCTCAGAATCGCCTAGTGTCGATCGACACAAAGGTGCAACGATCGACGCTATGCGAAATCGGTACCTGCGACAGAGAGAAAACAGAGAAAAATTAGTAACTAAAACAAAAAATAAAAATCCTAGTAAAAACCCTAAGTTCGATCCTATCGAAGACTCTAAGAGTCCCCGACAACGGCGCCAAAAACTTGATAGGTGTAAGTTTTAACCCTATTATCTAACTGCAAGTGCACAGTATGAGATTGTAGTACTCTAGGGTATCGAATCCACAGAGACTCTGGTTTCGATAGGGTAAAAACTAAGAAGATTAAACTAGGTGAAAGAAAGTCTGATTAAAGTAAAGCAAGCAAAACAAAGAAGCAAACGATAGCAGGAGTGAGTTGTAAGCAATAAACTAAGGGCGCTAAGTCTAGGGATTTCTCAGGAAATCAGACAAGCAGACTAATATTCAGCCAGGATCTAATTAGACACAGTTCTAGAACTCGAAGCACATATATTGAATAAACGAACTTTCACTGTGAAGATTCTCTAAGCCTAATTGCAGAAATCCAAATGTCTTTGTAATTCCTAACAGATTAAACCAGCTTTAATGATCAGGTTCGATATGTTCACAATTAAACTAAACCAAATTTCTTTGCGAGTAATTCAATTGCTCAATCTAAATAGTTCAGGTTCTAAATCACACTTTCGTGCCAACCTAGAAACCTATGATCTAGATTCTAAGTGATCAGGTTAGAACTAGCATTAAGTGCAGTTTAGATTGAAGAACATCTATTGATTTGAATCCTTAACTGAATTAATTAAATCTAACAAGTCATGAAATCCCTAACGAGAATCCCTAAACCTAACAATGAATCTACTCAGACATGATTAATGAAACAGAAATCATAGAATTAATAGATTGCATATAAGAAAATAAATAGATAAAAGGGTTCGAAATCTTCTCCAAAATAGATGAAGTACAGGATCAGATCAGCCCCAAAAGCTCTAAAAATCTCTTAGCTCTAAGTATGAAAGCGTATCCAATTAAAACACCAAAAACTTAATTATATAGGTATAATCTCGGCTTGGGGCTTCTTTGTATATCAGCAACTTCTGGGCCAAAGTGTAAAATCTTCATTCTTCATTAAACCGCCGAGTTTGGCCCATCTCGCTTGTGCAACGATCGACAACAAAGGTGTGTCGATCGATGCAATTCCCTGTTTCGGACAGTGAGCTCAACTCTCTCGGCCAAACACTCCAAAAAGCTCCAGAATGCTCCAACATCTCCAATTCTGCTCCAAACCTGATTATACCTGTAATAGACTCTAAAAGAACACAAATAGACTCTAAAACACACTTATATCATGGCATAAAACCGGTAAAAACCATGATATATCACCTTGACTCCGCTATCCTCACTACCATAGTACAAGTTGATCACCTTTCACTACTTCAGCGAGTTGTGTAGGTTCGGACTAAACACAATATCAGGAAAGCATATTCATTTCTGGGCAGTAAATCAAACATTCAACAAAACGTTTAATCGTCACTTTACAAATCATTTTTTCATCAATAAACAGTCAACACGCAAATCAATACAAAAGTGGCGCCAAGCCGAACCGAGAGAAAAACCCAAAACCATCGAATCAAAAACCCCGCCCCAAGCCATCCCGAAACTGCACCGAGTACCTCCCGCGTCCGTCGCTGCTTAAGCTGAAAGCACAAAAAGAGTCTAATGAGGGATCTAAGATCACCCAGTTAATTGGCTCCCCACTAAGGCTTCTAATCTATCTATCATCTATAGATTACCGCCTGAAACCCCAAAATAACAATCAATCAAACAAAATAGCCTATCACGCACTACCACGTCGTGTCGAGCCCACACACAATCAATTGCCAAAATAAAGGGAAGGCGATTAAAGGAAATCAGGAGCACTGCGGCACATGTTCCCGATTGAGACTCGATCTATCTACCGCGCAACACCAACTACACCAAAACACTACGCTGGGCCCCTACGATCTTGGTAACTTCCACGGGTTTCCATTATTACCGATATGGCAACCCGACTCCTAGCCGTCCACACAAGGTCCAACGACTAGGACACCGCTCTCTGTCCATCGATACGCGGTGACTCAGGCTACCCCTAGATAACCCAAGCTTCCATGCAGTCCGGCCCTAGGACGCGACCCCGTGTTCTCCGGACCACACACCTACCGGCGTCACTCAGTAGGTTAACACCATAACCGGAATCACCATGATCCGATTAGGTAAATACCCGAGGATCCAATCGTGTCGGAAGTATCAGAACGTAATCAAACACCTAGACTTGCGGGATCTAACGCACCCTAGAGTCCTAGTGCAGAAATGTAAACACGCAGACTCGCTTGGACTCTAACAATCAATCTCAATCAATAACAACAATCAACTCAACCCCGCATCCCGAAAGTCTACTCACACACACCACCGCTCTGACTCGGCACCGTACCGAGTCAGCACCACAACTTAACCGGTCCCGTGACCGAGTTAAGTAACAACACGGATCGCTCGTCCCTACACCGAGACGATCTAAAGGCCTGCACAAAAAGGTCAACCACAACCACACAACAACACAATCACACAATCACACACAAACAACACACAAACAGGCCTATTAGGGTTGCTAACGTCTTTTAACCAATTTACGCCCGCTACCTTGGGTTAGCAGCTTGCTAACCCGTAGACGGTTCACCAGTCACAACACTTCTCTTTTCTTAACCAATCCTAAACATCTTTTATCAACTCCTCGATTCGTCGGTTTAGAGTTAGTAAACTTACTATCTCCCCGACGTTTCATCGTTCATTACTTAATTCATTTATTCTCGGGAAACCCCGATACCATTCATATTCTATACGTTCGTTCAGGTTTAACTTCCGTATTTTAACTCGTCTTAATTCCCGTATATAGATTCGTTTCATATTGTTCTTTACTTACATATATATGCATATACGGCCCTAAGCATGCAACGACTATATGAATGCATCACGCAACGGTACTAACAACCTAACGGCACTCAACAGGTTTAATCCATTTAAGTCTAACATGCTTCTTTAACCCTAGCCGGTTTAACGTTAATTCGATCAATCAATTCACAATTCAGTTCAATTCAATACGATCGGGTATGCATTCCTATCTCTACGGTTTTCCCATTTATCGTTCTATATGCAACTACGGTGTTTGAGCCGACTCACAGTGATTTGATGGAACGAACGGCACGGATGCGGATACGGATTCCCGAGACCCCGAACTAAACCCAAACCTCTCCGAATACCCGAACACGAACCCCGAGACTTCCCGAACACCCGCAGATGAACCGCAACACCCAAGAATCGGCTGGAGTCAACGCGTTGACCGGCGTTGACCACGGCGTTAACCGGCATTGACTTTGACCTCCGGTTGACTGTTGACTTTGACCGTTGACTTTGACTTTGACCAATATTGAACCGGTTGACCCCTCTGAACCAACTGAACCGATGCAATCAAACCAACCGACTGAACCATCTTCAATTGAACCGGTTAGGTTAAACTAATTTTGAGTCAACCGTTGACCGGGTTGACCGGTTAACCTAAACCGACTCAAATCAAACCAAACCATCTTCAATCTTGAACCAAACCAATGCTAAACCAACACCAGTGAACCGGCGGAAGAGAGAGACGGCGGAAGAAGGATTCCGGCGACTTCTCCGGCGTTGACCGGTGGTGGTCCGGCGTTGACCGGCCGGTTCACCCCTTTTTCCGGCGACTCAGGTGACGATCTATATATCAAACTGATCGGAAAGAGGAGATCTATGCATCCATGGCTTCAAAACGTCCAGATCTGATGAAAGATGAGAGAGATCCGCCAAAACCCTAACTGCAGCAGCTTTCCGGCCAGATTCCGGCAAGCTCCGGCGATGGCGGTCATGGTTGGCTGGCTGGCGGTTGTAGAGGAGGGAGAGAGGAAGCTACTGGGCTTTGCAGAAGTGGATTTGGGTTTATATTGAAAGAGTTATGGGATTTTTAGTGATAGAGGATATGAAGAACACTCAAGAACACTTTGAATGTTCTTGAGTTTCTATGAATATTCAAAGGCTTTTTCTGGGTTTCTTGCATGAATCTAGAGAGAAGGGAGAGCTTTTGGTCGTGGGTGAGGCTAGAGAGAGAGTGGGAAGGGTGAAATGAATTTGGATGAGGTGTTTTTGGTGTATTCAACAAAAACCATGCATCACATATGGTCTTGACACCTCACATGGGAGTGGCTGGCGACCTAAGGGTGAAACACCTGTCTCTGGAGCTTCTTCTTATCCACAAAATCCAGCCCAAAACCGGCCCAATTCAGTTACAAACCCATCTTGCAATTTCTTCTAGGTTTCCTCGGTTTCGCGATAATTGTTTTAGAAAATACTCCAATATTCCCATAACTCCCAAAACTTCAAAAATCTGATTCTACCTGATGTTTGATGAATTTAGCAACTTGAATAACCTCATTTGGAGTTTCTTAGCTCCGGTTATGAATTTCCGAAGTTTTCTCGGTTTTCTCGGTTTTCCACCCGACAAGCCGAAAAACCCGTTCTGCTCCGTTTCTTCCAACTCTTGTCTTGTAAATGTTCTTTATGCTTTAAAAAGAGAACATTTGGCCCGTCTTGACTTCCGTCTCGAATTTTGGCAAAATTACCATTTTGCCCCTAGGTTTGGCAAAATTACAATTTTGCCCCTTTCTTCTGCCCGTTGACCATATTTTTGGATACGGGGTATCATATTCTTCCCCACTTACAGGAATTCGGTTCCCAAATTCTCCGTCACTACCAGACTTCGAATCGGTTCCAAACCCTGCTGCATATCTCTGACTTCTTACCTTCCTGCGCTCTTTCCAATCCTTTCCGTCTAACTGATCTTTGCATTAATTCCCCAACGATCACTCCTTGTCCAGGCTCTTAGTCTTGTCTACCTTGCTTCGCTTCCCTCTTAACGGACTCCATTCGTCTCAAACTTCAGATTCACTCGCTGTTAGCTTCATTACACCCCTTACTGCTTCTTTCTCACACACCAAGGTCTCTTTATTCTTTCCACTTAATTGTAGCTTCGTTTCTCGATTTCTGGCCTCGCTTCACTGTGTTACTCCTCTCTTTAACTGACCTTCCTTGAACCTCGATTTTCGGCAAGTATTCACTTTGCTCTGATTCTGACTCTGACTTCCCCACTTCGCTTCGACTTCCACGTCCTTCACAATACTGGTTTGTCTCCCTGAGACACTCTTCAAAAATCTGCATTCCAAACCTGACGTTCTTCTGACTTCCAATTCCCCGTACTAATAACTCCACTCTGATTCCGATACGACCTCTTCCTTCCCGAGCACTCTTCAAGAATTTGATTTCTGAATCCGACTTTGCTAACCTTCCATTCCATTCACACTGATTGCTTCACGCTGGTTTCCACACTATCGCTGACATTACTTCAAATCTCTTTGCTAACTCATCATCACAACCGCTTCGCTCTTTCCGCTGCTCTGTACTGACACATTCCCAATGACAATCCATACTAACTGCTTCACGATCCGGCCTCCTTGTTTCGCGACGTCTTGCCATTCCATCTCGCTTTCGGATTCGGGTTCGGTCTCGCATTCGTATCGCATCGTCCATTCCGTCCTACATTCAACACAACAACTTTCACTGGAGTGGTGAAATTCAAACCGATCCATCCCTCGATTTCACTTCCTCATAGAGATATAGTTAGTTAATCATGTACCCAATGGTTACCCATGATTAAGTAATGATATTCTATAATTCCGCTTTCTCGTGAATTGACAGTCGAATACAACCATTCTCGAGTTAGCTCAACACCTTAAACGAAAAGGTTCTAACACTTCTATTCACAACAACTATCGATTGCGATCAAAATTGAAACTACTCAACCAAATACCTTACCACCTCCACTCACACTCCGCACATGCTATGCATGCCATAAAAACTAGCACTTTCACAGTGCTCCACCACAAACGAAACACAACCCTACTTAACTAATGCACCATACTAGCATTAAAATAAAACACGCAAGCAATCAAATAAAAGCAAACAATTACCACACACACAGCCAAGCAATCACTAGATCGTTCCGGATATGTCGCCAGTCTGGGTTTAGGTTATGATGAACGGTCGTCAGTTCCGCGCATCATCAGACTTCACGTGGTAATTCATTTGCATCCAAAACCATCCCACGCATGCAAACAATTACTACATAAGCCATAACGATAAGTAGAACAATTCTGCATCACATACATACATAAGAACAACAACACACACATGTTTCGAGGTTTTTAAATACATAAGTAAAACAGAAATACAACCACGAGACGTCCGTCATCCATACCCTAACCCCCAAACTGCACCATCGTAACCCGGAGATGTCTGAAACAACATGCGAGAATCGCCGATCTAGATACACACAACAACAACATAGTTAGTGCCCCCACTTACCTGGCCTAACTATCCTAAACCTAAAAGCCCCAACACGACCGGAATGCCAAACACAAACGGCATCGCGGCTCGTGGTGGTAACCACTGGCAGGTGTGCCGGGAGGGTGTGGTGGGTGTGCATCTCTGGTCGGCGATCCAACCTGTTGCGGCTCTGCCATCGGACACAACTGCGCTACATGACCTCTGCGACCACAAAGCTGACAAACCGAAATGGGCGCTGGGCGTGGCCCACGATAACAGGCTGCTGCCTGATGATCTGTTACTCCACATAGCTGACAGGAAGAAACAGACCCCGAAGAAGGCTCCTGAAAACACTCGGCTAACTCCACATATCTGGCGGCGCTACTGGCTCGGTCGGCGGTGTAACTGACTCCAGCTGCGCATCCGATCCTGACATCGACATCGGCTCATCCCCTGGTAATGGCTCCATCGCAGAGAGTGACTCGGTGAAATCGGGTGATGAAGCTCCTGACCTCTGTGGCGATCCTGGCTGATGATGCGGCCCAATCTGCTGCTCCAAGACGTCCTAGAGTATCGCCATCTGCTCGTCCATGTGCTGCGCCCACTGCACATGCTGCTCTGGATCTATCGGCTCCATGTCCATGTCGAAAGCTGCGTGTAACGGGTCCAACCGAAAGTCCTCCCCACCAAGTGGAATGAAATCTGACTCATGTAGGCTGAAAGGTAACGGCACATCACGTGCCTCAAGCACCGGTTGCTGCATCCCCGATGGTACTGTAGGTGCCTCAAACTGTGGTGGCAATGGTGGCAACCCGTAATCTGCGAATCCCAAATATCCCATCACTCTTGTGGTCGGGTCTGCGGTACCTGCGTCGTCCTGTAGAGATGGAGGTAACGGATCAGGCAATGGCCTCTAATCTACAGCAGCTGCTCTTGCTCCCTGATGCACTCTTGGAACAACTGGCGGTCGATCTGATATACGCGAACCCTGTGACTGCCCCAGCTGTGCTACTCTCAGACCTGCCTAATGCTGGTCCACAAGAGCCTGATACTCTGCCCGTGTCATCCGACGCTCACCCATTCTGCTCGCTGCAATCTCTCACACCCAATGCACACACCCACACACAATCCGTCCAGGGACACGCTGCTGCTGACTGCAATCAAAAGCACAAATAAACATTAGTTCACATAATACAAATTTCCTACCCCATCCCAACCCCGGAATTACGGACGCGACTCGGTTTCCTAATGGATGCTTGGGTAAGACACAATTTTGACACATTAAAACCACGGAAAACACTCAGAAATGAATAGCTTCAAAACCCATGCAGAACCATGCTCTGATACCACCTCTCTGTAACGCCCCTTTCCCATTCTCCGCTGACCGTCGAGCTGACCGGCCAACAATCAAACAAGAACATGACCGATCAAACCCGAGCAAGTCGAACAGGAAAAGTTCACCACAGGACGAAGCCAGAGACGGATCGGTTTGAGACAAAGACTCGCACTAACCCATCCTTGACTCCGCTATCCTCACTTACATAGTACAAGTTGATCACCTTTCACTACTTCAGCGAGTTGTGTCGGTTCGGACTAAACACAATATCAGGAAAACATATTCATTTCTGAGTAGTAAATCAAACGTTCAGCAAAACGTTTAATCGTCACTTTACAAATCATTTTTTCATCAATAAACAGTCAACACGCAAATCAATACAAAAGTAGCGCCAAGCCGAACCGAGACAAAAACTCAAAACCATCGAATCAAAAACCCCGCCCCAAGCCATCCCGAAACTGCACCGAGTACCTCCCGCATCCGTCGCTGCTTAACCTGAAAGCACAAAAAGAGTCTAATGAACGATCTAAGATCACCCAGTGAATCGGCTCCCCACTACGGCTTCTAATCTATCTATCATCTATAGATTCCCGCTCGAAACCCCAAAATAAGAATCAATCAAACAAAATAGCCGATCACGCACTACCACGTCGTGTCGAGCCCACACACAATCAATTGCCAAATGAAAGAGAAGGCGATTAAAGGAAATCAGGAGCACTGCGGCACATGTTCCCGATTGAGACTCGATCTATCTACCGCGCAACACCAACTACACCAAAACACAACGCTGGGCCCCTACGATCTTGGTAACTTCCACGGGTTTCCACCGTTACCGATATGGCAACTAACCCACGACTCCTAGCCGTCCACACAATGTCCAACGACTAGGACACCGTTCTCTGTCCATCGATACGCGGTGACTCAGGCTACCCCTAGATAACCCAAGCTTCCATGCAGTCCGGCCCTAGGATGCGACCCCGTGTTCTCCGGACCACACACTTACCGGCGTCACTCAGTAGGTTAACACCATAACCGGAATCACCATGATCCGATTAGGTAAATACCCGAGGATCCAATCGGGTCGGAAGTACCAGAACGTAATCAAACACCTAGACTTGCGGGATCTAATGCACCCTAGAGTCCTAGGGCATAAATGTAAACACGCAGACTCGCTTGGACTCTAACAATCAATCTCAATCAATAACAACAATCAACTCAACCCCGCATCCCGCAAGTATACTCACACACACCACCGCTGTGACTCGGCACCGTACCGAGTCAGCACCACAACTTAACCGGTCCCGTGACCGAGTTAAGTAACAACACGGATCGCTCGGCCCAACACTGAGACGATCTAAAGGCCTGCACAAAAAGGTAAACCACAACCACACAACAACACAATCACACAATCACACACAAACAACACACAAACAGGCCTATTAGGGTTGCTAACGTCTTTTAACCAATTTACGCCCGCTACCTTGGGTTAGCAGCTTGCTAACCCGTAGACGGTTCACCAGTCACAACACTTCTCTTTTCTTAACCAATCCTAAACATCTTTTATTAACTCCTCGATTCGTCGGTTTAGAGTTAGTAAACTTACTAACTCCCCGACGTTTCATCGTTCATTACTTAATTCATTTATTCTCGGGAAACCCCGATACCATTCATATTCTATACGTTCGTTCAGGTTTAACTTCTGTATTTTAACTCGTCTTAATTCCCGTATATAGATTCGTTTCATACCGTTCTTTACTTACATATATATGAATATACGGCCCTAAGCATGCAACGACTATATGAATGCATCACGCAACGGTACTAACAACCTAACGGCACTCAACAGGTTTAATTCGTTTATGTCTAACATGCTTCTTTAACCCTAGCCGGTTTAACGTTAATTCGATCAATCAATTCACAATTCAATTCAATTCAATACGATCATGTATGCATTCCTATCTCTACGGTTTTCCCATTTATCATTCTATATGCAACTACGGTGTTTGAGCCGACTCACAGTGATTTGACGGAACGAACGGCACGGATGCGGATACGGATTCTCGAGACCCCGAACTAAACCCGCACCTCTCCGAATACCCGAACACGAACCCCGAGACTTCCCGAACACCCGCAGATGAACCGCAACACCCAAGAAACGGCCGGAGTCAATGCGTTGACCACAGCGTTGACCACAGCGTTGACCGGTGTTGGCTTTGACCTCCGGTTGACTGTTGACTTTGACAGTTGACCGTTGACTTTGACTTTGACCGTTGACTTTGAATTTGACCAATATTGAACCGGTTGACCACTCTGAACCAACTGAACCGATGCAATCAAACCAAACCGACTGAACCATCTTCAATTGAACCGGTTAGGTTAAACCGGTTTTGAGTCAACCGTTGACCGGGTTGACCGGTTAACCTAAACCGACTCAAATCAAACCAAACCATCTTCAATATTGAACCAAACCAATGCTAAACCAACACCAGTGAACCGGCGGAAGAGAGAGATGGCGGAAGAAGGATTCCGGCGACTTCTCCGGCGTTGACCGGCGGTGGTCCAGCTTTGACCGGCCGGTTCACCCTTTTTTCCGGCGACTCAGGTGACGATCTACATATCAAACTTATCGGGAAGAGGAGATCTATGCATCCATGGCTTCAAAACGTCCAGATCTGATGAAGGATGAGTGAGATCCGCCAAAACTCTAACCGAAGCAGCTTTCCGGCCAGATTCCGGCAAGCTCCGGCAACGGCGGTCATGGTTGGCTTGCTGGCGGTTGTAGAGGAGGGAGAGAGGAAGCTACTGGGCTTTGCATAAGTGGATTTGGGTTTATATTGAAAGGGTTATGGGATTTTTAGTGATAGAAGGTATGAAGAACACTCAAGAACACTTTGAATGTTCTTGAGTTTCTATGAATATTCAAAGGCCTTTTCTGGGTTTCTTGCATTAATCTAGAGAGAAGGGAGAGCGTTGGGTCGTGGGTGAGGCTAGAGAGAGAGTGGGAAGGGTGAAATGAATTTGGATGAGGTGTTTTTGGTGTATTCAACAAAAACCATGCATCACATATGGTCTTGACACCTCACATGGGAGTGGCTGGCGACCTAAGGGTGAAATACCTGTCTCTGGAGCTTCTTCTTATCCACAAAATCCAGCCCAAAACCGGCCCAATTCAGTTACAAACCCATCTTGCAATTTCTTCTCGGTTTCCTCGGTTTCGCGATAATTGTTTTAGAAAATACTCCAATATTCCCATAACTCCCAAAACTTCAAAAATCTGATTCTACCTGATGTTTGATGAATTTAGCAACTTGAATCACCGCATTTGGAGTTTCCTAGCTCCGGTTATGAATTTCCGAAGTTTTCTAAGTTTTCTCGGTTTTCCACCCGACAAGCCGAAAAACCCGTTTCTGCTACGTTTCTTCCAACTCTGGTCTTGTAAATGTTCTTTATGCTTTAAAAAGAGAACATTTGGCCTGTCTCGACTTCCGTCTCGAACTTTGACAAAATTACCATTTTGCCCCTAGGTTTGGCAAAATTACAATTTTGCCCCTGTTGACCTTTCTTCTGCCCGTTGACCATATTTTTGGATACGGGGTATCACAAGCTTACTCTTCCAATGCCATTGTTGGATGCTATCAACAACAACCCAGTGATGAAGAGGTGTTTGAAACAGATGCTAACATCTGACATGGGAGACGAGGAGTGTGTGATGATGATTAGTGAAGTCTGTAGTGCTTTCATCCAGAACAAGGTTCCGCAGAAGCAGAAGGATCCATGAAGCTTTGACTTAGACTGCACCATCTTCAGAGACAGATTTGAGAGATCGTTGTGTGATCTGGGATCGAGTGCTAATCTGATGCCATATTCAGTTGCTAAGCAGATGGGAATGACAAATTTCACACCCACTAGGATCTCTCTGATTCTGGCTGATCGCTCCATAAGAACTCCTGAAGGCCTCTTGGAGGATGTACCGGTGAAGATTGGTGAATGTGTAACCCCCACAGATTTTGTAGTCTTGCAGTACAATGAAGAGCCTAAAGATCCTCTTATCTTGGGCAGACCATTCCTTGCTACAGCTGGTGCTATCATTGATGTGAAGCGAGGGAAGATTGGACTAAATGTGGGTGATTTGGTGATGGATTTCGATATGAGCAAGCTGATGAGACATCCTACGATCGATGGGAAGATTTTCTATGTGGATACATTGGATAACCTGGCTCCAGAATTCTTCCATCAGATGCATCATGTTGATCATATGGAGAGAGCTTTGATGAGTGCTGAGCAGGACTTGGAGCTGGAGGATGATGCTACTGCTGGGTATTTGAGACTAGTGAGCATGTGATGCAGTTGGTATCTCAAGAGCAACTAGTTGGCACTTTGCAGAAAGCTGCCACACTTGGAGATTGAAGCGAGGAAAAGGCTCCAAAGATTGAGTTGAGCTAAAGCAGCTGCCTGCAGGCCTCAAATATGCATTTCTTGGTCAAAATTCTACTTATCATGTTATTGTTAATGCTTATTTGAATAACACAAAACTCATTTTATTGCAAAGCAAGCTGCGCAAGCATCGCAAAGCTCTTGGCTATTCTCTTGATGATATTTCGGGTATCTCTCCAGACTTGTGCATGCATAGGATACACCTTGAGGATGAGAGTATGTCATTAATTGAGAATCAAATGCATTTGAATCCTAACCTGAAAGAGGTTGTGAAGAAGGAGATCATGAAGTTGTTGCATGCTGGGATTATTTATCCTATTTCAGACAGTGCTTGGGTCAGCCAAGCTCATGTAGTTCCTAAGAAAGGAGGAGTCACAGTGGTGAAGAATGACATGAATGAGCTGATTCCTACACGGACAATCACTGGTCACATGATGTGCATAGACTACAGGAAGTTGAATGCAGCTACCAGAAAAGACCACTTCCCACTACCATTCATTGACCAAATGCTGGAGAGGTTGGCAAATCATCCATACTACTGCTTTTTGGATTGTTATTCTTGTTTCTTTCAGAGACCTATTCACCCAAAGGATCAAGAGAAGACCACCTTTACCTGTCCTTATGGCACCTTTGCATACCGAAGAATGCCATTTGGACTGTGTAACGCTCCTGCGACCTTTCAGAGATGTATGATGTCTATCTTCACATACGTTATAGAGGATTTTATGGAGGTCTTCATGGATGATTTCTCTGTCTACGAACCATCTTACAATGCTTGTCTGGATAATGTGTGTAAGGTGCTGGCTAGATGTGAGGAGAAGCACCTAGTTTTGAACTAGGAGAAGTGTCATTTCATGGTAAGGAATGGCATTGTACTTGGACACAAAGTATCTGAGGCAGGGATTGAGGTTGATCGAGCTAAGATTGAGGTGATTAGTTTTACAAGAGATTTATTAAGGATTTTAGCAAGATAGCTAGACCACTTACTGCACTTCTCTGCAAAGATGTTAAGTTTGAGTTCACAAATGAATGTCATTCTGCTTTCCAGGAGCTGAAACAAGCTTTGATTCTGCTCCAATTGTGCAACCTCCTGACTTGTATCTGCCTTTTGAGGTGATGTGTGATGCTAGTGACTATGCAGTAGGAGCAGTACTTGGTTAGAAGAAGGACAAGAAGCTTCACGCTATCTACTATGTTAGTAGGACTCTTGATGATGCGCAGAAGAATTATGAAAAACCTGAGTAGGAGTTGCTAGCAGTTGTTTTTGCCTTTGAGAAGTTTGGTCAGTATCTGATTGGATCCAAAGTAGTAGTGCACATAGACCATTCTGCACTTAAATACTTGATGCAGAAGAAGGATGCTAAGCCAAGGTTGCTTAGATGGATTTAACTACTTCAGGAGTTTGACATAGAGGTGAGAGACAAGAAAGGAGTGGAAAACGGTGTTGATTATCATCTGTCCCGGATTAAGATCGATGAGGACGTTCTTATACATGATTTTCTGCCAGAAGAAAACATCTATAAGTTTGAAACAGGCTTTCAGACGGATTGTGCAAGTTCTCTGCAATCTGCACAAGCTACAGAACAAGTGTCGGTCGATACTCACTTAATGTCGATCGACATTGGACTCGAAAACACGAAGGGAAATCGATCAAGCTCGAATTTCAGCTCCGATTACATTCAGCGTCGATCGACACCATCCTTAGTGTCGGTCGACATCAATCGCGGATGCAGGAAAACGTTTCTGATGGTCAGGCTGACATGTTCATGGCTGCAATTTCCCAAGGTTCTCTCTCCACTAGACCTTGATACACCGATATGGCAGTTACCTTGCTGCAGAGGATGATCCTGAGGTGTTTAAAGGTTATGCTGAGAAGAAATTCCTTAGGGAAATAATTCGCTATTATTGGGATGAGCCCTATTTGTACAAGCACTTCTCTGATGGTATCTACAAAGTTGCATCGCAAAGTCTGAAGTTGATAATGTGTTGTATCACTGCCATGGTTCTGATTATGCTGGACACTTCTCCACTTTCAAGACAGTGTCCAAAGTTCTACAAGCAGGCTTCTGGTGGCCTACAATGTTTAAGGATACTGAGTTGTTTGTCTCGCAGCGTGATGTGTGTCAGAGGAGGGAGAAGATAAGCAAGAAACATGAGATGCCACAAAACTTCATCCTGGAGGTTGAAGTCTTTGACTGCTGGGGCATCGATTTCAAGGGACCATTCCCATCTTCCTATGGGCATAAATATATATTGGTTGCTGTGGACTATGTATCTATGTTGGTTGAAGCCATTGCTAGTCCGTCCAATGACTTTTTGGTAGTTCTTAAGCTGTTTAAGACTATCATCTTCCACAGATTTGGAGTGCCTTGAATTGTGATAAGTGATGGCGGTTCTCACTTCATCAACAAAGTCTTCGAGAAGTTTCTTAAGAAGAATGGTGTTAGCCATCGTGTGGTTACTCCATATCACTCTCAGACTAGTGGACAGGTTGAGGTTTCAAACCGACAGATCAAGGAGATTCTGGAAAAGACAGTGGAAAAGACTAGGAAGCATTGGTCTGCTAAGCTGGATGATGCGTTGTGGACTTACATGACTGCGTTCAAGACGCCACTTGGGACTACATCGTTTCACCTTCTCCATGGGAAAGCTTGTAACCTTCCAGTTAAGCTAGAGCACAAGGCTAGATGGGCTGTCAAACAGATGAACTTCGATCTCAAACCTGCAGCAGAGAGGCGTTTGATACAACTTAATGAGTTAGATGAAATTCGCCACCATACTTATGAAAATTCAAAGCTGTACAAGGAGCGCACGAAGACATATCATGATAGGAAGATCATCTCACACCACTTCAAACCAAATGACCAGGTACTCCTGTACAACTCTCATCTACAATTATTCCCTGGAAAGTTGCGTTCTCGTTGGTCAGGTCCCTTTACCGTCAAGGAAGCTAGACCACACAGAGCTGTTATCTTGGTGAATTCCAAAGGCGAGGAGTTCAGAGTCAACGAGCAAAGTTTGAAACACTATTGGGCAAAATCTAAGATCCCAGAAGGCGACATTGTCCATCTGGATGTTCCACCCACTACCTAGTCGCAACACATTCAAGCTAATGACGTTAAACGAGCGCTGAGAGGGAGGCAACCCACTGGAAAGTTGTAAATATTAGGATTTTTGCTTTTGCTTTTTGATCTTTTTGGTTTTTGGTGTTTTTGTGCAAAGCCTTGCCGAACCAGTAACACTCAGAATCGAGTGTCGATCGACATTTTCACTAGTGTCGATCGACATTAAGATACAGAGATTTCGAACACGAACAGAAATCGACCACGGTCTATTATCAAGGTCGATTTTGGACCCGGAGAACAAATGTCGATCGACATTGACCTTAGTGTCGATCGACATCGATGCGCACAAGGTAAGTAACTTTAAAAACTCGGGACAAACTATTCATTCTTAATTTTTGCCTCTCGCGAATTTTCTCTCCAAAATCTCTATCTTCCTCGTTTCTTGACCGTTTTCAACGATTCAAAGCTCTATTCCACTTGATTTTCGGTGCTATATCCATATATAGTGTTTATTCCTTCGATCGGCAAAGGTATGTCTCCGAATCTCCCTAATTCCATTTCGGCCCTAAGGTGAAAAACTTCTAATTTTGCCTCAATTAGCTCATTTCAATGGTTGATTCTTGCCTACTTAGGTTGAGCTTGAGGGTTTATAGGGTTACCAAACAGATTCCGTGGTGGATTGGAGAGTTTCGAAAATTTTTCGGTTTGATGAAGAACTCTCTCGTTCGTTAATTCTGTTGATATCTAAGACGAAATTGGGGTGGAATATGATTGCTAGCAGTGCTGTGGATGATTGTCTTGACTTAATTTGATGGTATTGTGCTTCTGAAAATTTTGAATATCTTGGTCTCATGCTTGATTTTCTGTGTCTGTGTCACAGATGCAACCACCCTTGTGCCGCGGTAAACGACCAAGGAGAGCTAGTGAAGCATTTGCTTCTGGTTCCTCTCATCAGCGGGATGACACAACCGATACCACTGCACAAAACCCACAGACACGTCCGCCTTGGCTAAGGCGTGAGAAGCTGAGGAGTCCTTATAACCAAGTTTGGGCGAATGATCTTGGAAGTCAAGTAGCCTGCATGCTACAACATGCCAATCTCTGAGCAGTGGGATGATTATGACTCCTTCTTCTACAATGCATGGTGTAACGTAAAGATCAAGCCCACCACAGTTGCTTACACATCTACCATGACAAAGCTGAAGATTCGGACTGATGTACTCCGCATCCTGCGAACAGCTGGCTTGGGTACCATCTGTACCAAGCAGTATGATCTCTAAGAGGAGCTGGTGAGGCAGTTTATGGCTACTGTCCGTGTGTAATACACAATTGAGATTGTTCAGAAAGCTTCTGAGGGGACATTGACTTTCATGGCTAAGGTTGTGAGGTATCGGACTACTAATCCCTGAGCTGTGAGACATCTACGAGTTTGACAGGACCAAGGAGCGAGTGACTCTGCTAGAGCAGTGGCGAGATGTGCAGATGTTCTAGTCTCATTTTGGTAATGGGATCTATGACTCCCAGACGACCTGAAAGACTGCAGTGAGACATCCTGTTTTGAGGTACACTGCTCGTCTATTTGCAAACACCATTCTGTGTAAGATGGAGCCTGGTATGATAAGGAGTGCAGAGATGTTATTGTTGTCTTTTGGGATTGGACATATCATTGGTGCAGAGGAGTATCAGGATGATTATTTGGAGGAAAATGTGAACATGGGAGCTATATTTGCACACCATCTGGTTGACCACAAGACCAAGCCTTTCACTTGGACAACCACAAAGACAAAGACTACTGGGAGCCTTTTGACTCCTATCTTTGATCACTTTGGCATTGACAGGAGCCAGATGACGATCTGCACAGCGAGGTCCACCATGGACATTACACATCTGAGGCGCACTCATTGGCTCACGGGCGACAAAGATAGTGGAGAGATGATTTGGAACTTCACTGATTCATCTGGTGTGGAACGTCTGTTTCCTCTTCTCGACACCAGACTCACATCGATCAAAGGAGAGCCACTGAGGCTGAGCTTTCAGCCATTTAAGGATTTTTGTAGAGTACCTCCGCGTCGCTCCACTATATTTAGAGGTGCATCACCCCGAGCTGCAGCTGAGCACGATGCAGTTCCGGCTGCTGATCCTGATGAGACTTATGGATTCCCAGATCCTCCAAGGCCACCTGAAGACATGCCATCTGGAGAATGGCAGAAGTGGATGATAGGTACAATCAAGGAGATGTGGAAGGGAATTTTAAGCTGCTCATGTCGTCGCCCACAACGCGTCTCTCACCCATAGCCACGACATGGCGCACATGCACAACCTGCACCTGTCAGTCCCGAGGATGAAGACATAGTGGAAGCTACAGATTCTGAGGAGATGGATGATGAGGACTCTCAGGAGTTCTAGACCCGTTGCTACTATTGGTTATGTGTTTCTTTTTCTTTTCTTTTTCTTTTGTGTTTTGAGTCATTTTCATGTCTTCTTTTTGAGTCAGTCTGTTAGTCCAATCTGTCTAGAACTTGGATGATTTGAATTTATGCATGCTACTGTTGCTTCTGACATGATTTTCAGTGATCTAACGCAGCTAATAGGTGAGAATTTGAGTGTTAACTCATTGACTTGACCATGGAACTACTGCTTTATTCTGCGTATGATCCTGTAAATTCAATGTCGATCGACACTGACTTTAGTGTCAGTCGACACTAATCGTGTTAAGGTACGAAAATTTGACTCAATTTTCCTATCATTCCAGATTGGTTTTATCCGAACCCAAGCAGCGATTGCACTGAGGCCAGTGAAGTTTAGGTGTGGGGGAGGTGGTTACTAACGACGTGTTCTGTTTTCTTAGTGTCAGTCCTTTGTTTTATTTTGATTTCAAAACTGTTTTATTGAGTCAAAAACTGGTATGAAACTATGATTTTTCTAGGAAATTTTTCGCTGGAACAGGAACTAAATAACCATTGGACATGCTTGCAGTAGCTCTATGACTGTTAAAAAACCACACACTGATCAACCTACCAAGGACACCCATATCTACTCAGGTATTCAGAGGATCCACTAGTAACCTCACCTCTAATCTTGACTAAATTTTCTCTTTTAGGGGCTTGGTATCTCTGGATCTGATTCCTCTGACGTATCTGATACAGCTTGTAATCCTGTCTGAGTATGGTATCTTCCCCTCCCTTGAAAGTAAAAGAAAAAGAGAATAACTGTGGATAAGCTAGTAGCTTCGAAGTGTGCAACCAACTGGAAAGTTGTAAATATTAGGATTATTGCTTTTGCTTTTTGATATTTTTGGTTTTTGGTGTTTTTGTGCTAAGTCTTGCCGAACCAGTAACACTCAGAATCGAGTGTCGATCGACATTGCGATACAAAGATTTTGAACACGAACAGAAATCAACCACAGTCTATTATCAAGGTCGATTTTAGACCCGGAGAATAAATGTCGATCGACATTGACCTCAGTGTCGATCGACATCGATGCGCACAAGGTAAGTAACTTTAAAAACTCGGGACAAACTGTTCATTCTTCACTTTTGCCTCTCGCGAATTTTCTCTCCAAAATCTCTATCTTCCTCGTTTCTTGACAATTTTCAACGATTCAAAGCTCTATTCCACTTGATTTTCGGTGCTATATCCATATATAGTGTTTGTTACTTCGATCGGCAAAGGTATGTCTCCGAATCTCCCTAATTCCATTTCGGCCCTAAGGTGAAAAACTTCTAATTTTGCCTCAATTAGCTCATTTCAATGGTTGATTCTTGCCTACTTAGGTTGAGCTTGAGGGTTTATAGGGTTCCCAAACAGATTCCGTGGTTGATTGGAGAGTTTCGAATTTTTTTCGGTTGGATGACAAACTCTCTCGTTCGTTAATTCTGTCGATATCTAAGACGAAATTGGGGTGGAATATGATTGCTAGCAGTGCTGTGGATGATTGTCTTGACTTAATTTGATGGTATTGTGCTTCTGAAAATTTTGAATATCTTGGTCTCATGCTTGATTTTTTGTGTCTGTGTCACAGATGCAACCACCCTTGTGCCGCGGTAAACGACCAAGGAGAGCTAGTGAAACATTTGCTTCTGGTGCCTCTCATCAGCGGGATGACACAACTGATACCACTGCACCAAACCCACATACTCGTCCGCCTTGGCTAAGGCGTGAGAAGCTGAGGAGTCCTTATAACCAAGTTTGGGCGAATGATCCTGGAAGTCAAGTAGCATGCATGCTACAACATGCCAATCTCTGAGTAGTGGGATGATTATGACTCCTTCTTCTACAATGCATGGTGTAACGTAAAGATCAAGACCACCAGAGTTGCTGACACATCTACCATGACAAAGCTGAAGATCAGGACTGATGTACTACGCATCCTGCGAATAGCTGGCTTGGGTACCATCTGTACCATGCAGTATGATCTCTAAGAGGAGCTGGTGAGGCAGTTTATGGCTACTGTCCGTGTGTAATACAAAATTGAGATTTTTCAGAAAGCTTCTGAGGGGACATTGACTTTCATGGCTAAGGGTGTGAGGTATCGGATTACTAATCCCTGAGCTGTGAGACATCTACGAGTTCGACAGGACCAAGGAGCGAGTGACTCTGCTAGAGCAGTGGTGAGATGTGCAGATGTTCTGGTCTCATTTCGGTAATGGGATATATGACTCCCAGACGACCCGAAAGACTGCAGTGAGACATCCTGTTTTGAGGTACACTGCTCGTCTATTTGCAAACACCATTCTGTGTAAGATGGAGCCTGGTATGATAAGGATTGCAGAGATGTTACTGTTGTATTTTGGGATTGGACATATCATTGGTGCAGAGGAGTATCAGGATGATTATTTGGAGGAAAATGTGAACATGGGAGCTATATTTGCACACCATCTAGTTGACCTCAAGACCAAGCCTTTCACTTGGACAACCACAAAGACAGAGACTAATGGGAGCGTTTTGACTCCTATCTTTGATCACTTTGGCATTGACAGGAGCCAGATGACGATCTGCACAGCGAGGTCCACCATGGACATTACACATCTGAGGAGCACTCATTGGCTCACGGGCGACAAAGATAGAGGAGAGATGATTTGTAACTTCACTGATTCATCTGGTGTGGATCGTCTGTTTCCTCTTCCCGACACCAGACTCACATCGATCAAAGGAGAGCCACTGAGGCTGAGCTTTCAGCCATTTAATGATCTTTGTAGAGTACCTCCGCGTCGCTCCACTATATTTAGAGTTGCATCACCTCGAGCTGCTGCTGAGCACGATGCAAATCCTGCTGCTGATCCTGATGAGACTTATGGATTCCCAGATCCTCCAAGGCCACCTGAAGACATGCCATCTGGAGAATGGCAGAAGTGGATGACAGGTACAATCAATGAGATGTGGAAGGGAATTTTAAGCTGCTCATGTCGTCGCCCACAACGCGTCTCTCACTCACAGCCACGACATGGCACACATGCACAACCTGCACCTGTCAGTTCCGAGGATGAAGAAATAGTGGAAGCTGATATATCATGGTTTTTACCGGTTATAAGTTTGTTTTAGTGTCTTTTGGTGTTCTTTTAGAGTCCTTTGCAGGTTTTATTAGGTACACGTACGTTTGGAGCAAAAGTGGAGATTATGGAGCTAATTGGAGCACTTTGGAGATTTGACCCGAGAGACTGTGTTCACTGTTTGAAACAAAGTACTTTGTCGATCGTTGCACACCTGCATCGATCGAAGCACAGCGAGTTGGGCCAGACTCTCGGCGGTTTAATGAAGAATGCCAATATTGCGAAGATTCCCAGAAGTTCCAGATATTTACACAGAAGCCCCAAGTCGTGTTTTAGCTATTTAATTAGGTTTTTAGCTTCTGTTTTAGATACTCTATCATAACTTAGAGCATAGAGTTTTTAGAGCTTTTGGGGGCTGATCTGATCCTGTACTACATTCGTTTTGGAGAAGTTTTCGAACCCCTTTATTATTCTAATCTCTTTTATGATTTCTATTAATTCATTGATTATGTTTACATCATCTATGTCTGAGTAGTTTCATAGTTAGGTTTAGGGTTTCTCATAGGGATTTCATGACTTGCTAGATATAATTAATTCAGTTAAGGATTCACATCAATAAATGTTCTTCAAATTAAATTGTGTTTAATGCTAGTTCTAACCTGATCAATTAGAATCTAGATCTTAGGTTGCTAAATATGACACGACAATGTGGTTTAGAATCTGAACTATTTAGGTTGAACAATTTAATTACTCGCAAAGGAATTTGGTTTAATTAGATTGTGAACATATCGAACTTGGAATTAAAGCTGGTTTAAACTGTTAGTAATTGCAAAGGAATTTGGATTGCTGCACTTAGACTTAGAGAATTCTCGCAATGACAGTTGGTTAATTCTATATCCGTGTTTGAGTTCTAGAACTGAGTTTAATTAGATCCTGACTGATTGATTTATCTGCTTGTCTGATTTCCTGAGAACGCCCTAGACTTAGCGCCCTTAGTTTATGGCCTACAACAACAACCTGCTACTTGTTTACTTTCTTGCTTGCTTTTTAATTAAATCAATACAGTTTGCTTTTTGTTTTCTCCTAGTTTTAATCTCTTTAAGTTCTTGATTCTATCGTTGCCTAGAGTCCTCGTGGATTGGATCCCTAAGTACTACAATTGATATAATGTGCACTTGCAGTTAGTATAGGGTAAAACTCGAGACCTATCAAGTTTGGGCGCCGTTACCGGGGACTCTTAGAGTCTTCGATAGCTTCGAACTTAGGGTTTTTACTAGGATTTTTATTTTTGTTTACTGATTTTTCTTCTCTGTTTTCTCTCTGTCGCAGGTTTCGAAATCGCATAGCATCGATCGTTGCACTTCTTGTGTCGATCGACACTAGGCGATTGGAGTTGAATCGATCGTTGCACTGTTAGCATCGATCGTTGCTTGGCGATTACAGACGGTTTATGCAGACGCGTGATACCAGAAGTAATCCGAACACTAATCTCGTAAACCTCCAACTTGAAGAGCTTGCTAGACTAGAGAGGACCAACAGAAGAGTTAGAAGAACAAGGATGGTTGTTGAACGTGTGATCATAAAGCCTGATGCTCAAGGTACCCTCAGGGACCGACACAACAATCCTTACAATGCTGCTGGAGAACCGATAGATGCTGAAGGGAATGTCATCCCTGATCCTCCAGAGCAACCAGAGCCGCAGCAGGAGCAGAATCAAGGACAGAACCAAGGTAGACAGATGGTTGTCCATGAGAGGACTTTAGCTGACTATAACCGTCCGGATGAGTTCCATGCTAACCGGTCAGCTCTTGTACTTCCTGAATTTGAGAGGAATGATTTTGAAATCAAAACCGTCTACTACTCTCTCCTAAGGCAGAAAGCCTTCCATGGCTCTCCAAGTGAGCAGCCGATGGATCACATAGATGAGTTTGAGGGCATAGTTACTGGAATAAAGTACGATGGAGTTAACCAGGACTATCTGTTCCTCAAGCTTTTCCCCTACTCTCTGGCTGGAGATGCTGCAGCCTGGCTAAAACAACTTCCATCTGGGACGTTTGTTACTTGGGCCGCTCTGAAGAGTGAGTTCCTGCGTCATTTCTATGATGATGCCCGCTCAGACCAGTCCAGACAGGACATTCTCACCTTCACCCAAGGTACAACAGAGCCTCTTAAGACAGCCTGGATGAGGTTTAAGAAGTACCAACGTGACTGCCCGCACCATGGATTCACTGAGGTAACACTTTTAGGCATCTTCTTTAGAGGAATAAATCTTCCATATCAGACTGCGTTGGACAATTCTAGCAATCCCAACCTTAACACTATGACTCCTTCTCAATCTAAGCAGTTGATAGATAATCTGGTAAGCAGTAATAACTGCAAGACCACTGATGAGAGAAGGAAGAAGTCCGGTGGAAAGATGGAGAATTCTGAGATATTGATATTAGATCCAAGCTGGACACAGTTTGCAATCTTCTAGCTGGGAAGAAAGCTGTCCACTTTGCTCAAGATGTTGAGATGATCAATGATGAAGAAGAAGAGCAGGAAGAGGATGTGAATTACATCGGAGGATCTCGTTTGATCCTCTCGAACCATTCGACCGGGAGTTGCGCAAAGCAGGCTCTCGAGATGGGACCTGGACTAGTTCCTGCCCGGCCGAAAGAGGAGGTAAATTCTCCACCTCCACGTTTGCCCCTCCGGATCCTGTGACCTGGAGAATGGCAGAAGTGGATGACAGGTACAATCAAGGAGATGGAAGGGAATTTTAAGCTGCTCATGTCGTCGCCCACAACGCCTCTCTCACCCACAGCCACGACATGGCGCACATGCACAACCTGCACCTGTCAGTTCCGAGGATGAATAAATAGTGGAAGCTGATATATCATGGTTTTTACCGGTTTTATTCCATGATATAAGTCTGTTTTAGTGTCTTTTGGTGTTCTTTTAGAGTCCTTTGCAGGTTTTATTAGGTACACGTACGTTTGGAGCAAAAGTGGAGATTATGGAGCTAATTGGAGCACTTTGGAGATTTGACCCGAGAGACTGTGTTCACTGTCCGAAACAGAGTACTATGTCGATCGTTGCACACCTGCATCGATCGATGCACAGCGAGTTGGGCCAGACTCTCGGCGGTTTAATGAAGAATGCCAATATTGCGAAGATTCCCAGAAGTTCCAGATATTTACACAGAAGCCCCAAGTCGTGTTTTAGCTATTTAATTAGGTTTTTAGCTTCTGTTTTAGATACGCTATCATAACTTAGAGCATAGAGTTTTTAGAGCTTTTGGGGGCTGATCTGATCTTGTACTACATTCGTTTTGGAGAAGTTTTCGAACCCCTTTATTATTCTAATCTCTTTTATGATTTCTATTAATTCATTGATTATGTTTACATCATCTATGTCTGAGTAGTTTCATAGTTAGGTTTAGGGTTTCTCATAGGGATTTCATGACTTGCTAGATATAATTAATTCAGTTAAGGATTCACATCAATAGATGTTCTTCAAATTAAATTGTGTTTAATGCTAGTTCTAACCTGATCAATTAGAATCTAGATCTTAGGTTGCTAAATACGACACGACAGTGTGGTTTAGAATCTGAACTATTTAGGTTGAATAATTTAATTACTCGCAAAGGAATTTGGTTTAATTAGATTGTGAACATATCGAACTTGGAATTAAAGCTGGTTTAAACTGTTAGTAATTGCAAAGGAATTTGGATTGCTCACTTAGACTTAGAGAATTCTCGCAATGACAGTTGGTTAATTCTATATACGTGTTTGAGTTCTAGAACTGAGTTTAATTAGATCCTGACTGATTGATTTATCTGCTTGTCTGATTTCCTGAGAACGCCCTAGACTTAGCGCCCTTAGTTTATTGCCTACAACAACAACCTGCTACTTGTTTACTTTCTTGCTTGCTTTTTAATTAAATCAATACAGTTTGCTTTTTGTTTTCTCCTAGTTTTAATCTCTTTAAGTTCTTGATTCTGTCGTTGCCTAGAGTCCTCGTGGATTCGATCCCTAAGTACTACAATTGATATACTGTGCACTTGCAGTTAGTATAGGGTAAAACTCGAGACCTATCAAGTTTTTGGCGCCGTTGCCGGGGACTCTTAGAGTCTTCGATAGCTTCGAACTTAGGGTTTTTACTAGGATTTTTATTTTTGTTTACTGATTTTTCTTCTCTGTTTTCTCTCTATCGCAGGTTTCGAAATCGCATAGCATCGATCGTTGCACTTCTTGTGTCGATCGACACTAGGCGATTGGAGTTGAATCGATCGTTGCACTGTTAGTATCGATCGTTGCTTGGCGATTACAGACGGTTTATGCAGACGCGTGATACCAGAAGTAATCCGAACACTAATCTCGTAAACCTCCAACTTGAAGAGCTTGCTAGACTAGAGAGGACCAACAGAAGAGTTAGAAGAACAAGGATGGTTGTTGAACGTGTGATCATAAAGCCTGATGCTCAAGGTACCCTCAGGGACCGACACAACAATCCTTACAATGCTGCTGGAGAACCGATAGATGCTGAAGGGAATGTCATCCCTGATCCTCCAGAGCAACCAGAGCCGCAGCAGGAGCAGAATCAAGGACAGAACCAAGGTAGACAGATGGTTGTCCATGAGAGGACTTTAGCTGACTATAACCGTCCGGATGAGTTCCATGCTAACCGGTCAGCTCTTGTACTTCCTGAATTTGAGAGGAATGATTTTGAAATCAAAACCGTCTACTACTCTCTCCTAAGGCAGAAAGCCTTCCATGGCTCTCCAAGTGAGCAGCCGATGGATCACATAGATGAGTTTGAGGGCATAGTTACTAGAATAAAGTACGATGGAGTTAACCAGGACTATCTGTTCCTCAAGCTTTTCCCCTACTCTCTGGCTGGAGATGCTGCAGCCTGGCTAAAACAACTTCCATCTGGGACGTTTGTTACTTGGGCCGCTCTGAAGAGTGAGTTCCTGCGTCATTTCTATGATGATGCCCGCTCAGACCAGTCCAGACAGGACATTCTCACCTTCACCCAAGGTACAACAGAGCCTCTTAAGACAGCCTGGACGAGGTTTAAGAAGTACCAACGTGACTGCCCGCACCATGGATTCACTGAGGTAACACTTTTAGGCATCTTCTTTAGAGGAATAAATCTTCCATATCAGACTGCGTTGGACAATTCTAGCAATGCCAACCTTAACACTATGACTCCTTCTCAATCTAAGCAGTTGATAGATAATCTGGTAAGCAGTAATAGCTGCAAGACCACTGATGAGAGAAGGAAGAAGTCCGGTGGAAAGATGGAGAATTCTGAGATAGCTGATATTAGATCCAAGCTGGACACAGTTTGCAATCTTCTAGCTGGGAAGAAAGCTGTCCACTTTGCTCAAG
Organism: Orychophragmus violaceus; assembly: GCA_030180135.1. Taxonomy (NCBI): domain Eukaryota; kingdom Viridiplantae; phylum Streptophyta; class Magnoliopsida; order Brassicales; family Brassicaceae; genus Orychophragmus; species Orychophragmus violaceus. Next base: position 101,010,716 of record CM058239.1, read on the forward strand.
ATGTTGAGATGATCAATGATGAAGAAGAAGAGCAGGAAGAGGATGTGAATTACATCGGAGGATCTCGTTTCCAAGGAAACAGGTTTGGTAATCAGTATGGTAACATGTTCTTCAATGGAGGACATAAGAGTGCTTTCAACAGCAACCAAAACTCTTCTGGATTTGGACAGACTAGTGGTTTTCAGAAACCTTTCCAGCAAAGTAATCAGAGAACCTATGGATCTTCCTCTTACCAAGCACCTCCTGTAGCTACTACTCATGAGAGTAAGATGGAGGCTATGTTGGAACAGCTGCTGGAAGGACAAACCAAGATTGCCGTGGATTGCAACAAGAAGTTGGATGCTGTTTATGGGGATCTAAATGGGAAGTTTGAGTCTCTGAACACTCATGCGAAGCAATTAGACACTCAGGTGAGCCAAATTTCAAACTCCATCATGGGAAAAGGTGTTTCAGACACCCATATTAAGGCCTGGTCAATGTACATTGATGATGGATCACATCTAGGTGAAAGATTTGAGTTAAGTACAGCTGAAGTGGTAGAAGAAGGTGAAATTTCGGATTTTGAGGAAATCTCTCGGGTAGAATCTGTGAAAATTTGACAACATCGATCGATGCACCCTTAGTGTCGATCGTTGCAAGGCGTGGACAGACAGATTCGCAGAATTCTTATGACATTGATGCAGATTCAGAGCTTAACCGCTTATTCCCTGGAGTGTCTGAGATAACCCAACATGAGATTTATGCACAATCTATTCGCTTATATCCTAAGGTGTCTGAAGTGATTCAACAAGAGATTGATGAGCTTAAAGAGCTAGAGAAGATTGGTGAAGAGTTGGAAGAAATTCCACCGTCTGATGATCCACATTATCACCCTTGTGTGCAGAAATATTTGGGTAAGATGCTGCCTTTGGATGAAGAGCTGAAAGATTGGGTTATAGTTGTTCCTCAGCATATAAGTGATAAGCTATTAACCAAGGTTCCTAAGAAGCTACCTGATCCTGGGATTTTTTTGCTAAGTTGTTCTATCTTCGAGGATTGTTTTAAGCGCTCTCTTTGTGATTTAGGAGCTGCTGGATGTCTTATGCAATACTATGTGGCAGAGAAGCTGGGTATGATGGATTTTAGACCCACTAGGACCTCTCTTGTCCTAGCTGATCAGTCGATAAGGATTCCAGAAGGAGTTCTTGAGGACATTCCGGTGAGAGTTGGAAACTACTTGGTTCCAACAGATTTCTTAGTTCTTAAGTACCACAGTGAGCAGGATGATGCTTTGATATTGGGTAGACCATTCTTGGCTACGGCTGGAGCAGTAATAGATGAAAAGTTCATTCTGATACAGCTTACTCTCCGCCTTGGATGAGGAGACTTGCACAGAGACAATCAAAGTCTCTGTCAGGATCTCACGGTGCCTGATTCTTGTTCGTCCGGTCAAGCTAATGACCTTAAACAAGTGCTGAGTGGGAGGCAACCCACTGTTAGGTTTTAATATTTTTCTTTCTTAATTTTGGTGTTTTTCTTAGGAACTTACGTTTTGATTTTGTTTTGTTAAGTTTTTAGATACAGAACTCGAATCTGGAGATGTGTGACGATCGATGCACTTGTGCACCGGTCGTTGCAGGGAGATCTGACGAAGGGATGGGATCGCATTGTGACGATCGTTGCGGTCCTGTGCAACGGTCGTTGCAATTGGTTTAAATTGCAAAATTAAGGTACGTTGAGAAAAACCGGAAATCGACCCGGTTCACAAGCGACGATCGTTGCTCATCTGCAACGGTCGTTGCACCCACGATCGAGGTAAGTACCTTAAACCCTTTTCTCCTCTTTTCTTCTCGACTTCGCCGTCCGTACAACCGAAACCCCTATTGCCTAAATCTCTCATTTATTCATCATTCTTGTTGATTCAAAGTGCTATTCTACTTGTTTTACTTGCTCTATCTAGTCCTCTAACCTATTTAAGGCGAATCCAAGGTAATGTACCTCATTTTTATGATTTTCGGATTCAATTTTAGGGTTTTTGGAATTAAGAGATTTTGGTTTGAGAATGATGATTCCGTGCTATAATTAGCTTGATTTAGGTCGATTTGTGATGAATGCATGCTGTTCATGGGTTTGATTTACAATTTTAGGCACGAATTGAAGTGCAACGGTCGTTGCTCTACGATTTCACAGGGAGATTTCTGCCGTGACTTACATGTTTAATTATTTTTCTTGCAGATGCCTCCTCGACCGTCTCGCAAACGCAAAGCCACCGCCGCAGCTGCTACAACACATCATGCTCAACCACCAGAGTGGTTCCATCGAGAATCACCGCACCCTGAGGATTATGTGAGAGTTGGTCCGGCAATAGCACTACCTTGGCCCCGAGCATATATGACATAGATCCAACCAGATAGAGAGTGGCCAAATAACATTGCTGAGCTCCTTAAGACTTCTGAGTTCACAGAGCGGCCATTGCTTGAACAGTGGGATGATTTTGACACATTGTTGTACAATGGTTGGTGTGGCATGACGCTTAAGCCAACCAAGTTTGCAGATTACTCGACTTGCAGGAGTCTGGGGATAGATGACCAGGTTCTTGCACTGTGTAAGGGCATTGGTCTGGGGACAATGCCAATGCAACCTTACGAGATGTACCCAGAGTTGGTAAGACAGCTGCTCGCCACTTGCATAGTGATATACCCTACACCAGACATCATGAAGGCTTCAGGAGGTTTCTTTACCTTCATGTGCTTAGGAGCCAGGTATCGGATTCCCCTTCTCGATATCTGCAGGATTTATGGATTCAGCACTGAGCCGCAGCGCATTGGTATATCACTTGAGCAGGATGTGGATGAAGCTCAGTATTTCTGGGAGTGTATCGGCACTGGTCGGTACAACTCAAGGACCACACCGGTGATTCAGCTTAGGCATCCGGTTCTTAGATACGTCTTGCGCATCTTGGGATCTACTCTGTTGTGCAAGTTTGAGGCCAACAAGATGCGTAAGAACGAGATGGAGATGCTGTTTATTGGGCTGAGGGACCAGTTTGAGGATACAGTTCTGAGAGATCCCACTAAGGGACTCAACTTTGGAGCTATTTTTGCTGATCATCTATGCGAGCTACAGAAGAAGCCATTTGATGGCGTGGGCACTGAGAGAGTAGGGAGTCTGCTTACTCCCATTTTCAGACATTGCAGGATTCCCTTAGAGGGAACGGAGCGTAATGACAGCTTGGAGTTCCTTGATTTCAGCCATCTGCAGAGTGCTACGTGGCTGAAGGAGGGACGAGTATGGGTCGACTACGACCCTGCTACGGTGAAGTGCGGTGTGGATCTTCCTGCTCCTGGCCTTACACAGATTGATACGCTGGATGCCTTGAGGTTTCAGCCTCTTGAGAGTGAGCAGTGCAGAGTCCCCTCTATGGCTCATCCGCTGGGAGAGCCTTCTACACGAGCTTCTACCTCCTCTGCGCCTGCGCCTGCACTTGCTGCCCCATTCGATGACGTTGGACCTTTTCCCGAGTCTACGATGCCTTATGGTGATATGTCTGAGGCAGAGTGGAGAAAGCGCTCAGATGGTATTCTACGGATCGTCTGGAACTTCATGCGTACCTGCACATGCGGGAGACAGCCACAGATACACCATCCATGACCTTCACGACGCAGGCGACGCTCTCCGACTCCAGGATCTTCGAGTGGTACTGATCATATTGATGGGATGGAGGATGAGTGATTGGCATCTCTAGACATTCAGTTCTGTATTCTCTTATTTTTCTTTTGCATTTTCTTTTGACTTTCTTAGGATGTTTATGTTTGGATGTTGTGTTTGCTTTGAGACTACTAGTTGCTTTGATTTTGCCTGTTTTCAGTGTTTTTCAGCTTGCAGGTTCGAAAATTTGGATTTTCTTACGGACTAACCTGCTAACTTGCTGACTGATCCGAGAAATCGCAGTGCGTCGATTGACACACCTTGTGTCGATCGTCACAACACGAAAGAAATCGCATTGCAGCGATCGTTGCGGTCCTGAGCAACGATCGACACACGACGAAAAATCGCCTAGCAACGGTCGATGCATTTATGCAACGATCGATGCCTGTGCGACAGAGGTAAAAATCAGACAGAACTCAACACATCCATAACATTTTTCTTTTCTTTTACCAACCCTTAGCTTGACACTACTGGGGACAGTGTGTCTTAAGTGTGGGGGAGGTGCTACTGACTTTATCTTTCTGTTTTCTTAGAGTCAGTCCAGTTTTTCAAAAAAAAAATTGTTTTATTGAGTCAAAACCAGTTTACGTAAGAAACAATGAATTTTGGAGGAGTTTAACAATATCTTGCAGGAACTTAAGTAACCATCGAGATGAAGTTGCATGATCTATCTATGACTATTAGAAAACCCAGACACAAATCAACCTACTGAGAACACCCACATCACTTCAGGTATCAGAGGATCCTTTTACTGACTTCACCTTAATACTGACTTAATTTTCTCATCTAAGGGCTTGGTATACCTTGTGTAGGATTCCCCTGATTAGTTCTGATACAGCCTGTAAACCTGTCCTATTTGGTTCCCTTCTCACCTTCCATAAAAAAAAAAGAATAATAAACTGAGGATGAGTTAGTAACTCCGAAGTGCTCTCTGGGAGTGGTAGCTACAACTATCATATCCTGTGCATCCATGGAATGAGTCCAAAGTACACCCCTTAACGGGAAGAGCACTGATAAAAAAAACAAAATGATACCCAATGGGGAAAAATCAGAATGCTAAGGAAGGGAAAAGAGAAGAAAGGGACTAGAGAAAGATAGTATGGTGGTCTAGAGCTGGCAAGGTAAGAGTCCATGTGCCTTTGATCGATACTCCTTAGGTGAGACCGCACTTAAATACTTGCAGAAGTCAGTAGGGTGAATTTGAATGCGTGAATGTGATTGTGGAGTTTAGTTAGGACAGTTGCTAAGTGTGGGGGAAGTATATGTTGGTCTTGATAACTTGTGGTTGATTCTTTCAGTGGTTTACTAAGGAGAATCTGAGTGTTGTTGCATCTAGGACAAAAAGAGTTTCTGAAAGTTTTCAAACCTCTTCACCATGTTTTAGTTCTCTGTTTTGCTTGAGGGCAAGCAAAGGCTAAGTGTGGGGGAGTTGATATATCATTGTTTTTACCGGTTTTATGATATAAGTCTGTTTTAGTGTCTTTTGGTGTTCTTTTAGAGTCCTTTGCAGGTTTTATTAGGTACACATACGTTTGGAGTAAAAGTGGAGATTATGGAGCTAATTGGACCACTTTGGAGATTTGACCCGAGAGACTGTGTTCACTGTCCGAAACAGAGTACTGTGTCGATCGTTGCACACCTGCATCGATCGATGCACAGCGAGTTGGGCCAGACTCTCGGCGGTTTAATGAAGAATGCCAATATTGCGAAGATGCCCAGAAGTTCCAGATATTTACACAGAAGCCCCAAGTCGTGTTTTAGCTATTTAATTAGGTTTTTAGCTTCTGTTTTGGATACGCTATCATAACTTAGAGCAGAGAGTTTTTAGAGGTTTTGGGGGCTGATCTGATCCTGTACTACATACGTTTTGGAGAAGTTTTCGAACCCCTTTATTATTCTAATCTCTTTTATGATTTCTATTAATTTATTAATTATGTTTACATCATCTATGTATGAGTAGTTTCATAGTTAGGTTTAGGGTTTCTCATAGGGATTTCATGACTTGCTAGATATAATTAATTCAGTTAAGGATTCACATCAATAGATGTTCTTCAAACTAAATTGTGTTTAATGCTAGTTCTAACCTGATCAATTAGAATCTAGATCTTAGATTGCTAAATACGACACGACAGTGTGGTTTAGAATCTGAACTATTTAGGTTGAGCAATTTAATTACTCGCAAAGGAATTTGGTTTAATTAGATTGTGAACATATCGAACTTGGAATTAAAGCTGGTTTAAACTGTTAGTAATTGCAAAGGAATTTGGATTGCTGCACTTAGACTTAGAGAATTATCGCAACGACAGTTGGTTAATTCTATATCCGTGTTTGAGTTCTAGAACTGAGTTTAATTAGATCATGACTGATTGATTTATCTGCTTGTCTGATTTCCTGAGAACGCCCTAGACTTAGCGCCCTTAGTTTATTGCCTACAACAACAACCTGCTACTTGTTTACTTTCTTGCTTGCTTTTTAATTAAATCAATACAGTTTGCTTTTTGTTTTCTCCTAGTTTTAATCTCTTTAAGTTCTTGATTCTATCGTTGCCTAGAGTCCTCGTAGATTCGATCCCTAAGTACTACAATTGATATATTGTGCACTTGCAGTTAGTATAGGGTAAAACTCGAGACCTATCAGAAGCTACTGATTATGAGGAGATGGATGATGAGGACTCTCAGGAGTTCTAGACCCGTTGCTGCTACTGGTTATGTGTTTCTTTTTCTTTTCTTTTTCTTTTGTGTCTTGAGTCATTTTCATGTCTTCTTTTTGAGTCAGTCTGTTAGTCCAATCTGTCTAGAACTTGGATGATTTGAATTTACGCATGCTACTGTTGCTTCTGACATGATTTTTGAGTGATCTAACGCAGCTAATAGGTGAGAATTTGAGTGTTAACTCATTGACTTGACCATGGAACTACTGCTTTATTATGCGTATGATCCTGTAAATTCAATGTCGATCGACACTGACTTTAGTGTCGGTCGACACTAATCGTGTTAAGGTACGAAAATTTGACTCAATTTTCCTATCATTCCAGATTGGTTTTATCCGAACCCAAGCAGCGATTGCACTGAGGCCAATGCAGTTTAGGTGTGGGGGAGGTGGTTACTAACGACGTGTTCTGTTTTCTTAGTGTCAGTCCTTTGTTTTCTTTTGATTTCAAAACTGTTTTATTGAGTCAAAAACTGGTATGAAACTATGATATTTCTAGGAAATTTTTCGCTGGAACAGGAACTAAATGACCATTGGACATGCTTGCAGTAGCTCTATGACTGTTAAAAAACCACACACTGATCAACCTACCAAGGACACCCATATCTACTCAGGTATTCAGAGGATCCACTAGTAACCTCACCTCTAATCTTGACTAAATTTTCTCTTTTAGGGGCTTGGTATCTCTGGATCTGATTCCTCTGACGTATCTGATACAGCTTGTAATCCTGTCTGAGTAAGGTATCTTCCCCTCCCTTGAAAGTAAAAGAAAAAGAGAATAACTGTGGATAAGCTAGTAGCTTCGAAGTGTGCAACCCTTTGGAAAATTGTAAATATTAGGATTATTGCTTTTGCTTTTTGATCTTTTTGGTTTTTGGTGTTTTTGTGCTAAGTCTTGCCGAACCAGTAACACTCAGAATCGAGTGTCGATCGACATTTTTACTAGTGTCGGTCGACATTAAGATACAGGGATTTCGAACACGAACAGAAATCAACCACAGTCTATTATCAAGGTCGATTTTGGACCCGGAGAACAAATGTCGATCGACATTGACGTCAGTGTCGATCAACATCGATGCGCACAAGGTAAGTAACTTTCAAAACTCGGGACAAACTGTTCATTCTTCACTTTTTCCTCTCGCGAATTTTCTCTCCAAAATCTCTATCTTCCTCGTTTCTTGACCGTTTTCAACGATTCAAAGCTCTATTCCACTTGATTTTCGGTGCTATATCCATATATAGTGTTTGTTCCTTCGATCGGCAAAGGTATGTCTCCGAATCTCCCTAATTCCATTTCGGCCCTAAGGTGAAAAACTTCTAATTTTGCCTCAATTATCTCATTTCAATGGTTGATTCTTTCCTACTTAGGTTTAGCTTGAGGGTTTATAGGGTTCAGAAACAGATTCCGTGGTTGATTGGAGAGTTTCAGAATTTTTTCGGTTTGATGACGAACTCTCTCGTTCGTTAATTCTGTCGATATCTAAGACGAAATTGGGGTGGAATATGATTGCTAGCAGTGCTGTGGATGATTGTCTTGACTTAATTTGGTGGTACTGTGCTTCTGAAAATTTTGAATATCTTGGTCTCATGCTTGATTTTCTGTGTCTGTGTCACAGATGCAACCACCCTTGTGCCGCGGTAAACGACCAAGGAGAGCTAGTGAAGCATTTGCTTATGGTTCCTCTCATCAGCGGGATGACACAACTGATACCACTGCACCAAACCCACAGACACGTCCGCCTTGGCTAAGGCGTGAGAAGCTGAGGAGTCCTTATAACCAAGTTTAGGCGAATGATCCTGGAAGTCAAGTAGCCTGCATGCTACAACATGCCAATCTCTGAGTAGTGGGATGATTATGACCCCTTTTCTACAATGCATGGTGTAACGTAAAGATCAAGCCCACCAGAGTTGCTGACACATCTACCATGACAAAGCTGAAGATCCGGACTGATGTACTCCGCATCCTGCGAACACCTGGCTTGGGTACCATCTGTACCAAGCAGTATGATCTCTAAGAGGAGCTGGTGAGGAAGTTTATTGGTACTGTCCGTGTGTAATACACAATTGAGATTGTTCAGAAAGCTTCTGAGGGGACATTGACTTTCATGGCTAAGGGTGTGAGGTATCAGATTACTAATCCCTGAGCTGTGAGACATCTACGAGTTTGACAGGACCAAGGAGCGAGTGACTCTTCTAGAGCAGTGGCGAGATGTGCAGATGTTCTGGTCTCATTTCGGTAATGGGATCAATGACTCCCAGACGACCCGAAAGACTGCAGTGAGACATCCTGTTTTGAGGTACACTGCTCGTCTATTTGCAAAAACCATTCTGTGTAAGATGGAGCCTGGTATGATAAGGATTGCATAGCTGTTATTGTTGTATTTTGGGATTGGACATATCATTGGTGCAGAGGAGTATCAGGATGATTATTTGGAGGAAAATGTGAACATGGGAGCTATATTTGCACACCATCTGGTTGACCTCAAGACCAAGCCTTTCACTTGGACAACCACAAAGACAGAGACTACTGGGAGCCTTTTGACTCCTATCTTTGATCACTTTGGCATTGACAGTGGCCTGATGACGATCTGCACAGCGAGGTCCACCATGGACATTACACATCTGAGGAGCACTCATTGGCTCACGGGCGACAAAGATAGAGGAGAGATGATTTGAAACTTCACTGATTCATCTGGTGTGGATCGTCTGTTTCCTCTTCCCGATACCAGACTCACATCGATAAAAGGAGAGCCACTGAGGCTGAGCTTTCAGCCATTTAAGAATCTTTGTAGAGTACCTCTGCGTCGCTCCGCTATATTTAGAGGTGCATCAACTCGAGCTGCTGCTGAGCACGATGCAGTTCCTGCTGCTGATCCTGATGAGACTTATGGATTCCCAGATCCTCCAAGGCCACCTGAAGACATGCCATCTAGAGAATGGCAGAAGTGGATGACAGGTACAATCAAGGAGATGTGGAAGGGAATTTTAAGCTGCTCATGTCGTCGCCCACAACGCGTCTCTCACCCATAGCCACGACATGGCGCACATGCACAACTTGCATTTGTCAGTCCCGAGGATGAAGACATAGTGGAAGCTACTGATTATGAGGAGATGGATGGTGAGGACTCTCAGGAGTTCTAGACCCGTTGCTGCTACTGGTTATGTGTTTCTTTTTCTTTTCTTTTTCTTTTGTGTCTTGAGTCATTTTCATGTCTTCTTTTTGAGTCAGTCTGTTAGTCCAATCGGTCTAGAACTTGGATGATTTGAATTTATGCATGCTACTATTGCTTCTGACATGATTTTTGAGCGATCTAACGCAGCTAATAGGTGAGAATTTGAGTGTTAACTCATTGACTTGACCATGGAACTACTGCTTTATTCTGCGTATGATCCTGTAAATTCAATGTCGATCGACACTGACTTTAGTGTCGGTCGACACTAATCGTATTAAGGTACGAAAATTTGACTCAATTTTCCTATCATTCCAGATTGGTTTTATCCGAACCCAAGCAGCGATTGCACTGAGGCCAGTGCAGTTTAGGTGTGGGGGAGGTGGTTACTAACGACGTGTTCTGTTTTCTTAGTGTCAGTCCTTTGTTTTCTTTTGATTTCAAAACAGTTTTATTGAGTCAAAAACTGGTATGAAACTATGATTTTTCTAGGGAATTTTTCGCTGGAACAGGAACTAAATGACCATTGGACATGCTTGCAGTAGCTCTATGACTGTTAAAAAACCACACACTGATCAACCTACCAAGGACACCCATATCTACTCAGGTATTCAGAGGATCCACTAGTAACCTCACCTCTAATCTTGACTAAATTTTCTCTTTTAGGGGTTTGGTATCTCTGGATCTGATTCCTCTGACGTATCTGATACAGCTTGTAATCCTGTCTGAGTATGGTATCTTCCCCTCCCTTGAAAGTAAAAGAAAAAGAGAATAACTGTGGATAAGCTAGTAGCTTCGAAGTGTGCAACCCTTTGGAAAATTGTAAATATTAGGATTATTGCTTTTGCTTTTTGATCTTTTTGGTTTTTGGTGTTTTTGTGCTAAGTCTTGCCGAACCAGTAACACTCAGAATCGAGTGTCGATCGACATTTTTACTAGTGTCGGTCGACATTAAGATACAGGGATTTCGAACACGAACAGAAATCAACCACAGTCTATTATCAAGGTCGATTTTGGACCCGGAGAACAAATGTCGATCGACATTGACCTCAGTGTCGATCAACATCGATGCGCACAAGGTAAGTAACTTTCAAAACTCGGGACAAACTGTTCATTCTTCACTTTTTCCTCTCGCGAATTTTCTCTCCAAAATCTCTATCTTCCTCGTTTCTTGACCGTTTTCAACGATTCAAAGCTCTATTCCACTTCATTTTCGGTGCTATATCCATATATAGTGTTTGTTCCTTCGATCGGCAAAGGTATGTCTCCGAATCTCCCTAATTCCATTTCGGCCCTAAGGTGAAAAACTTCTAATTTTGCCTCAATTAGCTCATTTCAATGGTTGATTCTTGCCTACTTAGGTTTAGCTTGAGGGTTTATAGGGTTCAGAAACAGATTCCGTGGTTGATTGGAGAGTTTCGGAATTTTTTCGGTTTGATGACGAACTCTCTCGTTCGTTAATTCTGTCGATATCTAAGACGAAATTGGGGTGGAATATGATTGCTAGCAGTGCTGTGGATGATTGTCTTGACTTAATTTGGTGGTACTGTGCTTCTGAAAATTTTGAATATCTTGGTCTCATGCTTGATTTTCTGTGTCTGTGTCACAGATGCAACCACCCTTGTGCCGCGGTAAACGACCAAGGAGAGCTAGTGAAGCATTTGCTTCTGGTTCCTCTCATCAGCGGGATGACACAACTGATACCACTGCACCAAACCCACAGACACGTCCGCCTTGGCTAAGGCGTGAGAAGCTGAGGAGTCCTTATAACCAAGTTTAGGCGAATGATCCTGGAAGTCAAGTAGCCTGCATGCTACAACATGCCAATCTCTGAGTAGTGGGATAATTATGACCCCTTCTTCTACAATGCATGGTGTAACGTAAAGATCAAGCCCACCAGAGTTGCTGACACATCTACCATGACAAAGCTGAAGATCCGGACTGATGTACTCCGCATCCTGCGAACACCTGGCTTGGGTACCATCTGTACCAAGCAGTATGATCTCTAAGAGGAGCTGGTGAGGCAGTTTATTGGTACTGTCCGTGTGTAATACACAATTGAGATTGTTCAGAAAGCTTCTGAGGGGACATTGACTTTCATGGCTAAGGGTGTGAGGTATCAGATTACTAATCCCTGAGCTGTGAGACATCTACGAGTTTGACAGGACCAAGGAGCGAGTGACTCTTCTAGAGCAGTGGCGAGATGTGCAGATGTTCTGGTCTCATTTCGGTAATGGGATCAATGACTCCCAGACGACCCGAAAGACTGCAGTGAGACATCCTGTTTTGAGGTACACTGCTCGTCTATTTGCAAAAACCATTCTGTGTAAGATGGAGCCTGGTATGATAAGGATTGCAGAGCTGTTATTGTTGTATTTTGGGATTGGACATATCATTGGTGCAGAGGAGTATCAGGATGATTATTTGGAGGAAAATGTGAACATGGGAGCTATATTTGCACACCATCTGGTTGACCTCAAGACCAAGCCTTTCACTTGGACAACCACAAAGACAGAGACTACTGGGAGCCTTTTGACTCCTATCTTTGATCAGTTTGGAATTGAAAGGAGCCAGATGACGATCTGCACAGCGAGGTCCACCATGGACATTACACATCTGAGGAGCACTCATTGGCTCACGGGCGACAAAGATAGAGGAGAGATGATTTGAAACTTCACTGATTCATCTGGTGTGGATCGTCTGTTTCCTCTTCCCGACACCAGACTCACATCGATCAAAGGAGAGCCACTGAGGCTGAGCTTTCAGCCATTTAAGGATCTTTGTAGAGTACCTCTGCGTCGCTCCGCTATATTTAGAGGTGCATCAACTCGAGCTGCTGCTGAGCACGATGCAGTTCCTGCTGCTGATCCTGATGAGACTTATGGATTCCCAGATCCTCCAAGGCCACCTGAAGACGTGCCATCTAGAGAATGGCAGAAGTGGATGACAGGTACAATCAAGGAGATGTGGAAGGGAATTTTAAGCTGCTCATGTCGTCGCCCACAACGCGTCTCTCACCCACAGCCACGACATGGCGCACATGCACAACTTGCATTTGTCAGTCCCGAGGATGAAGACATAGTGGAAGCTACTGATTCTGAGGAGATGGATGGTGAGGACTCTCAGGAGTTCTAGACCCGTTGCTGCTACTGGTTATGTGTTTCTTTTTCTTTTCTTTTTCTTTTGTGTCTTGAGTCATTTTCATGTCTTCTTTTTGAGTCAGTCTGTTAGTCCAATCTGTCTAGAACTTGGATGCTTTGAATTTATGCATGCTACTATTGCTTCTGACATGATTTTTGAGCGATCTAACGCAGCTAATAGGTGAGAATTTGAGTGTTAACTCATTGACTTGACCATGGAACTACTGCTTTATTCTGCGTATGACCCTGTAAATTCAATGTCGATCGACACTGACTTTAGTGTCGGTCGACACTAATCGTGTTAAGGTACAAAAATTTGACTCAATTTTCCTATCATTCCAGATTGGTTTTATCCGAACCCAAGCAGCGATTGCACTGAGGCCAGTGCAGTTTAGGTGTGGGGGAGGTGGTTACTAACGACGTGTTCTGTTTTCTTAGTGTCAGTCCTTTGTTTTCTTTTGATTTCAAAACTGTTTTATTGAGTCAAAAACTGGTATGAAACTATGATTTTTCTAGGAAATTTTTCGCTGGAACAGGAACTAAATGACCATTGGACATGCTTGCAGTAGCTCTATGACTGTTAAAAAACCACACACTGATCAACCTACCAAGGACACCCATATCTACTCAGGTATTCAGAGGATCCACTAGTAACCTCACCTCCAATCTTGACTAAATTTTCTCTTTTAGGGGCTTGGTATCTCTGGATCTGATTCCTCTGACGTATCGGATACAGCTTGTAATCCTGTCTGAGTATGGTATCTTCCCCTCCCTTGAAAGTAAAAGAAAAAGAGAATAACTGTGGATAAGCTAGTAGATTCGAAGTGTGCAACCCACTGGAAAATTGTCAATATTAGGATTATTGCTTTTGCTTTTTGATCTTTTTGGTTTTTGGTGTTTTTGTGCTAAGTCTTGCCGAACCAGTAACACTCAGAATCGAGTGTCGATCGACATTTTTACTAGTGTCGGTCGACATTAAGATACATGGATTTCGAACACGAACAGAAATCAACCACAGTCTATTATCAAGGTCGTTTTTGGACCCGGAGAACAAATGTCGATCGACATTGACCTCAGTGTCGATCGACATCGATGCGCACAAGGTAAGTAACTTTCAAAACTCGGGACAAACTGTTCATTCTTCACTTTTTCCTCTCGTGAATTTTCTCTCCAAAATCTCTATCTTCCTCGTTTCTTGACCGTTTTCAACGATTCAAAGCTCTATTCAACTTGATTTTCGGTGTTATATCCATATATAGTGTTTGTTCCTTCGATCGGCAAAGGTATGTCTCCGAATCTCCCTAATTCCATTTCGGCCCTAAGGTGAAAAACTTCTAATTTTGCCTCAATTAGCTCATTTCAATGGTTGATTCTTGCCTACTTAGGTTTAGCTTGAGGGTTTATAGGGTTCAGAAACAGATTCCGTGGTTGATTGGAGAGTTTCAGAATTTTTTCGGTTTGATGACGAACTCTCTCGTTTGTTAATTCTGTCGATATCTAAGACGAAATTGGGGTGGAATATGATTGCTAGCAGTGCTGTGGATGATTGTCTTGACTTAATTTGGTGGTACTGTGCTTCTGAAAATTTTGAATATCTTGGTCTCATGCTTGATTTTCTGTGTCTGTGTCACAGATGCAACCACCCTTGTGCCGCGGTAAACGACCAAGGAGAGCTAGTGAAGCATTTGCTTCTGGTTCCTCTCATCAGCGGGATGACACAACTGATACCACTGCACCAAACCCACAGACACGTCCGCCTTGGCTAAGGCGTGAGAAGCTGAGGAGTCCTTATAACCAAGTTTAGGCGAATGATCCTGGAAGTCAAGTAGCCTGCATGCTACAACATGCCAATCTCTGAGCAGTGGGATGATTATGACTCCTTCTTCTACAATGCATGGTGTAACGTAAAGATCAAGCCCACCAGAGTTGCTGACACATCTACCATGACAAAGCTAAAGATCCAGACTGATGTACTCCGCATCCTGCGAACACCTGGCCTGGGTACCATCTGTACCAAGCAGTATGATCTCTAAGAGGAGCTGGTGAGGCAGTTTATGGGTACTGTCCGTGTGTAATACACAATTGAGATTGTTCAGAAAGCTTCTGAGGGGACATTGACTTTCATGGCTAAGGGTGTGAGGTATCAGATTACTAATCCCTGAGCTGTGAGACATCTACGAGTTCGACAGGACCAAGGAGCGAGTGACTCTTCTAGATCAGTGGCGAGATGTGCAGATGTTCTGGTCTCATTTCGGTAATGGGATCAATGACTCCCAGACGACCCGAAAGACTGCAGTGAGACATCCTGTTTTGAGGTACACTGCTCGTCTATTTGCAAAAACCATTCTGTGTAAGATGGAGCCTGGTATGATAAGGATTGCAGAGCTGTTATTGTTGTATTTTGGGATTGGACATATCATTGGTGCAGAGGAGTATCAGGATGATTATTTGGAGGAAAATGTGAACATGGGAGCTATATTTGCACACCATCTGGTTGACCTCAAGACCAAGCCTTTCATTTGGACAACCACAAAGACAGAGACTACAAGGAGCCTTTTGACTCCTATCTTTGATCAGTTTGGAATTGAAAGGAGCCAGATGACGATCTGCACAGCGAGGTCCACCATGGACATTACACATCTGAGGAGCACTCATTGGCTCACGGGCGACAAAGATAGAGGAGAGATGATTTGAAACTTCACTGATTCATCTGGTGTGGATCGTCTGTTTCCTCTTCCCGACACCAGACTCACATCGATCAAAGGAGAGACACTGAGGCTGAGCTTTCAGCCATTTAAGGATCTTTGTAGAGTACCTCTGCGTCGCTCCGCTATATTTAGAGGTGCATCAACTCGAGCTGCTGCTGAGCACGATGCAGTTCCTGCTGCTGATCCTGATGAGACTTATGGATTCCCAGATCCTCCAAGGCCACCTGAAGACGTGCCATCTAGAGAATGGCAGAAGTGGATGACAGGTACAATCAAGGAGATGTGGAAGGGAATTTTAAGCTTCTCATGTCGTCGCCCACAACGCGTCTCTCACCCACAGCCACGACATGGCGCACATGCACAACTTGCATTTGTCAGTCCTGAGGATGAAGACATAGTGGAAGCTACTGATTCTGAGGAGATGGATGGTGAGGACTCTCAGGAGTTCTAGACCCGTTGCTGCTACTGGTTATGTGTTTCTTTTTCTTTTCTTTTTCTTTTGTAACTTGAGTCATTTTCATGTCTTCTTTTTGAGTCAGTCTGTTAGTCCAATCTGTCTAGAACTTGGATGATTTGAATTTATGCATGCTACTGTTGCTTCTGACATGATTTTTGAGCGATCTAACGCAGCTAATAGGTGAGAATTTGAGTGTTAACTCATTGACTTGACCATGGAACTACTGCTTTATTATGCGTATGATCCTGTAAATTCAATGTCGATCGACACTGACTTTAGTGTCGGTCGACACTAATCGTGTTAAGGTACGAAAATTTGACTCAATTTTCCTATCATTCCAGATTGGTTTTATCCGAACCCAAGCAGCGATTGCACTGAGGCCAGTGCAGTTTAGGTGTGGGGGAGATGGTTACTAACGACGTGTTCTGTTTTCTTAGTGTCAGTCCTTTGTTTTCTTTTGATTTCAAAACTGTTTTATTGAGTCAAAAACTGGTATGAAACTATGATTTTTCTAGGAAATTTTTCGCTGGAACAGGAACTAAATGACCATTGGACATGCTTGCAGTAGCTCTATGACTGTTAAAAAACCACACACTGATCAACCTACCAAGGACACCCATATCTACTCAGGTATTCAGAGGATCCACTAGTAACCTCACCTCCAATCTTGACTAAATTTTCTCTTTTAGGGGCTTGGTATCTGTGGATCTGATTCCTCTGACGTATCGGATACATCTTGTAATCCTGTCTGAGTATGGTATCTTCCCCTCCATTGAAAGTAAAAGAAAAAGAGAATAACTGTGGATAAGCTAGTAGATTCGAAGTGTGCAACCCACTGGAAAATTGTAAATATTAGGATTATTGCTTTTGCTTTTTGATCTTTTTGGTTTTTGGTGTTTTTGTGCTAAGTCTTGCCGAACCAGTAACACTCAGAATCGAGTGTCGATCGACATTTTTACTAGTGTCGGTCGACATTAAGATACATGGATTTCGAACACGAACAGAAATCAACCACAGTCTATTATCAAGGTCGATTTTGGACCCGGAGAACAAATGTCGATCGACATTGACCTCAGTGTCGATCGACATCGATGCGCACAAGGTAAGTAACTTTCAAAACTCGGGACAAACTGTTCATTCTTCACTTTTTCCTCTCGCGAATTTTCTCTCCAAAATCTCTATCTTCCTCCTTTCTTGACCGTTTTCAACGATTCAAAGCTCTATTCCACTTGATTTTCGGTGTTATATCCCTATATAGTGTTTATTCCTTCGATCGGCAAAGGTATGTCTCCGAATCTCCCTAATTCCATTTCGGCCCTAAGGTGAAAAACTTCTAATTTTGCCTCAATTAGCTCATTTCAATGGTTGATTCTTGCCTACTTAGGTTTAGTTTGAGGGTTTATAGGGTTCAGAAACAGATTCCGTGGTTGATTGGAGAGTTTCGGAATTTTTTCGGTTTGATGACGAACTCTCTCGTTCGTTAATTCTGTCGATATCTAAGACGAAATTGGGGTGGAATATGATTGCTAGCAGTGCTGTGGATGATTGTCTTGACTTAATTTGGTGGTACTGTGCTTCTGAAAATTTTGAATATCTTGGTCTCATGCTTGATTTTCTGTGTCTGTGTCACAGATGCAACCACCCTTGTGCCGCGGTAAACGACCAAGGAGAGCTAGTGAAGCATTTGCTTCTGGTTCCTCTCATCAGCGGGATGACACAACTGATACCACTGCACCAAACCCACAGACACGTCCGCCTTGGCTAAGGCGTGAGAAGCTGAGGAGTCCTTATAACCAAGTTTAGGCGAATGATCCTGGAAGTCAAGTAGCCTGCATGCTACAACATGCCAATCTCTGAGCAGTGGGATGATTATGACTCCTTCTTCTACAATGCATGGTGTAACGTAAAGATCAAGCCCACCAGAGTTGCTGACACATCTACCATGACAAAGCTAAAGATCCAGACTGATGTACTCCGCATCCTGCGAACACCTGGCCTGGGTACCATCTGTACCAAGCAGTATGATCTCTAAGAGGAGCTGGTGAGGCAGTTTATGGGTAC
Organism: Orychophragmus violaceus; assembly: GCA_030180135.1. Taxonomy (NCBI): domain Eukaryota; kingdom Viridiplantae; phylum Streptophyta; class Magnoliopsida; order Brassicales; family Brassicaceae; genus Orychophragmus; species Orychophragmus violaceus. Next base: position 101,028,648 of record CM058239.1, read on the forward strand.
TGTCCGTGTGTAATACACAATTGAGATTGTTCAGAAAGCTTATAGGGGACATTGACTTTCATGGCTAAGGGTGTGAGGTATCAGATTACTAATCCCTGAGCTGTGAGACATCTACGAGTTCGACAGGACCAAGGAGCGAGTGACTCTTCTAGATCAGTGGCGAGATGTGCAGATGTTCTGGTCTCATTTCGGTAATGGGATCAATGACTCCCAGACGACCCGAAAGACTGCAGTGAGACATCCTGTTTTGAGGTACACTGCTCGTCTATTTGCAAAAACCATTCTGTGTAAGATGGAGCCTGGTATGATAAGGATTGCAGAGCTGTTATTGTTGTATTTTGGGATTGGACATATCATTGGTGCAGAGGAGTATCAGGATGATTATTTGGAGGAAAATGTGAACATGGGAGCTATATTTGCACACCATCTGGTTGACCTCAAGACCAAGCCTTTCACTTGGACAACCACAAAGACAGAGACTACTGGGAGCCTTTTGACTCCTATCTTTGATCAGTTTGGAATTGACAGGAGCCAGATGACGATCTGCACAGCGAGGTCCACCATGTACATTACACATCTGAGGAGCACTCATTGGCTCACGGGCGACAAAGATAGAGGAGAGATGATTTGAAACTTCACTGATTCATCTGGTGTGGATCGTCTGTTTCCTCTTCCCGACACCAGACTCACATCGATCAAAGGAGAGCCACTGAGGCTGAGCTTTCAGCCATTTAAGGATCTTTGTAGAGTACATCTGCGTCGCTCCGCTATATTTAGAGGTGCATCAACTCGAGCTGCTGCTGAGCACGATGCAGTTCCTTCTGCTGATCCTGATGAGACTTATGGATTCCCAGATCCTCCAAGGCCACCTGAAGACGTGCCATCTAGAGAATGGCAGAAGTGGATGACAGGTACAATCAAGGAGATGTGGAAGGGAATTTTAAGCTGCTCATGTCGTCGCCCACAACGCGTCTCTCACCCACAGCCACGACATGGCGCACATGCACAACTTGCATTTGTCAGTCCCGAGGATGAAGACATAGTGGAAGCTACTGATTCTGAGGAGATGGATGGTGAGGACTCTCAGGTGTTCTAGACCCGTTGCTGCTACTGGTTATGTGTTTCTTTTTCTTTTCTTTTTCTTTTGTGTCTTGAGTAATTTTCATGTCTTCTTTTTGAGTCAGTCTGTTAGTCCAATCTGTCTAGAACTTGGATGATTTGAATTTATGCATGCTACTGTTGCTTCTGACATGATTTTTGAGCGATCTAACGCAGCTAATAGGTGAGAATTTGAGTGTTAACTCATTGACTTGACCATGGAACTACTGCTTTATTCTGCGTATGATCCTGTAAATTCAATGTCGATCGACACTGACTTTAGTGTCGGTCGACACTAATCGTGTTAAGGTACGAAAATTTGACTCAATTTTCCTATCATTCCAGATTGGTTTTATCCGAACCCAAGCAGCGATTGCACTGAGGCCAGTGCAGTTTAGGTGTGGGGGAGGTGGTTACTAACGACGTGTTCTGTTTTCTTAGTGTCAGTCCTTTGTTTTCTTTTGATTTCAAAACTGTTTTATTGAGTCAAAACCTGGTATGAAACTATGATTTTACTAGGAAATTTTTCGCTGGAACAGGAACTAAATGACCATTGGACATGCTTGCAGTAGCTCTATGACTGTTAAAAAACCACACACTGATCAACCTACCAAGGACACCCATATCTACTCAGGTATTCAGAGGATCCACTAGTAACCTCACCTCCAAACTTGACTAAATTTTCTCTTTTAGGGGCTTGGTATCTGTGGATCTGATTCCTCTGACGTATCGGATACAGCTTGTAATCCTTTCTGAGTATGGTATCTTCCCCTCCCTTGAAAGTAAAAGAAAAAGAGAATAACTGTGGATAAGCTAGTAGATTCGAAGTGTGCAACCCACTGGAAAATTGTAAATATTAGGATTATTGCTTCTGCTTTTTGATCTTTTTGGTTTTTGGTGTTTTTGTGCTAAGTCTTGCCGACCCAGTAACACTCAGAATCGAGTGTCGATCGACATTTTTACTAGTGTCGGTCGACATTAAGATACAGGGATTTCGAACACGAACAGAAATAAACCACAGTCTATTATCAAGGTCGATTTTGGACCCGGAGAACAAATGTCGATCGACATTGACCTCAGTGTCGATCGACATCGATGCGCACAAGGAAAGTAACTTTCAAAACTCGGGACAAACTGTTCATTCTTCACTTTTTCCTCTCGCGAATTTTCTCTCCAAAATCTCTATCTTCCTCCTTTCTTGACCGTTTTCAACGATTCAAAGCTCTATTCCACTTGATTTTCGGTGTTATATCCCTATATAGTGTTTATTCCTTCGATCGGCAAAGGTATGTCTCCGAATCTCCCTAATTCCATTTCGGCCCTAAGGTGAAAAACTTCTAATTTTGCCTCAATTAGCTCATTTCAATGGTTGATTCTTGCCTACTTAGGTTTAGCTTGAGGGTTTATAGGGTTCAGAAACAGATTCCGTGGTTGATTGGAGAGTTTCGGAATTTTTTCGGTTTGATGACGAACTCTCTCGTTCGTTAATTCTGTCGATATCTAAGACGAAATTGGGGTGGAATATGATTGCTAGCAGTGCTGTGGATGATTGTCTTGACTTAATTTGGTGGTACTGTGCTTCTGAAAATTTTGAATATCTTGGTCTCATGCTTGATTTTCTGTGTCTGTGTCACAGATGCAACCACCCTTGTGCCGCGGTAAACGACCAAGGAGAGCTAGTGAAGCATTTGCTTCTGGTTCCTCTCATCAGCGGGATGACACAACTGATACCACTGCACCAAACCCACAGACACGTCCGCCTTGGCTAAGGCGTGAGAAGCTGAGGAGTCCTTATAACCAAGTTTAGGCGAATGATCCTGGAAGTCAAGTAGCCTGCATGCTACAACATGCCAATCTCTGAGCAGTGGGATGATTATGACTCCTTCTTCTACAATGCATGGTGTAACGTAAAGATCAAGCCCACCAGAGTTGCTGACACATCTACCATGACAAAGCTAAAGATCCAGACTGATGTACTCCGCATCCTGCGAACACCTGGCCTGGGTACCATCTGTACCAAGCAGTATGATCTCTAAGAGGAGCTGGTGAGGCAGTTTATGGGTACTGTCCGTGTGTAATACACAATTGAGATTGTTCAGAAAGCTTATAGGGGACATTGACTTTCATGGCTAAGGGTGTGAGGTATCAGATTACTAATCCCTGAGCTGTGAGACATCTACGAGTTCGACAGGACCAAGGAGCGAGTGACTCTTCTAGATCAGTGGCGAGATGTGCAGATGTTCTGGTCTCATTTCGGTAATGGGATCAATGACTCCCAGACGACCCGAAAGACTGCAGTGAGACATCCTGTTTTGAGGTACACTGCTCGTCTATTTGCAAAAACCATTCTGTGTAAGATGGAGCCTGGTATGATAAGGATTGCAGAGCTGTTATTGTTGTATTTTGGGATTGGACATATCATTGGTGCAGAGGAGTATCAGGATGATTATTTGGAGGAAAATGTGAACATGGGAGCTATATTTGCACACCATCTGGTTGACCTCAAGACCAAGCCTTTCACTTGGACAACCACAAAGACAGAGACTACTGGGAGCCTTTTGACTCCTATCTTTGATCAGTTTGGAATTGACAGGAGCCAGATGACGATCTGCACAGCGAGGTCCACCATGTACATTACACATCTGAGGAGCACTCATTGGCTCACGGGCGACAAAGATAGAGGAGAGATGATTTGAAACTTCACTGATTCATCTGGTGTGGATCGTCTGTTTCCTCTTCCCGACACCAGACTCACATCGATCAAAGGAGAGCCACTGAGGCTGAGCTTTCAGCCATTTAAGGATCTTTGTAGAGTACATCTGCGTCGCTCCGCTATATTTAGAGGTGCATCAACTCGAGCTGCTGCTGAGCACGATGCAGTTCCTTCTGCTGATCCTGATGAGACTTATGGATTCCCAGATCCTCCAAGGCCACCTGAAGACGTGCCATCTAGAGAATGGCAGAAGTGGATGACAGGTACAATCAAGGAGATGTGGAAGGGAATTTTAAGCTGCTCATGTCGTCGCCCACAACGCGTCTCTCACCCACAGCCACGACATGGCGCACATGCACAACTTGCATTTGTCAGTCCCGAGGATGAAGACATAGTGGAAGCTACTGATTCTGAGGAGATGGATGGTGAGGACTCTCAGGTGTTCTAGACCCGTTGCTGCTACTGGTTATGTGTTTCTTTTTCTTTTCTTTTTCTTTTGTGTCTTGAGTAATTTTCATGTCTTCTTTTTGAGTCAGTCTGTTAGTCCAATCTGTCTAGAACTTGGATGATTTGAATTTATGCATGCTACTGTTGCTTCTGACATGATTTTTGAGCGATCTAACGCAGCTAATAGGTGAGAATTTGAGTGTTAACTCATTGACTTGACCATGGAACTACTGCTTTATTCTGCGTATGATCCTGTAAATTCAATGTCGATCGACACTGACTTTAGTGTCGGTCGACACTAATCGTGTTAAGGTACGAAAATTTGACTCAATTTTCCTATCATTCCAGATTGGTTTTATCCGAACCCAAGCAGCGATTGCACTGAGGCCAGTGCAGTTTAGGTGTGGGGGAGGTGGTTACTAACGACGTGTTCTGTTTTCTTAGTGTCAGTCCTTTGTTTTCTTTTGATTTCAAAACTGTTTTATTGAGTCAAAACCTGGTATGAAACTATGATTTTACTAGGAAATTTTTCGCTGGAACAGGAACTAAATGACCATTGGACATGCTTGCAGTAGCTCTATGACTGTTAAAAAACCACACACTGATCAACCTACCAAGGACACCCATATCTACTCAGGTATTCAGAGGATCCACTAGTAACCTCACCTCCAAACTTGACTAAATTTTCTCTTTTAGGGGCTTGGTATCTGTGGATCTGATTCCTCTGACGTATCGGATACAGCTTGTAATCCTTTCTGAGTATGGTATCTTCCCCTCCCTTGAAAGTAAAAGAAAAAGAGAATAACTGTGGATAAGCTAGTAGATTCGAAGTGTGCAACCCACTGGAAAATTGTAAATATTAGGATTATTGCTTCTGCTTTTTGATCTTTTTGGTTTTTGGTGTTTTTGTGCTAAGTCTTGCCGACCCAGTAACACTCAGAATCGAGTGTCGATCGACATTTTTACTAGTGTCGGTCGACATTAAGATACAGGGATTTCGAACACGAACAGAAATAAACCACAGTCTATTATCAAGGTCGATTTTGGACCCGGAGAACAAATGTCGATCGACATTGACCTCAGTGTCGATCGACATCGATGCGCACAAGGAAAGTAACTTTCAAAACTCGGGACAAACTGTTCATTCTTCACTTTTTCCTCTCGCGAATTTTCTCTCCAAAATCTCTATCTTCCTCCTTTCTTGACCGTTTTCAATGATTCAAAGCTCTATTCCACTTGATTTTCGGTGTTATATCCATATATAGTGTTTGTTCCTTCGATCGGCAAAGGTATGTCTCCGAATCTCCCTAATTCCATTTCGGCCCTAAGGTGAAAAACTTCTAATTTTGCCTCAATTAGCTCATTTCAATGGTTGATTCTTGCCTACTTAGGTTTAGCTTGAGGGTTTATAGGGTTCAGAAACAGATTATGTGGTTGATTGGAGAGTTTCGGAATTTTTTCGGTTTGATGACGAACTCTCTCGTTCGTTAATTCTGTCGATATCTAAGACGAAATTGGAGTGGAATATGATTGCTAGCAGTGCTGTGGATGATTGTCTTGACTTAATTTGGTGGTACTGTGCTTCTGAAAATTTTGAATATCTTGGTCTCATGCTTGATTTTCTGTGTCTGTGTCACAGATGCAACCACCCTTGTGCCGCGGTAAACGACCAAGGAGAGCTAGTGAAGCATTTGCTTCTGGTTCCTCTCATCAGCGGGATGACACAACTGATACCACTGCACCAAACCCACAGACACGTCCGCCTTGGCTAAGGCGTGAGAAGCTGAGGAGTCCTTATAACCAAGTTTAGGCGAATGATCCTGGAAGTCAAGTAGCCTGCATGCTACAACATGCCAATCTCTGAGCAGTGGGATGATTATGACTCCTTCTTCTACAATGCATGGTGTAACGTAAAGATCAAGCCCACCAGAGTTGCTGACACATCTACCATGACAAAGCTGAAGATCCAGACTGATGTACTCCGCATCCTCCGAACACCTGGCTTGGGTACCATCTGTACCAAGCAGTATGATCTCTAAGAGGAGCTGGTGAGGCAGTTTATGGGTAATGTCCGTGTGTAATACACAATTGAGATTGTTCAGAAAGCTTCTGAGGGGACAGTGACTTTCATGTATAAGGGTGTGAGGTATCAGATTACTAATCCCTGAGCTGTGAGACATCTACGAGTTCGACAGGACCAAGGAGCGAGTGACTCTGCTAGAGCAGTGGTGAGATGTGCAGATGTTCTGGTCTCATTTCGGTAATGGGATATATGACTCCCAGACGACCCGAAAGACTGCAGTGAGACATCCTGTTTTGAGGTACACTGCTCGTCTATTTGCAAACACCATTCTGTGTAAGATGGAGCCTGGTATGATAAGGATTGCAGAGCTGTTATTGTTGTATTTTGGGATTGGACATATCATTGGTGCAGAGGAGTATCAGGATGATTATTTGGAGGAAAATGTGAACATGGGAGCTATATTTGCACACCATCTGGTTGACCTCAAGACCAAGCCTTTCACTTGGACAACCACAAAGATAGAGACTACTGGGAGCCTTTTGACTCCTATCTTTGATCAGTTTGGAATTGACAGGAGCCAGATGACGATCTGCACAGCGAGGTCCACCATGGACATTACACATCTGAGGAGCACTCATTGGCTCACGGGCGACAAAGATAGAGGAGAGATGATTTGAAACTTCACTGATTCATCTGGTGTGGATCGTCTGTTTCCTCTTCCCGACACCAGACTCACATCGATCAAAGGAGAGCCACTGAGGCTGAGATTTCAGCCATTTAAGGATCTTTGTAGAGTACCTCTGCGTCGCTCCGCTATATTTAGAGGTGCATCAACTCGAGCTGCTGCTGAGCACGATGCAGTTCCTGCTGCTGATCCTGATGAGACTTATGGATTCCCAGATCCTCCAAGGCCACCTGAAGACATGCCATCTAGAGAATGGCAGAAGTGGATGACAGGTACAATCAAGGAGATGTGGAAGGGAATTTTAAGCTGCTCATGTCGTCGCCCACAACGCGTCTCTCACCCACAGCCACGACATGGCGCACATGCACAACTTGCACCTGTCAGTCCCGAGGATGAAGACATAGTGGAAGCTACTGATTCTGAGGAGATGGATGGTGAGGACTCTCAGGAGTTCTAGACCCGTTGCTGCTACTGGTTATGTGTTTCTTTTTCTTTTCTTTTTCTTTTGTGTCTTGAGTCATTTTCATGTCTTCTTTTTGAGTCAGTCTGTTAGTCCAATCTGTCTAGAACTTGGATGATTTGAATTTATGCATGCTACTGTTGCTTCTGACATGATTTTTGAGCGATCTAACGCAGCTAATAGGTGAGAATTTGAGTGTTAACTCATTGACTTGACCATGGAACTACTGCTTTATTCTGCGTATGATCCTGTAAATTTAATGTCGATCGACACTGACTTTAGTGTCGGTCGACACTAATCGTGTTAAGGTACGAAAATTTGACTCAATTTTCCTATCATTCCAGATTGGTTTTATCCGAACCCAAGCAGCGATTGCACTGAGGCCAGTGCAGTTTAGGTGTGGGGGAGGTGGTTACTAACGACGTGTTCTGTTTTCTTAGTGTCGGTCATTTGTTTTCTTTTGATTTCAAAACTGTTTTATTGAGTCAAAAACTGGTATGAAACTATGATTTTTTCTAGGAAATTTTTCGCTGGAACAGGAACTAAATGACCATTGGAGATGCTTGCAGTAGCTCTATGACTGTTAAAAAACCACACACTGATCAACCTACCAAGGACACCCATATCTACTCAAGTATTCAGAGGATCCACTAGTAACCTCACCTCTAATCTTGACTAAATTTTCTCTTTTAGGGGCTTGGTATCTCTGGATCTGATTCCTCTGACGTTTCTGATACAGCTTGTAATCCTGTCTAAGTATGGTATCTTCCCCTCCCTTGAAAGTAAAAGAAAAAGAGAATAATTGTGGATAAGCTAGTAGTTTCGAAGTGGTCACGAGAGTGGTAGAGACCCCTATTACATCCTATGTATCCATAGAAACATGTTCAAAGTAACACCCCGAATAAAAAGGAAAAAGCATTGATAAAAAAAATGATACCCAGTGGGGAAAAATCAGTTGCTAAGGGAGAAAGGGAAAAAAGGAACCAGAAGCTGACAGCTGAGTGGTCGAATACTGACAGAGTTGAGTCCATGTGTCCTCTGATCGATATTCCCTTTGTGAGACTGCACTTAATCATAAACAGAGGTTACCATGGTGAATTTGGTTATCATGTCTTGATTGTGGAGTTTATTTGGGACACCTGCTAAGTGTGGGGGAAGTACATTGTGGTCTCGATCATAAACAGAGGTTACCGTGGGATGTTTCATGTGTGTTACTGAGTAAATGTGAATGCGAGGTTCCTAAGACAAAATGAGTTTCTGTATTTTCAAACCTCTTTTCTATGCTTTGGTTTTCTGTTCGCTTGAGGGCAAGCAAGAGCTAAGTGTGGGGGGAGTTGATATATCATGGTTTTTATTGGGTTTCAACCATGATATAAGTGTATATATTGAGTCTTTAAACTTGTTTTTCGAGTCTATTGAGTCTTTTACAGGTAAGCATGCATTTGGAGCGAAGCTAGGAGTTTTGGAACATTTCTGGAGATTTCTGCAAGGAGTTGAAGTTGGAGCCGTGCACACGATTTGATGTCAACCGGCAACAAATTTAGTGTCGGTCGACACTGAAGCTCGACGAGACATGCGCCGAATGATCACATCTTTTGAGGAATTGCAAAAAGACCCAGAAGTTTCCCTATTTCTAATTTAGCCCAAAACGTGTTTAGTCTTTTAATAGGGTTTTGGAGAGTTGTTTTCTCATATCTTTTGTTCTTGCTTTGTTTTGGCTTTTTCTTGGGAGATTGAGAGATTTTGCTTGGGGCTGATTCTGCTACTTGTAACTTTGAGAGAAGGATTTCGAACCCCATTTCTTATATCTATTAGTCTTTGTTTTCTATTCAAATATGTTTTGTCTGAGTAGTAACCTTTGTTAGATTTAGGGATTCTCGTAAGGTTTTCATGCTCTGTTAGATCACTGAATGATTAGGATTCTAAATCTATACGTTCGTCACCTAAGTTGAGATTAAAACTGAATTTAAGATTGATCACCTAGAGTTTAGATCTTAGATAAATAATTTGGCACGAGAGTGTGAATTATAATCTGACAAAACATTGTGTGAGCAATTTGACTAGGTACAAAGAGATTTGGTCTAGGATAATCGTGAACCGAAAAACTTGCTATTAATGCTTGTCTAAAACTCTAAGATTGCAAAGATATTTGAATCATTAGGTTGCTAGAGATAGATAATAATTGCAGCGAGAGTTGAATTATTTAACCATTGTGATTCTAGTTCTTGAACATGTGCTTAATCAGAATCCCGACTAATCAAGTGTCTGACATTGCATGATTTCCTGAGAACTTCCTAAGTCTAGCGCTTTTCTCCCATTGAAAACACTCTTTTAATTTACTTGCATTCTTTACTGCTTTCATCTGATTGACTTAGCTGAATTTGAAAGCATATAATCTATTGCGTGAACTTGAGTCTCTGTGGATTCGATACCCTTTATACTACGATTGCATATTTGTGAACTTGCAGTTAGAATAGGGATAAAATTTGCTCTATTATCTTGACGGATCGCTCCACTTTTAAACTATGATTCAATCCGGGCTGACTGACTTTGCTCTGATTTTCACTTCTGATTTCCCCACTTTGCTTCATCCTCTATAACTGCATAACACTGACTCGCCCGACTTGCTATACTCATACCCTCCTAAGAATTTTGAGCGCTAAACTTCATGCTACAAAGACTACAAACTTTTTGTTCCCCTGGTAACTCCGAACTGATCTAACACTGATACTGATGCTTCCCCAAATCTCTTAGCTAACTCATCGGGCTTGACTGTCTGCTTGAATCTATATGTCGCTGATACCCATAATGACTCACACACGGCTCAGGTCAACTACTTCATGGCTTCCTTGAACTCGTCTTGTCTTTCGGCGGTCTCGCGTTCACGTCACATCGTCAATCACGTCTTGCACTATAATTCAACAACATCACACTGGAGCGGTTAGGTTCTTTCTAACATGCTCCCGTTATCACTTCCTTATAGATATATGGTTACTTATTCATGTATGTGACAATCACACATGACTAAATAACAATATTCTATAATTCTGCTTTCTCGCGAATAAGCTTCCTATTTCAACGAGTCTAACTGAAAACCTAACACTTTCTAGGTCTACTAACCTACGGAAATCTCAACTACTTACACAGGCTGATCTCTACGATTCGCTAACCCTAACTTAGAACTACTAGCAACCTTGCGAATCTATCAATGCAACAAGGCTCACGATTTCCACTAACAATCCTAACACATTAGAAATGCAACGATCGAGAACAGCTAGTCTATAAACTTAACGTTGCTTAATGACGATCTAATAGCCTAGCAATCAATCAAATGGAATACGACAACTACAGTCAAGCAATGCAGTTTTAGCAACCTAACAGTCATGCAAATGGAAGGCTATAAATCTAGTGGTCAAATGAATGCATCGCTAACAGTTCTAACTATCACACAATGCAATGCACCAAACAAACTAACACTCTAGCTATCAAATGAATGCGGCGATTCAGATTGATAACTAACAACCTATAAACGATGCAATGAAAAAATCAAATATGCAAGAGCAATCAAAATTCACTGAAACAACACAAAATAAACAATCGCACAATAAATAGATCGGGTCATGGTGATGCGGTCGCCTCATGGGGTCATGGTGAGTGATCGCTTGTTCCGACCATCATTTGTTTTCACATCGTAATTAGATTGCCTTCAAAAACCGTCACATGCATGCAATAAAATTACTATGTTACTCAAAACGATAAATCGAATACTCGGCATCCACCATATACATAAAAACATCCATATCCATACATCGAGTTTTTAGTACATAATTTAGGCCGAAGTCTACTACAACGCAAACGCCCCATCATACCTGAAACAAAATCGTGCGCCGCTACGAAACTGAAATTCATCAGTGACGATAATACACCGATCTATGTAAAATAAAAATGAGTTATAGCCTGATATATCATGGGTTTTCTAGGTTTTCAACCATAATATAAGTGTATATATTGAGTCTTTAACCTTGGATTTATAGTCTATCGAGTCTTTTACATGTTAACATACGTTTGGAGCAAAGCTAGGTTTTGAGACATTTCTGGAGCTTTCTGCAAGAAGACAAAGTTGGAGTCGGATTCAAGGTTAAATGTCGATCGACATTGCATTAGTGTCGGTCGACACTGCATTATTGTCGGTCGACACTGACCCTGAACGAGAAATTGTGCGCGAAGTAAAGGCATCTTTTGAAGAATTGCAAGAAGACCCAAAAGTTTCCTTATTTATAATATAGCCCCAAAACGTGTTTCGTCTTTTTAATTAGGTGTTTGAGAGTTGTCTCTCCTATCTTTTGTTCTTACTTTGTTCTTGCTTTTGGCTTGGAGATTGAGAGATTGCTTATGGCTGATTTTGCTACTCTGTAACCTTTGAGAGAAGGATTTCGAACCCCATTATTCTATCTATTCGGTCTTTGGTTTTCTATTCAATATGTGTTGTCTTATTGATATCATGTCTGAGTAGTAACCTCTGTTAGATTTTGGGAATCTCATAGGGTTTTCATGCTTTGTTAGATCACTGAATAATTAGGATTCTAAATCTATCAATTCATCATCTAAGTTGAGACTATCACTGAATTCTGGATTGATCACCTAGGGTTTAGATCTTAGATAAATAATTTGGCACGAGAGTGTGAATTATAATATGACAGAACTTAGTGTGAGCAATTTGACTAGATACAAAGAGATTTGGTTTAGGAGAATTGTGAACTAAAAAACTTGCTAATAATGCTTGTCTAGAACTCTAAGATTGCAAAGAGATTTGAATCGTTAGGTTGCTAGAGATAGATAATAATTGCAGCGAGAAGTGAATTAATTGACAATTGTGATTCTAGTTCTTGAACCTGTGCTTAATCTGAATCTTGATTAGTTAAGTGTCTGACATTGCATGATTTCCTGAGAACTCCCTAAGTCTAGCGCTTTTTCCCATTGAAAAACACACTTTTTATTACTTGCTTAATTACTGCTTTAATCTTATTGACTTATCTATATTCGATTACATATAATCTATTGTGTGAAACTTGAGTCTCTGTGGATTCAATACCCTTTTATACTACAACTGCATCTGTGCACTTGCAGTAGAAAATAGGGATTAAAATTTGCTCTATCAAGTTTTTGGCGCCGTTGGCGGGGACTCTTTGAGTTCGTCGATTGATTTTGTACTAGAATTTATACTAATTATTTTCTTTTCTTTGTTACTCACATTTCTTGCCTCGCTTATCTTTGTCGCTGCAGAAAACGATAGGAATATTTAGTCGACCGACGTTAATTTAGTGTTGATCGACATCGAGCTCGGAATCAGTTTTGAGTTTAGTGTATGCCTAGTCGTCACACTAGAAGCCACCCGGACAAAGAGCTTTTGAATCTTAGGAATCAGTAGCTTGATAGACTTGAGAGAACAAACCACAAAGCTCAGAAACCAGTAGCGAGGATGATGAATCCGAATGCTGTTGTGTTGATTCGAGATGCTGAAGGTGTTCTGAGAGATTTGCAAAACAATCCATATAATGATCAGGGCCATATGGTTGATTCTGAAGGTAATGTCAATTAGCAGCCTCAGGCTGAGCGACAGATTGTCAATCCTGAAGGTAATGGACAAGGTGGAGAAGCACAAGGACTTAATAGACAGCCTAATCCACCACCTCCACCACCTAATAAGCATCCTATACCTCCACCTAATCCACCAGCTGGCAGAACGCTAGCTGACTACAATCGACCTGACGAGTTTTACGCTAACAATTCTGCGATTTTACCTCCTCCCTTTGCACGGAATGACTTCGAGCTAAATACTTCATACTACACACTTGTGGGGAAACACCTCTTTTATGGAAAAACCTATGGACCACATAGAGAACTTTGAATCTCTAGTTACTGGAATGAAGCACAATGGAGTGAGCTACGACTTCCTGCACTGCATGCTCTTCCCGCACTTTCTTGGAGGAGAAGCTGCAAATTGTTTGAGGCAGATTCCAATTGGGACTCTGACTACTTGGGATGCAGTCAAAAGGAAGTTCTTGAGACACTTCTATGATGACGCGCGATCTGATTAGCTTAGACAAGAGCTTTTGACATTCAAGCAGGGACCTACATAGCCTCTCAAGACTGCTTGGGTGAGGTTTAAGATGTACCAAAGAGACTGCCCTCATCATGGTTTCTCTGAAGTTCAGCTGATGGGCATCTTCTTCGGAGGTGCGGATCTGTGGTGCCAGATGGCTCTGGATGTTGCCAGCAATGGGAATTTCAACACTGTCTCCAGATCAAGCTAAGGAGCTGATTGAGAACTTGGTATCTAGCAATAGCACCAAGAATTCTGATCTGGAGAGACAGAAATCTGGTGGGAAAGCTGATAGCTCGCATATAGCTGATATGATGAACAAGATTGACTTTGTTCACAGCCTGCTGAGAATGTTAACTTTGCTCAAGATGTTGAGGTATTTGAGGCTGATGAGTGTTGTGAGGAAGAGGATGTGAACTACATCGCTGGGTCTGGATTTCATGGAAACAGGTTTGGAACTCAGCAAGGTAATAGATTCTACACTGGTAGTGGTCAGAATAGTGATTTTACAAGCAATCAAAACTCTTCTGGGTTTGGTCAGAAACCTTTCCAGCAGAACAACTCATATCAGAGTACATATGGAGCTTCATCTTATCAGACACCTCCTGATACTACTGCTCATGAGAGTAGGTTGGAAGCTATGATGGAAAAATTACTTGAGGGGCAGACAAAGACTACAGTGGACTTCAAAAAGAAGATATATTCCCTTTACATTGATTTGAATGGGAAGTTTGAGTCTTTGAGAACACATGTGAAGCATTTGGATACTCAAGTTGCTCACACTGTTGGAGCTGTTAAGAGGCAAGATGGATTTCTTCTTGGAAGGACATATATCAATCGTAAGCATCAATGCAATGCTATAACTTTAAGGAGTGGGACGGAGCTGCAAACTGTCCCCAAAAGGCAGTTGAGTGATAAGGAACTCGTGGAGTTAGAAGAATTGAAGGAAGAAGATATTGAAGCCGAGAGGTTAGTGTCGACCAACATCCCCCCAGTGTCGATCGACACCTAATTCTTCGAATTCTCGTGATGAACAGAAATCGACCATGGTCGATTATGAGACCGATTATAAGGGAAAATCGATCAATGTCGATCGACACCCAATCAACGTCGATCGACATCAGCCTCGTACATAGTCGAATGCTGAGAAAAAGACTCATGTTGCTGATGGGAAGGTCTGTAAACCAAAGGTACCCTTCCCAAGGAACCCGAAACAGTCCAAATTTGATCGATACAAGGCTAGATACACAGCTCTGCTGAGCAAGCTCACTCTTCCAGTGCCTTTGATGGATACCATCAAACTACTCCAGTGGTGAAGAGATGCTTTAAGAAGATGCTGACATCTGATATGGGAGATGAGGATTGTGTGATGATGATCAGTGAGGTCTGTAGTTCTATTATACAGAATAGAATCCCGTAGAAGCAAAAGGACCCAAGAAGCTTTGTCTTAGACTGCACAATGTTCAGAGATAGGTTTGAGAGGTCGTTCTGTGATCTAGGATCGAGCGTGAATCTGATGACATATTCAGTTGCTAAGAAGATGGGGATGACAGATTTCTCACCCACTCAGGATCTCCTTGATTCTAGCTGATCGTTCTATCAGGATCCTTGAAGGTCTATTGGAAGATGTACCGTTGACCATTGGTGAATGGGTGATTCCTACAGACTTTGTAGTCTTGCAGTATAATGAAGAGCCCAAGGATCCTCTTATATTAGGCAGACCATTCTTGGCTACAGCTGGTGCTATCATTGATGTGAAGCGAGGGAAGACTGTGCTGAATGTGGGTGATCTTGTGATGAACTTCGACATGGATAAGCTGCTGAAACACCCCATGATCGATGGATAGATTTTCTATATGGACACATTGGACAATTTAGCTGCTGAATTATCCTACCAGATGCATTCTGCTGACCCTCTGGAGCGTGCTTTGATGGGTACTGAGCAGAGTTATGAGGTTCAAGATGGCGCTACTGGTGGGTATGTTAGACTGATGGATGCTAGTGAGCACGTGATGTAGTTGGTAGCTAAAGAGGAGCTGGTTGGCACTTCACAGAAAGCTGCTACACTTGGAGATTGGAGGGAGGAAAAGGCCCCAAAGATTGAGCTGAAACAACTACCTGCAGGCCTCAAATATGCATTTCTTGGTCAGAATTCTACATATCGTGTTATTGTTAATGCTTATTTGAATAACGTAGAACTCACTTTATTGCTAAGCAAGCTGCGCAAGCATCGCAAGATGAGTTGATTCCTACACAGACAATCACTGGCCACAGGATGTGCATTGACTACAGGAAGTTGAATGCAGCCACCAAAAAGGACCATTTTCCACTACCTTTCATTGATCAGATGCTGGAAAGGTTAGCAAATCATCCATACTACTGATTTTCGGATGGTTATTCTAGTTTCTTTCAGATCACTATTCACCCAGAGAATCAGGAGAATACCACATCACTTGTCCCTATGGCACCTATGCATACCACATAATGCCATTTGGACTGTGTAATGCTCATGCGACGTTTCAGAGGTGCATGATGTCTATCTTCACATACATGATTGAATACTTTATGGAGGTCTCTATGAATCATTTTTCCGTCTACGGATCATGCTACCATGCTTGTCTGGATAATCTGTGTAAGGTGTTAGCTAGATGTGAGGAGAACCACTTGGTTCTTAATTGGGAGAAGTGTCACTTTATGGTCAGAGATGGCATTGTACTTGGCCACAGAGTATCTGAGACAAGGATTGAGGTTGATCGAGCTAAGATCGATGTGATGACAGGATTGCAGGTGCCATATTCAATTAAAGGAGTGAGGAGTTTTCTTGGACATGCTGGATTTTACAGGAGATTTATTAAGGACTTCAGCAAGATAGCGAGATCACTCACTGCACTTCTCTGCAAAGATGTGAAGTTTGAGTTCACAGATGAGTGCCATTCGGCATTCCAGGAGCTGAAACAGGCTTTGATTTCTGCTTCAATTGTGCAGCCTCCAGACTGGGATTTACCTTTCGACGTTATGTGCGATGATAGTGACTACGCAGTAGGAGCTGTACTTGGTCAGAAGAAGGACAAAAAGCTTCATTCTATCTACTATGCTAGTAGGACTCTCGATGATGCGTAGAAGAACTATGCAACAACGGAGAAGGAATTGCTAGCAGTTGTTTTTGCCTTTGAGAAGTTTCATATGTATTGATTGGATCTAAAGTAGTTTTGCACACAGACCATACTTCACTTGCGTACTTGATGCAGAAGAAGGATGTTAAGCCAAAGTTGCTTCGATGGATTTTTCTACTTCAAGAATTCGATATAGAAGTGAAAGATAAGAATGGGGTGGAAAGCAACATGGCTGATCATCTTTCGCGGATTAGGATTGATGAAGACGTTCCTATATATAATTACCTACCTGACGAGAACATATATACGGTTGAGACAGCTTTTCAGACGAAGTATGCAGGATTTCTGCAATCTTCACGATCTTCAGGACAAGTGTTGATCAACACTCACTTAACGTCGGTCGACACTAAACTCGAAAAAGCGGATGGAAATCGATCACGACCGACATCAACTGGTTGATTGGGAACAATGTCGATCGACATCAACCCTAGTGTCGGTCTACATCAATTGCGGATGAGCGAGGTTGTTTCTGATGGTCAAGTTGACCTATTTATAGCTGTGATTTCCAAGGTTATCTCTCTACTAGGCCTTGGTACGCCGATATAGCTAATTATTTTGCTGCGGAGGATGAGCCAGAAGTCTTTAAGGGCTATGCTTAGAAGAAATTCCTTCAGGACATCATGCACTATTATTG
Source organism: Orychophragmus violaceus (assembly GCA_030180135.1). NCBI lineage: Eukaryota > Viridiplantae > Streptophyta > Magnoliopsida > Brassicales > Brassicaceae > Orychophragmus > Orychophragmus violaceus. The sequence continues at coordinate 101,045,984 of CM058239.1, forward strand.
GGATCCCTAATTGTACAAGCACTGTTCTGATGGTATTTATAGACGTTGTATCGCTGCATTTGAAGTTGAGAATGTGATGTATCACTGCCATAGTTTTGAGTATGCCAGACACTTTGCGACCTTCAAAATAGTGTCCAAGGTTCTTCAAGCAGGATTCTGGTGGCCTACAATGTTTAAGGATGCTCAGTTGTCTTGCAGCATGATGTCTGTCAGAGGAGAGGGAAGATTAGCAAGAGGAATGAGATGCCACATAACTTTATCTTGGAGGTTGATGTCTTTAACTGCTGGGGCATCGATTTCAGGGGACTATTACCATCTTCTTACGGGAATAAGTATATCTTGATTGTTGTGGACTATGTATCTAAGTTGGTTGAAGCGATTGCTACTCCGACCAATGACTCTTCGGTAGTTCTTAAGCTGTTTAAGACAATCATCTTCCCCAGATTTGGAGTGCTTAGGATTGTGATAAGTGATGGCGGTTCTCACTTTATCAACAAGGTCTTCGAGAAGTTGCTGAAAAATCATGTTGTTAATCATCGTGTGGCTACTCCATATCACCCTCAGAAAAGTGGAAAAGACTAGGAGGGATTGGTCTGCTAAGTTGGATGATGCGTTATGGACCTACAGGACTGCGTTTAAGAAGCAACTTGGGACTACACCGTTTCATCTCCTTTATGGGAAAGATTGTCACCTTCCAGTTGAGCTTGAGCACAAGGCTAGATGGGCTGTCAAACGGAAGAACTTCTATCTCAAACCTGCAGCAGAGAGGCGTTTGATGCATCTGAATGAGTTGGATGAGATTCGCCACCACACATACGACACTACAAGAAAAAGCTCTATTCTTAGCACACGAAAAACGCCATTGTATGTATATGATGGCGTTTGTGATAATGCTATGTATGCCCCAGCTATAATAGGTAGGCCAGATACGATAGCGTTTTTGTCAATGCTATAATAATTTACATATATTATAGCATTGTTTGTTCATGCTATTATTTGGTTAACTTATCATAGCTTTAGTTTTGTTTGCCATTGAAACATATGTTATAGCTTTATTTCAATGCCCTAATACATTTAGTAATAGCATTCACATATATTTTGTTTTAAAAGTTATAGCTCTTGTATTGTGCTATTTCAGAGGAAATTATAACAAGTAGATATATGTCATTATATTTGTTGTGATGGCATTATATATTAATATGCATACTATTGCATATATGATCATTTTCCAAAACCTGCTTAGAAACACAAATTCATTCCATACAAAATATCAAACATGTTTCATACCAACAACACATTACCAATCCGAAACATAAGTCAAGTCTTAACACACAACACATCACATAGTTTTAGCTAATGAAACTTGAAACCTGATAAGCTTTAACACAAGATGACTTTCTCCTTTGGCCATGCAATGGATGAACCAATTGCATCTCCCATGCACTCGATTTCAGACGAAGGCCTCCAAACTGCTGCACCACCGACCTTCACTATATCAACCCATACTCTCACAGCATTAGGCCCCAAAGGAACAAAATGAACCTTTTGGTCTGGATTGTCTGAAGCCCAACGTCCCTCAGCAACCACCTGTTTCTTCCCAGCAATTGACAACAGCCTGCACTTCTGATTTTCCCTACCAGTTTCATTTGGACCGAGACGCTACAACAAAAGAAAGACAAACCAAGGATCTCATTACCCTGGAATAAACAAACTCTAGCAGCAAATTCACTTCAAGGATTAAGAAAATTACCTGAGATCTTCTAAGAGGGGAGTGGGCTGCCTGTGGTTTCTTAGGACTAGGCTTTGGAGAAATCTTTTTGGGAGATTTCTGAGTTGGAGTTTGCTCTGTAGGACATTTCTGTGTGGGAGATTTCTGAGTTGGAGATGCTGATGCTGCTCTCGCACTTGATGTCTTCGCAGCTGAAGCTTGCTTCTGTTGAGGAGGTCCCTGAAATGTGGAGTTATAATCTTGAAACACACACTTATTTGCAGGCCAGGCAACAAAGGTCTTCAAAGAGTCTCGAATGTAGATCATCTCTGCTGTTGGCCTCCATAGGAAAGTGTCTGGTTCACGTACCACATCAACAAACACTTTCACTGCATTGGGTCCAAGAGGAACACCATTCACCAATGCTTTTGGTTCCTCACACTGCCACCGTCCTTCCGCAATTACCTCATCATTGCCACACCAATTCAGAAGTTTGCATTTGTTCACAGAATTGGGCGTTGGGCTCTATTAGAAACATGCATAAAACATTTGAATCTGTCAAGCTTAACATTCCAACAGATATCAATAAAGCAAACAACTAATACATTGTTCTAAAGAAGAAACATTACCATAAGAGGAATGTCATCTGAAAGGAGTCCATGGTCAAGAACGACGCAATTACTTGCAGGCCATGCAATCATCTCCCCAACGGCTTGCGCAACATTATGCATCTCGGGTGCAGGTCTCCAGAGAAAGGCATCCGACTTGAGTGCAGTGTCCACAAACACTTTAACTGCTAGAGGGCCTAATGGGATGCCATTGATATCATCCTCTGGATCAGTCGACAAAACTCTTCCCTCAGCGACGTTCGCATCAGAACCAGACCAGTCTACCAACACACACTTAGGATGTGCACGTTTGTTAACACTCTGCAAATTGTTCAATTGGAAAATGTCAGACATATACATTTCAAAAACATCATGAATAAACATAATGTATTGTTGACTTACTTTGGCTCTAGCAGCAGCTGAATTTTCTCCCATTTCAGGTTCCTTGCACTGAGACAGAGTAACATAGTCAAAATGTAAAATTAACATCCATCTTATCAAAACATAGTCCAAGTTATGCCTTACATGTTTAAACTTTGCAAGTTCATCTTCTAACTCCTTCACTTGGTGTTGCAATCGATTCTGTTTCTCTTCCATATCAGCCATAAAATGTTTCTTAACCTCAAAACAATGTAACTTGGTCTTCCCTATGTTTCTGCCCATAGCCCTCAAACGGCCCGGATTATCAGGTCCCAATAGTTGGGAAAGCTGGTCCATACTAGGGTCAGTTGAATTTGCTGGGCCATGCTCATTGTCAATGATCTCAGCTGCCTTTTTCTGCAAAAGAATCATGTCAGTAATCAGATGCAAAAACTGGATAACAGACAAGGAACTAAGTAATATACTTAATAACTACTATACTTACAATCTTCTCTGCTGCAATTGTATTGACTGGTGTACCATTTTTTTTGGTACGTGACTTGACCCACACCTTCAGCCTAGTGACTTGACTTGTCTCTCCACTTTCTCTTTTCTGTGAAAATAGAAGTCATGATTGATACAAGCCATTACACTAAATATCCGTATTAGCAGAAATAACTAAATGGTTAGTACCATGTCTTCAGCTAGTCTGACCATCCCTCTACGGCTACAAGTGTGAGGTATTTGCTTCTTCCTCCTTTCTTTGTAGGAATCACTTACAACCTGTCACCATCATATTAGCAAGATATTACTGAATATGGAAACTCATGTGTATTGCAAGACAATACCTTAAAGGTTGAGCTGGTCTTTTGTTTGACAAACTTGCGCCAATCTGTTGGTGTGACATTCTTCGGTCTAAGTTTCATCCTCTCTTGGTTAGTAGTAGCTTTACTTCTCAACTGTGTGACTAGTCGTGATTTAGAAGCCCTCCACAGACATCCCATTTGCTTCAACACTGCAGTCTTTTGGTACTCTTCATCGAGTTCAAACCTAGCCTGTATTCAAACACCAACAAAACACAAAGCTTACAATCAAACATTCATAAACAAAAAGACACATAGGCTTATTAAAAAGGAAAAGTTACCTGAATAGATTTCCACAGAACAATTTTCACTTCCTCACTGAGTTTTCTCCAATCTTCAACTGTGACAGGAACATGTTCTCGAACTAAAGGACCAAGATATGATGATAATTTCACTGATCCCACACCAACAGGATCTCCCATATCAGTGAACTCAACTCTCTCTCTAAAATTTGGATCCTTGGCTATGTTCTTCATCTTTGTTGGTCCTCTGTGTTTCTTACGCTTTGGTTGATCTCCAGTTGCAGGCTGGTCACACATCTCCATCTCACCATCAAGCTCTTCACCTACGACTGGTTCCTCATCTTCTCCTTCTTTCTCCATTTGTGTTTCACCATCAAGCCCTCCCATCCCGTCATCATGGTTTTCTTTTTCAGAGTGTGCTGCCTGTGTTGCTCCATCATCTGCCTGAGCTTGTGCTTCATCTTGCTGATGCTCATCATCCTTTGGTTCTTCCGCAACATCCTGAGCTTGTTCTTCTGGCTGTTGTATACCTTCGGTATGTGTTTGGTAATACACAATTCCCAAATGTTCCACCTCGTCTGTATCTCCTTTGGCCGGCACCTCCTTAGTGACTTGCTTGTTTTTCCTTTGTGCAATGTGCTTCTTGCGTCCCATGTTAGCTCACCTGAAACAAACAATATAATTAATTAGTACACTGTCAGAGTGATTACCTACACTGCTATACAACTTCCAAAAAACCAAAAAAAGACACAATGTGGCAAAACAATGCAATCAACACACAATTCAAACAACAGCCACACACACAAAAAAGCAATCAGCACACAATTCAATCAAACATATATTCCTTCACAATCACTACGGGCATTCTGAGTTTCTTCATTTTCAAGGTCAAAGTCAACAGTTGTCGGCAATGGTCCAATCTCTGCAATCTCATCTCCTTCCTCTTCCTCACTGTATCTCCTTGAAGAACCTCTTAGCACAACATACCAATTTGATGTGTCATCCTCTCTGGAGTAAAAAACCTGCTTGGCCTGTGAAGCCAATATATATGGATCCCTCATGAAGGAAACTTGACACTGATTCAAGTTGACCAGTGTGTACCCATCCTCCACCTTAACACCATTACCCCTTACTGCCCACTGACATCGGAAGAGAGGTACGTAGAACACATTGTAATCCAGTAAGATGATGTCTACCACTCTCCCATAGTAAGATACAAGGTCAGCAACTTGAGATGTGTCTCTCGCACTTGATCTACACATTGCAGTTGCTTCATAAAAGACACCACTGTTTTGACTTTCTTTATGGACTGAGTGGGTGTGAAACCGCTGACCATTCACAATGTAACCTGTATATGATCTAGCACTACTGCGTGGACCATATGCCAACCACTTTAGTGTTTCATCATGAGTTTCCGAGTCGATGGGCACCTAGCAATATTCACAAGTAAAAGTTCAACTTCTTGCACATTAATATAAAGAACATAAAGCCAAAATGTTTAATAAGTCTTGCCTGTTCTTTCAACCAGGAAGCAAACTTCTGAGTATGAAGACTCCATAAATATGTAGCATCACGACTGCATCTTGCATTGGAATCTTGTAGATGTTGTAGATGCATGCTTGTAAGAGTAAAAAAGGAAGATATCAGACTAAACACATAACAAATCAATGACTAATTAAATCTAAAACATTCTTTAGACTTACTCCACATATGGATCAACCACAGCCATATTCTGAATGACTGCAAGGTGGGCTATTCTCGTCTCCATCTCAGATAGATTAACTGTTGTGGCTGCAGATATTGGACGACCCTCTAATATGGATTGACTCTCATAATCCGTATTCCTGTCCAGTTTCTCCTCTACACTTGTTGTTCTTTTGAGAAAGTCGCTACAGAATTGCATGCATTCTTCTGCTAGATAGGACTCAGCAATACATCCCTCGGGTCTGGCAGGGTTTCTGACAAAGTCTTTTAGCACCTTCATGTACCTAGACATAGTAAAAAAGGGTATTACTATCATACCAGATTAATAAGTAATTGAATTACAAGTATGATATAGTGGAGAGTATACCTTTCAAATGGGTACATCCAACGGAAATGCACTGGTCCACTTAATCTAGCTTCTCTTCCTAGATGAACAGTCAAGTGGACCATGATATCAAAGAAGGTGGGAGGAAAAAATCTCTCAAACATGCATATAGTTTCCACAACCTGTGCTTCCATTGCTGCAATCTGGTCCCTATCAATCACCCTTTGACACAAACGGTTGAAAAATGCACATAACCGTGCAATTGCTATCCGTGGACCTTTAGGCAGTAAACCTCTAAGAGCAACTGGTAGGAACTGCTGCATCAGGACATGGTAGTCATGTGATTTAAGACCAGATACCTTACTGTCTTCCAAAGAAACGCCCCTTGATATATTAGAACAATATCCATCAGGCCCTTTAAAGTCATATAGTCGCTTGCAGAACACTTTCTTCTCAGTCTTGGACAAAGACCAAGGTACTGCAGGAAGGTACGTCCTTTTGCCTTTGATGCTAGGATGCAGATCCTTCCTAATACCCAAATGTTCCAGATCTTTACGAGTATTAAGCCCATCCTTTGACTTGCCACAATGGAGTAATGTTGATACAATGCTTGCAGCCACATTTCTCTCAATATGCATAACATCCAAGTTATGCCTCACAGGGAGCTCCTAAGTAACAAACACAATAAACAAACCAAAATTAGACAAGGCAATCTGATTTTTGTTCAATGAATGCATACTTAATAGTTGAACTTTTAACATACCTCCCAATAAGGCAACTTGAAGAATACATATCTTTTCTTCCATCTTGACATTTCCTCTTCATCTACTTCTGTTTCTTCCTCTTCCTCAGACTCACTAGAGGCAGAGTCAATCTCAGTTTCTTCTACAACAGTCCTTTTTCTCTTCTTCACAGATTCTTTAACCTCTCCAAAGTTGTTCTTATAGTTTCTCAATTGGTGAGAAATTTCTTGACCAGATAATATCCTAGCTCTCTTGCCATTTTCAGTGTGTCCATCAAACCAAGCCTTCTTCACCCGAAACCTATGCATTGGTCCCAAACCCTTTCTATGTGACATATACACGTGCTTCCTACTATACTTCAGCCACCTACTGTCAGTGTGTTTCCCGCACAAGGGACATCCCATTTTTCCCTTCACCTTGCATCCAGCTAAATTACCGTATGCAGGGAAGTCTGAGATTGTCCAGAGAAGCATGGCCTTGAGAGTGAACACAGATTTACTGAAGGCATCATATGTTAGCTCTCCTATGCTCCACAACTGGTTCAAATCCTCTATTAAGGGTTCTAAGTAGACGTCAATATCGTTGCCAGGTTGATGTGGACCGGGAATCAGCAAAGTTAGCATGATATTCTCCTTCTTCATACAAAGATGAGGTGGCAAATTGTAGTTCACCAGCAACACGGGCCAACAACTATACATACTATTCTTCATATTAAACGGATTAAACCCATCTGTTGAAAGTCCATGTCGAAGGTTCCTTTCTTCTGCAGCAAAAGCAGGATACCTATCATTCATCTGCTCCCATGTCACAGAATCTACTGGATGTCTAAGTTTCCCATCACTGCTCTTGTTAGTAAAATGCCACCTAAGATTTTTGGCCATTTCCTCAGACCTAAACATCCTCTTCAGCCTTGGGATTACTGGGAAGTACCTTAGAACTTTCTGTGGGACACCTTTCTTCACCTCACCAGTGCTCATATTGACTTTCCACCTAGAAGCTTTGCACTTAGGACAGTTGTCGAGCTTCTTCAATGTCTTCCTGAATAGACAACAATCATTGATACATGCGTGAATCTTTTCATAACCCATGTCAAAGGACTTTAAAAACTTCTTCACATCATATAAGGAGGTATGTAGTACGTTATCCTGTGGTAACATCTTCGGCAAAGTCTCTAGGAGGTCATTGAAACTCTTATCAGACCATCCATTCTGGGTCTTCAATCTGAATAGTGACACAATGGCAGACAGCTTGCTATGGTGTGTGCAGTTTGGATACAGTGGTTTCTCTGCATCTGCTAGCTTAGCTAAGAACTCATCTTCTTCCCTGTCCTCCCCCTCTGCCATCTCAGAGAAGTCAGGCGGACTAACCAAGTCTCCATCTAGATACTCAGCAGCTCTATATAACCCAATAATCTCTTCATTCCATACATTTGATCTCCTTTCACCTTCAGCTACTGAGATGACTTCTCCATGATGGTAACCAGTCTTTACGCAGCTTATAAACCTCATCCATCCCTCTTGTTATAAGGTGGCCTACTACATCACTCCCTAAATGACGATCTACATTGCGGCAGTCCTTGCAAGGGCAAATTACCAGCTGTCTTTCTCCTCTATCCGCAGCCACAGAGTTTACAAAATCCCATGCACCTCTCTCGTATGCAGGATCGAGTCTTGAGATAAAGGTCAGTTTAAAATCTTAAAGTCCAAAACCCACAAACAAAAACTTAGTAATATATTTATGTTAGATCAATACCTGCAAAGATGAACCCATTTCTTCTCCAACATTTATATGATCTAACCTTATTTAATTCGTAAGATCAAGAAATCAAACCGATGACACAAACAAATCAGTTGGGTATACACTATGTAAAGGATTAGTATTTTACATAAACTCATGCTCGTACAAGTAAACCAGAACATACACTATGTCAGACAGAAAGAAGTTGATGATGGAAATCATCAACAGTTAAGCCAAGAGGATATAAATCAACAACAGTTTCTTCAATAATCTACTATCCATAATCAAATCACATAAATCATAGAAGTTAAAGCAAAGAACAAAATCAACCACAGTTTCAATAATCTACTTTAGATAATCTACGGTTGAATATAAAGCAGCACAAAACAAAACATCTCGCACACAATCAAGAAGACAATAGCAGAAGCATAAGAAATGTGCAACAAACAAAGTATATCAAGAGGAGTCGAACCTGGACTTTGGCCTGAACAAATGTGAAGCTTTTAGATGTGGAAAAACCTGTCACCAACACTCAGAAAACAAATAGAGAGTCAGAACACAGTAGAAATTTGTACTTCTCGGGTTGAAAGGGTAAAGCACAACAAGAGTATAAATCTGTAAATCGGTGTTTAAGAACCCTAAATCTAATTGATTCACAGAAAATACACAAGCAACGAAATTTTGCATGCAAGGAAGTAAAGACTTGTAAGATGAAACAAAATTCAATTCTTTGCAATCGATGTGCAAGAACCCTAAGTCTGATAGATCTTCACGAAAACCACAAAATTTCGAAACGAAATTGATAGTACCGACTAACAAAAGAATCTTAGGCTAAATACCTTCGATTTTGTTCACCGAAGTCGAGCTCTCTCAGGGTTTTGTTCACCGAAGTCAAGAAGAATCTTTGGCTAAAAGAAGAATCTTTCGCGAGCTCTGGGTTTTTTCGAGACAGAGATTTAGCTGTCTTAATTATGAGTTAATTGTGTCTGTAAGAGAGAGACATTGAGATTGAGCTGAATGTTTTGGGGGGAATTGTTTTTAGGGTTCGCGGTACTTAGATTTTCAGATGAATGAGAAGAGGGGAAAGCTCGCGGGTTAAATGAAATTTCGCCAAAGTATTGGCGGATTGGGCTAATTGTGTTCCCGCTTATTAAAACTTTATCTTAGCGTTTAAACAATGCTATTAAAAGTTAAAAAAATCTGAAAATTATCTACAATAGCAGAATGGAAATCCGTGCTATTGTATACTGCTATCAATAAGCATAATTTTTGTAGTGCGAGAACTCAAGGCTGTACAAGGAGCGTATAAAGGCATATCATGATAGGAAGATCATATACGCCACTTCGAACCGAATGACCAGGTACTTCTGTATAACTCACGTTTACAATTGTTTCCTGGAATGTTGCGTTCTCGATTGTCAGGTCCTTTTACTGTCAAGGAAGCTAGACCACACGGAGATATTATCTTGGTGAATTCCAAAGGCGTGGAGTTCACAGTAAACATGCAAAAGGTGAAACACTATTGGGCAAAAGCTAAGATCATAGACGGCGACATTGTTCATCTGGATAATCCATCCACTGCCTAGTCGCAGTTCAGTCAAGCTAATGACGTTAAACGAGCGCTGAGTGGGAGGCAACCCACTGGTAAGTTGTAAATAATAGGACTTTTGGTTTTTCTTTTTGATATTTTGGGTTTTTGGTGTTTTTGTGTTAAGTATCACAAATCCCGAAGCACTCAGGATTGAGTGTCAATCGACGGTCGACACCAGAGTCGAGAGTTTCGAGCACGAACGATAATCGACCACGGTCGATTTCTAAGGTCGATTAGGAGCTGATAACTAGTGTCGACCGACATTAACCTTTAGTGTTAGTTGACATCGATATAAATGAGGTAAATTCTCTTAAAAAATCGCGACCCCGACCTCATCTTCTCCACTTATCCTCTTACGAATTCTCTCCCAAAATCGCCATCTTTCTCATTTCTTCATCAAATCGAGTGATTCAAAGTGCTATCCCATACAAATTTTGCCCCCACTATCCACTTTTAGCATATATTTCATCGATCTGCAAATGTATGACTCTCAATCTCCCTTTTTCCAATTCATTCCCTAATGTAAAAAGCTTCAATTTTGCACCAAATAGCTTGTTTTCATGGTTGATTCTTGCTTATTTAGGCTATGCTAGATGATTACTAGGATCCCCAAACAAATTTCGTGATTAGTTAGAGAGTTTGATGACGAACTCTTTTATTCGTTAGTTCTTTTAATATCTTGGACGAATTTGGGATGGAAAATGACTGATTTCAGTGTTGTGGATGATTGTCTTGGCTCAAATTGATGATATCATGATTTTGAAATTTTGTATCTTTGAGTCTCATGCTTTGGTTGTCTGCTTCTGTCTTGCAGATGGACAAACAACAGCCCTCAAAGCGAGCAAGGAAGGCTACTGAAGCCTCTTCTTATGGTTCTTCACCACAGCTACAGGATGTTGCTGCTGCTACTAACGTCCGCGACTCACAGACATGCCCACCTTGGCCACGGATGGAGAAGCAGAAGCTCTTGTACAATCGGGTTTGGGAGCACAATCCTGAGGATGATTAAAGAAGGAAACTTGCACTCATAGGCTAATATCGGATCAGTGGGACGATTATGATTCATTGTTCTACAATGCTTGGTGTTGTGTAACGATCAATCCCACACGATTCGCCTGCAACACCACCATGTCAAAGCTGAAGATCAGACCAGATGTTCTCCGCATTCAGAGGACGATTGGCTTGGGTACCATATGTACAAGGCACTATGATATGCACAAGGAGCTGTCAGACAGTTCATGGCAAGAATCCGAGTGTACTACACTACTGAGGCGGTTAGAAAGGCTTCTGAGGGGACACAGACTTTCATGGCTAAGGGAGTGCGATACATGATCAACATTCTTGAGCTTTGCTACATCTACGAGTTTGACAGAACTAGAGAGCGACTGAATCTGCCTGAGCAGTGGCGAGATGTGCAGATGTTCTGGTCACACTTTGGTAATGGGATCTATGACTCCCAGACTACTAGACAGTCCGCAGTGAGGCATCCTGTCTTGAGGTACCTTCTATGCTTGTTCGCTAACACGATCTTATGCAAGATGGAGCCCAGAATGATGTGAATAGCTGAGCTTTTACTGTTGTACTTTGGGATTGGTAAGATCATTGACATTGAGCAGTATTAGGATGCCCACTTGAAAGCCGACGTGAACATGGGAGCTGTGTTTGCAAACCATCTAGAGGACCTAAAGACTAAGCCATTCACTGGGAAAGGGGCAGAAGACAGAGTTTGTTGGAGTCTCTTGACTCCTATTTTTGACTACTTTGGGATTGACATGAGTCAGATGACGATATGCACAGTCAAGTCTACTATGAACTTCAAACATCTGAAGAGTATGCATTGTAATAAGGGAGAAATCATGTGGAGAGAGTTTCAGTGGCACTTTACTAACTCATATGGCGTTTCTCGCCTATTTCCTATCCCCGAGCCTAAGCTTATAGGCATCACCGATGAGGCTCTGATGCTTTCCTTTAAGCCTTCTGAGGACCTCTGTCGAGCTGGGACGAGTCGCCCCCTTTTGCTTCAAGGCACATCTTCTAGAGCTGCTCCTTCTGCTATTGAGCACGATGACGTTCCACGGACTGATCCCGATGAGACTTATGGTTTCCCAGACCCTCCCATGCCACCAAAGGACATACCACCAAGAGAATGGAAGAAGTGGATGACTCGTACAATCAAGGAGATGTGGAAGGGTATTTTCAGCTGCCCCGGTCGTCGCCCACAGCGCATCTCGCACCTACAACGACGTCGTCGCCAGCCCGCACCACCCACGCCTGCAACTCCCGAGGATGAGGAGTTATAGAAGGCTGCTGATTCTTAGGAGATGGACGATGAGGACTCTCAGGAGTTCTAGATCCATTGCTGCTACTGGTTCTGTGTTTGTTTTCTTTTTCCTTTCTTTTTCTTTTGTGTCTTTGAGTCATTTTCATGTCTTTCTTTGAGTCAGTCTGTTAGTCCTATTTGCTTGGAACTTGGATAAGTGATCTAACGCAGCTAACATGTGAGATTTTAAGTGCCAAATAGTTTAACCCGAATGAAACTTAAAACTGTGTCTGCGTATGATCATGTGGATTTAGTGTCGATCGACACTAATCGTGTTCAGGTACGGATTTTTACCTCAATTTTAATGTCGTTCCAAGTTGATTTTTACCGAACCCAAGCTGTGATTGCACTGAGGCCAGTGCAGTCTAAGTGTGGGGGAGGTGGTTACTGACGACGTGTTTTGTTTTCTTAGAGTCAGTCATTTTTTTTTAAACTTGTTTTATTGAGTCAAAATCAGTTGGAAACATATTTTTCGAGGAAATTTTTGCAGGAACAGGATCATAAATGACCAGTGGACAGACTTGCAGTAGCTATATTACTGTTAGAAAATCACACACAGATTAACCTACCATGGACACTCATTTCTTCTCAAGTATTTAGAGGATCCACTACTAACTTCACCTCTAATCTTGACTTATTTTTCTCACCTAAGGGCTTGGTATCTCTGGATCGGATTCCTCTATCATGACTGAAACAACTTGTAAACTTGTCTGAGTATAGTTCCCTTCTCCTCTCCCTTGAAAGTAAAAACAAAGAGATAAACTGCGGAAAATCTAGTAGCTTCGAAGTGGTCACGGGAGTGGTTGAGACCCCTATTGCCTCATGTGCATCCATGAAATGTGTCCAAAGTAACACCCCGAATAAAAAGGGAAGAGCACTGATAAAAAAATTAAATGATATCCAGTGGAGAAAAATCAGTTGCAAATGGAAGATAAGGGAGAATAAAGGAACCAGAAGCTGACAGTTGGGTGGTTATTTATTGACTGGGTAAGAGTTCATGTGTCCTCTGATCGATACTCCTTTGGTGAGACCGCACTTAATTATATACAGAGGTTAGTGTGGCAAATTTGAATGTCTTGACTTGATTGTGGAGTTTACTTGGGACCGTTGCTAAGTGTGGGGAGTTGATATATCATGGTTCAAAACCTAGAAAAACCATGAAATATCAGCTTTCCCACACTTAGCTGTTGCTTGCCCTGAAGCAAGTAAACAACCAAAGCATAAGAAAGAGGTTTGAAAACAAGGAAACTCATTTCGTCCTATTAACTTTCGCATTCACTTTCGCTTAGAAAGCCACTGAAAACTTTCCTACAGAGATCAAGACCACAATATACATCCCCCACACTTAGCAACTGTCCCAAGTAAACTCCACAATCAGATTAGGATATTCAAGTTCACCACACTAATCTATGTATACAATTAGGTGTGGTCTCACAGAGGGAATATAGATCAGAGGACACATGGACTCAACTCAGTCAAAACTTGACCACCAAACTGTCGGTTTCTGGTTCCTTTCTTTTCCCTTTCTCCCTTAGCAACTGATTTTTCCCCACTGGGAATCATTTTATTTTTTCTATCAGGGCTCTTCCCTTTTTATTCGGGGTGTAACTTTGGACATGTTTCCATGGATGCACAGGAGGTAATAGGGGTCTCTACCACTACTATGACCACTTCGAAGCTACTAGCTTATCCGCAGTTTTAATCTCTTTTTTTTACTTTCAAAGGAGGGGAAAATCAGAAACCATACTCAGACAGGATCATAGGCTGTGTCAAACACATCAGAGGAATCCGATCCAGAGATACCAAGCCCCTAAGTGAGAAATTAAGTCATGATTAGAGGTGAAGTTAGTGATGGATCCTCTGAATACCTGGTTAGATATGGGTGTCCTTGGTAAGTTGATCTGTGTGGGGTTTTCTAATAGTCATATAGCTACCTGCAAGTCCATCCAATGGTCACTTAGTTCATGTTCCAGCGAAAAATTTCTTCGGAAAATCATAGTTTCATACACATTTTGACTCAATAAAACCATTTTGAAAACAATTGAAAACAAGGGACTGACTCTAAGAAAACAAAACACAATGTCAGTAACCACCTCCCCCACACTTAGACTGCACTGTCCCCAGTTGAATCGCAGCTTGGGTTCGGAAGAAATCGATCTGGAACCATAGATTTATTGAGTTAAAAAGTCGAACCTGAACATGATTGATGTCGACCGTCAACAAGGTCAGTGTCGCCCGACATCAGGGTCGTGTGATCATATGCAGGATGTAGAGTCTGTCCTGGTTGATTTCATGGGTTAGCACTCAATTACTCACATGTTAGCAGTGGGTTGCCTCCCACTCAGTGCTTGTTTTTAGTCGTTAGCTTGACTATGATGGGAGATTAGACTCCTCATCCATGGTGGAGAGTAAGCAGTGTCAGCATGAGATCGTCCAAGGAATAAAGGCATGGGACGTTCTCCTACATTCATAACAATGAAGTTAGTAGAACTGAGTTGTGAAGATGCATACCTCTGCTTTGGTGGAGCCCTGACGTTTGGAGCTCTCTTCTTATAAGCAGTTGCAAGCTCTGAATATGTTAGAGTGGAATCTTGAGAAACCACCATCTTCTGTTCTCCCGGATCAGAAACTGAAGCATCACTAGTCTGAGCTTCTTGCTCCAGCTCAATGCTAAAGGCTTGACCGTCAATAGCAGACCTTCGCAGCTTATCCATCTTGAAGTGCAGAGGCTTATCTACCAGGTAGAGATAAATCAGACTATGCCTCACATCGATCATCGCTCCAACAGTAGCTAAGAAAGGTCATCCCAGTATCAGAGGATCATCCGGTTCACTATCGTACTTCAGCATCACAAAGTCTGTTGGGACTAAGTACTTCCCAACTCTGACAGGGACATCTTCAATAACTCCCTCTGGAATCCTCCTTGATTGATCATCTAGGATTAGAGGGATCCTAGTGGGTGCGAAAAATGTCATTCCCAATCTCTCCGCCACAGAGTATGGCATGAGATGTCCAGCAGCCCCTAAATCACACAAGGAGTGCTCGAAGCTATCCTCGAAGATAGAACAATCTAACACAAATACACCAGGGTCTGGTATCTTCTCAGGGATCTGATTAAACAACACGTTACTGACTCGTTTAGGAAGCACTACCACCCATTCTTTCAAATGCTCGTCTATGGGCATCATCTTCTCCATGTATCTCTGTAGACAAGGATGATAGGGAAAAACATCAGCTATTGGATCCTCTTTTAACTTCTTATCTATCACTTCCAGGTGTTTGGCTTCATCAAGCTCTTGTTTAGACTTCATAACCACCCTAGGGAAATATATAGGGGGCTTGTAGACCTTCTCTTCAGTAAGTGCCACAAGGTGTTGGTGAAATTTAACCTTCTCGCCCAGAGTGTCGACCGAAGTTGGATTGATGTCGGTCGACAATAGCTAGGTCTCCATCGTTGTCGGCTCCATAATCGATCATGGTCGATTTCCGTTCGTCGTGAGGACTCGAAATCACTATTTAAGATGGGTCTCGGCCGACGTCAAGGACAGTGTCGGTCGACGTTGAGGTTGCAGGTTCGGGTTTTTGACTATCTTTAACAATTTCAGGTGTCTTAACCTCGAATCCTTCTCCTTGATCCAGCCTATCCTCAACTTGAACTGACCAAGCATTGATGTGGGTGTTCTGAACATTCTTCCGCTTAACTGAGCTTGAAATCTGGTTCACTTGTGTATCCAGTTGCTTTATATGTGTACTCAAAGATTCAAACTTCCCATTCAGATCAGTGTAGACAACATCTATCTTTTTGTTGAAATCCACAGCAGTCTTCGTCTGACCCTCTAGCAACTGCTCCATCATAGCTTCCAACTTACTCTCATGAGAACTAGTAGCAGGAGGTGTCTGGTAGGAAGATGATCCATAGGTTCTCTGATAAGAGTTGTTCTGCTGAAAAGGCTTTTGGTAACCAGCATTCTGACCATATCCAGAAGAGTTTTGATTGCTTGTGAAAGCACTCTTCTGTCCACCAGTTAAGAACTTGTTGCTTTGCTGATTCCCAAACCTGTTTCCTTGAAATCTAGAACCACCAATGTAGTTCACATCTTCTTATGTGCAGCCTTCTTCAGGTCCAAACTCTTCACCCTCTTGAGCAAAATGGACATGCTTCTTGCCAGTCAACAAGCTGTGAACAGTATCCAGCTTGTTCTTCATCTCAGCAATCTGGAGATTATCAACCTTTCCACCAGACTCTTTCCTCCTCTGATCTGCAGTTTTAGTACTGTTGTTGCTCACCAAGTTCTCAATCAATACCCTGGCCTGCTCATGAGTCTTTGTGTTGAAGTTACCATTGCTGGCAGCATCTAACGCAGACTGGTACCAGAGATCCACACTTCTAAAGAAAATGCACAGCAGCTGAACTTCTGAGAATCCATGATGAAGACAGTCTCGTTGGTACATCTTAAACCTTACCCAAACAGACTTAAGTGGCTATGTAGGTCCCTGAGTGAATGTCAGAAGATCCTGTCTGAGCTGATCGGAGCGAGCATCATCATAGAAATGCCGCGAAAACTCTCTCTTTACTGCATCCCATGTGGTAAACTTCCCAGGTGGAAGTTGCTTAAGCCAAGTTGCAGCCTCTCCAGCAAGAGAATATGGGAAAAGCTTGAGGAACAAGAAGTCATAACCTACTCCATTGTGCTTCATCCCAGTGACGAAGGCTTCAAAATCCTCAATGTGGTCCATGGGTTGCTCATGCGGGAGACCATGGAAAGGATGCTGCCTCAGAAGTACATAGTAGGCCGTCTTGAGATCAAACTCATTCCTCTCGAAAGGAAGAGGTACAATTGCTTATCTATTAGCATAAAACTCATCGGGTCGGTTGTAGTCAGCAAGAGTTCTCTCAGCAGCCGGAGGATTAGGTGGCTGTCCATTAGCTCCTGGATTGACCATCTGCCTCTCACCTTGAAGTTGCTCAGGTTCAGGGATCACATTCCCTTGGGCATCAATCCTTTGCCCCTGAGTATTGTAGGGGTTGTTCTGTTGGTCTCTCAGAACTCCTTCAGCATCTGGTATCACGATAAAACGAATGTTCATCGTCCTTGAAGTTCTCTGAGCCTTTCTGTTCGTTCTCTCAAGTCTAGCAAGCTCCTCAAGTCTGAGGTTAACAAGTTCTTCGTTCCGGTTGCTTCGGGTGTGTCGACTTGGCATACACTGACTTCAAAGGTGAAATCCACGCTTGGTGTCGGGCGACACTCAAGTGATGTCGGTCGACACTGAGTGCTTCAGTCGATTCCTGCAGCAACAAAACCAAGCCAAACAAGAGAATCTGAGTAACAAAAGAAATAAAAATGATTTAGACTAAACTTTAAAAAAAAATCTATCGGCAAACTCAGTTGGGTCCCCGGAAACGGCGCCAAAAACTTGATAGGTCAAGAAATATCCCTATTCTACTGCAAGTGCACAGTTATGCGAATGTAATATTCCAGGGTATCGTATCCACAAGGACTCAAGTTTCACACGATAGACTTTATGTCTTCAAGTTAAGCTAAGCCAACCAAGAGAAAGCAGTAAACTAATGCAAGTAAATTCAAGTGTGTTTTCAATGGGAGAAAGGCGTCAGACTTAGGAAGTTCTCGGGAATTATACAATGCAGATACTTAACTAACCGGATTCAGATTAAGCACAAGTTCAAGAACTAGAAACACAATGATAAACAATCCAACTCTCGCTGAGATTATTTCTATATCTAACAACCTAGCGATCCAAATCTCTTTGTAATCCTACAGTTCTAGACAAGCATTAGAAACAGGTTCTTCGGTTCACAATTCTCCTAAACCAAATCTCTTTGTATCTAGTCAAATTGCTCACACTAAGTTAATTCAGATTATAACTCACACTCTAGTGCTAAGTTAATTATCTCAGATCTAAATCCTAGATGATCAGTCCAGTATCCAGTATTAAGCGCAACTTAAGTAATGAACGAATAGGTTTAGAATCATAATCAATCAGTTATCTAAACATGCATAAAAACCCTATGAGAATTCCTAAATCTAACTAGGTTACTACTCAAACATGTTATAAGATAAACAACACATCATTGAATAGAAAACCAAAGACTGAATAGCTAGATAAAAAGGGGTTCGAAATCCTTCTCTCGAAGGTTACAAGTAGCAAGAACAACCACCCCTTGGCACCAAATCTCTCAATCTCCAAAGCAAGAACAAAGTAAGAACCAGATAATGATACTGAGTCTGAAAAACCTATTTAAACTGCTAAACACGTTTTTGGGCTAGACTAGAATTAGAGAAAACTTTTGGGCAACTTTCCAACTCTTCAAAACATGTCTTCAACAGCGTATAAGTCATGTCGCCCTCAGTGTCGACCGACACTACGGTGAGTGTCGGTTGACGTCTAGTCGTGGTCGAGACTCCAACTTCAGTTTGTTGCACAGATCGCCAGACACGTCCTATAATCCCACTCTTTGCTCCAAACGCAAGCCTACCTGTAGAAGACTCAATAGACTCGAAAAACCAGGTTAAAGACTCAAAACATACAACTATATCATGGTTGAAAACCTAGAAAAAACCATGATATATCAGAACACCAAACTTGGCACCATTGGGCCCACTATGCGAACTCGGTAACTTCCACGTGAATACTTAGCTTCCGACATGGTAACTAAAACTACCCACGACTCCTAGACGTAGACACCAAGTCCTATGACCTAGGACACTATTCTCAGTCCATCGATATACAACGACTCAGGCTACCCCACGGTAACCTAATTTTCCATGCAGTCTGGCCCTAGGACATGATCCCGTATTCTCATGACCACACACTTACCTGCGTCACTCAGTAGGTTCACACCATAACCAGACTCACCACGTGAACCGGTCAGGTAACTTCCCGAGGATCCAATCGGGTCGGAAATACCGTCACACTTTCAAACCTAAACTTGTGGGATCTAACGCACCCTAGAGTCCTTGTGCAATAAAGTAAACACGCAGACTCACTGGGACTCTAACACATAGCACAAAACCATCAAGGTTAGACAAAGAGATAAACACAACTTTGATATATCCTGCAAGTCCTATTCCATCACCACCATCACCAACCCTACTCGGTGCTATACCGAAATAGGTAACTACGAACTTACTTGGTCCCATGACCGAGGTAAGTATCACACCAACTGACTTCCCGGCCCAACATCGGAGTAGTCTAAACAACATGCCTGCACACAAACACACAACATGAAAGCAACAACACGCAATTAAACTATCAAGCAAGTCTTTAAGTTTATTAATTTCTTTTAATTTCATTTAGTCTGCTACTTTGAGATTAGCGGATTTCTAACCCTGTAGACGGCTCAAAGTTTCAAAACCTTTTTAACTATCATTCCTAATTATCTTTTAACAATCTCTTCGATCTGTCGATTTAGGATTAGTAACTAATCCCCTGACCTCTCATTGTTGATTAACTTTATTCATTTAACCCACTAACCCAACTAATAACTATTAACCCGCCCGTTAACATGTTCTATAAGGTTTGTTATGTCTTTTACCATATTTTAATAAAGTTGTAATTCCCGTATATAGATTCAGTTAATATCGTTCTTAATACTTATATATGCATATACGTCCTAGCATGCATAGACTAAATGAATGCATCAATCAATGAACAACTAACGAACAATCAATGGTCTATCTAACTAATATGCATATACAGACCTAGCCAGGTTCATTATTAACCGATATCAACATTAACCAATCAATCAATTCAATTACCGTGCATAAATTCCTAAACTATAGTTTAAGGTCCCAGGTCTACATGATCTAACTAGGAATGCAATTAGCCGACTCACAGTGATAGTGCGACATAAGATGGAAGTGACGGAATATAAACTCCGTGAACGGGCACTGGAACCTCGAACCTTCCCGAACTTCCCGAATCAAGTCACGAACACTCCCGAGCTAACTGGATCAGAAACCGGCCGTTGACCAAGCGTTGATCATATTGATCATGTCGTTGACTGGCATTGACCGAGGGCATTGACCAATGTTGACTTGACCGTTGACCGAGCGTTGACTTCCTTAACCAGTTGACCAAATTCATGAACCGAGATTAACCAATCTAATTGAACCGGTTTAGCTAAACCGGACCGAATCAAACCTTTGACCGAGTAAACCGGTTTGACCAAATGTTTGACCTGGTTTAACTAAACCAATCCAATGCTGAACCAAGACCAGACCAAATTCATAGCTGAACCACCCTTGAACCAAACCGGCTGAGCGAGTGAGGCAGAGGAGGCTTTTCCGACGACTTTCTCCGGAGTTGACTGGCGAAAAGAAGCTTCGACGACGGCGAATGAAAAATCTCCGGTAACTAAAGATGATCCCTAGAGCGAGATGAAGCTGCTGAGAAGAGAGGATGAGCTTGAACCGGCTGGAGAATTGGAAGAAGAGGGGGAGATCGCCGGCGGCGACTTTCCGCGAGCTCCGGCGGCGGCGAGATGGCTTTGTACTTGAGTTTTGTTGAAGATGGATTAGTTTGGTTGAATGTGAGATGAATTTGGAGAGAGAAGAGATGAGGTTTCGGTGGTAAGTGATGAGAGAGGCTAGAGAGAGTTCTTAGGTGAGCTAAACGAGAGGTTTGAATAAAAGAAGTGATGTCTTTGACATGCACAATTGTTCATTGAACCAAAAATGGTTCTTTGAACACAATGGGGAGAGGTGGCGCCATCTGTGTGAGAGACTTGTCTCTACAGAGTACATTCTGATCAAAAACATTGCACCAATAAGCTTAGACTGATCCAAACTCCGTTGCATTCCCACTTGCTCCGATTTAGCCGTTTCCGAGTTTAATATTTAAAAAAACCCATAGTTGATTCCATAAATCCATCAAGACACATATTCAGATACGAGATGAGTTTATATAAATTTACCAATTTGAATCACTCCGTTTGAACGCCCGTAGCTCCAGATATGAATTTTACAAGTTCTCTTGGTTCCATCGGTTTCCTTTCCCGATAGTCCAAAAAACTCTTCTAAGGTCCATTTGCACCATTCTTTGTCTTATATATGTTTTATTTATTCAAAAAGAAAAATATTTGGCCCGTCTCGGCTTCCGGCTCGCATTTTGGTAAAATTACCAAAACCCCATTTATCTTCTAAAAATTACAGAATTGCCAATGTTGACTTGTGCCCCTTGAATTGTAACACTAGCTGACCTAGCCCACTAGCTGACCCAGCCCACTAGCTGACCCAACTAGCCAACACTCCTTCCAGCTGAGTTGAGCTGAGTGTAAGCTGACATAGTTGATATAGCTCGGTTGTTCAGCTCATTTCGTCTGAACACTCCTTGTCCAACTTTTTTCCCACTTGGCCAAGCTCTGTTCCTACCGAACTTAGCCATATTCCGACCATGTAAAACTTCTCTTTGATCTCCTTTGACTGTTTGTCCGCTGTTCTGTTCCCATGGTACGTCTCACCGACCCTAGCATCAGTCAAGGATGTTACAAGTCGCCCCCTTGATAGGGATTCATCCTTGAATCCGAGTCAAGGTGTTCACCTCGTTCAAAATCCACAAACCATTCTGGATAATCGGCCCACATCTTGCTTTCTATTTCTCAAGTGATCTCTTTGGTCCCGTTGCGAATCCACTCAACCTTAACCATTTGTATCACCTTCTTTTGTGTTGCTTTTTACAACATATCTATGATCCGTATAGGTTTGGCCTCGATGGTCAGATTCTCCTTGAGATCTCCGGGTATCTCATGTACAATTACATCTTGGTCCATTAGACAATTCTTAAGTTGAGACACATGGAACATGTTGTGGAAGGTGTCCATCTCATTTGGCAGGTCGAGCTTGTATGCAACCATTCCCACCCTCACTAGGATTCTGAACGGTCCTAGGTATCTTCGATCCAACTTCTCTCTTTTAGACACTATTGCTATTTCTTTGAACGTTATCATCTTTAGGTATACCTAGTCGCCCACTGAAAAATCTATGTCTTTCTGACGCTTGTATGCATAACTTTCTGACGGTCTTGTGATTCCTTCATTTTGATCCTCAGGCACCGAATCCGTTTTGTGGTTTCTCCAATAATTTCTGGTCCAATCATACTCGATTCCCCCTCTTGTGTCCAGAAAAGAGGCGTCCGGTTAGGATAACGGTACAAGGCCTCATATGATGACATTCCTATGCTTGCCTGAAAACTGTTATTGTAAGCAAACTCGGTCAATGGTCGGAACTTTTCTCAGGAGTCACCCCAATCCAGAACTCATGCCCGCAACATGTCCTCCAACGTTTGAATGGTCCATTCTGACTGACCATCAGTTTGCGGGTGGTATGTCGTACTCATGTTCACCTAAGTTCCTTAAGCCTTTTGGAAAGCCTTCCAGAAATAGCAGGTGAACCGCCAGTCCCTATCTGAGACTATTCTTGCGGGAATTCCGTTCAATCTCACAATCTCATCAATGTACTTTCCAGCAAGTTTACCAACTTCAGCCGTCTTCTTAATGGCAAGGAAGTGTGCAGACTTAGTCAGCCTGTCCACCACTACCCAAATCGTGTCTCTCTTCATCTTGGTCTCTGGCAACCCGGTCACAAAATTAATTGTGATATGGTCCCATTTACACTGAAGAATGGGCAAACTTTGTAGTAATCCGCTTGGAACATTATGTTTTGCCTTAACCAACTGACAGGTCGGATACTTAGCATTCACTCAACCACGTCCTGTTTCATCCTGACCCATTGATAGTGCCGTTTGAAGTCGTGGTACATCTTGGTGTGTCTTGGATGAATGGAGAACTTAGACTGATGTTCTTTTCTTAGGATCTTATCCCTTAACTCCTTAACGCCAAGTACACTAACCTGGCCGTTAACTACAATCGTCCCAATGTTGGATAACTGATACTCGGTACTATTGTTGTTGACAGCCTTGTTCAAATCCTCATCCTGCTCTTGAGACATCCGAACCCTAGTCAGTAGATTTGCTTGTTCCGCCACACCCAAATCCAAAGGTTTATTAACCGACAAGGCATTGAGATTTAAACCCCCGATCATCCTAACCAACGTTTCTGCATATCATTCCACTGCCACAACCTCGGTTCTCTTCCTTCTCAAGACGTCGGTTACTAGGTTTGCGTTCTTGGGATTGTAAGCAATGTCCAAGTCGTAGTCGACCATAAACTCCATCCATCTCCGTTGCCTCAGATTCAGTTCTGGCTGAGTGAAGATATACTTCAAGGTCTTGTGATCGGTGAATATCTGCACCTTGGCCTCGTAGAGGTAAGACCTCCAGATCTTTAATGTAAATACCACTACATCCATTTCCAAATCATGGGTCGGGTAGTTACCTTCATGTTTCCGTAATTGCCTTGAATAGTAGGCAATCACCTTTCCCTATTGCATCAAAACACAACTAAGGCCGGTTATAGATGCAGCTTTATAAACCACATATGTTACCTCATTCTCCGTTAAAGTCAGGACCGGTGCTATGGACAGCATGCCCTTTAAATCCAGGAAACTCTTCTCAGCCTTGTATGTCCACTCAAATTTTACGTCATTCCCGGTTAGCCAAGTCATGGCTTGTGCCTTGCTCGCGAACCCGTTGAAGAACCTCCTGTAGTAATCTGCAAGCCCAAGGAAACTCAGTACTTATGTGGTGTTCCTCGGCCTCGACCACTTCTTGATTGATTTGATATTTTCAGGATCAACCAACACTCCCTCATCAAACACAATGTTTCCTAAGAACCCAATGCTCCTCTGCCAGAAGCTGCACTTGCCTAAATTGGCATAGAGTTTATGCTCCTGTAGAATTTCCAATACCATCCGTAGATGCTTTTGGTGCGTTCCCCGTCTTTTGAGTAAACGAGAATTTCATCAATGAAGAAGACCACAAACTCGTCTAGCCAATCACGAAATATCCCATTAATCATCTTCATAAATGCAGCTGGTGCATTTGTTAGACCAAACGACATAACCCAAATTTGTAGTGGCCATACAGTGTTCGGAACGCCATCTTCAGCACATCCTCATGCGCGATTGAAATCTGGTGATATCTCATTGCTAAGTCTATCTTGGAAATACGGTCGCTCCCTTTAGTTGATCCAAAATCATCAATTTGAGGAAACGGGTACTTGTTCTTCACTGTGACCCGGTTTATGCCTTGGTAGTCAATGCATAATCTAAAGCTCCTTCTTCTTCATGAACATAACCGGCGCCCCCAAGGAGAACTGTTTGGCCTGATGAAACCCTTGTCAAGCAGTTCCTCTAATTGTTTCTTGAGCTCGTCCACCTCGGCCAGTGACATAGGGTAAGGCGCCTTAGATAGTGGAGCATTTCTGGGTTCAAGTTCAATGGTGAATGGCTCGGACCTACCAGGTGTTGGTACTGGATTTCCCTCTAGGAAATCCGGCCCATTAACAAATAAAACAAAGGCCCATATTTATGAGCCCGTTCCAGAATCAAAGATAAAGAGACGAGCCGATTCATTTGTTGGGCCCAAACGAATGACACTTTGACAAGGCCCAAGCGATGCCGAAGTGAGAGGCGATCGAGCTCGAGCTCGACCGGAGACAACGTGGAGATAGAGCAACTCGGTCTTCGTCGATTCAACTGATCCGCGTAAATCTCGGAGATCGTTATGAAGGCGAGGCCGAAATATCGGAACAAGAAGGTCAAAGTCGAGACTATTTAAAGAAGAAGTGGCGATTCACTCAAGACATTCCAACCCTAACTTAGAACACTTCGACTAGATAGATCGATCATCATACTTTGTACTCTCTTTTCGATTGTGTTTGTTCTATCTCGACTATCAGTCTCAATTAAGTCTTTGATTCATAGGAAACTATACCATTTCTATATCCTAAAGTCCAAATCCACGAATATAAATTCTTAGTGTGAATCCCAGATCTCACATTTGGCGCCGACTGTGGGGACTATCTATAGTTTTCCTGTCTTAAGAATCAGATCTTAGATCCGATAGATCGAGATGAATCCCGACCAATCTGGATCTCCCAGCGCCACACCACCCGTCGACCACCCTCAAACGGTCGACAACGTTCCTCAGAACACCATCGGGGTAAGAACCATGGGTCAGACCGATGGCGTGTTGACGAGCTCTGCCTCAGTCTCCACGACTTCGGTACCAGCCGGCTCAGTCGCCCAAATGATCGCGATGAGCCAGACTCCGACAAATGTTTTGTCAGGAACTAACGATCCGAGCAGAAACTGGGTGTGGATGAGAAACGATTCAATTCCCACCCCTGGAGGTGGATCTGGAGTAACCAGACCTAATTCACCACTGCCTTCTGTTCCACAGCGAAAAGGCCTAGATGATCTCGCTGAAATCCGTTCGATGTTAAGCCTGCTGGTAAACCGAACGAGAAACAACGAGGAAGTGCACGGGCCCAAGAGATCGCAAACCGCTCTCTGGCCGCGCAGCTCGATGAACAAGAAAGGCGCATTAATGCCCGTCTCGAAGAGCTCGCCAGCCAAAACCAGGGGGGTAGGTCAACACATGATCCATGAACCCCCAAAAGTCCACCATGTACACGCTTGGACTTCTCCCAGGTAGTAACTCCCCCGGGAGCGTCGGGAAATTTCGCTAATGCGTCAAGTAGCGGCCTCCGCCCTATAATGACCCCTATCGCGATACTGACACCACTCACTTCGAGTTCGATGGTCACAGATCGAACCGGATAAGGGAACCGACCATTACCCGGGCCACCACTTTTCCCGAATAAATCCAACATCCGGCCGAGGCAACTAGGAGGCTATGCTTTCGCCTCGAGCTCGGGACCCATTAACGGGTCGAATACGGTACAGTTTCGAACGCCGCAGGTTGACCAGACGAGATCGATTCAAACAATCGATCTCCTCGACCCGTTTTCCCGGAACAAGCATCAAACCAGGCTCAAGCCCAGTTCACGCCTACGGTAGGCGATGAACACGATATGCTTAGACAGTACATCGAACAGGCTAAGGCCCAGTTCAACAGTCTAAGCTCGAAAGTTCACATGGCAACAAGCGCAGCGCCCGACATCGATCGAATGATCGAAGAAATGCGAAAAACGTTGTTCACAGACCGGATCGCCTTCGCAAGGATCCGAGAAATCAAGAAAACTAAATTTCCGGAATTCTCTGGGAAGTCGGACCCGAAAGCCCATATCAGGGCATTCCGACTAGCAATGGCAAGGGTATACCTTACCGACGAGGAGAGAGAGCCGGCTTTCTGCAGGCTCTTCGCCGAAAACATATTGGGCTCCGCCCTAGAATTGTTTTCCGGACTGGAAGAAAGGTCCATCGACAACTTCACCCAGTTCATGACGGCTTTCCTCAAACAATAGTCCGTCTTTATCGAGGAAAAGACTACTGAGGCAGCTCTCTTTGGCGTCTCTCAAAAACCCGACGAGCCGCTTCGCTCGTACATCGACCGATTTAAGGAAATAAAATCCAAAATCGCAAACCCACGAGACAAAGTAGCTATAGAAGCACTGCGACGTGGACTATGGTATTCAACCAGATTCCGCGAACCTCAAACACTCGATGACGCCCTTCATCGTGCATCGGCCTTCGCTCGCCTCGAGGATGAAACCACGGCCCTCAGAGAAAAGCATCGAAAAGAAAAGAACCCGTCGAGCTCGCAGAACTCGAACTCAAAAAAGGATTCCCGTAAATCAGGAAACGTTAATGCGGTCGAGAGCCCGAAGAGCTCGAAGAAATTTGAGTTCGACAAGGAAAAATTCTGTGAATTTCACAACAAAAGAGGACACTCGACTGAAGATTGCTATACTCGAGCTAAAGCCGAGGCTTAAAAGCGAGAGTCCGAAAGAAAACAAGACTCCGAAGTCGAGGAGGAAACTCCGTCCGACAAAAAAGAAAGTAAACAGACCAAAGAGTCGAACACCAAAAGGCTTTCTCAGAATAAACAAGAACGGACAAAGGAGACGGAATCTCCCGAAACACTCCCTCAGGGGTCGCGAAAGCTAGTCGAGTTTATTCTCGGCGAGCTCAGCCTGAGCGGCACCCCGGAAGGTTCGGCGTTATCTCCACCTCCGGCTCCCGTTAAGAGTTTACGCTCACGAATCAATCTCCCTCGTCTCTGCAGGGGGGGGGGGTGTACGGGCTATACCCCCTAAACGAATCGACTTCATCTTCGGTGGCTCCAAGCTTTGCCGAGACTCGGTCAATTCAATCAAAGCTCATCAAAGAAGAGTCGAGACCGACAAAGGGGGGGAAATCCCAATGATAGGTCCAGACCACGAGATCACTTTCCAGGAGAGCGAGACAAGCAATCTCGACAAACCACACGACGACGCTCTCCTCGTTTGTCTAGTAGTGGGAGATTTCAAGCTCTCAAGAATAATGATCGACACAGGAAGTTCGGTGGATGTACTCTTTTACGACGCGTTCAAAAAGATGGACTTCAACGACTCCGATATCGTGGAAGAAAAGACACCACTAGTAGGGTTCGCTGGCGAAACAACGTACTCGATGGGCTCTGTCTTCGCCCCAGCGATAGTTGGAGGAGTTCGAAGAATGACAGAGTTCGTCATAGTGGATCGGACAGCTCCCTATAACGCAATTCTAGGTCGGCCATGGATATACGACATGAAAGCGGTACCATCGACCTACCATCAATGCGTAAAATTCCCGACTCCCAAAGGAGTAAAACCGTGTACGGAAGTCAAAAGATTTCCCGCCATTGCTACATGAATGGATACAAGCATATTGAGAAATCTCCTGCGTAGCAATTACAGAAAGAGGACGAGCTCGCCACCATTCAGACCAAAAGGTCGAATGACCCAAGTCAAATAGGACCTCCACACAACGACCGGCTGGTCGAAGCCACCGCCGGACACCAGCTACTATCCTTCATGGACGCTTTCTCGGGGTACAATCAAATATTAATGAACCCCGAGGACCAAGAAAAGACTTTGTTCATAACTGATCGAGGCACATACTGCTACAAAGTCATGCCCTTCGGACTAAAAAACGCAGGAGCAACTTACCAACGCCTCGTCAACAAGATGTTTTCGGGACTCCTAGGCAAAACTATGGAAGTCTACATCGACGATATGCTGGTCAAATCTTCCAGGTATGAGGATCACATCCCCCAACTAAAAGAATGTTTTATCATTCTCAATAAATACGGGATGAAACGCAACCCAGCAAAGTGTACCTTCGGGGTCCTCTCAGGAGAATTCCTAGGTTACCTAGTGACCGAAAGAGGGATCGAAGCGAACCCCAAACAGATCCCAACGTTTATAGAGATGAAATCTCCCAGAACAACGCGAGAAGTTCAGCGCCTGACTGGCAAAATAGCTGCTCTGAACTGTTTCATCTCGAGGTCGACTGATAAATGTCTGCCCTTCTATCACTTGCTCAAAGCAAACAAGAAGTTCCTCTGGGATGAAAAGTGCGAAGAAGCGTTCACCCAGCTTAAAGCTTATGCAAGCGAACAACCTATACTGGCGAAACCAGTAGAAGGGGAACCCCTCTACCTCTACCTAGCTGTTTCCACGGCAGCAGTAAGTGGAGTCCTGGTTCGCGAAGAATAGAACGAACAACGGCCGGTGTATTACATCAGTAAGACCTTAATCGACGCTGAAACTAGATACCCCTCCATGGAAAAACTCGCCTTAGCGCTAGTGACATCAGCTCGGAAACTCCGACCATACTTTCAATCGCACTCGATCATAGTGATGACCTCTCAGCCACTGAGAACCATCTTTCACAGTCCAAATCAGTCAGGTCGACTGGTCAAATGGGCTATCGAACTTAGCGAGTATGACATAGAATATAAAGCCCGGACGTGCCTAAAAGCGCAAGTACTGGCAGATTTCATAATCGAGCTCCCTTCGACCGTCAAACTTGACCCGACCTCCGCCAAGAAATGGAAACTCTACGTGGATGGAGCTTCCTCGAGGCAAGGATCCGGAGTCGGGGTGAAACTGGTCTCCCCAACAGGCGAAGTACTAGAACAGTCGTTCAGACTGGGCTTCGCCGCATCAAATAACGAAGCAGAATACGAAGCGTTAATGGCCGGGCTCAGACTAGCGATAGCGATAGAAGCCCGGGAAGTAGACGCCTTTAGCGATTCCCAATTAGTCACGAGCCAATATCATGGCGACTACGAGGCCAAAGACGAACGAATGGAAGCATACCTACGGGTAGTCCACGCGCTCGCCGAACAGATCGAAATCTTTGATCTAACGCGGATCCCGCGAGGGGAAAACACCGCAGCCGATGCCCTGGCCGCATTAGTATTGACATCAGATCCCAACTTCAAAAGAATCATACCAGTCGAAGGGATCGAGAAACCAAGCATCGACATAGCCCTTAAAGCTCTGTCCTTGAAAGAAGACAAGCCTACCATAAAGGACGATGTCGAGCACAAGGAATGTCCCAAGGACATCAGTCGCGATATCATCGAGATTGATGATGATCTCGATCCAAGAAACGCCGTGTACGTCGCGAACGTCCCCGACGGACCAATCCAAGCCGCATCCGCTGGTCAAGGACCCGAGCCTGAAAATGACAAAGATTGGAGAACTCCGATCATTCGATACATTACAAATGGCAAAGTTCCCGACGACAAATGGGAGGCACGGAAACTCAAGACACAAAGTGCAAGGTACTGCATCACACAAGGAGAGCTCTTTAAAAGGAGTCTCTCCGGACCTTACCTCAAATGCCTCAACAAAAAGCAAGCCCTAGCCGTGATCACACAGGCCCACGATGGGTCCTGCGGAAGCCATTCCGGAGGACGAGCCTTGGCCGTACGAATCAAAAGGCAAGGCTACTTTTGGCCAACAATGGCCATCGAATGCGAGTCCTTCTCCAACAAAAGCGACAAATGTCAAAAGCATGCCCCGATTATCCACCAGGCATCGGAGAAACTCTCCTCTATCTCATCGCCATACCCATTCATGCGGTGGGGAATGGACATCGTGGGACCCTTAGTCGCGTCCGGCAGAAAGAAAGCCACGCACGTATTGGTAATGACGGACTACTTCACCAAATGGATTGAAGCAGAGTCGTACCAAAAAGTCAAAGATGTTCATGTTAAGGAGTTCTTCTGGCGAAACATCGTTTGCCGACACGGACTACCCCACGAGATCGTCACCGATAACGGTTCCCAGTTCATATCAAACGCCTTCAAGGAGTTCTGCAGAACGTGGAACATAAAGATGACTTACTCAACGCCACTCTATCCCCAAGGGAATGGGCTGGCGGAAGCGGCTAACAAGGCAATCATGAACAACCTCAAGAAAAGACTCAATGAGTGCAAAACGAGCTGGAGCGACGAGCTCCCAGCCGTACTCTGGGCCTACCGGACTACCCCCCCCCCCCCCCCCC
The DNA here is from genome assembly GCA_030180135.1 of Orychophragmus violaceus. Lineage (NCBI taxonomy): Eukaryota > Viridiplantae > Streptophyta > Magnoliopsida > Brassicales > Brassicaceae > Orychophragmus > Orychophragmus violaceus. The sequence continues at coordinate 101,076,547 of CM058239.1, forward strand.
CCCCCCCCCCCCCGCAAATCCACCGGCGAGACTCCCTTCTCGCTGGCTTACGGGATCGAGGCGGTAGTACCAGCCGAAATCCTCGTGTCAAGCATCCGCAAAGAAGAATGCCCACGACAAGAGGAACTCAATAACAAGATGATAACTGACGAGCTCGATCTCGTCGACGAAAGGAGGAACCTCGCACTAGCTCGAATCCAGAACTACCAACAAGCCGCAGCTCGTTACTACGATTCCAAGATCAAAACTCGAAGTTTTCAAGTAGGAGAGCTCGTCTTACGGAAAGTGTTCGACCATAAAAAGGAAGAACACGCTGGAAAGTTAGGAGCAAAGTGGGAAGGTCCTTAACAGGTCACCAACGTTGTAAAGGACGGGGTCTACCGACTCAAGTCGGTGGAAACCCAGAAACCTGAACTACGACCTTGGAACGTCATCAACCTCAAAAAGTACTTCCACTAAGAGTACGACAACATAATCGAACTACGAAATGGCTTGATCCCCTTAAAAGGGTACGTAGGCAGCTCGACTTCGAGCGCAGCCACCCCCCAAACACAAGGCTCTTACCAAGCTCAACAACTTCAAACGAAGTCTTACTAGCTTATCTTTGTGAAATCAAAATAAGTCCACCGATCAATGTCTCTTTCTGTCTTAAAAGTCAGAGTCATCGCGAAATACTTCGCCGTTACAAAGCGATATGAAATTATCTCTTCAAAAATTAAAGCGATATGAAATTATCTCTTCAAAAACTAAAGCGATATGAAATTATCTCTTCAGAAACAAACGAGCTGAAATGATCGTCCCCAAAATAAGCGACCTAAAAAAGTTCTTCCAAACCGAACGAGCTGAAATGATCGTCCCCAAAATAAGCGACCTAAAACGGTCCTTCCAAACCGAACGACCTGAAATGATCATCCCAAAAATAAGCGATCTAAAATGGTCCTCCCAAATCGAACGAACTGAAATGATCGTCCCAAAGAAAGAGATCCAGAACGATCCTTCCAAAACCTATAATTCTTCTAAACCTTATACGGATTAAAAGAATTGGGGGGCTATTCCCCCAACAAGCAAAAAGCAACGAGGTCGAAACAGTTATTCAAACAAACGACCTCTGCACACACTCCAAATCAGACCTTTGTAAGTCTACTTCGATTCGTTCCTATATACTTAACATTTCTTTTTGGAAATTCAGCGATAAGCTCGAATTTTATATTACGAAAGAATCATACAACGAACCATTTCTGGCAAATAGCTCGAGCTCAAACGCAATTGACTTAAAAGTTCGCAAGGAACTCCCTAAGGCAACCAGAGACAAGTTATTTATTCGACCTCTTTAAAGAGGTTCGAGCTGCCGTAAGGACCAAACTCTATGCTAAGGCATCAAAACAGTAAAATCTATGCAAAGGCATGAAAGATTCAAAAAGCAATTCATAAAAAAAAGAGGACGCGATGTCCTCGAATTCAAATAAAAGCCCCCTTGGGCAACGAAAGTCTGAAAAAAGAATTAAAGCCCCTTAGGGCGACAACGAATAAGAAGAAAATTAGAACTGTTTGGAAGGAGAGGAAGCCTCGTCTTGATCCTCTACCTGACCGCCGGTCGCCCCTTCCTCCTCGAGTCGACCCTCAACCTCATCGCTAGCCCGCGAGCTAGCTCCGGTCGGGAGATTCGACCCATACTGATCAAGACGAGTAGCCGCCTGGTTTAAAGGGCGCGACAAGATCACCGAATCGTCCGACATCACCGGAAAATTGAGCTTGCTGATGCTGAAGTCCGACACTGCCGCAGCATTCATCTCCTCCATAGCTAATCGCTTCTTCTCAGCCAAGTCCATCACCTCCTTGGTCATGTCCAATTCGCCGGAGGTAAACTCGGCAATAAGTGCGATATTAGCCAGGGCCTCTTGGAGCCTTATCTCGGCACTCACAGCAACCTTCCTCTGGCTTTACTTCGCCGCAATTCCCTCGAGAATCTTAAGGTATTCACCATTCAGCCCCTTCCTCGCCTCATGGGCCGCCACCTTTATATCAAGCTCTCGGTCGGCGAGAGCCTTGTCCAAATCACCCTGGCATTGCGCAGCCCGCATATCCGCAGCCCGGCCTATCTCAACAGCGTTTCGACTCGCCTCCTCTGAAACCGAAACCCGAGTCAAGGCACCCTGCAACCGCGCATCCAGGTCACCCACCGCCTTCCGAAGCTCCTCCTCCCGAGCCAAGGCCCCCTGCAGCTGCGCCTTCAGGTCACTAACCGTTTTCTCGACGGTCTCGAGTTCACTCACCTGTGGGATCTGATAAGCAATAAATCAGTTCCTCTTCACTTACTTCAGTTGCAAGTATACAACCTAGTCATTGTAGTTTTGAGGTGTCAATCCACTTGGGGCAATCAAACACACTAAGAATGCAAGCGTTTTCTTAATCTAAGCGCAACCAATTTGTTTGTGGGTTTTGTTCCTAAAAACTAACAATAGAGCCAAATTCCAAACATGATTAACTTGATAAGATAACAATTGTGAGATTAAAACAGAGCAAGGACAGAGCATAAACAGAGCAATGAGTTGATTGAAAACAATTGATTAAAAGCTAAGTTCCTTGGGTTGAGTTTCGGTTCGGGTGATCATTATTCAGTTCAGAAGCATTCAGTAAACAATGGGTGATTTCTTAGGCTAAGAACAACGATTTCTAGTTAATCCACTCTCGTGATAATAACCCTATACCTATCAAGCATTAACATCAACTCTCGTTGGCAATTTCAAGATAGCTATGCAATAAGATCAAGTTCTTACTACCACTAAACACCTTAAACATCAACTCTCGTTGGCTAAGAATGTAAAGCACTTGACAGAGATTCAAACATAAACTACACCTCTCGGTGCTAGCAACATTTAGGATCAAGGAGTTGATTGGCCATTTCAATCCTAGCATTAAGAACTTCTAGCAAGTAAGAAACCAATATTCCCAAGTTATTAAACAACCTAAACCATTTCTAGATCACCCTTACCTCAGCTCAAACCCAGAAACTTAAAGGAAACTACTCACTAGCCATAGCAATAACCAAACAAGACATGATTTAACAAGATAAATAAGAAGAACTCAAAGAAGAACTCAAAGAACACACTCAAATTGCATAAAAGATCAAGAAAACTAAATTGTTTGAAGTAATTGTTTACAAGAAGTGATATGGCTCTTCATACACACTAAGAGCCTTTAAATAGATCATAAAAACGTGCATTGGTCGACCACAAACACATGGGGTGGTCTACAAGCCGAAATCAAAAAGAAAAAGAGCATGTGGTGAAAAGTTGATCGCACAGCGACTTGTGGACGTCGCTGCACGACGTCGCTGTGCATGATTTCGTTCCACGGCGACTTGTGGACGTCGTTGTGGTACACGTCAAGAAATAGCCCTATTCTACTGCAAGTGCACATTTATGCGAATGTAGTATTCCAGGGTATCGTATCCACAAGGACTCAAGTTTCACACGATAGACTTTATGTCTTCAAGTTAAGCTAAGCCAACCAAGAGAAAGCAGTAAACTAATGCAAGTAAATTCAAGTGTGTTTTCAATGGGAGAAAGGCGTCAGACTTAGGAAGTTCTCGGGAATTATACAATGCAGATACTTAACTAACCGGATTCAGATTAAGCACAAGTTCAAGAACTAGAAACACAATGATAAACAATCCAACTCTCGCTGAGATTATTTCTATATCTAACAACCTAGCGATCCAAATCTCTTTGTAATCCTACAGTTCTAGACAAGCATTAGAAACAGGTTCTTCGGTTCACAATTCTCCTAAACCAAATCTCTTTGTATCTAGTCAAATTGCTCACACTAAGTTAATTCAGATTATAACTCACACTCTAGTGCTAAGTTAATTATCTCAGATCTAAATCCTAGATGATCAGTCCAGAATCCAGTATTAAGCGCAACTTAAGTAATGAACGAATAGGTTTAGAATCATAATCAATCAGTTATCTAAACATGCATAAAAACCCTATGAGAATTCCTAAATCTAACTAGGTTACTACTCAAACATGTTATAAGATAAACAACACATCATTGAATAGAAAACCAAAGACTGAATAGCTAGATAAAAAGGGGTTCGAAATCCTTCTCTCGAAGCTTACAAGTAGCAAGAACAACCACCCCTTGGCACCAAATCTCTCAATCTCCAAAGCAAGAACAAAGTAAGAACCAGATAATGATACTGAGTCTGAAAAACCTATTTAAACTGCTAAACACGTTTTTGGGCTAGATTAGAATTAGAAAAAACTTTTGGGCAATTTTGCAACTCTTCAAAACATGTCTTTAACTCAGCGTATAAGTCTTGTCGCCCTCAGTGTCGACCAACACTAAGGTGAGTGTCGGTCGACATCTAGTCGTGGTCGAGACTCCAACTTCAGCTTGTTGCACAGATCGCCAGAAACGTCCTATAATCCCACTCTTTGCTCCAAACGCAAGCCTACGTGTAGAAGACTCAATAGACTCGAAAAACCAGGTTAAAGACATACAACTATATCATGGTTCAAAACCTAGAAAAACCATGATATATAACCTTTCCCACACTTAGCTCTTGCTTGCCCTCAAGCAAGTAAACAACCAAAGCATAAGAAAGAGGTTTGAAAACACGGAAACTCATTTCGTCCTAGGAACTTTCGCATTCACATTCGCTTAGAAAGCCACTGAAAACTTTCCTACAGAGATCAAGACCACAATATACATCCCCCGCACTTAGCAACTGTCCCAAGTAAACTCCACAATCAGATTAGGATATTCAAGTTCACCACACTAATCTATGTATACAATTAGGTGCGGTCTCACAGAGGGAATATAGATCAGAGGACACATGGACTCAACTTAGTCAGTACTTGACCACCAAACTGTCGGTTTCTGGTTCCTTTCTTTTCCCTTTCTCCCTTAGCAACTGATTTTTCCCCACTGGGAATCATTTTATTTTTTCTATCAGGGCTCTTCCCTTTTTATTCGGGGTCTAACTTTGGACACGTTTCCATGGATGCACAGGAGGTAATAGGGGTCTCTACCACTACCGTGACCACTTCGAAGCTACTAGCTTATCCGCAGTTTTAATCTCTTTTTTTTACTTTCAAAGGAGGGGAAAATCAGAAACCATACTCAGACAGGATCATAGGCTGTGTCAAACACATCAGAGGAATCCGATCCAGAGATACCAAGCCCCTAAGTGAGAAATTAAGTCATGATTAGAGGTGAAGTTAGTGATGGATCCTCTGAATACCTGGTTAGATATGGGTGTCCTTGGTAAGTTGATCCGTGTGGGGTTTTCTAATAGTCATATAGCTACCTGCAAGTCCATCCAATGGTCACTTAGTTCCTGTTCCAAGGAAAATTTCTTCGGAAAATCATAGTTTCATACACATTTTGACTCAATAAAACCATTTTGAAAACAATTGAAAACAAGGGACTGACACTAAGAAAACAAAACACAATGTCAGTAACCACCTCCCCCACACTTAGACTGCACTGTCCCCAGTTGAATCGCAGCTTGGGTTCGGAAGAAATCGATCTGGAACCATAGAGTTATTGAGTTAAAAAGTCGAACCTGAACATGATTGATGTCGACCGTCAACAAGGTCAGTGTCGCCCGACATCAGGGTCGTGTGATCATATGCAGGATGTAGAGTCTGTCCTGGTTGAGTTCATGGGTTAGCACTCAATTACTCACCTGTTAGCAGTGGGTTGCCTCCCACTCAGCGCTTGTTTTTAGTCGTTAGCTTGACTATGATGGGAGATTAGACTCCTCATCCATGGTAGAGAGTAAGCAGTGTCAGCATGAGATCGTCCAAGGAATGAAGGAATGGGACGTTCTCCTACATTCATAACAATGATGTTAGTAGAACTGAGTTGTGAAGATGCATACCTCTGCTTTGGTGGAGCCCTGACGTTTGGAGCTCTCTTCTTATAAGCAGTTGCAAGCTCTGAATATGTTAGAGTGGAATCTTTAGAAACCACCATCTTCTGTTCTCCCGGATCAGAAACTGAAGCCTCACTAGTTTGAGCTTCTTGCTCCAGCTCAATGCTAAAGGCTTGACCGTCAATAGCAGACCTTCGCAGCTTATCCATCTTGAAGTGAAGAGTCTTATCTACCAGGTAGAGATCAATCAGACTATGCCTCACATCGATCATCGCTCCAACAGTAGCTAAGAAAGGTCATCCCAGTATCAGAGGATCATCCGGTTCACTATCGTACTTCGGCATCACAAAGTCTGTTGGGACTAAGTAGTTCCCAACTCTGACAGGGACATCTTCAATAACTCCCTCTGGAATCCTTCTTGATTGATCATCTAGGATTAGAGGGATCCTAGTGGGTGCGAAAAATGTCATTCCCAATCTCTCCGCCACAGAGTATGGCATGAGATTTCCAGCAGCTCCTAAATCACACAAGGAGTGCTCGAAGCTATCCTCGAAGATAGAACAATCTAACACAAATACACCAGGGTCTGGTATCTTCTCAGGGATCTGATTAAACAACACGTCACTGACTCGTTTAGGAAGCACTACCACCCATTCTTTCAAATGCTCGTCTATGGGCATCATCTTCTCCATGTATCTCTGTAGACAAGGATGATAGGGCAAAACAGCAGCTATTGGATCCTCTTTTAACTTCTTATCCATCACTTCCAGGTGTTTGGCTTCATCAAGCTCTTGTTTAGACTTCATAACCACCCTAGGGAAATATATTGGGGGCTTGTAGACCTTCTCTTCAGTAAGTGACACAAGGTGTTGGTGAAATTTAACCTTCTCGTCCAGAGTGTCGACCGAAGTTGGATTGATGTCGGTCGACATTAGCTAGGTCTCCATCATTGTCGGCTCCATAATCGATCATGGTCGATTTCCGTTCGTCGTGAGGACTCGAAATCACTATTTAGGATGGGTCTCGGCCGACGTCAAGGACAGTGTCGGTCGACGTTGAGGTTGCAGGTTCGGGTTTTTGACTATCTTTAACAATTTCAGCTGTCTTAACCTCGAATCCTTCTCCTTGATCCAGCCTAGCCTCAACTTGAACTGACCAAGCATTGATGTGGGTGTTCTGAACATTCTTCCGCTTAACTGAGCTTTAAATCTGGTTCATTTGTGTATCCAGTTGCTTTATATGTGTACTCAAAGATTCAAACTTCCCATTCAGATCAGTGTAGACATCATCTATCTTTTTGTTGAAATCCACAGCAGTCTTCGCCTGACCCTCTAGCAACTGCTCCATCATAGCTTCCAACTTACTCTCATGAGAACTAGTAGCAGGAGGTGTCTGGTAGGAAGATGATCCATAGGTTCTCTGATAAGAGTTGTTCTGCTGAAAAGGCTTTTGGTAACCAGCATTCTGACCATATCCAGAAGAGTTTTGATTGCTTGTGAAAGCACTCTTCTGTCCACCAGTTAAGAACTTGTTGCTTTGCTGATTCCCAAACATGTTTCCTTGAAATCTAGAACCACCAATGTAGTTCACATCTTCTTCTGTGCAGCCTTCTTCAGGTCCAAACTCTTCAACCTCTTGAGCAAAATGGACATGCTTCTTGCCAGTCAACAAGCTGTGAACAGTATCCAGCTTGTTCTTCATCTCAGCAATCTGGAGATTATCAACCTTTCCACCAGACTCTTTCCTCCTCTGATCTGCAGTCTTAGTACTGTTGTTGCTCACCAAGTTCTCAATCAATACCCTGGCCTTCTCATGAGTCTTTGTGTTGAAGTTACCATTGATGGCAGCATCTAACGCAGACTGGTACCAGAGATCCACACTTCTGAAGAAAATGCACAGCAGCTGAACTTCAGAGAATCCATGATGAAGACAGTCTCGTTGGTACATCTTAAACCTTACCCAAACAGACTTAAGTGGCTATGTAGGTCCCTGAGTGAATGTCATAAGATCATGTCTGAGCTGATCGGAGCGAGCATCATCATAGAAATGCCGTGAAAACTCTCTCTTTACTGCATCCCATGTGGTAAACTTCCCAGGTGGAAGTTGCTTAAGCCAAGTTGCAGCCTCTCCAGCAAGAGAATATGGGAAAAGCTTGAGGAACAAGAAGTCATAACCTACTCCATTGTGCTTCATCCCAGTGACGAAGGCTTCAAAATCCACAATGTGGTCCATGGGTTGCTCATGCGGGAGACCATGGAAAGGATGCTGCCTCAAAAGTACATAGTAGGCCGTCTTGAGCTCAAACTCATTCCTCTCGAAAGGAAGAGGTACAATTTCTTATCTATTAGCATAAAACTCATCGGGTCGTTGTAGTCAGCAAGAGTTCTCTCAGCAGCAGGAGGATTAGGTGGATGTCCATTAGCTCCTGGATTGACCATCTGCCTCTCACCTTGAAGCTGCTCAGGTTCAGGGATCACATTCCCCTGGGCATCAATCCTTTGCCCCTGAGCATTGTAGGGGTTGTTCTGTTGGTCTCTCTGAACTCCTTCAGCATCTGGTATCAAGATCAAACGAATTGTTCATCGTCCTTGAAGTTCTATGAGCCTTTCTGTTCGTTCTCTCAAGTCTAGCAAGCTCCTCAAGTCTGAGGTTAACAAGTTTTTCGTTCCGGTTGCTTCGGGTGTGTCGACTTGGCATACACTTACTTCAGAGGTGAAATCCACGCTTGGTGTCGGGCGACACTCAAGTGATGTTGGTCGACACTGATTGCTTCAGTCGATTCCTGCAACAACAAAACCAAGCCAAACAAGAGAATCTGAGTAACAAAAGAAATAAAAATGATTTAGACTAAACCTTAAAAAAAAATCTATCGGCGAACTCAGTCGAGTCCCCGGAAACGGCGCCAAAAACTTGATAGGTCAAGAAATATCCCTATTTTACTGCTAGTGCACAGTTATGCGAATGTAATATTCCAGGGTATCGTATTCACAAGGACTCGAGTTTCACACGATAGATTATATGTCTTCAAGTTAAGTTAAGCCAACCAAGAGAAAGCAGTAAACGAATGCAAGTAAATTCAAGTGTGTTTTCAATGGGAGAAAGGCGTCAGACTTAGGAATTTTCGGGAATTATAAAATGCCAGATAGTTAACTAACCGGATTCAGATTAAGCACAAGTTCAAGAACTAGAAACACAATGATAAACAATCCAACTCTCGCTGAGATTATTTCTATATCTAACAACCTAGCGATCCAAATCTCTTTGTAATCCTACAGTTCTAGACAAGCATTAGAAACAGGTTCTTCGGTTCACAATTCTCCTAAACCAAATCTCTTTGTATCTAGTCAAATTGCTCACACTAAGTTAATTCAGATTATAACTCACACTTTAGTGCTAAATTAATTATCTCAGATCTAAATCCTAGATGATCAGTCCAGAATCCAGTATTAAGCGCAACTTAAGTAATGAACGAATAGGTTTAGAATCATAATCAATCAGTTATCTAAACATGCATAAAAACCCTATGAGAATTCCTAAATCTAACTAGGTTACTACTCAAACATGTTATAAGATAAACAACACATCATTGAATAGAAAACCAGAGACTGAATAGATAGATAAAAAGGGGTTTCGAAATCCTTCTCTCAAAGGTTACAAGTAGCAAGAACAACCCCTTGGCACCAAATCTCTCAATCTCCAAAGCAAGAACAAAGTAAAAACCAGATAATGATACTGAGTCTGAAAAACCTATTTAAACTGCTAAACACGTTTTTGGGCTAGATTAGAATTAGAGAAAACTTTTGGGCAACTTTGCAACTCTTCAAAACATGTCTTCAACTCAGCGTATAAGTCCTGTCGCCCTCAGTGTCGACCAACACTAAGGTGAGTGTCGGTTGACGTCTAGTCGTGGTCGAGACTCCAACTTCAGTTTGTTGCACAGATCGCCAGAAACGTCCTATAATCCCACTCTTTGCTCCAAACGCAAGCCTACCTGTAGAAGACTCAATAGACTCGAAAAACCAGGTTAAAGACTCAAAACATACAACTATATCATGGTTGAAAACCTAGAAAAAACCATGATATATCAGAACACCAAACTTGGCACCATTGGGCCCACTATGCGAACTCGGTAACTTCCACGTGAATACTTAGCTTCCGACATGGTAACTAAAACTACCTACAACTGCTAGACATAGACACCAAGTCCTATGACCTAGGACACTATTCTTAGTCCATCGATATACAACGACTCAGGCTACCCCACGGTAACCTAATTTTCCATGCAGTCTGGCCCTAGGACATGATCTCGTATTCTCATGACCACACAATTACCGGCGTCACTCAGTAGGTTCACACCATAACCAGACTCACCACGTGAACCGGTCAGGTAACTTCCCGAGGATCCAATCGGGTCGGAAATACCGGAACACTTTCAAACCTAGACTTGCGGGATCTAACGCATCCTAGAGTCCTTGTGCAATAAAGTAAACACGCAGACTCACTGGGACTCTAACACATAGCACAAAACCATCAAGGTTAGACAAAGAGATAAACACAACTTTGATATATCCTGCAAGTCCTATTCCATCACCACCATCACCAACCCTACTCGGTGCTATACCGAAATAGGTAACTACGAACTTACTTGGTCCAATGACCAAGGTAAGTATCACACCAACTGACTTCCCGGCCCAACATCGGAGAAGTCTAAACAACATGCCTGCACACAAACACACAACATGAAAGCAACAACACGCAATTAAACTATTAAGCAAGTCTTTAAGTTTAATAATTTCTTTTAATTTCATTTAGTCTGCTACTTTGAGATTAGCGGATTTCTAACCCTGTAGACGGCTCAAAGTTCCATAACCTTTTTAACTATCTTTCCTAATTATCTTTTAACAATCTCTTCGATCTGTCGATTTAGGATTAGTAACTAATCCCCCGACCTCTCATTGTTGATTAACTTTATTCATTTAACCCACTAACCCAACTAATAACTATTAACCCGCCCGTTAACATGTTCTATAAGGTTTGTTATGTCTTTTACCATATTTTAATAAAGTTGTAATTCCCCTATATAGATTCAGTTAATATCGTTCTTAATACTTATATATGCATATAGTCCTAGCATGCATAGACTATATGAATGCAACAATCAATGAACAACTAACGAACAATCAATGGTCTATCTAACTAATATGCATATACAGACCTAGCCAGGTTCATTATTAACCGATATCAACATTAACCAATCAATCAATTCAATTAGCGTGCATAAATTCCTAAACTATAGTTTAAGGTCCCAGGTCTACATGATCTAACTAGGAATGCAATTAACCGACTCACAGTGATAGTGCGACATAAGATGGAAGTGACAGAATATGAACTCCGTGAACGGGCATTGGAACCTCGAACCTTCCCGAACTTCTCGAATCAAGTCACGAACACTCCCGAGCTAACTGGATCAGAAACCGGCCGTTGACCAAGCTTGACAATATTGATCATGTCGTTGACTGGCATTGACCGAAGGCATTGACCAGTGTTGACTTGACCGTTGACCGAGCGTTGACTTCCTTAACCAGTTGACCAAATTCATGAACCGAGATTAACCAATCCAATTGAACCAGTTTAGCTAAACTGGAGCGAATCAAACCTTTGACCGAGTAAACCGGTTTAACTAAACCAATCCAATGCTGAACCAAGACCAGACCAAATTCATAGCTAAACCACCCTTGAACCAAACCGGCTGAGAGAATGAGGCAGAGGAGGCTTTTCCGACGACTTTCTCCGGAGTTGACCGGCGAAAAGAAGCTTCGACGGCGGCGAATGAAAAATGTCCGGTAACTGAAGATGATCCCTAGAGCGAGATGAAGCTGCTGAGAAGAGAGGATGAGCTTGAACCGGCTGGAGAATTGGAAGAAGAGGGGGAGATCGCCGGCGGCGACTTTCCGCGATCTCCGGCGGCGGCGAGATGGCTTGAGCGGCGGCACTTCAAGAGGAGAATAATGTGAACAAGGTGGTGTAGGTGGTTTAGAAATCAGAGGCTTGGTTTATGAGTTATTGGAGTTGCTTCCTCACCAAGACATGAAGAACTTTGAAGATGTACTTGAGTTTTGTTGAAGATGGATTAGTTTGGTTGAATGTGAGATGAATGTGGAGAGAGAAGAGATGAGGTTTCGGTGGTAAGTGATGAGAGAGGCTAGAGAGTTCTTAGGTGAGCTAAACGAGAGGTTTGAATGAAAGAAGTGATGTCTTTGACATGCACAATTGTTCATTGAACCAAAAATGGTTCTTTGAACTCAATGAGGAGAGGTGGCGCTATCTGTGTGAGAGACTTGTCTCTACAGAGTACATTCTGATCAAAAACATTGCACCAATAAGCTTAGATTGATCCAAACTCCGTTGCATTCCCACTTGCTCCGATTTAGCCGTTTCCGAGTTTAATATTTTAAAAAACCCATAGTTTATTCCATAAATCCATCAAGACACATATTCAGATACGAGATGAGTTTATATAAATTTACCAATTTGAATCACTCCGTTTGAACGCCCGTAGCTCCAGATATGAATTTTACAAGTTCTCTTGGTTCCATCGGTTTCCTTTCCCGATAGTCCAAAAAACTCTTCTAAGGTCCATTTGCACCATTCTTTGTCTTATATATGTTTTATTTATTCAAAAAGAAAAATATTTGGCCCAACTCGGCTTCCGGCTCGCATTTTGGTAAAATTACCAAAACCCCATTTATCTTCTAAAAATTACAGAATTGCCAATGTTGACTTGTGCCCCTTGAATTGTAAAACTAGCTGACCTAGCCCACTAGCTGACCCAGCCCACTAGCTGACCCAACTAGCCAACACTCCTTCCAGCTGAGTTGAGCTGAGTGTAAGCTGACATAGTTGACATAGCTCGGTTGTTCAGCTCATTTTGTCTGAACACTCCTTGTCCAACTTGTTTCCCACTTGGCCAAGCTCCGTTCCTACCGAACTTAGCCATTTTCCGACCATGTAACACTTCTCTTTGATCTCCTTTGACCGTTTGTCCGCTGTTCTGGTCCCATGGTCCGTCTCACCGACCCTAGCATCAGTCAAGGATGTTACAAGTCGCCCCCTTGATAGGGATTCATCCTTGAATCCGAGTCAAGGTGTTCACCTCGTTCAAAATCCACAAACCATTCTGGATAATCGGCCCACATCTTGCTTTATATTTCTCAAGTGATCTCTTTGGTCCCGTTGCGAATCCACTCAACCTTAACCATTTGTATCACCTTCTTCTGTGTTGCTTTTTACAACATATCTATGATCCGTATAGGTTTGGCCTCGATGGTCAGATTCTCCTTGAGATCTCCGGGTATCTCATGTACAATTACATCTTGGTCCATTAGACAATTCTTAAGTTGAGACACATGGAACATGTTGTGGAAGGTGTCCATCTCATTTGGCAGGTCGAGCTTGTATGCAACCATTCCCACCCTCACTAGGATTCTGAACGGTCCTAGGTATCTTCGATCCAACTTCTCTCTTTTAGACACTATTGCTATTTCTTTGAACGTTATCATCTTTAGGTATACCTAGTCGCCCACTGAAAAATCTATGTCTTTCTGACGCTTGTATGCATAACTTTCTGACGGTCTTGTGATTCCTTCATTTTGATCCTCAGGCACAGAATACGTTTTGTGGTTTCTCCAATAATTTCTGGTCCAATCATACTCGATTCCCCCCCCCCTTGTGTCCAGAAAAGAGGCGTCTGGTAAGGCTAACCGTACAAGGCCTCATATGGTGACATTCCTATGCTTGCCTGAAAACTGTTATTGTAAGCAAACTCGGTCAATGGTCGGTACTTTTCTCAGGAGTCACCCCAATCCAGAACTCATGCCCGCAACATGTCCTCCAACGTTTGAATGGTCCATTCTGACTGACCATCAGTTTGCGGGTGGTATGTCGTACTCATGTTCACCTAAGTTCCTTAAGCCTTTTGGAAAGCCTTCCAGAAATAGCTGGTGAACCGCCAGTCCCTATCTGAGACTATTCTTGCGGGAATTCCGTTCAATCTCACAATCTCATCAATGTACTTTCCAGCAAGTTTACCAACTTCAGCCGTCTTCTTACTGGCAAGGAAGTGTGCAGACTTAGTCAGCTTGTCCACCACTACCCAAATCGTGTCTCTCTTCATCTTTGTCTCTGGCAACCCGGTCACAAAATTTATTGTGATATGGTCCCATTTACACTGAAGAATGGGCAAAATTTGTAGTAATCCGCTTGGAACATTATGTTTTGCCTTAACCAACTGACAGGTCGGACACTTAGCATTCACTCAGCCACGTCCTGTTTCATCCTGATACAGTGATAGTACCATTTGAGGTCGTGGTACATCTTGGTGTGTCTTGGATGAATGGAGAACTTAGACCGATATTCTTTTCTTAGGATCTTATCCTTTAACTCCTTAACGCCAAGTACACTAACCTGGCCGTTAACTACAATCGTCCCATTGTTGGATAACTGATACTCGGTACTGTTGTTGTTGACAGCCTTGTTCAAATCCTCATCCTGCTCTTAAGACATCCGAACCCTAGTCAGTAGATTTGCTTGTTCCGCCGCACCCAAATCCAAAGGTTTATTAACCGACAAGGCATTGAGATTTAAACCCCCGATCATCCTGACAAACGTTTCTGCATATTATTCCACTGCCGCAACCTCGGTTCTCTTCCTTCTCAAGACGTTGGTTACTAGGTTTGCGTTCTTGGGATTATAAGCAATGTCCAAGTCGTAGTCGACCATAAACTCCATCCATCTCTGTTGCCTCAGATTCAGTTCTGGCTGAGTGAAGATATACTTCAAGGTCTTGTGATCGGTGAATATCTGCACCTTGGCCCCGTAGAGGTAAGACCTCCAGATCTTTAATGTAAATACCACTACATCCATTTCCAAATCATAGGTCGGGTAGTTACCTTCATGTTTCCGTAATTGCCTTGAATAGTAGGCAATCACCTTTCCCTATTGCATCAAAACACAACTAAGGCCGGTTATAGATGCAGCTTTAGAAACCACATATGTTACCTCATTCTCCGGTAAAGTCAGGAACGGTGTTTTGGACAGCATGCCCTTTAAATCCATGAAACTCTTCTCAGCCTTGTATGTCCACTCAAATTTTACGTCATTCCCGGTTAGCCGAGTCATGGATTTTGCCTTGCTCGCGAACCCGTTGAAGAACCACCTGTAGTAATCTGCAAGCCCAAGGAAACTCAGTACTTATGTGGTGTTCCTCGGCCTCGACCACTTCTTGATTGATTTGATATTTTCAGGATCAACCAACACTCCCTCATCAAACACAATGTTTCCTAAGAACCCAATGCTCCTCTGCCAGAAGCTGCACTTGCCTAAATTGGCATAGAGTTTATGCTCCTGTAGAATTTCCAATACCATCCGTAGATGCTTCTGGTGCGTTTCCCCGTCTTTTGAGTAAACGAGAATTTCATCAATGAAGATGACCACAAACTCGTCTAGCCAATCACGAAATATCCCATTAATCATCTTCATAAATGCAGCTGGTGCATTTGTTAGACCAAACCACATAACCCAAATTTGTAGTGGCCATACAGTGTCCGGAATGCCATCTTCAGCACATCCTCATGCGCGATTGGAATCTGGTGGTATCTCATTGCTAAGTCTATCTTGGAAATACGGTTGCTCCCTTTAGTTGATCAAAAATCATCAATTTGAGGAAACGGGTACTTGTTCTTCACTGTGACCCGGTTTATGCCTTGGTAGTCAATGCATAATCTAAAGCTCCCATCCTTCTTCTTCATGAACATAACCGGCGCCCCCAAGGAGAACTGTTTGGCCTGATGAAACCCTTGTCAAGCAGTTCCTCTAATTGTTTCTTGAGCTCGTCCACCTCGGCCAGTGACATATGGTAAGGCGCCTTAGATAGAGGAGCAGTTCTGGGTTCAAATTCAATGGTGAATGGCTCGGACCTACCAGGTGTTGGTACTGGATTTCCCTCTACGAACTCCGGCCCATTAACAAATAAAACAAAGGCCCATATTTATGAGCCTGTTCCAGAATCAAAGATAAAGAGACGAGCCGATTCATTTGTTGGGCCCAAACGAATGACACTTTGACAAGGCCCAAGCGATGCCGAAGTGAGAGGCGATCGAGCTCGAGCTCGGCAGGAGACGACGTGGAGATAGAGCAACTCGGTATTCGTCGGTTCAACTGATCCACGTAAATCTCGGAGATCGTTATGAAGGCGAGGCCGAAATATCGGAACAAGAAGGTCAAAGTCAAGACTATTTAAAGAAGAATTGGTGATTCACTCAAGACATTCCAACCCTAACTTAGAACACTTCGACTAGATAGATCGATCATCATACTTTGTACTCTCTTTTCGATTGTGTTTGTTCTATCTCGACGATCAGTCTCAATAGAGTCTTTGATTCATAGGAAACTATACCATTTCTATATCCTAAAGTCCAAATCCACGAATATAAATTCTTAGTGTGAATCCCAGATCTCACATTTGGCGCCGACTGTGGGGACAATCTATAGTTTTTCCTGTCTTAAGAATCAGATCTTAGATCCGATAGATCGAGATGAATCCCGAACAATCGGGCTCTCCCAGCGCCACACCACCCGTCGACCACCCTCAAACGGTCGACAACGTTCCTCAGAACACCACCGGGGTAAGAATCATGGGTCAGACCGATGGCGTGTTGACGAGCTCTGCCTCAGCCTCCACGACTTCGGCATCAGCCGGCTCAGTCGCCCAAACGATCGCGACGAGCCAGACTCCGACAAATGTTTTGTCAGGAACTAACGATCCGAGCAGAAACTGGGTGTGGATGAGAAACGATTCAATTCCCACCCCTGGAGGTGGATCTGGAGTAACCAGACCTAATTCACCACTGCCTTCTGTTCCACAGCGATAAGGCCCAAATGATCTCGCTGAAATCCGTTCGATGTTAAGCCTGCTGGTAAACCGAACGAGAAACAACGAGGAAGTGCACGGGCCCAAGAGATCACAAACCGCTCTCTGGCCGCGCAGCTCGATGAACAGGAAAGCCGCATTATTGCCCGTCTCGAAGAGCTCGCCAGCCAAAACCAGGGGGGTAGGTCAACACATGATCCACGAACCCCCAAAAGTCCTCCACCATGTACACGCTTGGACTTCTCCCAGGTAGTAACTCCCCCGGGAGCGTCGGGAAATTTCGCTAATGCGTCAAGTAGCGGCCTCCGCCCTATAATGACCCCTATCGCGATACCGACACCATTCACTTCGAGTTCGATGGTCACAGATCCAACCAGATCAGGGAACCGACCATTACCCGGGCCACCACTTATCCTAAATAACTCCAACATCCGGCCGAGGCAACTAGAAGGCTCTGCTTTTGCCTCGAGCTCGGGACCCGTTAACGGGTCGAATATGGTACAGTTCCGAACGCCGCATGTCGACCAGACGAGATCGATTCAAACAATCGATCTCCTCGACCCTGTTTTCCCGGAACAAGCATCAAACCAGGCTCAAGCCCAGTTCACGCCTACGGTAGGCGATGAACACGATATGCTTAGACAGTACATCGAACAGGCTAAGGCCCAGTTCAACAGTCTAAGCTCGAAAGTTCACATGGCAACAAGCTCAGCGCCCGACATCGATCGAGTGATCGAAGAAACGCGACAAACGCCGTTCACAGACCGGATCGCCTTCGCAAGGATCCGAGAAATCAAGAAAACTAAATTTCCGGAATTCTCTAGGAAGTCGGACCCGAAAGCCCATATCAGGGCATTCCGACTAGCAATGGCAAGCGTATACCTTACCGACGAGGAGAGAGAGCCGGCTTTCTGCAGGCTCTTCGCCGAAAACCTATCGGCTCCGCCCTAGAATGGTTTGCCGGACTGGAAGAAAGGTCCATCGACAACTTCACCCAGTTCATAACGGCTTTCCTCAAACAATACTCCGTCTTTATCGAGGAAAAGATTACTGAGGCAGCTCTATTTGGCGTCTCTCAAAAACCCGACGAGCCGCTTCGCTCGTACATCGACCGATTTAAGGAAATAAAATCCAAAATCGCAAACCCACGAGACGAAGTAGCTATAGAAGCACTGCGATGTGACTATGGTATTCAACCAGATTCCGCGAACCTCAAACACTCGATGACGCCCTTCATCGCGCATCGGCCTTCGCTCGCCTCGAGGACGAAACCACGGCCCTCAGAGAAAAGCATCGAAAATAAAAGAACACGTCGGGCTCGCAGAACTCGAACTCAAAAAAGGATTCCCGTAAATTAGGAAACGTCAATGCGGTCGAGAGCCCGAAGAGCTCGAAGAAATTTGAGTTCGACAAGGAAAAATTCTGTGAATTTCACAACAAAAGAGGACACTCGACTGAAGATTGCTATACTCGAGCTAAAGCCGAGGCTCAAAAGCGAGAGTCCGAAAGCAAACAAGACTCCGAAGTCGAGGAGGAAACTCCGTCCGACCAAAAAGAAAGTAAACAGACTAAAGAGTCGAACACCAAAAGGCTTTCTCAGAATAAACGAGAACGGACAAAGGAGACGGAATCTCCCGAAACACTTCCTCAGGGGTCGCGAAAGCGAGTCGAGTTTATTCTCGGCGAGCTCAGCCTGAGCGGCACCCCGGAAGGTTCGGCGTTATCTCCACCTCCGGCTCCCGTTAAGAGTTTACGCTCACGAATCAATCTCCCTCGTCTCTGCAGGGGGGGGGGGTGTACGGGCTATACCCCCTAAACGAATCGACTTCATCTTCGGTGGCTCCAAGCTTTGCCGAGACTCGGTAAATTCAATCAAAGCTCTTCAAAGAAGAGTCGAGACCGACAAAGGGGGGAAAATCCCAATGATAGGTCCAGACCACGAGATCACTTTCCACGAGAGCGAGACAAGCAATCTCGACAAACCACACGACGACGCTCTCCTCGTTTGTCTAGTAGTGGGAGATGTCGAGCTCTCAAGAATAATTATCGACACAGGAAGTTCGGTGGATGTCCTCTTTTACGACGCGTTCAAAAAGATGGACTTCAACGACTCCGAGATCGTGGAAGAAAAGACACCACTAGTAGGGTTTGCTGGCGAAACAACGTACTCGATGGGCTCTGTCTTCGCCCCAGCGATAGCTGGAGGAGTTGGAAGAATGACAGAGTTCGTCATAGTGGATCGGCCAGCTCCCTATAACGCAATTCTAGGTCGACCATGGATATACGACATGAAAGCGGTACCATCGACCTACCATCAATGCGTAAAATTCCCGACTCCCAAAGGAGTAAAAACCGTGTACGGAAGTCAAAAGATTTCCCGCCATTGCTACATGAATGGATACAAGCATATTGAGAAATCTCCTGCGTAGCAATTACAGAAAGAGGACGAGCTCGCCACCATTCAGACCAAAAGGTCGAATGACCCAAGTCAAATAGGACCTCCACACAACGACCAGCTGGTCGAAGCCACCGCCGGACACCAGCTACTATCCTTCATGGACGCTTTCTCGGGGTACAATCAAATATTAATGAACCCCGAGGACCAAGAAAAGACTTCGTTCATAACTGATCGAGGCACATACTTCTACAAAGTCATGCCCTTCGGACTAAAAAACGCAGGAGCAACTTACCAACGCCTCGTCAACAAGATGTTTTCGGGACTCCTAGGCAAAACTATGGAAGTCTACATCGACGATATGCTGGTCAAATCTTCCAGGTATGAGGATCACATCCCCCAACTAAAAGAATGTTTTATCATTCTCAATAAATACGGGATGAAACGCAACCCAGCAAAGTGTACCTTCGGGGTCCTCTCAGGAGAATTCCTAGGTTACCTAGTGACCGAAAGAGGGATCGAAGCGAACCCCAAACAGATCCCAACGTTTATAGAGATGAAATCTCCCAGAACAACGCGAGAAGTTCAGCGCCTGACTGGCAAAATAGCTGCTCTGAACTGTTTCATCTCGAGGTCGACTGATAAATGTCTGCCCTTCTATCACTTGCTCAAAGCAAACAAGAAGTTCCTCTGGGATGAAAAGTGTGAAGAAGCGTTCACCCAGCTTAAAGCTTACCCAAGCGAACCACTATACTGGCGAAACCAATAGAAGGGGAACCCCTCTACCTCTACCTAGCTGTTTCCACGGCAGCAGTAAGTGGAGTCCTGGTTCGCGAAGAACAGAACGAACAACGGCCGGTGTATTACATCAGGAAGACCTTAATCGACGCTGAAACCAGATACCCCGCCATGGAAAAAAATGCCTTAGCGCTAGTGACATCAGCTCGGAAACTCCGACCATACTTTCAATCGCACTCGATCATAGTGATGACCTCTCAGCCACTGAGAACCATCCTTCACAGTCCAAATCAGTCAGGTCGACTGGTCAAATGGGTTATCGAACTTAGCGAGTATGACATAGAATATAAAGCCCGGACGTGCCTAAAAGCGCAAGTACTGGCAGATTTCATAATCGAGCTCCCTCCGACCGTCGAACTTGACCCGACCTCCGCCAAGAAATGGAAACTCTACGTGGATGGAGCTTCCTCGAGGCAAGGATCCGGAGTCGGGGTGAAACTGGTCTCCCCAATAGGCGAAGTACTAGAACAGTCGTTCAGACTGGGCTTCGCCGCATCAAATAACGAAGCTGAATACGAAGCGTTAATAATCGGGCTCAGACTAGCGATAGCGATAGGAGCCCGGGAAGTAGACGCCTTCAGCGATTCCCAATTAGTCACGAGCCAATATCATGGCGACTACGAGGCCAAATACGAACGAATGGAAGCATACCTACGAGTAGTCCACGCGCTCGCCGAAAAAAACGAATTCTTTGATCTAACGCGGATCCCGCGAGGGGAAAACACCGCAGCCAATGCCCTGGCCGCATTAGCATTGACATCAGATCCCAACCTCAAAAGGATCATACCAGTCGAAGGGATCGAGAAACCAAGCATCGACATAGCCCTTAAAGCTCTGTCCTTGAAAGAAGACAAGCCTACCATAAAGGACGATGTCGAGCACAAGGAATGTCCCAAGGACATCAGTCGTGATATCAAGAAACGCCGTGTACGTCGCGAACGTCACCGACGGACCAATCCAACCCGCATCCGCTGGTCAAGGACCCGAGCCTGACAATGACGAAGATTGGAGAACTCCGATCATTCGATACATTACAAATGGCGAAGTTCCCGACGACAAATGGGAGGCACGGAAACTCAAGACACAAAGTGCAAGGTACTGCATCACACAAGGAGAGCTCTTTAAAATGAGTCTCTCCGGACCTTACCTCAAATGCCTCAACAAAAAGCAAGCCCTAGCCGTGATCACACAGGCCCACGATGGGTCCTGCGGAAGCCATTCCGGAGGATGAGCCTTGGCCATTCGAATCAAAAGGCAAGGCTACTTTTGGCCAACAATGGCCACCGAATGCGAGTCCTTCTCCAACAAAAGCGACAAATGTCAGAAGCATGCCCCGATTATCCACTAGGCATCGGAGAAACTCTCCTCTATCTCATCGACATATCCATTCATGCGATGGGGAATGGACATCGTGGGACCCTTAGTCGCGTCCGGCAGAAAGAAAGCCACGAACCTATTGGTAATGACGGACTACTTCACCAAATGGATTGAAGTAGAGTCGTACCAAAAAGTCAAAGGCGTTCATGTTAAGGAGTTCATCTGGCGAAACATCGTTTGCCGACACGGACTACCCCACGATATCGTCACCGATAACGGTTCCCAGTTCATATCAAACGCCTTCAAGGAGTTCTGCAGAACGTGGAACATAAAGCTGACTTACTCAACGCCACTCTATCCCCAAGGGAATGGGCTGGCGGAAGCGGCTAACAAGGCAATCATGAACATGAAGGATGTTTTGGTGTTAATCCTGATTCAGTTCTTCAGATTAAACAGTCCTAAACATGTGGATCTAGGTTCTCTTGAATAGAAACTTTATGGATCTCCTCTTTTACATGTTTATGCAGCGGAAAGAGAGAACAGGTCAGAGATCAGAGAGCCACCAAGTGATAACTCCTCCAGAGGTTCACACACGCACACCAAGCAGGAAGAGAGGCTGCTAGACCAAGCTGTGGGAGGCGCAGGAAGAGAGAGAGAGGCGCGGCTGGGTTAGGGTTGGGGAGAAAGAGATTTGGGTTTTAGTTTATAAAACCCTTCTCTTTCCCTTTTGGGCTTTTGGGCCCAAATACCAATCTGATTAAATCCCTTGGATTTAATCAGACCCATTAATCTCTCTCTAAGTACGACAAATGCCTGGCACTTTTACCGTACTTCTGCTAAGCCGTTCCTACACATTTTCCTGTTAGCTTAGGCGTGTGACCCATATGGGATCATATAATAAAGGCAATAAGTCCAAGACTTATAGATCATGAGCGGACTCTAGCAAGCCATCATGACCCCCAGTGTTATATGACTTATGTCTGATCATTGACATACTCTTACTTTCTAGAGACAGTACCGAGATTACTGGACACAATTCTAACAATCTCCCACTTGTACTGGAATCTCTGTATTCATAATCCTTTTGTCTCAATATCTCGATTAGTCATAAGGCAAGATGAGTGTCATCCTTATAAAGTCTAATCATGTTCATCGGACTCTGATTTGATACTGACAATCCAAACGACTCGGGACAGTCCGTTTGAGCATGGCCATGCATTTTCCAGTATTCAAATCTGTTGGATTATCTGTGTGTTCATGGTTCAATTAACAGATTGCAACCTAACACATAATCTTAAACAGATCTAGGTTCTTGTAACTGAATCATAAAACAAACCTGGACATTACCTTTTGCAGCGGAATGATTGTAATGTCGAGATCAGATTAGAGCTGATTAGAATCGGCTCCTCCTCGTGTATCCACACTCTTACAAGCACGGGACGGCTGCTAGACCAAAGTTGGAGGAAACAGAGAGAAACAGGACGGCCAGTTTTCAGATTCGCAGACACTCATCGAAAAAATAAGACTCCCTTCTTATTTATCTCGACTCGTCAAAAACCTAAACTCATGTTTCGGTTTCGCTATTGTGTCGACCGACACATATACCTGTGTCGATCGACACAAGTCCTGTATCTCGATATGGGCCCAAGTAATTAACTAATGGCCCAAGTGTCTCTGTACAAATACAGTAAATGCCTTGCATCTTACCGTATTAATTCCATTTTAACTTTCCCGTTAGCTATGGTGTGTGACCCTTAGGGATCATACAATACTGGTAATAAGTCTTAAACTTATAGATCAAGAGCGGACTCTAGCAAGCCATCATGATCACCCAGTACTTATGACTTATGTCTGATCTCGACACTTATCATACTTTCTAGAGATAGTACGGTAGATTTCAGGACATTCCCAACAATCTCCCACTTGTACTGGAATTCTACAAAGGACATTCCCAAAAATCTTCCGATTGTACTGGAATCCTACATTCCCTAATCCTTTTGTCTCAATATCTCGATCTGGCATAAGGCAAGATGCGTGTCATCCTTATATAGCCAGACCATGTTCATCGGACCAGATTTGATACTGACAATGCAAACGACTTGGGCAAGTCCGTTTGGGAGTGGCCACTCTCTTACCAGCTATCAAGTCTCCGATTGGCCTAGAGATATTACCTCCGTTAAACGGCAGGGACAAATCCCGTCTTGTTCCATCACTATGAACTACACAATTCATAATACACCCAACCAAGGTCCGTATAGCTCCCAGTTACGAAACAGCGTTAGACAATGATCAAAGCGCATTACTCCATGTGCAGCCACATGCATGCGAACTCAGGTCTAAGGACTATACTCTATAGTCGTATATGAGAACTTCTTATGACACAGATATTAATATCTTGCAGAGTTCTCATTAGCGGGCCATGTCCGGTCATATGCTCCCCTACATATACCTATGTGTCGACTTTGATGCCGCGCATCTATGACCCCTCGAAACTTGGTCATAAGTCTCAACACAATCTAGTCTCAACAGGTTGTCGGTGTTCCAATTTCAACAACCTTCGACTATGGACACTATGATTTATGTCACTTCGTTACATATGGGGTTTCAGGATCAAGTCTACTCATGTACTTCGATGGCCCATATATAATGACATGAATCATTTTGGAACGATTATTTATATCACAGTTAAAATAATCCAGAAATCATTAGATTTCACAAACATAAAATACTATGTTTTCATGAACCATTCAAAATAACTAAGTAAAGCCCTTTACAAACTCCCACTGAAATTAAGACTACATCTTAATTTCACTCATCCTACAGCTACAGTCCGCGACTCGTGCTTAGGCATAAGGAGTGGCTTTGTTAATAGATTAACAACATTCTCATTCGATGAAACTTGCTTATCTACTTAACACCTCTGTCATTTATCTCGCGGAATAGGTTATACCTATCCTCAAGGTGTTTGGACCTTTGATGTGCAGCTAGTCTTAACTACGCTGGGAATCAAATCTAGTTCAGTGATGAACTCTACTTTCCAAACAACCTCTTTCGCCGCTTCTCAAGCTGCGAAATGTTCAGCTTAAGTCATGGAGTCAGCTACAGTGCCTTGCACCGCCAGATAGACACAAGATATAGCCGGACTGTGACCACACTACAAGAAATATGGGCATTGATAGCAGTTCACGATAGCACGAATTCACAAATTGCTATTAAAAGTGGTAAGTTAGGACGCCAAGTCTATTATAGCATTAAATCAACGTTACGAAATATTTCATCAAGCGGGAAGGCAAAAATTGATAGAAATCTTACTTTACCTCCAATATTTTGTATCTGTAACACTATAGCTCCAAAAAAATTGGTTTTGGCGAAAATATATTTTTTTGGCTAAGTCATTTTTCCTCTAAACATGTTTAGAATTTGTGAATGAAACAGACCCAAAAAAATCAAATTTTTTTCTCCATCTCTTTTCGTTGTTCACCAAAAAGACCATCTGAAAATTTAGGGTTTACTAATGTTTTTGGGATTTTGTCTTTCACTATCAATCTCGGCCTCACTCTTTCGTCTCTCTCTGTCCAACCCCAATGACTGAGAATTTAATTAATCTGATTTTGGGATGGTTTTATATCGGGTCAAAACGGATCGGGTCTCGGAAAATCTGCTTCTTCTCCGGCGCCTGTAGCTTCTTCAACTACTCTCATCTCTTCCACTAGGGTTTTTCAGCTAAATCCTCTCTTTCATCTCCCTCCGTCTCTTTCCTTCGCACCCTATCCTATCCTTCCGCATCTGCTTCTCTCCTAACCGGATTAGCTCGACGCTCTTCTCTCAGCTCTTCTCTCAGCTCCAGTTCTCGCAGGAGGTTTGCTGTCAAGGCCCATGCTGTAAGTTATCACAAGCTCGAAGGGTTTATGTTTATTGGGGGAACAATTAGGGGTTTAATAGGTTAATGACCATGTTTCTGTGAATTTGACTAAAAAGAAATTTGATTGAAATTTTGGACTACGGTTGTTAGTACTGTTATTAGTGGTGATGACTACTAAAACAGGAGAAATTATTTTGAAGTTTTTGGTTCAGTGAAACTGAGTCACATTTTAACTGCACTCTGATGAGTGATATATAGGTAGCTCTATGTAGTTTTTGGCAGTACCCAGATTCTTCGATTGTTGATTTAACGAGTTTACTTTTGTATTTGTAGGATGATCTCATGCTGGTTGGAAACAAGGCGCCTGATTTTGAAGGAGTTCATCAAGGTATCTTGTCTGAAGCACCTTCGTTTTCTTATCTTGACTAGTTTCTTACTTATCTCTTTTTTCTCTTAGCTCTTTAGAGATTACTGCCTTCAGTGACCCTCTTAAGTCTTGAGAAGTTAAATCTGAGGTGTACTTGGCGTCTCTGTCGATAGTGTGGTAAGTATGAATTGACTTGTCTCTATGTCTGATAATGTGCAAGTGAGATTCACTATACAGTAACTCAATTGCTTGACACAATTCTACTTATTGTGCTAGTTGTATTCAGACATTGAAGATGGAGTCAAGGACAGTTTATTTCGTTTTTTTTTTTGTGTGGATAAACATTGAAGATGGAGTCAAGGAACAAAACCATAGATTTAGGTATGTTACTTAAGTCAATATATATCTATGAGCTTTGTGTTGAGTCTTAGAAGTGTCGAGGTTATACCAACTTTGGCGATTACAAAGAGTTGAATAGTATCAACTTTCTGTCTGCAGGTTGGAAGTTTTGATACTGGTTATGGATGATCTGTGAGTCAAATAACTAAACCTTCTCGTACTATTTGGATGTTTGGAAAACATGTGAAAGTTTGGGATGCAATTTTGTCATCATCTAATTATCGTTCTTCCATCCATTAACAACGCATGAGTTGTGTCTGTGTAGGATGCTAGGATCTTCTTCGTGTAGATATCTTGTTGATAAGCAGACAAACCTCACAAGGGATATAGGAGTTGCAGAAAGTATTGACAAGAGAGCAATTGGAAACCTTTCGATCATTTACTCACCCAATCAAGATACTGCCCTTGTAGTGCATGTTGAAAATTTAACTCATGTTGCTGTGATTGCATTTTTGTAACTCATGTTCATTGTTTCTGAATTTTATGAACTAGTATTTGTAAATTTGAGTTATTTGTGTTTATGATAATATTCATAAATTGCATACAAATTGTTAAGGCTACTACAAATTTGATTTAAAAAATACAACAAATTCAGTTACAAAAAAATACCTAGTATTAAATACCAAATTAAACAAACAAAGCATATTTAGAGTATAAATAGGGTTTAGGGTTTGAGAAGAAAAAATCAAACTACTATAACATATCTAAAAAACAAGATTTAACATTTATTAAACTAAATTATTCTAAGAAAAAATTGGAAAAGAAAAGTAAAATTGCAAACATATAATCAAACCCTTAGGGTCTAAACCCTACATAAAGGTATAATTGTAAACAAAATACAAATATAAATCTTATTCACTAAGACTTAAACTTTTAATCATAAGAGTTTAAGATTCACATTTGTAATATATTATCAAACAAGTTAAAGATTTAGAGTATTGAAGAGTAAGAATTTAAGATTTAGGGTTTAGGGTATTGAGGGTAAGACTTTAAAATTATTAAGTCTCACAAAGTCTCCAATCCCTAAACCCTAAACTCAAAATAAATATAAAAACCTTAAATTACAAAACAAAATATAATTACTATCATATCATATAACAAATACCCCAAACCCTAAACCTCAAATCCAACCAAACCTAAATCATATCATAAATTATAAGAACAAAATGATCATTCAAGAAAAAAGATAAACCATTAAATATTAAATTAAAAATTCTAACTATAATTATTGTTTAAATTTTAAGTCTTCATTCCCAAATGCAAATAATTAAATCTAAACCCTAAATCCAAATAATTTTAAGTCTTCATTCACAAAACACATTGTCTAAAACTTTAACTCTCTACCACAAACACTAGCCTTAAACTCCTAGCCCATTTTTATATCAAAAACTTAATTATCAAACCCTAAACTATGAACTATAACCTTTAATTTTTATCCTCAAACATAAAATTTAAACCTAAATTTCCAACCATAAAACCCTAAACTCCAAATAAATATCAAAACCCTAAATTATAAATCAAAGTCTAATTAGTATAACATACATAAAACTAAGACTCAACACTTATAAAATAATTATTATTTTTTAAATATAATATTTTTAAACATTAACTTCAAAATTTTGTCTAAACCCTACTCTAAACACCAAATAAACTAAAATCTAATTACTATAACATACCTAAAACTAAGATTCAACACTTACAAAAGAATTATTATTTTTCAAATCTAATATTTTAAACATTACCCTAACCTTATATGGTTATATCCCTAAATTTTATTTATCATAATTATAATTAGGTTTATCACCAAAAATTTTGGTTTGGCTCAAGTTTCCCAATTTATTTGGGTTTGGCGGTCAAAATTTTGGCAAACATTACCCTAACCTTATATGGCGTCATCTCTCTCTCTCTCTCACAGACGGGATCTTCTTCATCTCCTCTTCTCCCATCCTTCAATCGCCTCTGCCGTCGCCCTGACCCTCCGCGTTCTCTGACCTCCGCGATGCTGACCCTCCGCGTTCTCCGACCTCAGCGTAGCTGACCCTCTGCAGTTTCCGACCTCCAAGCCGATTAAGCCAACGCCGCCGCTCCGACTATCCAAATCCAAATCCACCTTCGGCTCAGACTCTTTCCGATTTTAAATCGTCGTCACACTCCGTCGCGCTGACCCTCCGCGTTCTCTGACTTCCTTTGATTTTTGTAAATCACCTTTTCTCCTTTCCTGGTCCTTTTAAGATACGAGATTAAGGGCTCTTGTTACATCTGAACAATATAGCAGTTATGTAAATTGGTATTTTGCTTGTGTTTCGTAGATTTTATTGTTCAATGTCGCTTTTTAGAACTGGGAATTTTGCAAGTATAACAAGTTTTAGGATATCATCTGTATGTAAATTAAATTGGTATTTGCCTTGTGTGAGTATCTGCAACATCTAGAACAAAAGAAAAAGAATCTCACTGTTGCCTTTTTCTATTGATTTTTGGATGGAACGCAGGAGCACAGGAAGCTGGATGGAAACATGAGCACATATGATAGGTACGCTTTGTCTTCCTCACTGTTTCCTCACATATGGAAACATGAGCACAAGCTGTTTCCTTTTCAGAATGTTGTTTTGATGTTTGTTCTTAAATTTGTGTTAGGTGGAAAATGAGTATGGGTATTATGAAAAAGATTACGGAGAAGGAGGGAAGCGGTATGCTCAATGGTCTGCTTCTATGGCTGTCTCACAGAACATTGGTGTTCCATGGATGATGTGCCAGCAATGGGATGCTCCTGCTACTGTGGTAAAGCCTCTATTGAAATCCGAAATACAAGATCTCTAAACAAGTGTATATGCACCGTGTTTTGATGGATTTCTTGAATTACCTATTGCAGATTAGCACCTGCAATGGCTTTTACTGTGACCAATTCACACCTAACACCGCGGATAAACCCAAAATCTGGACTGAGAACTGGCCTGGATGGTAACAAAACTGATCTTTAGTCCCTTTTATAGTTCTATATAAAGTTTGAATCTTTTGGAATATCTTGTTGTTCATTGACAATCAAATCTGTTTATCGGGTCTCTGTTTAAAACTTTTGGAGGCAGAGACCCACATAGACCAGCAGAGGACATAGCTTACTCTGTTGCTCGTTTTTTCCAGAAAGGAGGAAGTGTTCACAACTACTACATGGTAAATAGTAGTTAGTTTCTTCAAATTACTAAGCTCTATATCAGCTTGTAAACTAATTTGTGGTGTGTAATATCATGGAGGAACAAACTTTGGACGTACTTCAGAAGGACCATTCATAACAACAAGCTATGACTATGAAGCTCCGATTGATGAGTATGGTGAGTTGCCTAACAAAGAGATTACTATGGAGTGAGATAGCTCGTCGACGTTTA
This sequence comes from Orychophragmus violaceus, assembly GCA_030180135.1. Lineage (NCBI taxonomy): Eukaryota > Viridiplantae > Streptophyta > Magnoliopsida > Brassicales > Brassicaceae > Orychophragmus > Orychophragmus violaceus. The sequence goes on from CM058239.1 coordinate 101,105,876, forward strand.
TAACTTATGTTGGCATACTTAAGTATGTATTGCATTTTTGTGGATGTTTATGTTTAAGTTGGACAAATTTAAGTATGATCTTGTGTTTGTAATTGTATATTTTTAAATTCTAAATATATTTCTGCAATTTTAATTGATTTTAAAATAATAATTTAAAACCAGAATTTAAAATAGAATTATATAATAAAAATTTATAGCTCCAATTAATATTAAATATAGCAAAATATAAAAGTATTCATAAAATATACAACAGCCATAAAGATTGGTCATTATAAATAATAATATAGCAACAACAAAAATGCTAAAGTAAATTATAATACAGCCCTAAAATATTGTCACCACAATATATATTATTGCACGAATAATATGCTGCATTAATTTATAAAATGGCTATAAACTAATGCTACTGAAAACTATATAATCACATCAAAATTAACGCTATCGTAGACATATATATGATAGCATGTCAAATTAGTGCTATCGTAGATGACTGACCTAAGATGGCAGCGGCAAACATAGCGTTTATGGAAACGCTACCATAGACATATGATAGCGTTTTCGTGGTGCTATCAATACCCATATTTCTTGTAGTGCCAGGAAGTATCTTTGTCTATTGGAAACTTGCCTTTCAGACTCTATCGACTTGTAGCACCTCACTTTCTCCGTAAATCAAGAACTTATCCTAAGTATTCCTCAAATACTTCAGAATATTCTTTACGGCAATCCAGTGATTCTTTGCTGGATTTGACTGGTCTTTACTTGTCTTGCTTAACTTTAAAGCAACATCAAAACAAGTACGTGTCATGGCATACATGATAGATCCAATTGCCGTCGCATATGGAATCCTATCCATGCATTCAAGCTCAGCAGATATCGCAGGACACTATATCTCGCTTAATGAATTGCCATGTGACATTGGCATAAAACCCTTCTTGGATTGCTGATTACGTGTAGGACTTTGTCAATTTAAGAATCCTGACTTTGTCCTACCAGCTCTTTTGGATCTCTATCTTTAGATCCAAAATCCAAGAACTTCGTGGCTTTATTCATATCATTCATAAAACCAACTCCCAATCCAGTCCTTTACCGACTGCAGCATTGGGACGTTATATTCGAGAATCAGTATGTCATCGACATACACTATGAGAATTGCAATATTGCTCCCACTTATCTTTTAGTAAACGCACAGTTCCGCTTCGTTCCTGTTCGAGTCAAAACCTTGACTACTTCAACAGAACGAATATTCCAACTCCGATATGTTTGCTTCCATCCATGAATGGATCAATGAAGCTAACTTACACATAGTGTAATTTTCGGAGTCCGGGCTTACTTTCGCTTCTTTGAATCTCGCAGATTCGTCGCTTTCAATGATCATCAGATCATGCGAACTTTCAATGATCATCAGATTCAACTAATGATGAGAAATCACTCTCGGATTAGTAACTGATTCATTCAGATCTGCGAACTTCAGGCTTTACAGGTGCAGATTCTACAGAAATCTGTAAATCCATCCGTTGCTCTCCCTCAACAGGTTGAGCAGCATCCTGTGTTTCTCGAATTTCTTCGAGATATACTTTTACTCCCACTGTTCTTCTTGGAAAGTTACTTCCCTTCTTAGAAAACAGAATGGACGTAAAAGTAACAAGCCTTGGTTTCCCTAGGACAACCAGCGAAGTAGCACAATTACAAATACTCAGTAAAACAACCTAAGAATGATCCAAATTTACAAGAAACCTGAAACCTGGCTCTGATACCACTGTTGGATTATCTGCGTGTTCATGGTTCAATTAACAGATTGCAACCTAACACATAATCTTAAACAGATCTAGGTTCTTGTAACTGAATCATAAAACAAACCTGGACATTACCTTTTGCAGCGGAATGATTGTAATGTCGAGATCAGATTAGAGCTGATTAGAATCGGCTCCTCCTCGTGTATCCACACTCTTACAAGCACGGGACGGCTGCTAGACCAAAGTTGGAGGAAACAGAGAGAAACAGGACGGCCAGTTTTCAGATTCGCAGACACTCATCGAAAAAATAAGACTCCCTTCTTATTTATCTCGACTCGTCAAACCGATTGGCCTAGAGATATTCGCTCCATTTATATTGGAGGGACAAATCCCGTCTTGTTCCATCACTGTAAACTACTCATTTCATAATGTACCCAAACAAGGTCCTTATAACTATCGCAGAACGACAGCGTTAGACAATGATCAAAGTGCATAAGTCCATGTGCAGTCACATGCATTCGAACTCAGGTCTAAGGACTATACTCTATAGTCGTAGTGGGAATCTCTTATGACACAGATATAAATATCCTGAAGAGTTCTCATAAGCGGGTCATGTCCGGTCGTATGTTCCCAACATACACCTATGTACTGACTTTGATGCCGCGCATCTATGACACACTGAGACTTTGTCATAAGTCACATACCAATCCAGTCTCTCACGGTTGTTGGTGTTCCAATTTCAACAACCTTCGACTAGGGACAGGATGATATAATCCATCTATCAAATATAGGGTCTCATGATCAAGCTAAATGACTTTGATGACTCAAGATCAAGTCACTTACTTCGATGACCTATAAGATGGTTTATATCACTTTGGAACGATTATTTCATCACAGTTAAAATAATCTTGAAATAATAATTTCATTAAACATAAGAATGTTTTACAAGAACATATCAAATAACTAAATAAAGCCCTCAAACTCCCACTCAAATTTAGATTACATTTCAATGTCTCTAATGCCTACAGCTTCAGTCAGAAACTCGAGCTTAGGCCTTGGGAGTGGCTTTGTCAACGGATCAGCGACGTTATCATCTGTCTGAACTCGGCTGATCTTGACTTCCTTTCTATTAATGATGTCACGTATCAAGTGAAATCTTCTTAGAACATGCTTGGATTTCTGGTGTGTTCTTGGTTCCTTTGCCTGAGCAATAGCACCATTGTTATCACAAAACAGTGCCAGAGGCTCAGCCGCATCTGGTATCACACCTAGTTCAACAATGAACTTTCGTATCCAAACAGCTTCCTTCGCAGCTTCCGAAGCGGCGATATATTCAGCTTCTGTAGTGGAATCAGCAACGGTGTCTTGCTTGGAGCTTCTCCAACTGATTGCACCGCCATTCAGACAAAAGATATAACCGGACTGTGACCGGAAATCATCTTGGTCTGTCTGGAAACTTGCGTCCGTGAATCCACTGACTTTAAGCACATCACTTCCACCGTATACCAAGAACTTATCCTTAGTATGTCTTAGATACTTCAGGATATTCTTGACGGCAATCCAATGGTTTTCACCTGGATTTGACTGGTATCTACTCGTCATGCTCAATGCATAAGCAACATCAGGACGAGTACAGATCATGGCATACATGACAGATCCTATTGCAGATGCATAAGGAATATTCTTCATGCGCTCAAGCTCAGCAGCCGTCGTAGGGCTCTGCTTCTTGCTTAGCGTTGTGCCATGTACCATTGGCGTGAAGCCTTTCTTGGAATCTTTCATGCTGAATCTTTGTAGGACTTTGTCAATGTATGAATCTTGACACAAGCCTATCAGCCTTCTAGATCTATCCCGGTAGATCCTGATTCCAAGAACGTATGCGGCTTCACCCATGTCTTTCATGGAAAAACAACTTCCAAGCCAGTCTTTTACCGACTTCAGCATTGGAACGTCGTTTCCGAGAAGCAGTATGTCATCGACATACAGAATAAGAAATACTATCTTGCTCCCACTAGTTTTCTTATACACGCATTGTTCTTCTTCGTTTCTGATGAAGTCAAATTGCTTGATCGCTTCATCAAAACGAAGATTCCAGCTCCTCTATGCTTGCTTCAATCCATAAATGGATTTATGAAGCTTGCATACCTTTCCAGCATTCTTTGGATCTATGTAACCGTCAGGTTGTGTCATATACACATCCTCTTCCAGAATTCCATTCAGGAAGGCGGTTTTCACGTCCATCTGCCAAATTTCATAATCATGAAAAGCTGCAGTTGCTAGTAGAATCCGAATAGATTTCATCATAGCCACTGGTGAATAGGTTTCATCGTAATCCACACCGTGAACTTGTCTGAAACCTTTTGCCACCAACCTGGCTTTATAAATCTGGACATTTCCATCCACGTCAATCTTCTTCTTGAAGATCCATTTGCACTCGATGGCTTTTACACCAGCGGGTAAGTCAACCAACGAAAATACTTGGTTGACCGACATGGAGTCCATTTCGGAATCAGTGGCCTTGCGCCACTTAGAGGAATCTGGGCCCATCATGGCTTGATTGAAGTTCGATGGTTCATCACCATCAATGATCAGAAGATCATGACAGTTAGTCACGAAGAATCCTTGATATCTCTCGGGTTCGTGACGGATCCTCCCGGATCTTCGAACTTCAGGTACTACAGGTTCAGGCTCTACAATTTCTTGTAGGTCCTCCTGCTGCTCTTCCTCATTAGGTTGAGCAGTATCCTGTTCATCTTGAATTTCTTCAAGCAGTACCTTACTCCCACTGTCTTTCTTAGAGAGAAACTCCCTCTCAAGAAAGTTACAATCCCGGGCAACAAAGATCTTGTTCTCGGAACGTAGATAGAAGTAATAAGCCTTGGTTTCCTTCGGATAACCAATGAAGTAGCATTTATCAGACTTTGGTGTAAGCTTGTCTGTGATTAATCTCTTGACATAGGCTTCACAACCCCAAATTCTAAGATAAGACAACACTGGAGCCAATCCAGTCCATAATTCATATGGTGTCTTTGCTACCGCTTTTGATGGCGCTCTATTTAGAGTGAACACTGCTGTTAGCAGAGCATATCCCCAAAGGGATATTGGAAGGTCTGTGTGACTCATCATAGATCGAACCATATCCAATAAGGTCCGATTTCTCCTCTCAGACACACCATTCCATTGAGGTGTTCCGGGAGGAGTGAGTTGGGATACGATCCCACACTCTCTTAGATGATCACTGAATTCTTGGCTTAAGTATTCTCCTCCTCGGTCGGACCGAAGAGCCTTAATGCTTTTGCCAAGTTGGTTCTGTACTTCATTTTGGAATTCTCTGAACTTCTCAAAAGATTCAGACTTATGTTTCATCAAATAAACATATCCATACCTACTGAAATCATCAGTAAAGGTAATGAAGTACTGATAGTTTCCTCTTGCATTTGTGGACATTGGGCCACACACATCAGTGTGTATCAGGCCCAATAAGTCACTGGCCCTCTCGTTAGGTTTATTAAAGGGGGCCCGTGTCATTTTGCCCATCATGCAGGATTCGCATTTCTCACATGACTCAAAGTCAAATGAGCCAAGAAGTCCATTCGAATGGAGCCTCTTGATGCGTTTCTCGCTGATGTGCCCTAAACGACAATGCCATAGAAACGTTCGGTTCTCCTCATTAGGTTTGAACCGTTTGGTATTAATGTTATAAATTGGCGCGGATTGATCGAGTATGTAAAGCCCATTCGTAAGAGGGGCACAACCATAGAACAAATTGTTGCGATTGAAGGAACATAATTTATTCTTAACTGAAAAATCATAACCTTCCAAATCCAACAAAGAAATTGAAATAATATTCCTGCTTATAGCAGGTACAAAATAACAATTATTGAGTTCTAAAACCAATCCCGAAGGTAAAGACAACAAGTATGTGCCTACAGCTAGTGCTGGAACTTTCGCTCCATTCCCAACTCGTAGCTCCACTTGTCCTTGCTTCAGCCTTCTACTGTTGCTGAGTGCCTGCATATTAGTACAAATATGAGCCCCACAACCAGTATCCATAACCCATGAGGTATTATCATAAGTAGTTGTATTAACTTCTATAACAAAAATACTTGTCGAAGAAGTCTCGAGAGTCTTCTTCTTCAATTCCTTTAGACCTTCTTGGAATTTCTTACATTCTCTCCTCCAATGCCCTGGTTCTTTACAGAACCTGCATATGTCAGTAGGCCCAGCCTTGGACTTGGGCTTGTCCGCGACTTGGACAGCCTTGGCCTTCCCCTTATCCTTAGCAGAGGATTTCTTAAACCCCTTTCCCTTTTGCACCATAAGCACATTGGGGTCCTTGGCGGTTTTCCTCAAGTTGGGCTCTGCAGTTTTGAGCATTCCGTGAAGCTCAGGCAATGTCTTACTCAAGCCATGCATGTTAAAGTTCAGAATGAACTGATCATAGCTTGCAGGTAATGACTGCAGAATGATGTCGCAAGCAAGTTCCTGGCTGATAGGGCAGTCGAGTTTCTGAAGATGATCGAGATAACCCATCATCTTCAAGACATGAGGACTCACTGCCGCATTTGCAGCCAACTTACAGTCTAAGAGGTTCTTAACTGTCTGAAACCTCTCAGTCCTTGCTTGCTCCTGAAAAAGCGATTTCAGGCTTGCCATTATCTCAATTGGTGACAACACACTCTCGAACTGCATTTGCAGCTCAGCAGTCATTGTCGCCAACATAAGGCAATACACATCATTTTCATCTGACGAATGCTTTTCCCAAGCATTATGCAGAGTCCTGGCGGCATTGTTAGAAGGCCTCTCGGGGAGAGGATCACGAAGGACATAATCCTTCTTCTCCTGCTTGAGGACCAGCCTCAAGTTCCTTGACCACGTCAGGAAGTTCGTTCCAGTCAGCTTCTCCTTCTCGAGAACAGACCGGATTGAGAATGTGTTTTGAGTGCTTGTAGTAGTCATAGCTGAAATATAATATAAAAAGGTTATTAGTTAATATGTTCAATATGATTAATCTTATATTATACTTAATATGATCAATCATGCATTATATTCAATAACCTAAGTTACCCTCAATAGAATATAATGATTCCAAGATCCACATATAACTAAGATCAAAGTGGGCCACTGGCCGTCACCCAACCTTAGCTTATATCGGTAAGCCCTATGTCGGCTAATTATATCTGTGATATAACTCTTGGTTGTGAATCTGGGCCCGAGGCCCAATCCACTCTGATGTCTCAAGGCCCGGGACTCCCGATGGCCTAGTCAAGAAAACCAGACTATACAGTCATGTAATCATTAATGTCTGGGACTCCCAATGACATTTATGAATCACAAACCGTCTTATCCATGCAAAAGTAGACACCCTCACACTGTAAGGCCATGAATACAATTGAATGGGCTTCGACAGCTGACATAGCCTGGACAAGACATCCAACGCTTGATATTATTTGAGGTTCATAGGTTTATTAAAATTTCATCCCAAAATAGAAGATTACTATTTTGGGAAACTTTCCATTTTTGGAAACCTACTATTTTTGGAAACTTTCTAAAATTGGAAATTTTCTAAAACCGGAAACTTTCTAACTTTAGAAATTTCTTAAAATCCAAAACATGCAAATCTAGAAACTTCTATTTTAAGAAACTTTCTAATTTCAAAATTTCGGAAACTTTAATTTAAAATCGATTTATAATTTTATAAAATAAATTTTAAATTAAATCTGAAGAAAGACTCAAATAATTGGCCCAATTGTTTTAACTTCTTGGCCCGGGGCCCAAGAATTGGTCCATGTCCAAGACATGACCCAATTGTCCAATTAAATGACATAACCGGTCTGGTTCATTAAAATTGGTCTAACCAAATTTTAATTACTACGATGACCACAATTGTCAACCGGTTATTTACTAAACCGGATTTTCTCAATTTATTTGGTCCAACCAAATCAAATTAGAAAATCCTGGTTTAGGCACAAAATCCAATATTTCGACTTTGGATTTCTTATCCCGGTTTAACCAGAACTTAATAAAATTATTAAATCTGTTTATTAAACCGAGACGATTAATTTTAATCAAGTTTTAAACCGAACCTTAAACCGAAACGAACCATCACACGCCAAAACCTAACCGGTCGAGACTGTCGCAGCCGAAACATCACGCGATGCAATCACGGACGGCGTGGGACAATCGGGACGGGACGATCGCGTGTGATCGGGACGGGACGATCGGGACGGGATGCGGGATGGCTGGTCGTGCGTCATGCGATCGCCGAGCGATCGAGACGCGGGACGACGCTGGACGATCGGGACGATGGCCGCGACGATCCGATCGCAATCGATCGTGCGATCCTCGGCTGATCCGATCGATCACTCGACGCGATCCTTGATCCGTCCGATCGATCGACCCGCCGTCCAGCCATGCTCACGATCGTGCCGATGATCACGCGACTCGATCCTTTGGCGATCGGTCCGTGCATCATCAAACCGACGCATACCAAATCATATAGTTTGGTCATGCGATTTTCTTTAGTTTGTTTAGGTTTCAATTCCTTGTTGCTTAAGTGATTTCTCTTATCAGTAGATTGATTCAAAACACTTTTAAACAAGAAAAACAATCCTAAACATGAATCTAAACAAGAAAAAACCAGAACCAATAGCTCTGATACCACTGAAGGATGTTTTGGTGTTAATCCTGATTCAGTTCTTCAGATTAAACAGTCCTAAACATGTGGATCTAGGTTCTCTTGAATAGAAACTTTATGGATCTCACCTTTTACCTGTTTATGCAGCGGAAAGAGAGAACAGGTCAGAGATCAGAGAGCCACCAAGTGATAACTCCTCCAGAGGTTCACACACGCACACCAAGCAGGAAGAGAGGCTGCTAGACCAAGCTGTGGGAAGCGCAGGAAGAGAGAGAGAGGCGCGGCTGGGTTAGGGTTGGGGAGAAAGAGATTTGGGTTTTAGTTTATAAAACCCTTCTCTTTCCCTTTTGGGCTTTTGGGCCCAAATACCAATCTGATTAAATCCCTTGGATTTAATCAGACCCATTAATCTCTCTCTAAGTACGACAAATGCCTGGCACTTTTACCGTACTTCTGCTAAGCCGTTCCTACACATTTTCCTGTTAGCTTAGGCGTGTGACCCATATGGGATCATATAATAAAGGCAATAAGTCCAAGACTTATAGATCATGAGCGGACTCTAGCAAGCCATCATGACCCCCAGTGTTATATGACTTATGTCTGATCATTGACATACTCTTACTTTCTAGAGACAGTACCGAGATTACTGGACACAATTCCAACAGAACAGCCTCAAGAAAAGACTCAATGAGTGCAAAACGAGCTGGAGCGACGAGCTCCCAGCCGTACTCTGGGCCTACCGGACTACCCCCCGCAAATCCACCGGCGAGACTCCCTTCTCGCTGGCTTACGGGATCGAGGCGGTAGTACCAGCCGAAATCCTCGTGTCAAGCATCCGCAAAGAAGAATGCCCACGACAAGAGGAACTCAATAACAAGATGATAACTGACGAGCTCGATCTCGTCGACGAAAGGAGGAACCTCGCACTAGCTCGAATCCAGAACTACCAACAAGCCGCAGCTCGTTACTACGATTCCAAGATCAAAACTCGAAGAATTCAAGTAGGAGAGCTCGTCTTACGGAAAGTGTTCGACCATAAAAAGGAAGAACACGCTGGAAAGTTAGGAGCAAAGTGGAAGGTCCTTACCAGGTCACCGACGTTGTAAAGGACGGGGTCTACCGACTCAAGTCGGTGGAAACCCAGAAACCTGAACTACGACCTTGGAACATCATCAACCTCAAAAAGTACTTCCACTAAGAGTACGACAACATAATCGAACTACGAAATGGCTTGATCCCCTTAAAAGGGTACGTAGGCAGCTCGACTTCGAGCGCAGCCACCCCCCAAACACAAGGCTCTTACCAAGCTCAACAACTTCAAACGAAGTCTTACTAGCTTATCTTTGTGAAATCAAAATAAGTCCCCCGATCAATGTCTCTTTCTGTCTTAAAAGTCAGAGTCATCGCGAAATACTTCGCCGTTACAAAGCGATATGAAATTATCTCTTCAAAAATTAAAGCGATATGAAATTATCTCTTCAAAAACTAAAGCGATATGAAATTATCTCTTCAGAAACAAACGAGCTGAAATGATCATCCCCAAAATAAGCGACCAAAAACAGTCCTTCCAAACCGAACGAGCTGAAATGATCATCCCCAAAATAAGCGACCTAAAACGGTCCTTCCAAACCGAACGACCTGAAATGATCGTCCCAAAAACAAGCAATCTAAAATGGTCCTCCCAAATCGAACGAACTGAAATGATCGTCCCAAAGAAAGAGATCCAGAACGATCCTTCCAAAACCTATAATTCTTCTAAACCTTATACGGATTAAAAGAATTGGGGGGCTAATCCCCCTACAAGCAAAAAGCAACGAGGTCGAAACAGTTATTCAAACAAACGACCTCTGCACACACTCCAAATCAGACCTTTGTAAGTCTACTTCGATTCGTTCCTATATACTTAACATTTCTTTTTGGAAATTCAGCGATAAGCTCGAATTTTACATTACGAAAGAATCGTACAACGAACCATTCTTGGCAAAGAGCTCGAGCTCAAACGCAATTGACTTAAAAGTTCGCAAGGAACTCCCTAAGGCAAACAGAGACAAGTTATTTATTCGACCTCTTTAAAGAGGTTCGAGCTGCCGTAACGACCAAACTCTATGCTAAGGCATCAAAACAGTAAAATCTATGCTAAGGCATGAAAGATTCGAAAAGCAATTCATAAAAAAAAAGAGGACGCGATGTCCTCGAATTCAAATAAAAGCCCCCTTGGGCAATGAAAGTCTGAAAAAAGAATTAAAGCCCCTTAGGGCGACAACGAATAAGAAGAAAATTAGAACTGTTTGGAAGGAGAGGAAGCCTCGTCTTGATCCTCTACCTAACCGCCGGTCGCCCCTTCCTCCTCGAGTCGACCCTCAACCTCATCGCTAGCCCGCGAGCTAGCTCCGGTCGGGAGATTCGACCCATATTGATCAAGACGAGTAGCCGCCTGGTTTAAAGGGCGCGACAAGATCACCGAATCGTCCGACATCACCGGCAAATTGAGCTTGCTGATGCTGATGTCTGAAACTGCCGTAGCATTCATCTCCTCCATAGCTAATCGCTTCTTCTCAGCCAAGTCCATCACTTCCTTGGTCAGGTCCAATTCGTCGGAGGTAAAATCGGCAATAAGTGTGATATTAGCCAGGGCCTCTTGGAGCCTTATCTCGGAACTCACAGCAATCTTCCTCTGGCTTTCCTTCGCCGCAATTCCCTCAAGAATCTTAAGGTATTCACCAGTCAGCCCCTTCCTCGCCTCATGGGCCGCCACCTTTATATCAAGCTCTCGGTCGGCGAGAGCCTTGTCCAAATCACCCTGGCATTGCGCAGCCCGCATATCCGCAGCCCGGCCTGTCTCAACAGCGTTTCGACTCGCCTCCTCTGCAACCGAAACCCGAGTCAAGGCACCCTGCAACCGCGCATCCAGGTCACCCACCGCCTTCTGAAGCTCCTCCTCCCGAGCCAAGGCCCCCTGCAGCTGCGCCTTCAGGTCACTAACCATTTTCTCGACGGTCTCGAGTTCACTCACCTGTGGGATCTCTCGCAGCTCACGCTCTGTCTTAGCCGCAAACTTGTTCGCAGCCTCCAAGGCCTACAAGAGAAACAAAAATTAAGCACGAAACGAATCATGAAAGCAAAGGAGGGAAGTCGTTACCTTCCCAGCAGCTGCCATCATCTCGGTGTAAGGATCACCGAGGGCCATATCCCCAACAGCCGGGATTTGAACGCCTGCGGGCTTAAAATGCCCCAGCAGATAGGCAACACCCGTCGGGTCATCTGCGATCGGACACTCCTTCTGGTGCCTAAAGCGCCAGTTGAAAGATCCGGAGGACCCAGAAGAGGCAGGCCTCGCATCCACATTCTGGCTTGATCTTCTCGAGCTCACCTCCGCGTCGGTTCTTTGACGCTTTACCGCCGGAGGAGGAGGACCGCCCCGACTCCGACCGTTTGATCCTCTCGAACCATTCGACCGGGAGTTGCGCAAAGCAGGCTCTCCAGATGGGACCTGGACTAGTTCCTGCCCGGCCGAAAGAGGAGGTAAATTCTCCACCTCCACGTTTGCCCCTCCGGATCCTGTGACCGCCGAAAGAGATACCTGAACAGGGTTAGGAGGAGGGATCGAAGGAGGAGGAGGACGCCCCTCGCCCATGGCAAAAAGAAGAGCGTTTCCCAAGTCACCGGCCTTCATTTTCTTCGCCAGATCGACGGGATCCTTTCCATTCCGACGGCTGCTAGATCTTCGCGACATATTTTCGAGAGAAGGGGTGCTTGCGTAAGAATTGTCGTCCGGAATAGGTCGATCTGCAGACAAAACGGATTCGAGTCAGCCCGACAAACAAAAGGCATACAGCGCGAATATCCTTGTACAGATTGACCAGAATACTTACTATCTCCAGTCCGCTCGATAATCCGAAGCGGAGCCTGAACGATTTGGGTCGAAGCGGGCTGACGAGAGAGACGTGATTCGTCTCGAGAAGGAAGTTGTCGGGCCACGAGACCTAGGGCAGCTCGTATTCGTTGTTCTGTAAAGTTAGACCAGCGGATATCTCCTCTCCGAAGACGAGCTATTAAGCTCGATGTAATTGGGTTCAGAGATAATGACTCAGGAGCCTCTGCAAAAAAAAGAGAGGGTTATTAGCAAACAGCTCGACGTCAACAAAGAACATCGAAGCGACCATAGAAGCTAATAAACCCTAAAAGCTAACCAACGCTAGCTGCCCATATTATCGGGATAACCGAATAGTCGAAATCCTCGACCGAGTGATGGTTAATGTTGAAGTAAAAGTATTTACTCTTCCACACATCCCTCGTCGGGATCTCGTCAAGGATCTTCCCATGGCGAGGAGAGACATAGTAGGTCCCGGGAAAACGAGTGTTATGTTTTACCGAACAAACCCTCGTCAACTCCTCGATCCCAAAGTCGATGCCCTCCTCAACGGCTCTGACCCCGAGCCCGATGACGTACCGGATAAAATTCGGGGTCATCTGATGAAAAACCAGCTGAAGCTGAGCCAAAACCCATGAGATAATGCGAGGGATCGGGAAAAACAATCTGCATTTATCGAAATAGGTATAAAAGGCACAGCAGTAGCCCTCAACAGCAGTTTCCGGCGACATCGCCGGAGACGGGATGATTATCTCCACCTCCGGTGGGATCCGGCACTTCGCCCGTAATTTCTGTATATGGTCCACGGTTAAACTGGACGGTAGGTGGGGACCAAACGGTCCCGCCGCCACAGTTGCACTAGCCCTGACCGCACCCTTTCGAACCATAATGATTCGATGTATCGGAAATTTCTTTTAAGAAAAGAAGAAAGACGAAATCTCTAGAGGAAAGAGTCTCAGAGTAACAGCAAAAAAAGATAGAATGAGGGAGAAGAAGTTACCTTGTCGATTTTTAGTGCGAGCAGTAATGGGAATCGTGCTAGATAACTTCCCCTTTTAAACTATCTCGTGCTCGAGATCCATGGGATCGTTCGTATCCCGCAATCCCAACCGCTCAATTCAAAATTTGTAAATGATTACGAAAAAGATCGAGACAGTTGGGATCCTTGGATTTCATGCAATCTCGACCGTTGATATAAGATCTAAGGGCAAAAATGAGTAATTGACGATTAAGTCACATCCACTGTGTCAACAAACGCACCACAAACAGATTAATCCAAGACACGCGCCCAATCTTGGCCATCCGATTAAAACAAGATCCGCAAACGAGGCAAAAACAACCATTAGGGTTTTCTCTAATGCCCAGGGCACGCGCGCGTCTTCCCAAGAATGTCCACCGCCCATTAACCTCGACTCGTCAAAATTAATGGGCTGGGGGGGCTATTGTTGGTACTGGATTTCCCTCTAGGAAATCCGGCCCATTAACAAATAAAACAAAGGCCCATATTTATGAGCCCGTTCCAGAATCAAAGATAAAGAGACGAGCCGATTCATTTGTTGGGCCCAAACGAATGACACTTTGACAAGGCCCAAGCGATGCCGAAGTGAGAGGCGATCGAGCTCGGCAGGAGATGACGTGCAGATAGAGCAACTCGGTCTTCGTCGGTTCAACTGATCCACGTAAATCTCGGAGATCGTTATGAAGGCGAGGCCGAAATATCGGAACAAGAAGGTCAAAGTCGAGACTATTTAAAGAAGAAGTGGCGATTCACTCAAGACATTCCAACCCTAACTTAGAACACTTCGACTAGATAGATTGATCATCATACTTTGTACTCTCTTTTCGATTGTGTTTGTTCTATCTCGACGATCAGTCTCAATAAAGTCTTTGATTCATAGGAAACTATACCATTTCTATATCCTAAAGTCCAAATCCACGAATACAAATTCTTAGTGTGAATCCCAGATCTCACACCAGGCGGTAATCCTTTCATGGCCTGGAACACATCCCCAAATTCCTTACCAACCAAAATCTCTCCAATCTCCACACTGTTCCCAACCTCAGTGGTGGTGATTGTGGCCAAGTATGCCTCGCAACCCTTCTCCAACATAATTTTTTCTTGGATCGCCGAGAAAATCAGATTCCCAGAAGTCGGTCTTACGCCTTGGAATTCCACTCTTCGCTCAGGTCTCTCGAACCATACTCTTCGTTGGTGACATTCTATCGTGTCTCCGTACTGTTCGAGCCAATCCATAACCAAAATCACCTCACGGTGTTTGAGTTAGACAACAACCAGGTTAACCGGCATACTCATGCTCCCAATGGAGATGGTATGTCCCGGACCAATCTCATCATAGGCATGATCTGCCTTCCAGCCGCATTCACAATGCCCAAGCCCCCCACTTGTTCCTTCAAGAACAAGCCTTTCCCAATCATTCTCGGACTTACAAAAATATGTGTAGCCTCGAAGTCAAACAATTTATGTGTGTTTCAACACCACCAATGGTTACAGTCCCTACACATTCAAAAGCTAAGCAGCCTAACCTTTTCCCCAATGCAATGCCACACAAAAAAAATTGAGGAAGTGGGGGTTTAGTGACATAACAGTAACGCATTGAAGGTACCGGCCACGCCAGAGTCCTTCACCAATTTGTAAACCTGAGGTGTCCCGGTCTGGCCCTTAGCCTCTGTCGTGCGACTCTCATTCCCACGGTTTAGTCCTAGTCCAGTATGCTTTTCTTCTTGCAGCTTAAGGAATTCTCGCGTGAAATGTCCAGCCTTTCCACAATGGAAGCATGTCATTGGTCTTTCATTTTCCACTCTCTCTTGCCCCTTATCTTGCAAACAACTTCGGATCTCGTGGTCCCTTGCCTTCCAAAAACTCCACAAGTGGTACATTCGGTGCAGTTCCCAGAGGTCTAGCGTTCAGTACTCACTTGATCCCATTTCCTCTTTAGGTCCTTCCCAGATCGGCCAGCTATCTTGTCTCGTGATTGAGCTCTCATCCGGTTCTCCTGGTCAATATTTACCTCCACTATGGCAGCCCTTTCAACCAACTAGGAAACGGAGCCAAATGTACAAACTGAGCAATGTGTACAAAATTCAACCGGCAGCCCGGGGAGGAAACGACGTACATGTGCTGACTCGTCCTCGAGCTCTCGTCCCACATAGCGCTTGAATCGATCAAACTCTGCCTCATACTCTTGGACCATCTTGCGACCCTGAACCATGTCTAAATACTGACCCTCCATACAATCCCATGCCTCAGCTTAAAAGTTCTTTCGGTTGAACTCAGTCTCAAAGTCAGAAAATGTCTCAATGAGTCCTTTGGTGTGCTTGTCCACTGCAAGCCAGCAGTTATGCGCGTCCCCCCTTCAGGAAGTGGTCCATAATATCTTTCTTGTAGTCTTCTGGAAAGCGAGTTGAGTGGAAATTCCAGAACAACCAGCTCTTCCACTCATCTGCCTCAAGCGGGTTTGCACTCCCATTGAAGTGCTTCGTCCCAAGTTTGGTGATGTGTCCCAAAATTTTCAGATAGTCCACCTTATGGTTTTACCATTGGGGGGGGGGGGGTAGCTCTATCTCAACCACCTCGGCCTGGTCACCATCCTGCGCATTGGCCACCGGAATGGTGTCACATATCCTGGTCTCATCATTTGCCGGTTTCTCTACCGGTGTGATGTTATGGGTTAGAAACGCCTGCTGTTTCATGATTGTCTTCAGCATAGTCCACATCTCTCCGACGTTTGGAACCACGGTCGGTTAATCACTAACACCCGTAGCACCATCTCCCATATTGTCGCTCTCGATGTGAGGCACATGTTAGGACTCGGCCACATCCTCGTGTTCCTCCCTCTTGCGGACATCCGGTCCACGATCCCATTCCCAACGTGTATAGGGAGAACCGTAGGCAATGTTCCTCCCTGAAAAATCACAAGTCCGGTTAGTCCAGGTGTGTTTGGAATGGTCTTGTCCTTTGCACCCTGTCCCGTACCAGCCGCCTCCTTGTCCTTCTTACTCTTTCCAGTTTTGTATTTTCCAACCTGAAGATTTAACACGTTAATTTCTTCCTAACAATTAATCTCCAAGCCTATGAAAAACTACCAAGTGCGAGACAACTAAACCTGGACGAGTGGTGTATGCCCTAACCCAATTTTCTTAGAAAAAAAATCCACGTTGATACTAACTTGAAACACCCCATCCCGGCTTCTAATCCTAAGGAGGTTGTTCCAATTCGGTCACTAAGTGACTCGAACCATTCATTCCATTCCTTAAGGTCTTAACCGTTTACTAATTAATATTTCGAGTTATACATTCCACACACATAAGTCTATTGACAATAAGCATAATCAAACTAGACAATAAACTTGCATTTACATTAATAAAACCAAAGTATCGATACAATCATAAGTGTTCATAATAGGCTAGTGTATTGTTTGATCCTATCTTATCCAGTCTATTCCACCACCGTCCATCTTGCCATGTGTCCCACGCGCCTAAGCCCGGTAATTACAGTGATCAACCTCAGGTTCTGCATATATAAATAAATAAATAGTCTAATAAGACTTAAACATATAATCCAACATCATAGCAATCATTCTCTATGAACCTTTGACTGGTCGGGAACAAAAAAATGTCACGGACACGCACCATGCCGTGAACCACAAACCACCGCCACCATCTTTGGAACCACCTAAGACCGTCCACACATACAGTCGTGGTCGGTTTGCCCATCGCACCGATTTGGCCTACGGACAAGTCTGTCTAGGGTCGCGGCTGGTCGATCGTCGATACAGCCTCACATGCTTCTCGGCCATTTCACATGCAACCAGAATCACGCAACCAACTAACGCACGTCCGCGATCCAACCACGCACCAGTCTGTGATCCGACCCCAAACCAGTCCACAATCCGACCACGCACCAATCCGTGATCGTCCGTGTAACACCCCCGACGCGGACTACGGACAATAGCCGAGCCGGTGGTGCCACAAGTTGTTAAATACCGCCAATGACTCAGCCATGCCCATAGTCTTGCTGGTCCATTGTCGATATCCGACCCTCTCGACTAAGGCCTAAGGCTTGCCAACCTGTACCCAAGCCGAGTTGGACAACCGTTTGCATTGCATGCGACCGGGTTCACGATCAATCAATCATAATGCAACACTCAAAGCATGATAACACAGCAAGCATGTCAGAATAAAAACAATCCTGCAAGGCGGTAACCCGTCATGCTCTCAAGCGGTTACCCGTCATGCACGCAAACGGATCCCGTAATGCTAGCAAGTGGTCACCTGTCCGGCCCGCCAATGCTACCCGTCCCACTTAACTGTTTGCCGTCCTACTTGCAGAACAGTTCCCGTCCTGCTTGCGGAACAGATCCCGACCTGCTTGCGGAACAGTTCCCGGCCTGCTTGCAGAACAGTTTCCGACCTGCTTGCACACGAATCCCGACATGCTCACAAGAACGCAACCATAATCATGCATGCAAGAGCATAAATAAACGTCATGATTAAAAATCAAAACATGCATAATATAAACACATCAAAGAGTTAAGTCAAACCAGAGACTTAACTCCTAACCCGTCCCTGCAACACAAGAAAGTTAGTCCTAGCTATCAGGAATCACTCGGCTTTTCGGTTTGGCAGAGGTTCGGTTCCCAAATAACCTCGTTCTTCACCTCCTGGTCCACCTTTCCTACCCTCGGAGGCTCGTAATCCGCTTCCCTAACTTTTGGTACGCTCGTCCTTCACCTCTCTCTCGATCGGGGCTCGGTTTCCCCTTACCGGCGACTTTTTCTCTCTAAAACGTTTTTCTATCCTTTCTCTCTCTTATTTTCGGTTATGAGAGCTTGGTGAGAGTTTAGAACTGAGGAGAGGGGTCCTATTTATAGGTAAAACAAGCTGGTGGTGGCAGTTCAACATGCCGGCGTCCGATTGGCCGGTTCCGATGGCGAACATGCATCGCGACATCTCGGCGACACCGAGCTTCATCCCGGCGGTGATACCTTGCGTTCAGCATGCAAGGAGACACCTATGGGTGTTCTGTGGTGCCACTAATCCATCATGCATGCTATGAAACAAGTGGCGGCCTCCGGCGATGACATTCTGGCGGTTACATGCATCGCGACTCATCGCGGCGTCCGGTCGCGCCATCTCATCGACGTCCATGCGGTGCGCCACCTCCTTCCTGGTAGATTGCTTGCTTCACCTGCCTGCATGTTTGATTGGCGACACCTCGTGCTTGGGTGCTTGGACATTTTTGAGTTAGTTTTCCCGATCGGCCGTTCGTCGTCCAAAGTGCTCGTTTTCGTCAAATGCTCGTAAAACGTCGGGCCAACAACTGAACTTGCTCCGGCCGCTAACTTAGCTTTACATACTAAGTTATGTAAATAATTCTCCATACGGTTGTTGATGGTTTTAGGTTTAAAACTTCGTTAATCCCTCTTTGTGGTCCGTTCGTCCATACCGACATTTACGGACATTGTCGGATATCGTCAACATTCTGGTCCATCTTGTGCCTCAGATACATCTTTCATTCCTTTCCTCGTCCGTATTTTACTTCTTTAGACAGGGTATTACAGTCCGCCTCTTACCATAACCGCTGGTTGACCCATAGCCGCACTAACCTTGCAGTTATGGTGACTGATACGGTTTAATCCAATGATCCATATTAATACATATCCATAATATAAACTAATAGAGGGAGAGAGAGAGAGAGAGAGAGAGAGAGAGAGAGAGAGAGAGAGAGAGAGAGAGAGAGAGAGAGAGAGAGAGAGAGAGAGAGAGAGAGAGAGAGAGAGAGAGAGAGAGAGAGAGAGATAATAATTCTGACCGAACCCATCCAATCGCCGACCATACGGCTTACATGTGATTGCGATTCAGGCATGAATCCAATATGCACCTTGGGTGTCTCGGTTGTCTTGCCCTGATCCTTAGACGCATTAGGATCCATGTCTGAACTCCGTTGCCCCTGATAGATTCTCCAACGAAAACCGCACCTAATCTCCTTTCCCAAACACCGGCCAATTCCCCTAAAGATTTCCGGCCAACTCTCGTTTCCTTTGCCTTAAGCCTTCACGATTTGCCTTAGTGTTTTCTGGGAATTTTTCATGTATGTGTGATGAAAAAAATTGCCATGAATCCTTCTATTTATAGGCAATCAATCTCATAACCGCTTAATAAGCGAAAGGGTGCATGTGGTAGGCGAATGGGTGTCAAACCACTTGTGCCCCTTGGCATGTAACCGCCCACTAGTCAACTAGTGTCAATAGCTGGCCTAGCCCACTATCTGACCTAACTAGCCAACCATCCTTCCATCTGAATTGATCTGGGTGTTAGCTTACCAGCTGATCAAACTTGGATGTTCAGCTCATTTCATTTGAACACTCCTTGTCCAGATTCTTTCCCACTTGGCTAAGCTCCGTTCCTACCTAACTTTGCCATTTTCCGACCATGGAACACTTCTCTTTGAACACTTCCGACCATCAGCAACCATATGTGCGGAATCAAGGAGTGGTTCTTAGAGATGGACACTGAATTTCGACATAATGTCAAGTTGGGAGATGGTCGGAGAATGAATGTACAGGGAAAGAGAAATATGAGACTTTGCATCAAAGAACTGAATCAACTCATACCTCAGTATACTATGTTCAAGGCTTGAAAAAAAATTGTTAAGCATGGGAAAACTACCATAGAAAGGTCTCATAATCATAATGAAGATGATGTATGAATAATACGACATAAATATCAGAGAAGACTAATAATGCAATCTACAATGTAAAGTTATATGATGTTCATCATCCTTACGGCAACAAAAGGTACTAATGATGATGAGGAGCCAAAATGCCTGTAAGTGAAAAAGACTACTCATGCGATCTCCGGGACATATTGTACAAACACTTAAGTTACAGAGGAATTCACACACTTCCAGAGAAAAGAATGGTGGAAGGTTTGAACATTGTAAATGCGAGTGAAGGTATATGCATGCGAAGTATGCAAGAAGGGAAAAAAAACAGAGACAACATACCAAAGAGAAGCATATGGAGAGCTATCAATGGACTTGAACTTGTCCACAATGACATATGCATTCCAATCACCCCTGCCTCAGAGAGTGGGAAGAGATATATGTAAACTTTATATATGACTACAACAGAAAGTGATGGACATACTTCTTATCTTCGAAATCAGAGACTTTACAAGTTTTCAAAGAGTTCAAAGCTGAGGTGGAAATAGAACTAGGTGAGTCACATGTGAGTATAAGAACGGACAGGGGAGGCGTATATAACTCCAAAAAGTTTTATGAGCATTGGAAGGAGCATGGAATAAAAAGGCAACTGACAACTGCATATACGCCGCAACAAAACACAGTCGCCGAGAGGAAAAACAAAAGCATACTGAATACGACAAGACGTATGTTTATATGGATGGGAATGCCAAGACGCTTATGGGCAGAAGCAGCCCAATGTGTACATCCGAAGCCCAGCAACATCAATAGAAGACGGTACTACATGAGAGAAGTGGAGTAATTTAAAACCATTGGTGGAACATCCAAGAGTTTTTGGCTATTTCGCCTATGATTTGGTTCCTTATGAAAGGAGAATTAAGATAGATGAGAAGAGCACGAAAGTGTGTTATATTCTGTGTGAGAAAAGGTTCAAAGGCATATCGACTATACGATCCAAAGGTGAAAAAATAATAATCAGTAGATACGTGAATTTTGATGAAGACAAGGGATGGAACTGGGGAAAGAAAAGAGGCAGAGGACATGATCTTGTGGGAAGGAATGACTAACGATCTGGAAGAAGAAAAAGATCAAGAGATTCATGGGGAAAACCATCATGATGCAGCTGAAGCAGAAGCGATTGTACCTGAAGAAAATTTTGAGCACGAATAAGTTAATGAATCTTGACAACAAATTTTGGGAAGCGTGTGAGACAAACACCAATATGGATGAAGGATTTGTGTGTGAAGGAGTGAAAATGGTTATAGAAGAGGAAGGGGATGAGGTGATGGGTCTAATTCTTGCTGCAGAAGATCCATAAAGATATGAGGATGCGACTCAACACGAGATTTGGAGGAAATCCATGGAAGAAGAGATCAAGTCTGTTGAAGACAATAAGACTTGGGAGATAGTGAGCTTCCGGTTGAACCCAGTCATTGGTGTAAAGTGAATAATCAAAAAAAAGTACAATGAGAAAGGGGAAGTAAACAAATTTAAGGCCATATTGGTGGCCAGAGGATATCGTCAAATTCAAGGAGTTGATTACCATGAAGTATATGCACCACTCGCGAGATTGGACACAATCAAGACCCTACTTGCGATTGCAGCTCAGAGGAACTAAGAGGTACTCAAAATGGATGTAAAGAGTTCATTCATACACGGTGATCTCAATGAAGAAGTGTTTGTGAATTAGACTCAAGGATTCAAGATCAGAGATAATGAAGACAGTACACGCCGAGAAAGGCTCTATATGGGCTAAAACATGCGCCTAAAACCTGATACATGCTAGAAGGATACTTTGTGAATACATGCTTCAAAAAATTCTATTGTAAACATACACTATTTATGAAAACCAGTGGGGAAGATGTTCTGATAGTCATTTTATATGTTGATGATCTAATCTACATGGGAAGCTCAAGATCGACAATTGAGGAATTCAAGAAACCAATGATGGAGGAGTTTTCTATGACTAATCTTGGAAGAATGAATTACTTCTTGAGAGTAGAAGTAATACAAGATGAAACTAATAACAAAAATATAACACTTTCAGTCTACTGTTTTTTTTATTGTTCAAAATCAATATACTCTGATTACCTTTAACATTTATAATTGTGTTCATATTTCCTTAAAGAAAGATATGATTGTGATACCCATATATCAAATTGTCGATTTGTTAGCTTTCTTTCAAAAATATTTTACAAATGGATACATTATCGTTGACACCGATTTTGTCATATCCAATCCACATAAGATACATAATCGAATACATGACAAGAAGGTTTTGCCAGTTCATCAATTCGGTTTTGATGAACATGTCGTCGATATTCCCAAAACTCTAACTGAACCAGGGCAAAAGATTTCATAAGCCGCTCAAGTGTATCCGTTACAAAAACCATATAGTAGTAATGTACTAGTTTTAAACCTTGACATGAGATAATGCAAGTTTACAACAAATCACAGTAGTATAGAAGGGGTTGAATCTACATAGCTCAAGGTTACACTACAATTCTTGAGTGTCAAGTTAAGCTAAGACGAAAAAAGTTTTATGTTTGGTTCCTAAACTAAGAAAATAAAGTAAATATGAAGGAAATCAATAGCAATGTATAGGAAGCATTGGACATTAGGGGATTCACAGAGATTCAAGCATGCAGGATAGATAAAACAAGGGGAATATTGAGAACCTTTCTCGAATTCAAACATAAATGTATAGTCTATCAACTGTCGTTGCACATGCTATTATGTCTATCAACCTAACTTTCGCAAGCGCTATAAACAATCATTAATTCGCACGACATTACAAAAACTAGTCTTGTAACAACGAATTTAGCAAAGAAAATTTTTCGTCGCTAATAAGCGACAAAACTAGGAAATTTCAGCGATGAAAGTAAAATTCATCGTAAATTTGTCACCTACTAACAATGATTTAAATGTGTCGTTAAGTCGTAGGTTTTAATGACGAAGTAACAATGAAATGTAGTAGACGCTATATTTCGTCGTTAATTCGTCGTTACATTGCTACGAATAAAAAACGACCATATTTTATAGCATATACCGACGATTTAAAGAGAATCAAAACATTTTTATGTGGTAGATAGGCACGTTCTTGAAAAGGTATTTCGGTTTTTTAAGACAAAGTTACACATTGGTAGTTTGAAGGTAAATCGTCGTTAATTCGTTGTCAATTGCATCCGTTGCTAAATCGTTGTTAAGTTTTCGTTGCTAATTCGTTTCTAACCCGTGAAAATTTTCTATAAATACCCCATAGCTCAAAACAAAAATCATAATTCAAAACACCTAAAAATAAAAATCTCAAAAAAAAATTATTTCCAGTAAAATGTATATATATGAATTACGTAGTTGGATGTATCAATATAAGGATGCGGAAGGAGCGGTGACAAAAGAGTTTCGAGATGGGCTTAAAATAATTATATATCAAGCATTTCAGACATAGATAACTACAGAAAGGAAAAAGATGTTATGTTCTTGTAAAAAATGCATGAATAAGAAGTTTCTTCCAGTTGAGACGGTTTGGCGTCACTTATTGAATGGAGGATTTACACCTAATTATGATATATGGTATCAACACAGGGAAGTTTATAGAAATGGATATGATGCAGGAAATAGTACTAGAAATGTTCAACATGAAAATGAATTGCATGTTAATCATGGTCAGTTCGGTTATCATGGAGAGCATAATTATCCTGAGCATGATAGGTTGTATGAAATGGTTACAAATATATTTTATCAAAATTAAGTAATGATGTTGAGGAACCCAAATTATATGCCAAATGATTTTCTGATATGCCAGACGCAAAAAAATCAGCCATTCTATGATGGATGTAGACAAGAATTGTCAAAATTATCGTTGGCAACTAGAATGATGAACACTAAAACTGACCATAACTTAGCTGACGTTTTCATGTATGACTATGCATATCATTTTAGAGAATATATATATATATACCAGAGGAAAATTTGGCTGCCAAAAGTTATTATGAAATTTTGAAAATTATTTATAGCCTTGGTTTGCCTTATGAGATAATTGATGTATGTGTTGATAACTGCATGCTTTTTTGGAAAGAAGATGATAAGCTGCATTAGTGTCTTTATTGTGGAAACCCAATATATAAGTCGCAAGGAAATGGACAGAACAAGGTATCATACCGATGGATGATGTACCTTCCTATAACTGGTAGGTTGCAATGGATGTTTCAATCTGAAATTACAACTTCTTCTATGAGATGGCATGCTGAAAATTTGCAGCTGGACGGGGCTGTCTCGTCCTTCATATGCAAATGATTGGAAACACTTTAAGACGGTATGCCCCCAGTTTGGCAGACATGTTAGAAATGTATAGCTTCGTCTTTGAACATATAGATTTAGTCCATTTGATATGCCTGGTAGACAATATTCGTACAGTTGGAGTAGAAGATGTGTCAATGCAAGAAGATAGTTGTGGTTTTATTTCAAGACCAAGTGAGACAATGGAGGAGGTGCTACTTATAGATCCCCATAATCGATAATCCGAGTATCTCTCGGACGACTCATATGAAGAAGCTAAGTATGAAGAAGTCGACAAATCTGATAACGATTAAGAGTCCGATAATGCGTCAAGTAAGTTGGACGACTAATTTGTATCATGTATTCTACATATAATATAATTTTCCAATGTTTTCAATTAGTATGTGGGGAAATTATATTTTTAAAAATATATTAAATAAATCTGTCCTTAAATCGACAATCATGACGATAAATAATAATGGAATGCAAGATTTTTCGTTATTTTGTCGCCATTAGCGTCGATTTAACGATGGGTTGTTGATTTCGTCGTAATTTTGTAGCAACGTATGAATATTTGATTACACATTAAAACAGACGAAGAACATATTTACTTCTAACTTTAATTAAGTTTTAATTGTTCTTATTTAAGCGGGTTATTACATTTGGTTTGGTTTTTCAATCATCTGGTTCAAAACCAAACGATTACAGTTCGCATCGTCACCATATGCATCGACTGACACACTTGGTCGACACTTGATATGCAACCTTAACCAACCCTATAACCGGTCAATCTAATTGAACCGATTAACCAATCGCAAGGACTGTGTCGACCGACACTAAACCTATGTCGATCGATACAGTAGGGTATTAGGGAATTTTAATCGAATTAAACTGACATAACCATGCGAGATAACCGGTTCAATCCAATTGAACCGATTAACCATTCGCATAGCCTGTGTCGACCGATGCACCCAGTGTGTCGATCGACACAATGCGATTTCTAAATCGAAACCCAAATTTTCAATAGGCGTTTTCGCGGTGTGTCGACCGACACAAACTTGTGTCGATCGACACTGTGCGTAAACCCTAAAACTTTATAATCGTTTTCGCGGTGTGTCGACCGACACAAACTTGCGTCGATCGACACTGTGCGAAAACACAGTTTCTTCGTTTTCGATACAGACAAAATACGAGATTATATATATCAAAACGAAAATCAACGAGCATCATCATATTCAAATACACCATTATTCGAATTCCATGCTCCAGATTCAATGATCAAACCCTATGGCTCTGATACCACTGAAGGAACTTGAGCAATTCTAACAGCTTTCAGAATCCGCAAGTTCTAAGCCTAGGATCTGGGGTTTGTTAAATCGAATCCTTACCGATCTGCGTTTACCTTGTTCTGGCAGCGGAATATGGTCAGATAAACGAGATCTCTAGAGCACCTCAGATGCTGTGCCTCTACTGCAGTCTACACGCACACAAACTGGAATCCGCCGGGATGCTAGTGCCGGGAATCGGATCTCCTTGGGATTCTCTCTGTTTCGAAAGGTGGCCACAATCGTTCTATCAAGATCTCTCTTATACCACTAGAGCCTAATAATAGAATGTATATATGCTTAGAGTCGACCTAATTACCCAGTAATTAAACCGGGTCAATTTAAGTCATAATCCGAAACATCAGTTTCGGAATCGACCATGTGTCGATCGACGCACCTAGTGTGTCGATCGACACACCTCTCAAAACTTGAATTCAATGTGTATCCAATACACATTGACCAGACCATTTACTAATGATCAATCCCATAAAAGGTGTATACAACTTGCTTAGGTGTGTGACCCTGTAGGTCCACATAATACTAGCAATGAGTTACCACTCATAAGTCATAAGCGGTTTATAGCAAAACATTATGATCACCTAGTATTACATGGATTGTCCGATCTCGAGAATACAACTATCACACAGAGTAAGTACAATATGATTTCAGGACAATCCCAACAAGTTCGTCTCTTATAGAGTTTGGGAGGTCGGCTCCGATGCTGACACATTTTTCGAGATGGGCGTCGCCTATGCAAACTTGTGTTTTGTGGTCTTTGGGGGGACCTCGTTGATTGAGGTCATTCAACTTTTTAGTTCGCATTTCGGCGATCTCCTCCTGTTTCTGTAATTGCTTTGTGGGGGATCTTTTGATTTTCTTACCCATTCATGTAATAATTTCTAGACAATTTTTGACTTCCGTGTACGGTTTTCACTCCGTTAGGGGTTGGGAATTTGACACATTGATGGTATGTCGAAGGTACGGATTTCATGTCATAAATCCATGGCCGTCCTAATATTGCGTGGTACGGGGCTTGATGATCTACTACGACGAACTCCGTCATTCTTCGAACCCTACCAGCAATGACTGGTGTAAAGACAGAGCCTAAAGAGTATGTCGTTTTCCGGCGAAACCTACTAGTGGTGTTCGACCTTCGACTATTTCAGAATCGTTGAACTCCATCTTTTTAATGTCTCATAAAATAGGACATCGACATAACTTCCCGTATTGATCATTATCCTAGAGAGCTCTACATCTCCAACGACTAAGCAAACAAGTAAAGCATCGTCATGCAGTTTATATAGTTCGAGTGTCTCACTTTATCAAAATACGATCTCGTGATCGGGACCTTGAATGGGAGCTTTCTCTCGTATATCAGTTTGAACTCTTCTTTGAAGAGCTTTGATCGAGTTGATTGAGTCTCGGCACATTTTGACGCCTCCGAATATGAAGTCAATTCGTTTTGGGGGTATAGCACGTACTGTTGGGATTATGTCCTGAAATCACATTGTACGAACTCTAGAGATAGTTGTATTGTCGAGATCGGACAATTCATATGATACTAGGTAGTCATAATGTTTTGCTAGAAACCGCTTATGACAAATGATATGTAACTCATTTCTGGTATCGTGTGAACCTACAGGGTCACACACCTAAGCAAGTTGGATATACTCTGCATGGGATTGATCATTGGCATATGGTCTGATCGATGTGTATTAGATGCACATCGAATTGAGTTTCAAAGAGGTGTATCGATCGACACCATTAGGTGCGTCGGTCGATACAAGACTTGTGTCGATCGACACCAGTGGATGTGTCGGTCGACACAGTGGCGAAACCGAAACTGATGTCTCGGTTTATGACAGAGTCGATATATATAAGTGATCTTATAATTTCGACCTAAGTGAAGCCTGGCCGCCCAGACAGTTTTCTCAGTGAGAAAACAGAAGCTCTTCCTCTAGAAACTGAGTTCCCAGGAGATCCGAGCACCGGCGCTAGCAACCCGGCGGATTCCAGCTTGTGTGCGTGTGGACTACGATAGAGGCGCAGCATCTGAGGCGCAATAGATCTCGTGCTACCTGATCAATCTTCCGCTGCCAAACACCAGGTAATCACGAGGTGAGATCCATGATTCAATTAACTAAACCCTAGATCCTAGGCTATCTGGAACTCGCGAGAATTCTGAATCTGTAGAATTGGCTCGGATTTCCAACAGTGGTATCAGAGCCTTAGGGTTTTATCATTGAATCGAACCTGTTAAACGAATTTGATGATTTAGATTCGCAAACTAGGTTGCTTGGTTTAGAACAGGTGAGATCGATTTGATCGATCTGCGATTCTGTGTTTTCGCACAGTGTCGATCGACACACTGGGTGTGTCGGTCGACACAAAGTGGCGAAATCGACAGATTCGGCGGCTAGGGTTTTTCGCGAAGAAAAACCGAAAGCCTTCTGTGTCGATCGACACAGGTTGTGTATCGGTCGACACAGAGCAGATTCGGTCACGTATCGATCGACACAGTTTTGTGTCGGTCGACACAGACCGAGCGAATGGTTAATCGGTTCAATTGGATTGGACCGGTTATCATGCTTGGTTAAGTCCGAATGGATCGGTTTGAATTGGATGAATTGGTTCAATTGGATTGAATTGATTATCACAATTAGCATGAACCGATGGGTTAAATCAGTTTGATTGGATAATACGGTTCAATAGAATTGGACTGGTTATCGCAATCAGGTGAAATTGGATGAATAGGTTCAATTGGATTGAACTGGCTGTCCTAATTAAAATAAACCGATTGGTTAAGATCAGTTTGATCAGATAAGTCGGTTCAATTGGATTGGACCGGTTATCAAAATGATCTTCGGTTTAGGTCTATATCGACCGTCACACATGGGTTGTGTCGATCGACATGACTGGTTCGATGAACCGGGTTAATTGAATTAACTGGTTATTGAAGTCCGGTTTTGTTTGGTAGTGTCGATCGACAGACATTGTCTGCGTCGATCTACACAGTATTCGAAATTCTGGTTATTGAACCTTGAATTTGCAGAAACCAAACTAGACTTAAACATTGATCAAAGATTAGCTTCAATGTGGTCAACTGTCAAGACTCATTTCGTTGTATGATGTCTAGCCAAGAGCTTGGTATCCACAATTACGTGAGTAAGGCAGGTAATAATGTTGATGGACTTGCAGTGCATAAGCATCAACAATTACATGACCTAACAGATTGATATGCTAACCTTTCAGAGTTTAGTTTCCTCAACTAAATATCAAGTAACATCGATGTCTTGCCCAAGTGTGGTCTACTGTCAAGACCTGTGTCGTTTGTTGGATAGTCTTGGAGTCCTTGGTATCCACTGCAACATGAGTAAGGTAGGTGGTCATTGACAGATTTGCAGTGCAATTGTCAATGATCACGAGACTAAAGAGATTGGTTTACTTGACTGAGCTATCAGAAGTTCTGAGCCCAGAGACATCAGAGTGGATTAGACATAGTTTGTCTCATCCACAACCAAGAGTTGTACTGAGTACAATTAGCAATGATTTGCTTACCTAGATAACTAAAGTTTGGGTAATGGCGAGTCGCCCACTCAGATTTTGGTGAAGTATGGATCTTGGATTATTATATTCATAGAGGAAACATTGTTTGAATATAATGCGAGTTTTCTTATTCGATAAGATTTCTCATCATACACATAACTAAATCTTTGTTTTTCTTGGATTTCAGCTTATGTCTATGACTACTTTCTCGTTGCGATCCGTCCTGGAAAAGGACAAGCTAAATGGATCCAACTTCCTGGATTGGTATCGGAATCTGAGATTCATTCTCAAGCAGGAGAGCAAGGACTATGTCCTTGAAAAGGCTCTTCCAGAAAGGCTTGGGACCAATCGCTCGCATGCAGCATATAATACTTGGAATAAGCATTATATTGATGTGGTAGATGTGTGTGGTCTGATGTTGGCTACCATGAGCTCGGACTTGAAAAGTCAATACGAGGACATGGAGTCGCCAATAGAGATGATCACCAGCCTGAAAATGAAATTTCAGGATCTGGCACGAGTTGAGAGATTCCAGATGGTGAAGTCTCTCACTGGGTGCAAGCTACCAGAGGATGCTCCAGTAAGTCCTCATGTCATTAAATTGATGGGTTACGTTGATAACCTGGGGAAACTGGAATGTCCTGTCAGCTTAGAGTTGGCCACTGACATCATTCTGCAGTCACTGCCGTCAAGCTATGATAAGTTCATTAAGAACTATATTAAGAAAGGCTTGATGAGAAAGTTGACTGAGCTGCATGGCATGCTCAAAGCAGTAGAGCAAGACATCAGAAAGGGCAAAAGATTTGAGAAATCTTGTGCTGGCAAGGGTAGAGACAGGGCCGTCCAGATTTGGAATCAGGATAAACCTGTGTCATCTTTTAAGCCCAAGTCAGGCCCATCTGGTGTTAAAAGGTGCTTCTACTGTGATGAGTCAGGGCATTGGAAGAGAGATTGCATTAAATTCTTGGAAGATTCACAAGAGATGAAGGAGATGTATGGTACTTCTTCTTCAGGTATTGTGTTATTAATTCAAGTTCTACATAAGTATTGGATACTAGTTGTGGTACTGATATTTTGGAAATATGCAGGACCTAAGCGACAGTAGAACGTTGAAGAAAGGACAAGTGGAACTGCGTGTCTGGTATGAAGCAATGGTTGCTGCATGAGCCGTAGAGATTCTTCACTTGTAGGAGCCTTTCATACTTGGTTTTAGAAATTAAGTAATTGCTACCATGTATCTGCCTTGTGCAGAAATGTCTTTCATTTTCTTTTGAGAATTTGGATGTTTTTCATTTTGATAAAAGACAAGTTTTGTTCTTTAGATCTTAATGAAATATTCTATGGTAGCACCCCGTTTGGAATGGGTTTTATATCTTAAACTAGCGAAAGTTAAATATAACACAAATACTAAAGGTTTAAGTCTGATGACTCAAACTCGATTTTCTTTGGTATAGTCATTTAACCACAGAGAGTGAAGCGGATTCAGTAAATCCATAGGTTTTGGACTCATTTGATTGTAAATCAATTGAGACATGAATCCTGCTTGCTGGACCAAATGACTAAGGCCCATTTAGCAGAGCTAAAAGGAAACGGGCCAGAGGCTTATTGGGCCCTACACATACTGAAGTATGCGGCCCAACTAGCATTATTGCCAAAGGAAATATTATGTACTTCATTACTTTATTGATGGATTCAATAAGCATGGCTGTGTTCATTTGATGAGACACAAGCTGGAATCCCTTAAGGGAGTTCCAAGATGAAGTGTAGAACCAGTTTGACAGAAGTATTGAGATCCTCGATTGAATCGCGGAGGAAAATACTAGAGTCAAGAATTGAGTGATCATCTGAAAGAATGAATCAGATCTTATGAGACATGATTCGATTAATGATGAATCACATGAATCTTCCATAACCATTTAAGAATACGTTCTGAAACGTCTATGTTCACGCTAAAAGGGCTTCTATCAGAATCAGTGAAAAACACCACATTGGATGTGGACTGGGTGATTTCCAAATTTGTTTTTCTGATTAATTGGGATTGCAAGGTTTGTGTAAGACAGTAGTCAACAAACAAACTTGAATCCATATCTGATAAGTTCTACCTCGCTGGTTATCCTGAGAAAACCAAGGCTTAGTGCTTTTGTTGCCCAGAACTGTGTCTTTTAAGAAAGGTGATACTTTCAAAAGGAACAGTGGGAGTAAAAGTACACATCGAAGAAATTCGATAAACACAGTAAGCTGCTCGACCTGATAAGGAAGAGCAGCGGTGAGATCTACAAAGTGTTGTAGGATCTGCACCTGTGGAGCCTGAAATTCGCAGATCCGAAAGGATCCGTCACTAACTCGAGAGTGATATCTCGTAACCTATTGTCGTGATCTGCTGATCATTGAAAAGTGACGAACATGCGAAATTCGAAGAAGCGATGGTGAGGCCCAACTCCGAAAATTGACTGGGTATGCATGTTAGTTTCACCGATCCATTTCTGGATTGAAACAAACATCTTGGAGTTGGAATCAACATTCTGACAGATTGGTCAAAGGTTTTGACTTGATCAGAAAGAAAAGAAACCATGCGTTTACAAGGAGACTAGTGGGAGCGTAATGGCAATTCTCACACAGTATGTAGATAACATACTTGAATCTCACAAACGACGTTCCGACGCTAAAGTCTTGTCAAGATTTGGGTCGGAAGTCAAACTTAAACGATAGACATGGGAGTAGCCGCGTGAATTCTTGGAATAAGAATCTATTAATAT
Source organism: Orychophragmus violaceus (assembly GCA_030180135.1). NCBI lineage: Eukaryota > Viridiplantae > Streptophyta > Magnoliopsida > Brassicales > Brassicaceae > Orychophragmus > Orychophragmus violaceus. The sequence goes on from CM058239.1 coordinate 101,137,745, forward strand.
AGATTGAGTAAGCTAATTGGGTAGTGTCAAAATCCTTATATTAACAAGGTATTGGACAGCTCTAAGGTGCTTGATTCCAAGAATGGCTTCATACCAAAGGTCTTATGGCAATAATCTAAGCAAGATGAAGTGTCTTGGACACTGGCTGAGCTGGTAACAATATTAGCAAGATGAAGTGATTTTGAACACGGTCGGAACTAGTATTAATGAATGTGATTGCTTATGCTGATGCAACAGAATCCATCATGAATGCCATATTTTGCGCTCGTCTAGGTGCAGCTTATGCATAAAGCATGACGAGAAAATACCAATGTACTACGGTAATAGTCACTGAATAGTTACCAGAAATATCCCAAGTGTTGAGAAACACTAAGGATAGGTTCGTGGTGAACTGATAAAGTGACGAACCAGTTGAAAGTAGTTAGTCGGACAAAGACGATTCCCGGTTCCCACCTGGTTATGTCTCTTTGTCTGAATAGCGGTGCTAACTGTTGGAAAGGCTCCAAGCAGTAGACCGTAGAATAGTTCTTTTATCTGAATGGCGGTGTAATTTGTTGAAATTGTTTCAAGCAATAGCACCGCACTCTCTACCACAACCTAAGCACGGAATTTATTCAGTTGCTGTAGGTGTAAGATATCTGAAAAGATGATCTTGATTCTAGTGGGAGTTATCTTAGTTATGTTGTAAACTTTACATAGACATGCTTTGGCAGTGTTTGTGTAAGTTAAAACTGACATCAGTATTATTTAATTATTGGATAATTAAATAATAGTCCCAAAGTACTTTATGGTCATCTTATAGGTCATCAAGTTGAAGACTTGATCATGAAACCCTATAAGTAAAAGATGACATAAATTATGATTGTCCCTAGTCAAGGTTGTTAAAATGGGACACTAACAACCGCGCAGACTAGTATGTGAGGTGACTGTTGGACTGAGTTTCATGGAGTCAATGATATGATTATCACAGTCAGTCACATAGATATATGTTGGTGAACATATGATCGGACATGACCCGCTTAATGAGAACTCCACAGGATAGTTATATATATATATGTGTCATGGGAGGTTCTCATTACGACTATAGAGTATAGTCCTTAGACCTGAGTTCATCATGCTTTCTAGCATATGAATTGGTGCGCTTTGACCTTGTCAAACGTCGTTCCGTAACTGGCGGCTATAACGGCATTGTTTCGACGTATCATGAAGTATGTGTAGAAACAGGGATGGAACAAAATGGGATTTTGTCCCTCCTGTATAACGGGAGATAAATATCTCAGGGCCCATCGAAGATTTGATACTGAGAAAATGCATGGCCGTGCTCAAACGAGGTGATTGTCAGTCGTTTGTTTATCAGTATAGATCAGAAGTTCGATGAACATGATGTTGGCTATAATAAGGATGACACAGTCTCTTGCCTTATGCCATATCGAGATATAGAGACGAAGGGATTATAGGAATAGGTGATTCCAGTACAAGTGGGAGATTGTTGGGATTATGTCCTGAAATCACATTGTACGAACTCTAGAGATAGTTGTATTGTCGAGATCGGACAATTCATATGATATTAGGTAGTCATAATGTTTTGCTAGAAACCGCTTATGACAAATGAGTTGTAACTCATTTCTGGTATCGTGTGAACCTACAGGGGCACACACCTAATCAAGTTGGATATACTCTGCATGGGATTGATCATTGGCATATGGTCTGATCGATGTGTATTAGATGCACATCGAATTGAGTTTCAAAGAGGTGTATCGATCGACACCATTAGGTGCGTCGGTCGATACAAGACTTGTGTCGATCGACACCAGTGGATGTGTCGGTCGACACAGTGGCGAAACCGAAACTGATGTCTCGGTTTATGACAGAGTCGATATATATAAGTGATCTTATAATTTCGACCTAAGTGAAGCCTGGCCGCCCAGACAGTTTTCTCAGTGAGAAAACAGAAGCTCTTCCTCTAGAAACTGAGTTCCCAGGAGATCCGAGCACCGGCGCTAGCAACCCGGCGGATTCCAGCTTGTGTGCGTGTGGACTACGATAGAGGCGCAGCATCTGAGGCGCAATAGATCTCGTGCTACCTGATCAATCTTCCGCTGCCAAACACCAGGTAATCACGAGGTGAGATCCATGATTCAATTAACTAAACCCTAGATCCTAGGCTATCTGGAACTCGCGAGAATTCTGAATCTGTAGAATTGGCTCGGATTTCCAACACGTACACCCCCCCCCCGAACAACGGAAAGATTGACGCACGAGCTGAGGATTTCCCTCAGAGCAGGAGGTGGCGTATAAACTGATCCTTCTAGGATTCCGCATAGGCTTAGATCGCCGAGAATTATCTCGAATCTCTTCCGGTAACCTTGAGGTGTAGCCTCGGGAATTCCCTCCTCTTTGGGTCGTCCTATTTTGTTTTGATACGATTTTTTGAATTTGACCATTTGGTCGATTTGAGTTCCTTGTCATCGGGAGGTTCTACCTCCTCGATTTCGGATTCCTGCGCTTTCTCGGACTCTCTCTCTTCTTTGCTTCGAGTTTAGCTCGAGTGTAACACTCGTCTGTCAAATGAACTCTTTTCTTGTGATGTTCAAAGTACTTATCTATGTCTTACTTGAACTTGCATGAGCCCTTCGGGCTTTCAACCGCAGTCACGGTTCTTGATTTACGGGAATCCTTTTTGCCATCGCGTTCTGCGAACTCGAATGGTTCTTCTCTTTCCGATTCTTTTCCCTGAGGGTCGCAGTTTCTTCTTTGAGGCGAGAAAAGGCCGAAGCGCGATGTAGAGCATCGTCATGAGTTACTGGTTCGCGGACCGTGATTTCTTTTCGGAACTCAATTGAGAACCATAGTCCACGCCTCAATACCTCTATGGTGACTTCGTCGCTTGCATTCACGATTTTGGAGTTGACTTCCTTGAAGCGATCAATGTACAAACGAAGTGACTCGTCAGGTCGTTGAGATACGTTAAACATGGCTGCCTCAATAGTTTTGACTTTGATAAAAATGGATTACTGTTTGAGGAAGCCGTCATGAATTGAGTGAATTTGTCGATAGACTCTTCTCTAGTCCCGCTAACCATTCTAAGGCTGGGCCTAATAAATTCTCGGCGAAGAGTCTGCCGAAAGCAGGGTCTCTCTCTTTTTCGGTCAAAGAGACTCTAGACGTCGCTAGTCTAAATACTCTTATGTGAGCCTTAGGGTCTGACTTCCCCGAGAAATCTGGGAGTTTAGTTTTCTTAATTTCTCACAACCTTTCGAATTCGATTCGATCGGTGAATGGTGTTTGGCGCATTTCCTCGATTACTCGATCGATGTCGGGTGCTGGTTGCCATGTGAACCCACAAACTCAGACTCATGAACTAGGCATTAGCATGTTCGATATATTTTCTGAGCATGCCATGTTTGTATGTTGCTAAGGGAGTGAACTGCGTCTACGGTTGGACCGATGATTGATGCCCAAGATGTGTCTGATCATTTAGGCCATCAGCCGTTGTTCATTTGAGCAATTCAGTTCGAGGTAATGGGAACGTGGTGAAGCTTGACTCGATAGGAGACCTTGAGCTCGAGGCAAAGGCTGAACTGCCAAGCCACCGGGGCCTATTCTCACCGTTTGCTAGTAGATGTGGCGGACAAGGGGCATCCATTCCATAGATCCCCTCAAGTCTGCATTTATCGAACTCAACTGAAAGGGGGTAGGGGTCGCTGTCGAAGTCATTATGGGAGAGAATCCATTATTCGACGTCCCAGCGGCATATCTAGAGATCTCTAGTGGTGACGTGACCTGGGAGAAATCGAGGCGTTCGTGGTGGAGGACTCAAAGGAAGCCTTCGTTCGCCTAAGGGTTGATCTCGATAGTTTAGATTGGTGAATTCTTTGAGACGAGCGTTTACGCGTAGCTTGCTCATCGAGCTGAGTAGCAAAAGTGTGAGTGGCGATCTCTTGAGTCAGAACGTTATCCTCGTTACTCTGTGTTCGGTTCACTAGAAAGTTGAGCATCAAACGTATTTTGGACAAGTCATTCGGGCTTTGCCTTGCGACATTAGAGATCTGAGGCAAACCAGATCATTGCGTTCTAGATCCGCATCCAGATACTGGAGCAATATCAGATTTAGTGTTGACCCAGTTCTTGGTTTGATCATTGATTCCTGACGAAGTGTTCGTCGGGATCGGACTCGTTGTCGTCACTTGAACGACGGAGCCGGTTGGAGCTGACATCGCAGGGTTCACTGCGGTGGTGTTCTGTGGAACGACGCTGATCACTTGCTCACGATCGACTGGAGGGGGGGGGAGATATTAATTTTGGGCGGAGTAGAATTCATCTCGATCTATCGAATCTTGAATCGGTTCTTGTGACAAAAAGATATATGGTTGTCCTCATAGATGGCGCCAAATACGAGTTAAGAGATTTCACACCAAGGATTTATATGGAAATGTGGATTTGGTACTTTAGAAAATGATATATAGATTTTCTGTGAATCAAAGATGTTTTAAAAGATTGAATGCCAAGATAGAATTTATACAAAGAACATGTCGTAAGTATACAAAGTGAGATTGAACTATTTTAGTCGGAGAACTCGCACAGTCGTGAACTCAGAATTGAATTCTTTATGCGACTTCCTTGCTCTTATATCTTTGATCTCCCCCCGTCTGTTACGATCTTCTCGTTTTCGTTACCCTCAACGTCTCGGGATTCTCGGAGGTTGTTACAACGATATGCGACTTGTTCTTTATCGAACTCGAACTCCGGTGGACACGAATGACAAATCGTCTCCTTTTGTGTTTGGGCTTCATCGCTTTGTCATGCTTGTTGGGCCTGGTTGAGCTCGTCAATCTCTTGGATTTCTTCCTTTAGTGGACTTTGTATTTCATATATGGGCCGGATTTTACGGTGTAAAATTCAGCACCAACACTACTTATTATGGACCGAAAAAACACTAGGGCCTTGGGCCTGTATTTGTTTATTTCTCATACAATTTCAAAATGAAAACCTTTAAAATTCTTATATTTTATTTCATATTGTTTATGTGTTTTTATTAATGTTGTATTATTCTTTTCATTTTTTCATCAATTTCGAGTAACTCTTAGTTTCTTTATTTGTATCAATTCTAAGTTTTTATTCTGACAAAAGGATTGTTTGAATTTATAAAATAGATTACAAAAATTAAATAAAGCCCATAACAAACTAAAATGAGCATGGACAGAAAGTAATTTAAAACATCTCTGCCACATAAGAGGCCTAATAAGCTAAATAGTAAACCTTAATTCCACATAAGTCTACTTCGCTGAGCCGACCTAGCCACACCGGAAAATCGAGCTACCGCCGCCAACGAGACCTGGCCGGAAGACAACAGAGAAGTGTCCACCTGGAGAGGAAGACTAGAAACACCGTCGGAGTACTACGCCGGCAAGAGAGGCTGGAAGGGAAAAGACGACATACGAAGCGGAGAAGAGGCAAGGAGAACATTGACGCCCTAGATCGGACTTCTCCATAAAAACTGCCACCGCCGGATACTTTTCGCGTACCCGCTACCGTCCTTATGTGGCGACCTTCTCGGGACACCAACGGCGAACATGAACCCGCACATATCTACTGCTTAATCCGATGTAACCGAACACAACCGCCAGACTCCACCGGAAGAGAAGGGACCGCCAACACAAGGAAGACACCACCGAGCGCTGATAACAAAAACCCCTGAGGAAGCTCCTTTGCTACGTCCTCAAACGGAGAGGTCTACAAAGAGCCGTCGTTGCCGAGCCTCGAAGAGCCGCTGAGACTGGACTGTGAACCACCGACCGCCACCAAAGAATCTCATAGAAAGACTTTCAAACCACAAAAGAGAAACGAGGGCGAAAAAGAGAGATCATCACCTCTCACAAACCGGCGACGACGCCGAAAATGGAGAGGATACCACAACGGAGAAAACAAAGAGCGGTGAAAGTCTGAGAGAAAGAGAGAGAAAATAGAATATGAACGATTGTCCAAATAGAATAGATCAATTCTGAGTTTTCTTTATATAAACATGATACATTTAAATTTTTGTGATTCATTCGTATTTGAGATGTAAACTTAATATAACTTAACTATGTACTGTTTTTACTTATATGGATTTTGCTATATTTTTCAGAAAAACATTTACGTTTAGACCGTATTTATAATATTTTTTGTTTAACCCAATTAATATGTCATTATCTTTAATTTATGACGTAAAATAGTTTTTGGTAACATATGACGTGAAATTTTTTGATTATTTTTCGGTTTAACATATAAATTTTATCTTTTTTTCTCATAGATCTGTTCATTGTGATTTTTATATATTCATTTTTATAATTGTTTTTAAGACATTATTTCATTTTAATTTTATTGCCATTCATGTAATATAATTATTATATTTACATTTTCATACTTTCTTTTATCTTCGATTCTTATTATTTTCTTCGATACAATCTAAAATAACATATAATTGTGTTGCATGAGAATCTTACAAATTTTTTATTTTTTCAAAAATTTAAATATATAATTAATATTATAGGATTTTCTTGTGTTGAGGTTAACATATGCGTAATAATTAGATTTTATAGATATTTTTAGTGAATGACACTTAAAAAATATTAATGATTTTTTGATGAACTTAACATTTTTTATAGAGGAAAAAGTAGCTCATTATATATAAGATTAACCTAAAAATGGTATGCTTTGCATTTGTTTCTTTATTAATATTTTGTTTTCTTTGACGTTTGCATTTTGTTAATAATTTTTAAAAAACGTTTGCGTTTGTAATGTTCTTTCGTCTGTATGCCGTGTCTTTCATGCTTGCAAATCTTGACTCACGGTCACGGCTTATTGCACGTACTTTTCCTGATATTTTGACAAAAGAACATTTATGTACTCAACCGTTACGGTTGACTGCTAGCGAATGTGGTCTGACATTGGTAACACTAAGGCTAAGGCGATTGTCATTTTGTGGATAAAACCATGTGAAATGACTCATCTATACTATTAAAACAGGATATTGACCATGGTACATAAATGTTGTTTCCAAAATTTGCCCTTAATTTTATTAGGAATTGTATCCTTCATTAAGGGTAAAACGGTAAAACAATTTATATTTGATTTATTCATAATATCTTATAATATCTTTTGTTTTCCCTTTTCTATCCTAATCATATCTAACGAAATTATTTTTTCAAAAATCTAATAAATATTAATTAATTTCGAAATTAATATTATAATAAATATTATAAATTATTCTTAACTAAAATTTAACTTAAAAAAATAAAATCAAGCATAACTAAGTTACTAAATCAATTGGTACATATAATTATATAATTTAATATATAATTATTTTATAAATTATATAATCATTAAAATTAATAAATTATTATTAAAATAAGAAAGTAGTATATAATATTGTACTAGCGTGCGGGTATAAATTCAATAACTAAAATACAACACTAAAAACTGACAAAACGATATAAAGTGTTAAAAACCATAAAAACCAAAACAAAAACTAATTCATAACATGACAATAAAAAAAAAAGTAAACCCAGCCAACAGAAATTGTAATACAATAAAAAATGATAATTATTCTAACATTAATGTCCCACTAAATCTAAAAATTTAAATAAAAAGAAAAATAAATCCGCGTTAAACGCGGGTCAGACACTAGTTCATATAAATTCCAAAAAAAAAAAAATTACCATTTATATGGAATGAAATGGAATTATTCCATTTCATTATTCCACAGCATTCCATACAAATTTTCAAAGAAAAATATTTCATAGATAGAATAAATTTATTCTATTTTTTCCATATCCTAGTTATGTTATTCCATTCACAAGCATTCTATTCATTTCATGTAATGTTCATCATTTACAGCCTAAAATAATTGCAGATTAATAGTGAGAGAAGAATTAAGTTGTGAATTCTTTTAAAAATTTGTTAAATAAAATTTTTGAATAAATTTTTTTGTATAATTTGATAAGTACGGAATGACGGAACACAAAGTTTTAGAAAATAATTTATTTAAATTTTAAATTTTTACTTAAATGATTTTTGTATTTTTAAGTAAAAACGTAAATATTTATATTTTTAAGTAAAAACGTAAATTCTGCATTTTTATATTTTTCAGTATTATATGTTTTAGTGAATAATAAATATTAGTAAAATTGTGTTTTAAACACAGTTTCGCTATTCCTAAGTTTCCGTTATATATATTTTGTCTATTCATTTTGTATTCATTATTTTTATCTATTTTTTGTTTATATATATAATATATATATTATTTTTTTGTAATTACTATTTTCCCTTTTAAATACCATTTATCATCGCCGTATTATTACTGTTCACTACCCTTACATTTTATATTTTTTTATTTTCCTGTAAGCATTTTTTTTTCTTGTAAGCATTCATTTCTTTGTAATTTTTTTTTCTTTTTTTCTTATATTTTATATTTTTTTATTTTCCTGTAAGCATTTTTTTTTCTTGTAAGCATTCATTTCTTTGTATTTTTTTTTTTTTCGCTATCATTCTTTCTTGTGATTTTCCGTTTGTATGTTCTGCAACTCCTAAATCACTTATTCAATATAAACGAATTCTATGCACTACAAATAATGAAAGGTTAATCATACAAAGTAATTAACTGTTTATAAAATGACGACAAAAAAAAAACTGTTTATGAAATAATAAATATTTAACTCGAGCAGTGATTAAACGGGCAGCTGTACGGTTTTTTTTTTTTTTGAATACCGTGGAAGTTCCGGGCCTTAAGTTCATAATCTCCCACGAACCTGAAATCAGCCTTTAGATAATCCGATTTAAAGCTTAACCGTTCGTACCAAAAGGGGTTTGAGCAGTTGTACGTTACTACAACGAGTTCACATGTTCCTCACTATTTCTTGAAGTAATTTTATGATAATGCTCTTCCGGCTAATTTAATATTATGATAATAGTATTACTAATTTAATATTATGATAATAGTATTATCATAATATTGAATTAAACTATTGCACTTTGAATTAATAAGACTCATTCTTATTATAACTTTAGAAAATAGCTCAAAACTAAAGTTCTTTCAATTTCTCGAAGCTCTTAAGGTTGTCCACAACATTAGCAACTCTTATATATAGATCTTTCATACTCTTCCTAATCTTAAAAGGAAATACTTCTTTATTAGATAACTCATAATGTTTTCCTTATTGATAAGATAGCTTCTATCTCAAGCTATCTTCAAGCTTATCCTAACATTCTCCCTCTTAATTTTGAAGTTCCTTCTTCGACAAATCTCGAACTCCAATTAGACTTCTCATTTACTTGAACTTGGTTATTCTAAGTACTTTAGTTAGAATATCAGCCTTTTGTTCTTTCCCTGGAACATGTTCTACTTCTACTTGCTCATTCTCAACACATTCTCTTATAAAGTGGTACCTTGTATGAATGTGCTTACTTCTTGCATGGAATACTGGATTTTTGGTAAGAGTTATAGCTGACTTATTATCGATCCAAATTGTCACCATTCCATGTAATTGTCCAGTGATTTCTCCGAGTATATCTTGAAGCCAAATTGCTTTTTTTGTTGCTTCAGTGGCTGCCATAAACTCAGCTTCACATGAGGATAAAGCTACGGTTTCTTGTTTCTCTGAGCACCAAGTGATTGGACAATCATTAAGATAGAAGATATGATCGGTGGTGCTTTTACCATCGTCTGGATCTACATTGTGGCTGTTGTCGATGTATCCTATAGGCTTTGTTTTGTTTTCACGTTTGAAACAGAGACCATGATAGAGCGAGCCCTTTAAGTATCTTAGGACTTGTTTAAGTGCAGCTCCGTGAGATTCTCTTGGCTCCTGCATATACATGCTTAACACTCCAACACAATAAGAAAGATCAGGACGTGTTTGAAGAAAATATCTGAGGCATCCAATATTTCTATATTCCTTAGCGTCTACATATTGTTCTTCTGGTGACTTCGATAGCTTAAGACCTGAGTCCATACGTATATGAGTTGCATTACACTCTTCCATGCCATTCTCTTTTAGAATTCGAGTATCATATCTTCCCTAGTTTAGACTAATTCCGTCTCTAGATTGATGTACTTCGATACCAAGGTAATAAGTTAACAAACCGAGGTCACTCATATCAAACTTAGTCGCCATTTTTTGCTTGAACTCATGTATTTGTTCTGTGTTAGTTCATGTCACCAACAAATCATCTACGTAGACAACTATCACTAGAAGGTCTTCTTTAACTCTTTTATGATAAGTCAAAGCTTCTTTTGCGCATCTAACAAACTTCATCTCTTGGAGTATCTGATTCAACTTGTTGTTCCATGCTCTTGGAGCTTGTCTCAGCCCGTATAAAGCTTTATTAAACTTATATACTTTATCCTCTTCTCCTTTAGATACAAATCCTTCAGGCTGAGAAACATATACCTCTTCTTTTAGTTCTCCATGAAGAAATGCCGTTTTTACATCTAGATGATGTACACTAGCCAAGTTTCAATACGATCCACTGGTGCGAATACCTTGTCAAAGTCTATCCCATGTTTTTGAACATACCCCTTTGCCACAAGCCTTGCTTTATATTTTTTTATGCTTCCATCAGAGTTACGTTTTATTTTGAAGACCCACTTTAACCCAATAGGCTTAGTTCCAAGAGGGAGATCAACCAACTTCCAAGTATTATTCTTCTTCACATGCTCTCACCCATACGTTTAGTTCCTTTGCTTCCTCATAGTTCCATGGCTCTTCATTAATTAACATTGGCAATCTTTCGCATTCTTCATCTTCTTCTGCTAAAAGAACATAATCCAAAAGATAGCTTATTTTAGTACTTGTCCTTGTTGATCCTCTCAACTCGGTTTGAACATCTTGATTGTCATGACTTTCGGTTTCTAAGTCAGGTAAGCCTTCCAACGGAAGGTGATCGTTTTGTAGATCAGGATGTTCATCTTCTTATCCTGACCCCTCGCTCACTTCTTCTTCAACAACGTTCCTCTCCTCTGTTCCTACAGGGTTGTTTTGATCTCTTAAGCCATTATTTCCGAATTCTCCAAAACTGAGACTTATCATTCCATGGTTGTCATTCTTCTCATTTCCTTGATTATTCCATTTCCAGCTTTTGGTTTCATCAAACATCACATCTCTGCTCACCACTATTCTTCGATTTTCTGGATCTAGCAACCGGTATGCTTTTGAGCCTGGTTCTATTCCTATATGTACAAGAGCTCGTGATCCGTCATCTAATTTTCTGAGATGAGGAGCTTATATTCTTGCATAACATGTACATCCGAATATGCGTAGATGCTCGACATTTGGTTTCCTTCCTTTGAAAGCTTCGTAAGGTGTTTGATCTTTCAAAGTTCTAGTGGCAACCCAATTGATGAGATAAGTAGCATGTCTCACTGCTTCTCCCCATAGATAATTAGGTACTTGCATAAGTTTGAGCAGGCTTCTTGTCATTCCCATCAGTGTTCTGTTTCGTCTCTCCACCACATTGTTTTGTTGTGGAGAGTACGGAGCAGTTAGGTGTCATTTAATTCCGTTATCATCACAAAACTTTAGAAACTCTTGTGACACAAACTCTCCCCTCCTATCTGTTCGGAATGTTTTGATCGTGGTGCCTACTTCCTTCTCAATCAAAGATTTAAACCTTTCAAATTTGTCAAAGGGTTCTCCTTTTCCTTTTAGTAATAGAGATCACATGTATCGTGAGTGATCGTCAATGAGTACAAAGATGTACCTATTTTTTGCGATCGTGGGTGGAGTAATGGGTCCACAAAGATCTCCATGGATGAGCTCCAAAGCTTCTTGTGCTCGATATGTTGTTGCCTGTGGAAAGATTTTCCGTACTTGCTTACTATATAAACATGTGGTGCAAGTGTCCTTCCCGGCAGATATATTCGTTATTCCAGCTACCAACTTCTTTGTTACCATTGATTTCATATTATTTCTCCCAATATGTCTGAGTCTTGCGTGCCACTTGTTTGATTCGTCTAGGATTATTACTTGTAAGCACTTAGTGGTTTCCACTTCCAGAGATACCTTGTATAGCCTATTCTTGTTTCTTATTGCTTTGGCGAGTAACATGTCGTCTTTGTCATATACGGTAAGACGATCTCCCTTCATTGTAACATCACAACCGGACTCTGTAGCTTGTACTAGGCTTATAATATTGCTTCTTAAATCAGGTATAAAGTATAAATTTGTCAGCACTCTTCGCTCCCCATTAGAGCTGAAAAAGTGTATTGCTCCTTTTCCTCTTATATCGATTCTTGAATCATCTCTGAACCGCACCTGTCCTGAGATTGTTTCATCAAGGCTCGAAAAATACTCTTTCTTACCAGTCATGTGGTTGCTCGCACCATTGTCTAAGTACCACACATTGTCAAGATGAGTGTCAAATCGATTTGGGATTACGCTCTTCTCGTTTAGATATACTACCTCATGCATCATTAGTTGATCAGCCTGTTGTGTATCATCTTCTTCGTTTTCTACTGTTTCTTGCAGTTTAAGCAACCTATCATGACATGTTGATGAATAATATCCCATTTTATCACATCTAAAGCATACTACTTTAGATGTGTATCTTCCTCCACCGTAACCTCCTCGTCCTCTTCCTCTGGAGAAACGGCCTCTACCTCTGTTCGTGCCATAGTTTTGATAGGTATGAGATGTTGTGTCTGCATACATAAGCTTTCCCTGTTCTTCTGGCTGTTCTTCTTCATCGCAAATTCGTTCCTCATATGCTTTCAACCTTCCTACTTTGTCTTCAAAGGTTGATGTATTAAGATCTAGCACCTGTTCAAGAGCAGCGATTATATCTATGTAACGCTTTCTTGGTAAACTCTTAAGAAATTTCTTGACGAGCTTCACTTCTTCAATATTTTCTCCCAAAGCTGTCGATTTGGAAGAAATTTCTGAGAGTTTGCCAGCGAAATCATCAATGGTGTCGGTTTATTTCATCTTCATCATGTCGAATTCAGCCATTAGTGTCTGAAGTCTAGCTTCTTTCACTCTATCAGCTCCTACATGCCTTGATTTGATTGCCTCCCAGGCCGCTTTCGATGTATCAAGGTCTCCAACTTGGAGTATTAGAGTTTATGGAATCGATTGAAACATGAGTGCAATGGCCATATCGTTTTTGTCTTTATCATCGCTCCCTGGTTCAATAGATTCCCAAACTTTGTAAACCTTAAGTACAACTTTTATTCTAATTGCCCATACGGTGTAATTTGTTGTATTGAGCATCGGACATTGAATGGATGGACCGTTCTCCTTCGGTTTGCTTGTTACGGTTGCAAGTTCTCGGTCACTCATGGTTGATAAGAACTTTTTTCTTATTCGTTAGTTGTACGTTTCTTCTCTGTTATTGACGCAGCTTCGTCAATCTTTGCTCTCGGTTTGATTCAATATAAGCTCTGATACCAATTATTGAATCAAACTATTGCATTTTGAATTAATAAGACTCACTCTTATTATAACTTTAGAAAATATCTCAAAACTAAAGTTATGTCAATCTCTCAAAGCTTTTAAGGTTGTCCACAACATTGGCAACTCTTATATAGAAATCTCTCATACTCTTCCTAATCCTAAAAGAAATACTTCTTTATTAGATAACCCCTAATATATTTCTAATATATGAAAAACTAACATTTAGATAACTCCTAATGTTTTCCTTGTTGAAAAGATAACTATCTTCAAGCTTATCCCAACACATAATACTCCTGCTAAAGTTTTCCTATTTCGTTTCAGTTTTTCTATATAAACACATTGAAACCACACAGTTCTTACACAAAAAAAATCATTCTTGACATTACTATTTAAAAAAAAAAACAAAGAACGATTAAAATTTGACAATGGCACCAGCTTCAAACCCAATCATATCTCAATACGTGGCAGTAATAGGAGCCGGAGCAGCTGGTTTAGTAGCGGCCAGAGAACTCCGTCGTGAAGGTCATAACGTCGTCGTCTTTGACCGGGAGAAACAAGTGGGAGGTCTCTGGGTTTACTCACCTAAAGCTGAATCTGACCCGCTTAGTCTCGACCCCGCTCGGCCCATAGTCCACTCGAGTGTCTACGAGTCTCTCCGAACCAACCTCCCGAGAGAATGCATGGGTTTCAGGGATTTTCCGTTCGTGCCACGTGTCGTTGACATGTCAAGAGACTCAAGGAGGTATCCGAGCCACAGGGAAGTCCTTGCGTATCTTCAAGACTTTGCTAGCGAGTTTAGAATAGAAGAGATGGTCCGGTTAGAGACAGAGGTGGTTTGGGTCGAACCGGTGAATGGGAAATGGAGAGTGCGGTCAAGAAACTCCGGTGGTTTATCCGACGATGAGATCTTTGACGCCGTCGTCGTTTGCAGTGGTCACTATGCAGAACCAAGGGTTGCTCATATTCGTGGTAAAACATAATCAACTTCTTAATTCTAAATTATATATAAAAAAACTATATTCTTACGACGTTTCTGTGTTTCAAACTTTCAATGATTTGTTTGCCCCGATTCCGATAACCGTTATTCATACTACATTTTAACAATTGTATAGGAATAGAGTCATGGCCGGGGAAGCAAATCCACAGCCACAATTACAGACTTCCTGATCCATTTGAAGATGAGGTACTCTCATGAAAATATATTATTATGCGAACTCGAGTTTATTAACCGGTCTTGTTTTGATAACATCTATATTTTCTTACAAAAAGTTTACTCTTGGAACGAAAGTAACTACCGTTAAGACCAATTAAGTCACAATTATTAGAAAACAAACAACGATTTTTAAAACACGTTACTTGGGTTTTTTTGTCAACACGCAAGAAAATGTATTTCAAACTTTTTTGACAATAAGAATATTATAATAGTGGATGTGGAGATACGTGGTGGAAGAAGAAACGAAACGTACAGAATATAAACATCCGAAAGAGGAGGATGCCAAAAATAAATAAATAAAAAACATCCGAAAGAGGAGTTAATATGATCACATTCAATAGCCGTTTCGTCGGTAATTGTCGGTCAATATAATCTCTCTTTCACGTCATAATTCAACCTATCTTTTCATATTTTTGCTCTACAATAATTTTATTTAACAATAAATCAACACTTTATCTTATTGTTTTATTTTATATTTTATTTATTTTTGATAACATATTATTAGTAATAATTATCAATTAAAACTATATTAATATAATGAAGAGTTAAATAATTTTATTAAAAGTTTACTTTTATTTTTATTTATATAATATTTTTTTAAAAAGATTGTTGTTGGTATTTAGATTGTTAAAGTGGTAATTAGAAAAAGATTTAGATGTTAAAAAAAATATTATTAGAATCTATTAAACTAAAATGATATTTAATATTAAAATAATATTTTTTGAAGGCTAATAAATAAAATATAGTAAAAATGGATTATATATTTTTTATCCAAATCAAATGAAACAAATATCTATTTATATAGTATAAAATGATGAATTTTAGTATAGAAATTATATTTATACTTTTGGTAAGTTATGAAATAATTGGTTTTAAACAATTTAGATGGAAAAAGATACAAATTTTTGTGCCATTTTTTTGTCCAATTACATTTCGCCACATGTCATAAAAATCCTATTCCTTCAATTTTCAAGATGTTGAAAAATCATTTTTTTATTTGTTTAAACACATCATTGTATGTTTTTCAACAGTTGAATTATTTTATCAACTGTTAATAATATCACTATTGTAAGTAATCTAATAGCTACAATAATATCTACTAGTAATTTAATCGCATTATGTTCTATGTGAATACAACTATTAACTAATTTGAAATTTTTTTATCAATTTAATTTAGCATATAATATTATAAAAATATTTATATCATATTAATTATAACTAAATATATGTATATACATTATTAATTATTGTTTATATTTTTTCAAATTCAAAATTCATATAAATAATACAAATTTATTATATAAATTTTATTATTTACAAAAATTAAATTTATTAATAATCAAATCTCATACTTATTTCTAAAATAAAATAAATTAAAATTATTGATAAAATTAAATACTTTTATATTTATTCTAATTTTTTATATAAGATTATACTTATCTCTAAAATAAATTTAAATAAAATTATCAATATAAATTTAATGTTAACACTGTAAAAACCATAATTTCATTAAAGAAAAGTAAATAATCAATCATTTTGAGAATAAATAAAAATTTAAAATCACTTTTCAAATAATATAAAGATACTAACATATTTATTAACGGTTATATAAATCAACTACCTTCTGAAGTTTCCCAACAAATATATTTTAACCGTCGATATCTACTAACAATTTTTTCATATCAATAAATCCATGTGTGTTTTCTTATAAGCTATATTCTGAAATCCACACAAATACATTTATAACAATGATATTAAAATTTTAATCTTGTAAATTATAAATCTATAAAACATATTTTAATCAAAAATTTTAAATGTATAGTACCTAAATTTAAAATGTATAATATATTATTTACAAATAAAAGATTTGATAATACCGAATTTTAAAACATAATATAAATTATTATTAGTTAAATAATTTTTTTATTTATTAATGAAATAATAGAGATTGGATTTAAACTCTTTTAAAATCATATAAAAATAAATCCTGCCAAATTGTAATACGCATATGGTCATTCATTGGTTTATCTATTAATTCGCTCACTCGAAAATCACAGCCCAATCCAGCCCAACGCATTCCTTGGAGCATATATTAAGCACTGAATATGTTATTACACGTACATGCTAAAGTTGGGGGTCCTTCCAAATTATACTTAAATTTAAAAGTAAATCAATATATCAATACGCAGGCGGTGGTGGTAATAGGAAACTTTGCAAGCGGGGCAGATATTAGTAGAGACATATCTAAAGTAGCAAAAGAAGTTCATATCGCATCTAGAGCAAGTCCTGATACATACGAGAAGCTTTCCGGAGATAAAAACAATCTATGGATGCATTCTCAGGTAACAAAAATGACAATTTGCTTCATTGTTTTTTTTAATAAAAAGTTCATGAGATTCCATCAAAATTTATAATAAAAATGGTTGTGCCAGCTAACTATACTTATGTTATTTGCTATCTTGTAGATAGACATTGCTCGTGAGGATGGTTCGATTGTATTCCAAAATGGGAAGGTGGTACATGCCGATACCATTGTCCATTGTACAGGGTATTTAAATATTTCTTATTTCCAGTTTTCTCACTAAACAATATACCAAGTTTATAAATTGTGCAATGTTTGATTTGGTTATATGTGAAGGTACAAATATTACTTTCCATTTCTTGAAACCAATGGTTATATGAGTGTCCATGACAATCGCGTTGAACCGCTCTACAAGCATATCTTCCCACCCTTGCTTGCACCTGGACTTTCCTTCATCGGTTTGCCAGCAATGGTTTGTTTCAGCCAAAACAAACTATAAAAGGTTTCAAATTATTTAATTCTTTTTGATATTTTATAAGACGCATCTCTTCATCGGATTTTCAGGGTCTACAGTTTTATATGTTTGAAGTCCAAAGCAAATGGGTTTCTGCAGTGTTGTCCGGACGGGTTACACTTCCGTCGATAGACAAAATGATGGAAGATATGATGTTGTCATATGAAAGACTAGAAGCGTTAGGTATCCCCAAAAGACATACACATAAGTTGGGTATATCTCAGGTATTCTGAGTATGATATTAGAATCATACATGAATCTGAAAAGAACGCTAAACCTTTTTTCTCTGTCAGGGTGAGTACCTTGATTGGATCGCAGAACAATGTGGATCCCCACATGTTGAACATTGGAGAGATCAACAAGTAGTTCGTGGTTACAATAGACTTGTGGGTCAACCTGGGACTTTCCGTGATGAATGGGACGACGATGACCTCATTGAAGAAGCGTACGAGGATTTTGCTAAACAAAATCTTATCAATTTTCATCCCTCTCGCTTCCTTAAAATCCCGGAAGATGATATGTGATTAATTGTTTTGGATCGTGGAGGCCTTTGATTATAAAAATAATGGGGGGGGGGGGTAATTTTAATTAAGTATAGTAGTGTTAGGGGTAGTGTTAGGGTCAGCTTGGCAAAGACTACCTGTTGATGAGCATTGGACTTAAATGTTCTTGGTGCGTTTGAAGGACCAATATGTTAAGATAAACTATGTAACCAAATTCGAGAACTTTCAGTTAATTCCTGGTTCATTTTATGTGACTGTCTGTTGTTTTTTGTTCAACTGAAATCAAAGAGTAATCTTTAGAAAATGCATGAATTTGTAACCTTTCAAGAATTTATATGAAAGTGGTTGTTATTTATTCTATTTAAATCTGTAAACGGTTCAGACATAACCAAATTGGGCTTATGGCCCATTACGAGAAGACTCAAGATATGGTTAGGAAAACATTCGAAGGGCTATATAAGAGAGCAATGGTGTGAGATCAAGGATTCATACCGAGATTTATATGAACGTGGATTTAGACTTTTAGAAAAGAAATAATATAGAACTTATACAATGAACTTTATAGAATGTATACAAAGAATGAGACCAAGTATTTTAGGTCGAAGTGTTTTGTCGAATAATGTGTAGATCCTTTTTCGAATGACCTTCTCCATCTTTTATACTTCGACCTAACTTTATAGAATGTATACAAAGAACGAGACCAAGTAATACCTGTTGATGAACATTGGACTTAAATGTTCTTGGTGCGTTTGAAGGACCAATATGTTAAGATAAACTATGTAACCAAATTCGAGAAGTTTCAGTTAATTCCTGGTTCATTTTATGTGACTGTCTGTTGTTTTTTGTTCAACTGAAATCAAAGAGTAATCTTTAGAAAATGCATGAATTTGTAACCTTTCAAGAATTTATATGAAAGTGGTTGTTATTTATTCTATTTAAATCTGTAAACGGTTCAGACATAACCAAATTGGGCTTATGGCCCATTACGAGAAGACTCAAGATATGGTTAGGAAAACATTCGAAGGGCTATATAAGAGAGCAATGGTGTGAGATCAAGGATTCATACCGAGATTTATATGAACGTGGATTTAGACTTTTAGAAAGAAATAATATAGAACTTATACAATAAACTTTATAGAATGTATACAAAGAATGAGACCAAGTATTTTAGGTCGAAGTGTTTTGTCGAATAATGTGTAGATCCTTTTTCGAATGACCTTCTCCATCTTTTATACTTCGACCTATCTCTTCTTGTTCCGATCTTCTTGCTGATTTTGTTGCCGGCGATCTCTCCACTTCCGTGATTCGCAGGGTCCATTTGAACTGCTGAAGACTTGTTCACGATAAGGGTCGACACTCTTCCTTCGATGTCGACCTCCTTCTTTTCCAATTCGATTCGGCCTTTAGCGAACACGCTAATTATTAGGCCCAATTGATTCTTGACTTAATGGGCCTAGATCGTGGTCATGTCCATCATCTTGTGGGCCAGATTTTTGGTGAGAAATCCAGCACCAACAATAGCCCCCATCCCATTAGTTTTATAATTGGAGCTAATGGGAGATAAACCTCGAGACGCTGCACGCCGACCTCGATCCTAGAGACTAATGATTATTTTGTTCTTCATTGTCGATCTGGTCGGATTTGAACGGCTCAGATATGAGGAATGGCGCATGCACCGATTCTAATGAGATGTGATTGGACCGTTGACATGGACGTCGATCTTGTTCACAAACGAACGGTTATGATCTGAGATTTAGATATTTTTGGTCGAGCTTATCTTTGATAATGACGTCAGATCTCGAGTCTCGGATTCGTAACCATTCTCGTTTTGAATCCGACGGTTGAGATCAAGGGAGATCAAATACCCATAGATTTTTGATCTCATCGAATTCGAATAATCAAGCGGTTGGGAATATTCCTTATGTTAACGGATGGCTGAGATCACAAGAGGTGAATACCTACGACCTCGATAACCATCATTATTGATTGCCTTTAAAAAAAACTAATTGCTTCACGTTCTCCCACTATTCATCCCACTACAAAGCCAGGTAACCGCGACTTCTCTCCTCATTTGTTTTCTTTCTGGCTTTCTTCTGTTTTTCTTTTAGAGCTTTTTCTGGGTTTTGAAAGTATCTGAGAGAGAGAAATCTAAACCTGCGACATATGATGACGTTGCGGGAGAAATGTCAAATTCCGGCGAATGTGGATATGGTTATTCCAAACAAATCGGAATCTCTGGAGATGGTCCGGCCCAAATATTGTTGTGCCTATTATACTTATTTCGACAAATGCGGGCTCTTGTTCCCAATCCCTTGCCTCGTCTCCTGGGTTTTGGCACAACTCCAGCTTGCGTTTCCTCAGATGACTCCCAACTTCGTTCGATATATCAACGGGATCGGAGTCCTATCTGTCAATGAGGGCATCGAATTCGGGGTCAAGCATCTCTTGTTGCTATACCAGGTTAAATATAACGTCAATGCCCCAAGGACGTATTATCTCTCTCCTCGCTAGGGGAAGATTTTAGAGGAGTCTCTCTGCATGATGTGTGGCGGGAGCGATATTTCTTCTTCAAGGTGGACAAGGAGCCCGTAGGAGAGTTCGACTTATCAATCGTTCCAACGCGATGGGCAGTCAGCGTTGCTTAGATATAGGGCTTTTTAGTTTGATAATAATTGCTATCTCGAACTCTACTAACTCCCTTTTGTGTGTTCTTTTTTTTTTGCAGAAACCCGATTCTTCGCCTCTAACTCCGAAGACAGAGAACCTGATCGCTCGTTTAAGAAGAGGTAGCGTGGACTGGGATACCTTTTCTACAGAGCGCATACGAGCTGCTCTTGGTCCTCAGCCTCATATACCTCCTCAAAATAGACCGCAACTACCTCGAGGAGTCAAGCTCCAACCAGATCCTCAGGATTCACCGTTTCGGGTTATACCGCCTCCTATTCATATCGAGGAGCGAACCGGGACAAGTTAGTATTCGCTGTCCCATTTGCTATTTCTTATTGTTTGATTTATTTTGAGATCGTCTAACTCTTGATTTTGATTGTTTGCTCGTAGGTCTAACATTTTGATATAGAAACTTAATCGTCAGCAGCCCCCCCCCCCCCCACACACACACACGATAAGATGTCACGGCAAGCGAGCTCCCGACGACATGAAAAAGATCTGGTTGACGTGGCAGGGAAGGTGAAGTCAAGTGAACTAGCTGATGCTATGCTCTTCGCTTTTGGTCGAGATCCTCTGCCGTCGACCCTCAGAATTGACCAGGCTGCTAAGGAAAGCGATGTCCCACCTCCTCAGGTAGCTGGCGAAGAAGTCGCTCCAATCCAATCCAAAGATTTGGTCCAGGTCAGCTCTCACTCCAATGGTTCTAAAAGCTCCAACAGCTAGAACCGAGGCAGATCACGTCCTCCCACTCCGAAGCGTCAATAGACTGAAATGGATGTGAGCTCGCGGAAGGGGATTTGAGAGCTCGAGAAGACGCATACTTCTTCAGGGTCGAGTGGGAGCATGTCTTTCAATTGGCGCTTTAAGCACCAGAAAGACTGCCCCATCGCGGACGACCCATAGGGTGTCGCTTACTTACTGCATCCGTAACATGATGATTGGAGAAGCCTACATCAAGATGATGGTTGCGCATGGAAAGGTAAGGATTTTTCCAGGCATTTTTATCCTATTTTGATTTTTCCTTCTTGATATAGTTCGTGATTTTGACGAACTAGTTTAATTCCTATAGTCTCGAAGCCAAGAACAAGTACGTGGCCCTGATCGAACATGAGCTGAAGGATTGTTCCTCAGGCAAATGAACTCGAGGAGGTGATATACCATGGATTTTACCGGTTTTAACCATGGTATATGCCTTATTTATCGAGACTTATGTTATGTTTTGGAGTCTTTTTAGTATGTTTACAGGTTTAGACACATTTGGAGCAGAAGTGGAGATTTTGGAGCTGTTTGGTGTATTTTGGAGATTTGGTCCGAGAGACAGAGTTCACTGTCCAGCTTTGGAGATTGCGTCGATCGTTGCATATGCGAATGGGCCAGACTCGCCGATTTAATGAAGAATGCTGATTTTGCAGAAAAGCCCAGATATTTACACAGAAGCCCAAAACGTGTTTTAGCTATTATATAAGGGTTTTTAAGCCATTGTTTAGGCTACGCTTTCATTAAGTCTTATTTTATTTTCAGAGAGCCTTAGGGGCTGATCTTGCTCTCGAAAGAGAGAGGATTTCGAACCCCTGTTGATTATTCTGTTTTATGATATTTGGTTTTCTACTTATGATATTTTCTGTCTCGATGAACATGTCTGAGTAGTTTACCTGTTAGGTTGAAGGATTCTCATTAGGGATTTCAGAGAATTATAGTTTAATTAATCTGTAGAGATTCATATCTGCTAGTTCTTTATCTAAGTTGTTCTTAATGCTTAATCTGAAGTAGCTAATCAGAATTATGATGTTAGGTTGATTAATTCAGCGGAAGTTGGTTAATTTAACTAGAAAGAACTTAGATAAGCAATTAAACTATTCGCAAACGGAAGTTTGGTTTAGGTTAATTGTGAACATATCAAACTTGGAATTAAAGCTGGCCTAATCTGTTAGTTCTCGCAAACGAAAGTTTGGTTTGCTGCACTTAGACTTAGAGAATTATCGCAAAGGAATTTGGTTAATTCTATATCCGTGTTTGAGTTCTAGAACAGTTATTGATTAGATCTAGATAGATTGATTGCTTGCGTTCCTGATTTCCTGAGAACTCCTGAAACCTAACGCTTCGCTTCCTTGCTCACAACTCGCTGCCTTGTTTACTTTCTGCTGTTTGATTTACTGCTTTCTCATTACAATTTGCTTTCTCCTAGTTAAATCTTTTCTGTTCTTAATCTATCGTTGACCGGAGTCCCTGTGGATTCGATACCCTAAGTACTACAACTACATCACTGTGCACTTGCAGTTAGAATAGGGTTAAAACTACACCTATCAAGTTTTTGGCGCCGTTGCCGGGGACTCTTTTGAGTCCTCGATAGATTTGAACTTAGGGTTTAGACTAGAATTTTCGTTTTTATTTTTTGTTACTAATTTTTTCTTCTTTTTCTGTTCTTGCGTTTCAGGTACGCCTGTAATCGCCTTGCATCGATCGACACCCCCTTAGTGTCGATCGTTGCATTCTCGAGCTTGCATCGGTCGACGCTACTATGCATCGATCGACACATTGCGAAAGAATGATGGGAATGATGCAACAGATGTTGGAAAATCAGCAGAATAACTCGTTCTGCAGAGGCTATGGTTCCTATTCATTCACCAGAGATTATGAATCTCCATCATATCAGCCTGCACCTACACATAAGAGCAGATTGGAAATCATGGTGGAGCAATGTCTTGAGAGACAACAACAGATTTATATGTCCTTCAACTCAAAGATGGATGCGTTGTATGAAGACTTGAATGAGAAGTTCGAATCTTTGAGCACACATATGGAGGAGCTGGATGCAGCAATAGAGAGGCGAAATGAAGCTAAGAAAGCTGAACAGTGTAGATCCATCAAAGCTGTGACCTTAAAGGATGAGATTGAGTTGCTAGGTGAAGAAGAGAGCATAATCTCGGATTTTCTGGATGAATATTGTCTGCCTGATACATGCATCGATCGACACCCCCTTAGTGACGATCAACACGCCATTCTGACGGCAATTTCGAGTTCTTTCGAGAAACAGAATCGCCTTGCATCGATCAACGCACATCATGCAACGATCGACACAAAACGCAGACATGACCAGAAACCTGCAACAGTGCCAGAACAAGCTTACAAGCCCCCAATGCCATATCCTAAGGTTCCTAAACCTTCCAGACAAGAGCTAGAAGTGGCTAACTGCATGAAAGTGATGGATAAGAAGGTGAATAAAACACCACCAGTTGAAACTTTGCGAGTTCATGCAAAGAAGATGATCTCCACTGATGGTCATCTGGAAGAAGAAGTTCAGATTGGTGGAACTACAGTGTCTGATAGTGGAAAGAAGAAGATGGCGGTTCCTCTTAAACCTGCTCTAACATCTTCAGCACCTGCAACTGCTCATAAGCAGAAAGCCCCAAACATCAGATCTACATCAAAGGTAAGGAACAAATCATCTAAGCTTAAACCTTCTGATCATATTGTTTTGAATGCAGAAAAACGCAGTAGACCGCCCAAGCTTCCCTCCCGCCCTGTTTCCACTCCTTCATTCCTTGGAAAGCCTCATGATCTGAATGCCTATACACCTCCTTGGATGAAGAGATATTCACAGAGACACTCAAAGTCTCTGTTGAAACCGCCTTGAGTCAAATCTCTTCCAATAGTCAAGCTAATGACTAAAAACAAGCGCTGAGTGGGAGGCAACCCACTGTTAGGTTCGTTTTTGTTTTTGTTTTCTTTCGTTTTGATTTGGTATTTTTAATTTTTCTGTTTAAGTGTGTTCAGAGCTGAGGGAAACAGGAATAATCGCATTGCATCGATCGACACACATTGTGCATCGGTCGATGCAGTCGCGATTCACGGTTAGCCGAATTGATTGCGGTTCAGACATCGGTTATCCACATAACCGCGAGCATATTCGCCTTGCATCGATCGACACCCTTGTGGCATCGATCGACGCATGGCGACGACAGGTAAGTATTCTGCAACTTTTCGGTTTGTTCTTCAATTCGATTATTCTTTCACCGAGCTCATGCTTTGATTACACTGGGGACAGTGTAGTTTAAGTGTGGGGGAGGAAGCTACTGACGCACGCTTTTGTTTTCTTAGTTTTTCAAAAATTTGTTTTATTGAGTCAAAATTTGTATGAAACTATGATTTTTCGAGGAAAATTTTCGCTTGAACAGGAACTAAGTGACCATTGGACAGACTTGCAGAGCCTCTATGACTGTTAGAAAACCCCATCACAGATCAACCTACTGGGAACACCCACATCACTTCAGGTATCAGAGGATCCTTTTACTGACTTCACCTTAATACTGACTTAGATTTCTCACCTAAGGGCTTGGTATACTTTGTGTCGGATTCCCTGTTAGTTCTGACACAGCCTGTCAACCTGTCCTATTTAGTTCCCTTCTCCCCTTCTATAAAGTAAAAAAAAAAAAGATAATAAACTGAGGATGAGTTAGTAACTCCGAAGTGGTCATGGGAATAGTAGCAAACACTATTATCTCCTATGCGATCCATGGAATGTGTCCAAAGTACACCCCATAACGGGAAGAACACTGATAAAAAAAATAAAATGATACCCAATGTGGGAAAAATCAGTTGTTAAGGAAGGGAAAGAGAAGAAAGGGACTAGAGAAAGATAGTATGGTGGTCTAGAGCTGATAAGGTAAGAATCCATGTGCCTTTAGATCGATACTCCTTAGGTGAGACCGCACTTAAATACTTGCAGAAGTCAGTAGGGAGAATTTGAATGCTTGAATGTGATTGTGGAGTTTACTTGGGACAGTTGCTAAGTGTGGGGGAAGTACATTGTGGTCTTGAGTTCTGTAGGAAAGTTTTCAGTGGCTTACTAAGTGAATGTGATTGTGAAAGTTCCTAGGACGAAATGAGTTTCTGAGTTTACAAACTTCTTTTCTTATGCTTTGGTTCTTTACTTGCTTGAGGACAAGCAAGAGCTAAGTGTGGGGGAGTTGATATACCATGGATTTTACCGGTTTTAACCATGGTATATGCCTTATTTATCGAGACTTATGTTATGTTTTGGAGTCTTTTTAGTATGTTTACAGGTTTAGACACATTTGGAGCAGAAGTGGAGATTTTGGAGCTGTTTGGTGTATTTTGGAGATTTGGTCCGAGAGACAGAGTTCACTGTCCAGTTTTGGAGATTGCGTCGATCGTTGCACACCTGCATCGATCGTTGCATATGCGAATGGGCCAGACTCGCCGATTTAATGAAGAATGCTGATTTTGCAGAAAAGCCCAGATATTTACACAGAAGCCCAAAACGTGTTTTAGCTATTATATAAGGTTTTTAAGCCATTGTTTAGGCTACGCTTTCATTAAGTCTTATTTTATTTTCAGAGAGCCTTAGGGGCTGATCTTGCTCTCGAAAGAGAGAGGATTTCGAACCCCTGTTGATTATTCTGTTTTATGATATTTGGTTTTCTACTTATGATATTTTCTGTCTCGATGAACATGTCTGAGTAGTTTACCTGTTAGGTTGAAGGATTCTCATTAGGGATTTCAGAGAATTATAGTTTAATTAATCTGTAGAGATTCATATCTGCTAGTTCTTTATCTAAGTTGTTCTTAATGCTTAATCTGAAGTAGCTAATCAGAATTATGATGTTAGGTTGATTAATTCAGCGGAAGTTGGTTAATTTAACTAGAAAGAACTTAGATAAGCAATTAAACTATCCGCAAACGGAAGTTTGGTTTAGGTTAATTGTGAACATATCAAACTTGGAATTAAAGCTGGCCTAATCTGTTAGTTCTCGCAAACGAAAGTTTGGTTTGCTGCACTTAGACTTAGAGAATTATCGCAAAGGAATTTGGTTAATTCTATATCCGTGTTTGAGTTCTAGAACAGTTATTGATTAGATCTAGATAGATTGATTGCTTGCGTTCCTGATTTCCTGAGAACTCCTGAAACCTAACGCTTCGCTTCCTTGCTCACAACTCGCTGCCTTGTTTACTTTCTGCTGTTTGATTTACTGCTTTCTCATTACAATTTGCTTTCTCCTAGTTAAATCTTTTCTGTTCTTAATCTATCGTTGACCGGAGTCCCTGTGGATTCGATACCCTAAGTACTACAACTACATCATTGTGCACTTGCAGCTAGAATAGGGTTAAAACTACACCTATCAAGGAGGCTAAAAGTTGGTGGGGAGCTTAACTTTGGTCTCCAGGCTGCTAAAGCTTGGGAAGCGTAACTGAAGGAAAAGCTGGCCGAGTATGTGGAGCAGGAAGCTTTCCTCATGCATCTCGAGAATGCGGAGGAGGATCTGAAGCATAAGCTCAGGGTGGCTAGTGGCAAGATGTTCGAGGTCGAGCAGGCGAGTCATAAGGCGATCGAGCAAGCGGCCCAGGAGAACGAGGAGAAGGAAAAATCTCTCGTGAAAAAGGAGTCTGACATCAAGGTCGCAGTTCACACTGCCAAGAAGGAGCTGAACAAAGCGTACTTTAACATCCTGAAGGATATCAAGGTCAATTTTGATTAGAAGAAGATCGAGACTAGCGCAGAGATCCTCTTCAGGAGGCCCTTGCAAATATCGAACTCATTACTGAGTTCGCAACTGGTGAGCTCAACCTGACTCAGGAGGTCTTCCGTTTAGCAGAGAAGAAAAGGATTGCGACCGAGGAGATGAACACTGCAGCGGTATCTGATTTCTCCATCAGCAAGTTGAATCTGCCCGCAGTATCTGAGGATTCGGTGATGTTTGTAGAATCCTCCTCCTCAAGCCACTCCACAGTTAAAACAGTACGGATCGCACTTCCCAAAGGAGACCGGAGGTGGTTCGGTGCAAAGCAAGGAGGTTTGAGAAGGGACGACTTCCAGTGCGAAGCATGCAGATGGTGATGAGCGGATGGATAAATGATCCGGTGTCTCCAATCCTTAAAACTTTATAAGTATTTTGGTGTTTCCCGAGATGGCTTTTAATGTTTTTTTGAACTTGGTGTTGCACGAGAAGGGCTTTTGTACTTAGGGGGATTTTAATCCTCCCTTTTTTATTTGATGAACTGATTTTCGTATTTTGTGCCTTTAGTTATTAAAAACAACTGAGAAAGGTCAGAATTTGTGGCTTAGTTCGATCTGGCAGCCTCGATCAAGCTTAGTTTAGTAGGACTTGTCCGAATCGAACATCAATTGAACTATTTTGGCTTTGCCTTAGAAGATTTTGGCCATGCCTTACCAAGTTTTGAGTTCAATCCACTAATCTCAACCTAAGCAATGAGGAAAGACTTAGTTAAAAATGAGAGGATGAACCAAAAATATTCTTTGAGAAGTCGAACTAGTGTATATATAAGTCCTTTTTTAGTTCAGGCCTTGGCGAAGAAGGGTGATCGGCGAAAAGACTAGTTTGTTCAATTGTTGATCGAAAAGGATTTTTAGATCATCAAGAGTAGTTCATTTATACAAGATCTTGACTTGGTTTGAGAACTAAGTGTTGTTTTTGGAGTTAGACTGAACGTGGGTTTGTAGTGATTCTGAGAACAAATGATGGGACTATTTTGCCCATGCGAGGGGGGGGGGGGTGTCCCCCGGTTCTTTTAGCTATAAAGATTGAGGAAATATGTTAAAGTTTTTGAGCAAGGGCTTACCTTCGAGGTCGATATTTGTTAGAGGTCGTCATTTGGTAATGTTGGAGATCGCTGTTTTGGGATAATTTCAGATCTCTATTTTGGGATCATTTCAGATCGCTATTTTTGGGATCATTTTCGATCGCTTTTTTGGGACCATTTCAGGTCGTTATTTTTGGGATCATTTCAGATCGCTATTTTTGGGATCATTTGAGATCGCTATAAATAAAGATAAATAATTTTATTAAAAATATTTATGCAAAGTAATAGTGACAAACTATATAGTGGTCGACCTCGATTGAGGGATTGAAATAGGCTGGGCTATGTCAGGTGTTTTAATGTGATGCTTAGACTGTATGGGATAACAGATCACAAAAAAAAAAAAATTTGGAGGGGCGGATGTGCTCGATATCGAGCTGTCTACGTACCCTTTTAAGGGATCAAACCTCTACGTAGTTTGATTATAGTCGAAGCATTTTCAGTGAAAATATTTTTTTGAGGTTTATGATATTCCAAGGTTGCAGTTTAGGTCTTTGGATTTCTACCGACTTGAGTCGGTAGACTCCATCTTGGACGATGTTGGTGACCTGATAAGGACCTTCCCATTTTGCCCCTAACTTTCCAGCATGTTCTTCCTTTTTATTGTCGAACACTTTCCGTAAAATGAGTTCGCCTACTTACAATCGTCGGGTCTTAATCCGGGAATCATAATAGCGAGCTGCGGCCTGTTGGTAGTTCTAGATTCGGGCGAGTGTGAGGTTCCTTTGTTCGTCGACGAGATCGAGATCGTCAGTTATCATTTGGTTATTAAGTTCCTCATGTTGTTGTTGGAATTATGTCCAGTAATCTCTGTACTGTCTCTAGAAAGTAAGAGTATGTCAATGATCAGACATAAGTCATATAATACTGGGGGTCATGATGGCTTGCTAGAGTCCGCTCATGATCTATAAGTCTTGGACTTATTGCCTTTATTATATGATCCCATATGGGTCACACGCCTAAGCTAACGGGAAAATACGAAAGAACGGTTTAGAAGAAGTACGGTAAAAGTGCTAGGCATTTACTGTGCTTAGAGAGACCGAACGTTTCTATGGCATTGTCGTTTAGGGCACATCAGCTAGAAACGCATCAAGAGGCTCCATTCGAATGGACTTCTTGGCTCATTTGACTTTGAGTCATGTGAGAAATGCGAATCCTGCATGATGGGCAAAATGACACGGGCCCCCTTTAATAAACCTAACGAGAGGGCCAGTGACTTATTGGGCCTGATACACACTGACGTGTGTGGCCCAATGTCCACAAATGCAAGAGGAAACTATCAGTACTTCATTACCTTCACTGATGATTTCAGTAGGTATGGATATGTTTATTTAATGAAACATAAGTCCGAATCTTTTGAGAAGTTCAGAGAATTCCAAAATGAAGTACAGAACCAACTTGGCAAAAGCATTAAGGCTCTTCGGTCTGACCGAGGAGGAGAATACTTAAGCCAAGAATTCAGTGATCATCTGAGAGAGTGTGGGATCGTATCCCAACTCACTCCTCCTGGAACACCACAATGGAATGGTGTGTCTGAGAGGAGAAATCGGACCTTATTGGATATGGTTCGGTCTATGATGAGTCACACAGACCTTCCAATATCCCTTTGGGGATATGCTCTGCTAACAGCAGTGTTCACTCTAAATAGAGCGCCATCGAAAGCAGTAGCAAAGACACCGTATGAATTATGGACTGGAGTAGCTCCAGTGCTGTCTTATCTAAGAATTTGGGGTTGTGAAGCCTACGTCAAGAGATTAATCTCAGACAAGCTTACACCAAAGTCTGATAAATGCTACTTCATTGGTTATCCAAAGGAAACCAAGGCTTATTACTTCTATCTACGTTCCGAGAACAAGATCTTTGTTGCCCGGGATTGTAACTTTCTTGAGAGGGAGTTTCTCTCTAAGAAAGACAGTGGGAGTAAGGTACTGCTTGAAGAAATTCAAGATGAACAGGATACTGCTCAACCTGAAGAGGAAGAGCAGCAGGAGGACCTACAAGAAATTGTAGTGCCTGAACCTGTAGTACCTGAAGTTCGAAGATCCGGGAGGATCCGTCACGAACCCGAGAGATATCAAGGATTCCTCGTGACTGACTGTCATGATCTTCTGATCATTGATGGTGATGAACCATCGAACTTCAATCAAGCCATGATGGGCCCAGATTCCTCTAAGTGGCGTAAGGCCACTGATTCCGAAATGGACTCCATGTCGGTCAACCAAGTGTTTTCGTTGGTTGACTTACCCGCTGGTGTAAAAGCCATCGAGTGCAAATGGATCTTCAAGAAGAAGATTGACGTGGATGGAAATGTCCAGATTTATAAAGCCAGGTTGGTGGCAAAAGGTTTCAGACAAGTTCACGGTGTGGATTACGATGAAACCTATTCACCAGTGGCTATGATGAAATCTATTCGGATTCTACTAGCAACTGCAGCTTTTCATGATTATGAAATTTGGCAGATGGACGTGAAAACCGCCTTCCTGAATGGTATTCTGGAAGAGGATGTGTATATGACACAACCTGACGGTTACATAGATCCAAAGAATGCTGGGAAAGTATGCAAGCTTCATAAATCCATTTATGGATTGAAGCAAGCATCGAGGAGCTGGAATCTTCGTTTTGATGAAGCGATCAAGCAATTTGACTTCATCAGAAACGAAGAAGAACAATGCGTGTATAAGAAAACTAGTGGGAGCAAGATAGTATTTCTTATTCTGTATGTTGATGACATACTGCTTCTCGGAAACGACGTTCCAATGCTAAAGTCGGTGAAGGACTGGCTTGGAAGTTGTTTTTCCATGAAAGACATGGGTGAAGCCGCATACGTTCTTGGAATTAGGATCTACCGGGATAGATCTAAAAGGCTGATAGGCTTGTGTCAAGATTCATACATTGACAAAGTCCTGCAAAGATTCAGCATGAAAGATTCCAAGAAGGGCTTCACGCCAATGGTACATGGCACAACGCTAAGCAAGAAGCAGAGCCCTACGTCGGCTGCTGAGCTTGAGCGCATGAAGAATATTCCTTATGCATCTGCAATAGGATCTATCATGTATGCCATGATTTGTACTCGTCCTGATGTTGCTTATGCACTGAGCATGACGAGTAGATACCAGTCAAATCCAGGTGAAAGCCACTGGATTGCCGTAAAGAATATCTTGAAGTATCTAAGACATACTAAAGATAAGTTCTTGGTGTACGGTGGAAGTGATGTGCTTGAAGTCAGTGGATTCACGGACGCAAGTTTCCAGACAGACACAGATGATTTCCGGTCACAGTCCGGTTATATCTTTTGTCTGAATGGCGGTGCAGTAAGTTGGAGAAGCTCCAAGCAGGACACCGTTGCTGATTCCACTACAGAAGCTGAATATGTCGCCGCCTCAGAAGCAGCGAAGGAAGCTGTTTGGATACGAAAGTTCATGATCGAACTAGGTGTGATACCGAATGCGGCTGAGCCTCTGGCACTGTTTTGTGACAACAATGGTCCTATAGCTCAGGCAAAGGAACCAAGATCACATCAGAAATCCAAGCATGTTCAAAGAAGATTTCACTTGATACGTGACATCGTTAATAGAAAGGAAGTCAAGATCAGCCGAGTCCCGACAGATGATAATGTCGCTGATCCGTTGACAAAGCCACTCCCAAGGCCTAAGCTCGAGTATCTGACTGAAGCTGTAGGCATTAGAAACATTGAAATGTAATCTAAATTTGAGTGGGAGTTTAAAGGCTTTATTTAGTTATTTGATATGTTCTTGTAAAACATTTTATGTTTAATGAAATTATTATTTCAAGATTATTTTAACTGTGATGAAATAATCGTTCCAAAATGATATGAACCATTTTATAGGTCATCGAAGTAAGTGACTTGATCTTGAGTTATCAAAGTCATTTAGCTTGATCATGAGACCCTATATTTGATAGATGGTTTATATCATCATGTCCCTAGTCGAAGGTTGTTGAAATTGGAACACCAACAACCGTGTGAGACTAGATTGGTATGTGACTTATGACAAAGTCTCAGTGTGTCATAGATGCGCGGCATCAAAGTCAGTACATAGGTGTATGTAGGGTACATACGACCGGACAAGACCCGATTATAAGAACTCTTCAGGATATTTATATCTGTGTCATAAGAGATTCTTACTACGACTATAGAGTATAGTCCTTAGACCTGAGTTCGCATGCATGTGACTGCACATGAACTAATGCGCTTTGATCATTGTCTAATGCTGTCGTTAAGCGATAGTTATAAAGACCTTGTTTGGGTGTATTATGAAATGAGTAGTTTACAGTGATGGAACAAGACGGGATTTGTCCCTTCAATATAAATGGAGTGAATATCTCTAGGCCAATCGGAGATTTGAATACTGGAAAATGCATGGTCATGCTCAAACGGACTGTCCCGAGTCGTTTGGATTGTCAGTATCAAATCAGAGTCCGATGAACATGATTAGCCTTAATAAGGATGACACTCATCTTGCCTTATGACTAATCGAGATATTGTGACAAAAGGATTATGAATACAGAGATTCCAGTTCAAGTGGGAGATTGTTGTAATTATGTCCAGTAATCTCTGTACTGTCTCTAGAAAGTAAGAGTATGTCAATGATCAGACATAAGTCATATAATACTGAGGGTCATGATGGCTTGCTAGAGTCCGCTCATGATCTATAAGTCTTGGACTTATTGCCTTTATTATATGATCCCATATGGGTCACACGCTTAAGCTAACAGGAAACTATGAGGAAACGGCTTAGCAGAAGTACGGTAAAAGTGCTAGGCATTTACCGAACTTAGAGAGAGATTAATGGGTCTGATTAAATCTGAGGTATTTAATTAGACTGGGAATTTGGGCCCAAAAGCCCAAAAGAATTAGAGAAGGGTTTTATAAATAAAACCAAGCCTAATTCTCCCTAACCCTAACCCTCCCAGGCGCCGAAAACTCTCTCTCTCTGCGGCCTCTCTCTGCTCGGTCTAGCAGCCATTTTCTGTGATTGCGTGTGTGAGCCTTTGGAGGATCCATCCCTTGGTGGTTCAGCTGATCTCTGACCTGTTCTTCATATTTCCGCTGCATAAAAGGTAACAGGTGAGATCCTTTAAGTTTCTAGCAAGAGAACCTAGATCTGGCATGTTAAGGATCAATTAATCTGATGAATTGAATCAGGATTAACACCAAAAGATCCTTTCAGTTGTGGACATCCTTTTTTGGAGAATGTTAGACACAAGGATTTTTGCTGGAACTACGGCCTCGGTGTCGTAGGCGAGAAAGAACTATGTTTCTTTAGTAGAATTTTGAGGAGTAGTTTGATAAGCCCAGAGTATGGCTGGGAGCTTGTCGCTCCAGTTTGACTTGCACTCGCCGAGCCTTTTCTTAAGGTTGTTCATGATTTATTTATTGGCTGCCTCGGAAAATCCGTTTCCTTGAGGATAACGAGGTGTCGAGTAGGTCAACTTGATGTTCCAAGTTCTACAAAACGTTTGGAATATGTTCTAATTGATTTGGGGCCCATTATCAGTGGCGATCTCATGAAGAAGTCTGTGATGACATATTATGTTTCGCCAGACGAAGTCCTTTACGTGGACGTCTTTTATTTTTTTGTAAGACTCGGCTTCAATCCACTTGGTGAAGTAGTCTGTCATGACTAGTAGGTGCATCACTTTTTTCTTTCCCGACGCGACTAAGGCTCCCACTATATTCATTCCCCATTGCATAAAAGGATATGACGATGAGATCGAAGAGAGTTTCTCCCACGGTTGGTGGATGATTGGGGCGTGCCTCTGACAATTATCGCATTTCACAGAGAAATTTTTGCACTCTTCGGCCATGGTTGGCCAAAAGAAGCTTTGTCGCTTGATTCATATGGCTAGAACTCGTCCTCCGGAATGACTTCCACATGATCCCTCATGAGCCTGAGTGATTACAGTTCGAGTTTGTTTGCCATCAAAGCATTTGAGATATGGTCCAGAAAGACTTCGTTTGAAAAACTTTCCTTCTGTGACACAGTACCTCACACTTTGTGCTTTGAATTTTCTGGCCGCCCACCTGTCGGGGGGAACTTCGCTATCAATGATGTATTGGATGATATGAGTTCTCCAATCTTGCAGACTCTTGCGTTTGACCTGTAGAGGTCGCTTTGATAGGGCCTTCAGGTGTGTTGGCTACGCATGTAGCCTTTCTGGGGTTGGTTCTTTGTCGATATCGACGATGTCAGGGCTGTTTCTCGCGCTTGGTGTTGTCTCGCGGGTTGTTCGTTCGACATTGTCTCCTTGAGAGGAATTGTCCTCTTTTAAGGATAAGGCTTTTAATGTGATGTTGCAAGGGCATCAGCTTCGGTGTTCTCACCTCATGGGATTCATGTTAGATCGAAGAAATCAATCTGATTGGCGAGGTTATGAACTACACGTAAGTATGATCCATTCGTTCTTCTTTGGATTCGTAGTCGGCATGGAACTGGCTTGTGACCAGTTGAGAGTCACTGAAAGCGTCTACTTCTCGGGCTCCGATCACTATTGCGAGCCTGAGTCCGGCTATGAGTGCTTCGTACTCTGCCTCATTGTTCGATGCAGTGAAGCCTAGTTGATAGGTCTAAGTTTTTTCTAATATATAACTGCAAGTGCATAGTGTATCATATCAATGGCTTAAATACCAACTCTCTTTGTGATATTAACTATGTCCAACAACCTAGAAAACCAAATCTCTTTGCGAGTTACAGAATTCTAAACATGCATTAAATCCAGGTTCTTTCGTTCACAATTTCCCTAAACCAAATATCTTTGCAAATAGAAAAATTGCTTACCTAGGTTCTTTTCTAGTTAATTTAACCAACTCTCGCTGCACTAATCAACTTGATATCAATAATCGAAGTAGCTAATTCAGATAAAGCATTAAGATCAACCTAGATGAAGAACTAGAAGTTATGAATCCCAATTAATCAATTAACCTAAAATTCCATGAAATATTTAATGAGAATCCCTAAACCTAACAAGAAAATCTACTCAGACATGGCGAATGAAACACAATACATGATGAATAGAAAACTCAATTACATAAAAGAGATACAGAAACATGGGTTAGAAATCTTCTCTCTCGAGGTACAAGATCAGCCCCTAAAAGCTCCCAATAGTCTCTCAATGTAAAATAAAATGTAAGTCTAATCAATGACTTAGAAAACTTAATATAAAATCTAAAATACGTTTTTGGCTTCTTTTTAATTATGATAATCTTCAGGGCCTTTTAGCAAATCTTCAAAAGTCTTGAAAACTCGTGAGAATCTCCAACTAGGTTCGGTGTCGACCGACAAGAAGCGGTGTCGATCGATACCAACTCTGTATATCATCTCTGACTTCATATCTTCGACATGAATTCTCCAAAGGCTCCAAAATGCTCCAGTATCTCCAAATATGCTCCAAACGTACCTAGACCTGCAAGGGACTCAAAAGACTCAAAAACCAACTAAAAGAATCTAGATAAAGACTTATATCATGGCTTAAAACCCGCAAAAATCATGATATATCACTAGTCTGAAGGATTGTTCTACTTCTAGTACTTCTCCAGTTGGAGAGACCAGTTTTATACTGACCCAGATCCTTGTTTAGAGGATGCACCATCGACAAGAAGGGTCCATTTTTGGACGAAGATGGCTCGAGATCGAATGGTTGAGGGGAGTTCGATTATAAAATCAGCCAATACTTGAGCTTTTAAGCATGTTCGAGTTCTGAACTCAATGTCGTATTCGCTTAGTTTGATGGCCCATTTCACAAATCGACCTGATTGGCTAGTAATGTGGAGGAACGTTCTCAACGGTTGCAAAGTCATAACTATGATCGAGTGAGACTGGAAGTAGGGTCAAAGTTTTCGAGCCGATGTTACCAACGCCAGTGCAAGTTTTTCCATTGCCGGATACCTCGTTTTTGCTTCGATCAAGGTTTTGATGATGTAGTAGAATGGATTTTGATCGCTACGTTCTTCGCGAATTAAGACCCCACTTACTGCTGCTGAAGAGACAGCTATGTAGAGGTATAGAGGTTCTCCCTCCACTGGTTTCGCCAGAATCGACGTTTAGATAGGCTTTGATCTGGGATAACGCTTCTTCACACCTCTCATCCCAAATAATATTTTTGTTCGCTTTGAGGAGCTGGTAGAAAGGAAGACATTTATTGGTCGACCTCGATATGAAGCGGTTCGGGGCTGCTATTTTTCCATTCAAACTTTGGACTTCTCACGTTGTTTTTGGAGATAACATCTCCAGAAATGTTACGATTTGTCTGGGGTTTGTGTCGATTCCCCTTTCGGTTACAGGGTAACCCAATAATTCTCCCGATGGAACCCCAAAGGTGCACTTTGCGGGGTTGAATTTCATCCCGTATTTGTTGAGAATGGCGAAGCATTCTCTTAACCGAGCGATGTGGTCTTCGCATTTCGATGATTTGACCAACATGTCGTCGATGTAGACCTCCATGGTTTTACCCAATAGTCCGGTGAACATCTTGTTGACGAGACGTTGATAAGTGGTTCCTGCATTTTTGAGCCCGAAAGGCATTACTTTGCAGCAGTAGATGCCCCGATCTGTTATGAACGAGGTCTTTTCTTGATCCTCAGGGTTCATCAATATTTTATTATACCCTCAGAAAACATCCATGAAGAACATGATCTGGTGACTTGCTGTTGCTTCTACCAATTGCTCGATGTGTGGGAGTGGCATATTTTCTTTCGGTTAGGCCTTATTAAGGTCTGTGAAGTCGATGCATACTCTCCATTTCTCATTATTTTTCTTGACTACGACAGGGTTCGCAAGCCAGTCGGGGTATTTCACCTCCCTAATCGACCCTATTTTGAGTAATCGATTGACTTCGTAGTTGACAGCTTGAGCTCGTTTTGGGTCGAGTTTGCGACCTTTCTGTCTGACCAGTTTATAAGTCGGGTCGACGTTTAACTTGTGACTCGTTACGTTGATTTTGATTCCTTGCATGTCGGTCGAAGACCAGGCGAACGAATCAACGTTCTGCTTTAGGAATGCTATCAGTTAATTTTTAATAAAGTTCGAAAGGTCGGCTTTGATGCCAACGCATCTCTCAGGATGAGTCTCGTCTACGCAAACCTTGATAGTGGGGTACTTTGGGGGACCTCTTTGACTAGGATCGCTTTTTATTTGGGTTCACATTTTGGCGAGCTCTTCCTACTTCTGTAATTGCTATGCTGGGGATTTTTTGATCTGGTTGTACCAGTTTATGTAGCAATTTATGGACGATTTTTGACTTTTGTAAACAGTTTTACGGTACGGCGTTCATGTCGTATATCCAGGGTCGACCTAGGATGGCGTTATAAGGAGCCGGTCGATATACTACGACGAACTCTGTCATTCTTCGGACTCCGCCGGCAATCACTAGCGCGAAGACGGAGCCTAACGAGTATGTTGTTTCACCATCGAACCCAAAGCGGGGTCTTCATCCCTCAATGATTTTGGAGTCATCGAACTCCATCTTTTTAAGAGCATCATAGAAGAGGACGTCAACCGAACTTCCCGTATCGATCATTATTCTTGAGAGTTAGACATCTCGGACTACTAGGCAGAAGAGTAGAGCATCATCGTGCAGTTTCTCTAGTTCGAGTGTCTCGCTCTCATGGAACGTTATTTCGTGATTTGGGCCTTGTATGGGGTTTTTCCAATCTATTGGTCTCTACTCTTCTCTGGAGAGCTTTGATCGAGTTGACCAAATCTCGGCATATTTTAGAGTCGCCAAATAGGAAGTTGACTCGTTAAGGGAGTATAGCCCGTACATCCCTCTCCACCCCTCCCATAAAACCGAGGGAGGCTGTTGCGTGAGTTAGGGTTTTTCCTTTGAGCGGGAGGTGGTAAAAATGTTGATCCCTCTGGGATGCCACATAGACTGAGTTTTCCGAGAATTAGTTCGACTCGGAGGGGTAACAGGTGTTCCCTCCTCCTTAGATCAGTCTTTTTTTAGATGGCTTTTTAGTGTTCGACTCTTTGCTCGGTTTGATTTCCTTATCTCCGGGAAGTGTTTCTTCCTCGACTTCAGATTCCTTGTTCTTTTCGGCCTATTGGTTTTTGGCTTCTATTTTAGCTTGAGAATAGCACTCGGCTGTTGAGTGACCTTTTCTCTTGTGAAACTCACAGTACTTGTCTTTGTCGAACTCGAAATTACGTGAGCTCTTTGAGCTCTCGACCGCGTTAACGGTTCTGGATTTACAAGAATCTTTTCGACCAACGGCGTTTTACGAGCTTGGTTGGTTTTTCTCTTTTTGATGCTTTTCTGCGAGGATGGCAGTTTCCTCCTCGAAGATTGTAAGCGCTGAGGCGCGATGTAGAGCATCATCAAGAGAGACTGGTTCACAGACTGTGAGCTTTTTGCGGAACTCGGCTGTACACGATAGTCCGCGTGTCAACGCTTGCAGAGCGACTTCTTCATCTTGGTTCACAGTTTTAGCCTTAACCTATTTAAAGCAGCCGATCTACGAATGAAGTGACTCATCGGGTCGCTGAGATATGTTAAAGAGGACTGCCTTGGTGGTTTTTACTTTGATGAAAGCAGAGTATTGTTTTAAGAAGCCCGTCATGAATTGGTTGAAGTTGTCAATAGAATTTTCTTCCAATCCGGCAAACCATTCTAAAGTTGGGCCCGGTAAATTTTTTGTGAAGAGTCTGCAGGGTCTCTCTCTTTGTCGGTCAGATAGACACGAGACATCGCAAGTCGAAATGCTCTTATGTGAGCTTTTGGGTCCGACTTTCCTAATAAATCTGTGAATTTGGTCTTTCATGTTTCTCACAATCTAGCGAAAGCGATTCGATCTGTGAAAGGTGTTTGACGCGTTTCTTCGATCACTCGATCGATGTTTGGTGCCGCGCTAGGTTCCATGTTAATTTGCGCGCTCAGGCTCATGAATTGAGCGTTTGCCTGCTAGATCTACTGTTTCGTCAAGCCGTGTTCATCGATTGCCAATGGGGCAAACTGTGTTTGCAGTTGAGCCGATGGTTGATGTCCGTCGTAGATCGGATCGATTTGTCGACTATCGGAATCTATCATGTCTGATCAGTTCGAGGGGTATGAAACTGGATTGAGCTCGTATTTTTTTTCACTACTATCGTATTGTCGTATAATATAGAATTTTTTAACTGCAATTAAATATTGTATTATAGCGTTTTATTTTTGTTATTATGCTACGATAAACGGACTTATTATATCATTAATCATCTGCTATAGGATAGTCTTTCATAACATTTTGTTGGGATAGTGTCCTAAAATCACACTTGTACTCACTCCTGATGATAGTTGTGTGTCGAGATCAGACATTCGTATAATACTGGGCGGTTGCAATGTTTTGCTAGAAGCCTCTTGCAATCTGTAAGTTGTAAACTTACTGCCAGTATTATATGATCCTATAGGGTCACACACCTAAGCAAACTGGAAGCTACGACATGGGAATGATCATTATGGCAATGATCATATTAATGTGTATTGGATGCACATTATAATCGATATAATGGTGTTGTGTCGATCGACACAGCTTGTGTGTCGGTCGACACAGTTCGGGTTTTTCGGAAAGGCTTTCCGAATTAAGACTTAATTAAGTCTAGCCCGTTAAGCAAGTTTAGGTCGAATAAAACTTGAGAGTTTCGACCTAAACAGAGAGCCGTCCACTTTTCTTGACAGAAAGAGTAGAAACACCAGATAGATTCGATTCCCGTTGATCCGGCACTAGCATCCCGTTTCCAGCTTGTGTGCGTGTGTATGTGGTAGAGGCAAGGCATCTGCGTTGCTCCACTGATCACGTTCACCATTCTCATTCCGCTGCCAGTTCAAAGGTAAGAACGAGGTTGGTTTAATTCAATATATCAAACCCTAGATCCTAAGAGATCCAACAGTGGTATCAGAGCATGTTAGGGTTTAGACTATTGAATCTGATGCAATTAATTTGAAACTTGATGTTGTTGAATTGAATGTTGCCTGTTGAAATCGTGTTTTCATATATTATTCTCGGTTTTGTTCCTGTTGAAAAAACAAAGAATTGTTGAAAACGCACTGTGTCGATCGACACACAGCGTGTGTCGGTCGACACGCCGCGTAATAACACGTAATATTTTAGGGTTTGTCGCAGAGTGTCGATCGACACAAAGCGTGTGTCGGTCGACACAGAGCGAAAATCCGTAAATAATTTTAGGGTTTCGATCGGAGATCGAGTACCCGTATTCCTGCTGTGTCGATCGATACACTGGGTGTGTCGGTCGACACAAGCAATGCGATCAGATAGATCGGTTCGATTGGATTGAACCAGTTATCTCGCTCGGTTAATTTTAATTAACCAATTGGTTCTGGTTTGGTAATGTCGATCGACACACACTGTGTAACGATCGACATGGACCATTAAACCGAACCGGTTCAATTGGATTGAATCGGTTAAGTAAATTCGATCCGGTTTGACCGGTTATCGAAGACCGGTTTAAGTTGGGTTGTGTCGACCGATGCCAATGGTTGGCGTCGATCGACACGGCATTCGCAAATGAGCTGGTTGGACCTTAAATTTGCATATACCAAAACAATTTAATCCTAAAAGTTATAGATGAATCTAAACTTAATAAAACTAAATGTTTTAAAAAAAATTAATAACTTCTTGGATGCATATTGGATGTGCATCAAGATAAAATGGTTCTTTTTCTCAACTAAATATCAAGTGATCTTGATGTCTTGCTTGATCTTGTCTACTGTCAAGACTCGTGTCGTTTGTTGGATAGTCTTGGAGTCCTTGGTATCCACTGCAACATGAGTAAGGCAGGTGGTCATTGACAGACTTGCAGTGCGACTGTCAGTGATCACAAGACAGAAGAGATTGGTTTTACTTGACTGGGCCATCAGAAGTTCTGGGCCCAGAGACATCAGAGTGGATTAGGCATAGTTTGTCTTATCCACGACCAAGAGTTGTACTGGGTACAATTAGCAATGACTTGTTTACCTAGATTACTAAAGTTTGGGTGATGGCGAGTCACCCACTCAGATTTTGGTGAAGTATGGATCTTGGTTCATTGTATTCATCTGAGGAAACATAGTTTTGAATACAATGCGAGTTTTTCTTATTAGATAAGAATTCTCATTTCTTGAGCATTATAACTAAAATCTACCTCTTTT
Organism: Orychophragmus violaceus; assembly: GCA_030180135.1. Taxonomy (NCBI): domain Eukaryota; kingdom Viridiplantae; phylum Streptophyta; class Magnoliopsida; order Brassicales; family Brassicaceae; genus Orychophragmus; species Orychophragmus violaceus. The sequence continues at coordinate 101,179,131 of CM058239.1, forward strand.
AATTACAGCTATGTCTGTCTCAAATCACATCAACACTTTCTCACTAAGATCCGTCCTTGAGAAGGACAAGTTAAATGGATCTAATTTCTTGGAATGGTATCGGAACCTGAGAATAGTTCTCAGGCAGGAGAACAAAGAATATGTCCTTGAAAGAGTTATCCCCGAGAGGCCATGTTCCAATGCCCCGCAGACAGAAAAGAATGCTTGGGATAAGCATTCAGCTGATGTCAAAGATGTTAATTGTCTAATGCTGGTGACTATGAACTTTGAGCTGCAGAAGCAATATGAGAACGTGATGTCACCCATTGAGATGATTAACAGCCTGAAAGCTTTGTTTCAGGAGCAAGGTCGCACAGAGAGATACCAGACGGTTAAATCTCTCATGGATTGCAAGCTGGCTAAGGACAGTCCAGTAAGTCCTCATGTCCTTAAAATGATGGGTTACATTGATAACCTGGGGAAACTGGACTGTGCCATTAGCCAGGAGCTAGCCACTGACATGATTCTGCAGTCTTTGCCATCGTGTTTTGATCAGTTCATCATGAACTACAACATGCAAAACATGACTAAGACATTGACTGAGTTGCACGGCATGCTGAAGACAGCAGAGCCAAATCTCAAGAAGGCAACTCCCAGTGTACTGATGGTACAAGGGGGTAAAAGGTTTAAGAAACCTAAGAAGGGTAAGGAAAAGGCCCAAGTTGTCCAGACTGAAAGTCAGGACAAGCCCAAGCCGAAACCCAGATCCGAGCCTTCTCCTGAGGATAAGTGCAACTACTGTAAGCAGTTGGGGCATTGGAAGAAAGACTGCAAGAAGTTCATGGAAGATTACAAGAAGCTGAAGAAGACGTATGATGCGTCTGACTCAGGTATTTATGTTATTGAACTTAATGTTATGTCTTCTAGTTCTACTTTGTGGGTATTGGATACCGGCTGCGGTGCTCATATTTGTACTAATGTGCAGGCACTAAGAAACAGTAGGACGCTGAAGAAAGGATAAGTGGAGCTACGGGTCGGGAATGGAGCAAAGGTTGCTGCACTGGCCGTAGGCACCTACGAGTTGTCCTTACCTTCGGGCATGGTTTTAATTTTAAATAATTGCTACTTTGTACCTGCGATTAGCTGAAACATAATTTCAGTTTCCGTTTTGGATTTGGAAGGTTTTGATTTTGCTGTTAAGAATAAAGTTTGTTCTTTTAATCGTGGTGGTACGTATTATGGTAGCGCCCCATTAGACAATGGGTTATATGTTTTAAACCAAGAAATGCCTGTCTTTAACATAAATACAAAGCGGTTTAAGTCCAATGACGAAAACCCGACTTTCTTATGGCATTGTCGTTTGGGCCATATCAATGAGAAACGCATCCAAAGGCTCCATCGAAATGGGCTTCTGGGCTCATTTGATTTTGAATCATGTGAGAAATGCGAATCTTGTTTGATGGGCAAAATGGCTAGAGCCCCTTTCAACAAACCAAATGAAAGGGCCAGTGATTTATTGGGCCTTGTTCATACTGATTTATGTGGGCCGATGAGTACTGTTTCCAGAGGAAATTACAAATACTTCATCACCTTCACTGATGATTTCAGTAGGTATGGCTATGTCTATTTGATGAGACACAAGTCAGAATCCTTTGATAGATTCAAGGAATTCAAGAATGAAGTACAGAACCAACTTGGCAAAAGTATCAAAGTTCTGCGGTCGGATCGTGGAGGAGAATACTTGAGTCAGGAGTTCAGCGACTATCTGAGCGAGTGTGGAATTATTTCACAACTCACTCCTCCTGGAACACCCCAATGGAATGGAGTATCAGAGAGGAGGAATCGAACCTTATTGGATATGGTTCGGTCTATGATGAGTCATTCAAATCTTCCATTATCCTTTTGGGGATACGCTCTAGAAACGTCTGCGTTTACACTAAATAGGGTACCATCTAAATCAGTGGAAAAGACACCACATGAATTGTGGACTGGGAACATTCCTACTCTGTCTTTCCTAAAGATTTGGGGTTGTGAGGCTTATGTCAAACGTTTAATCTCTGAAAAGCTTGCACCCAAATCAGATAAATGCTACTTCGTTGGTTATCCTAGGGAAACCAAGGCATACTACTTTTACAACCAATCTGAGAACAAAGTATTTGTTGCTCGGGACTGTTCTTTTCTTGAGAGGGAGTTTCTCTCTAAGAAAAATAGTGGGAGTAAAGTACATCTTGAAGAAATTCGAGATGCACAGGAGACTGCTCAACCTGCTGAGGAAGAGCAGCAGTTGGATCCACAAAGTTATGTGGAACCGGCGCCTGTGGAGCCTGAAGTTCGCAGATCCGGAAGGATCCGTCACGAACCCGAGAGATACTATGGATTTCTCGTGACCAATTCAAATGATCTGATGATCATTGATAGTGACGAACCAGCGACCTTCGCAGAAGCAATGATGGGCCTGGACTCCGAAAAGTGGCTTGGAGCCTCTAAATCCGAAATGGGATCCATGTCAGAAAACCAAGTATGGTCCTTGGTCGATTTACCTAATGGTGCAAAAGCCATTGAGTGTAAATGGATCTTCAAGAAGAAGATTGACGTGGATGGCAATGTACAGATTTACAAAGCGAGGTTGGTGGCTAAAGGTTTCAAGCAAATTCATGGTATTGACTATGATGAAACCTATTCCCCAGTCGATATGCTTAAATCCATCCGGATTCTTCTAGCGATTGCCGCTCATTATGATTATGAGATTTGGCAAATGGATGTCAAAACCGCATTCCTGAATGGTATTCTGGAAGAGGATGTGTGTATGACACAGCCTGAAGGTTTTGTCGATCCTAAGAACGCTGGGAAGGTATGCAAGCTTCATAAATCCATTTATGGATTGAAGCAAGCATCACGGAGTTGGAACCTTCGTTTTGATGAAGCAGTAAAACAATTTGGTTTCATTAAGAACGAAGAGGAACCATGTGTTTACAAGAAGACTAGTGGGAGCAAAATTGCATTTCTTGTATTGTATGTCGATGACATACTCCTCCTCGGTAATGACATTCCGTTGCTTCAGTCTGTTAAGGCTTGGCTCAGAAGTTGTTTTTCCATGAAAGACATGGGAGAAGCCGCGTATATTCTTGGAATCAGAATCTACAGAGATAGAATGAACAGGCTGATTGGATTGTGCCAGGACACTTATATTGATAAGGTACTGCACAGATTCAGGATGCATGATTCCAAGAAGGGCTTCATACCGATGTCTCATGGCACAAGTCTCAGCAAGAAGCAGTGTCCGGCGACACATGCTGAGCGAGAACGCATGAATAGGATTCCTTATGCTTCTGCAATAGGATCTATTATGTATGCCATGCTCTGCACTCGTCCAGATGTAGCTTACGCGTTAAGCATGACGAGTAGATACCAATCTGATCCAGGTGAAGATCACTGGACAGCTGTCAAGAATATTCTCAAGTATTTGAGACATACTAAGGATAAATTCCTGGTGTATGGAGGAAGTGAAGAACTTGTGGTGAATGGATTCACCGATGCGAGTTTTCAGACGGACAGAGACGATTTCCGATCACAATCTGGATATGTCTTCTGTCTAAATGGCGGTGCAGTGAGCTGGAAGAGCTCTAAGCAGAATACCGTAGCTGATTCCACGACGGAAGCTGAATACGTTGCTGCTTCAGATGCGGCAAAGGAAGCTGTTTGGATCAAGAAGTTCATGACTGAACTTGGTGTGGTTCCTAGTATCTTGGAGCCAGTGGCTTTGTTTTGCGATAACAACGGAGCCATTGCTCAGGCGAAAGAACCAAGGTCACACCAGAAGTCCAAACACGTTGAGAGGATATATCACATGATTCGTGATATCGTCAATAGAGGTGATGTGAAGATCAGCCGAGTTCCGACAGACGAGAATGTCGCTGATCCTCTGACCAAGTCACTCCCAAGGCCTAAGCATGAGAGTCATACGACTGCTGTAGGCATTAGAGATCTTAAGATGTAATCTTGATTCTAGTGGGAGTTTTAGTTATAATAAGACGCTCTTGTAAACATTCTTTTGGAAATGTTTAATGAAATTTGATTTCAGCATTATTTATTGTGATCTAAATAATGGTCCCAAAATAAGTTTATGACATATTATAGGTCATCAAGTTGAGGACTTGATCATGAAACCCTATAAGTTAATAAATTATGTTTTTGTCCCTAGTCGAGGTTGTCAAAATGGGACACTGACAACCGTGAGAGACTAGATTGTGAGGTGACTGTTGGCTAAGTTTCATGGAGCCAATGATATGATTATCACAGTCAGTCACATAGATATATGTTAGTGAACATATGATCGGACATGACCCGCTAATGAGAAGTCTACAAGATAGTTATATCTATGTCATAAGAGGTTCTCATTACGACTATAGAGTATAGTCCTTAGACCTGAGTTCATCATGCTTTCTTGCTTGTGAATTGGTATACTTTGACTTTGTCAAACGTCGACCCGTAACTGGCGACTGTAACGGCACTGTTCAAGTATATCATGAAGTGTGCGTTGAAACAGGGATGGAACAAGATGGGATTTGTCCCTCCTGTATAACGGGAGATAAATATCTCAGGGCCTATCAAAGATTGAATACTGAGAGAATGTGTGGCCGCACTCAAACGAACTGTAGTTCAGTTGTTTGTAATATTCAGTATGAGATCAGGAGTTCGATAAACACGATGTTGGCTTAATAAGGATGACACCAATCTTGCCTTATGCCAAATCGAGATATAGAGACAAAAGGATTATAGGAATAGATGATTCCAGTACAAGTGGGAGATTGTTGGGATAGTGTCCTGAAATCACACTTGTACTCACTCCTGATGATAGCTGTGTGTCGAGATCAGACATTCGTATAATACTGGGCGGTTGCAATGTTTTGCTAGAAGCCTCTAGCAATCTGTAAGTTGTAAACTTACTGCCAGTATTATATGATCCTATAGGGTCACACACCTAAGCAAACTGGAAGCTACGACATGGGAATGATCATTATGGCAATGATCATATTAATGTGTATTGGATGCACATTATAATCGATATAATGGTGTTGTGTCGATCGACACAGCTTGTGTGTCGGTCGACACAGTTCTGGTTTTTCGGAAAGGCTTTCCGAATTAAGACTTAATTAAGTCTGGCCCGTTAAGCAAGTTTAGGTCGAATAAAACTTGAGAGTTTCGACCTAAATAGAGAGCCGTCCACTTTTCTTGACACAAAGAGTAGAAACACCAGATAGATTCGATTCCCGTTGATCCGGCACTAGCATCCCGTTTCCAGCTTGTGTGCGTGTGTATCTGGTAGAGGCAAGGCATCTGCGTTGCTCCACTGATCTCGTTCACCATTCTCATTCCGCTGCCAGTTCAAAGGTAAGAACGAGGTTGGTTTAATTCAATATATCAAACCCTAGATCCTAGGAGATTCAACACATTTGACTAGTGCTATGATGTAATTTTTCATGGCTTCTTTTTCGTGCTATAATTTTTATTATTATAGCTCTAAATTCGTGTTGTGTTATTTGTTTTATTTCATTTATAGCTATGGCGATGTGCTATATTTCAGTTATTTGAAAATCTGTATTACATAAAATATAAATTGCAATTTGATCTATAAATAAACTTTTATATTGTATTAAATTTATAAAACATACATTAGTTTATATATCATCCAAAGTATACATAAACCAAAACAATCCAAAACAATTCCTAAACTAACATATATACTAACATCAAGTCTTGCCACATCTAAAAGAAGTCCTAAACTAACATATACACCAGCTAGCTTCTTGCCACTTTGTTCAGAGCTTCTTGCTCATATCTTTACTGTCGATGTTGATTCTCTTTTCCAAATTATTCACATCTTTTGGTTTGAAAACATACTCAGCACTACAACAAAAATTGAGAGATTAAACACAAATAGATTCAATATCAATAACTTGAGAATACCTCTAATGAAGCGTTTGTATCTCGGATCGCAACGTTTGGCTTCTTCAACTTGATGTAGCCAGGTTCAGCAAGATTTGCTTCCATAGCAACCTCTCTTTGTTTTACCTGCGGAACATACACAATTAAAACCAAACATAATACTTGGATGAGATACTTTGTTATATTGCTATCATGTGAATCTAACTTAGCTGCCTTGAATCGAAGAATTTGTACTAAAGAGCTCACATATTGTGATGAGGGAATAAGAGATGGTAGAAGAAGGCTGAGATCCATATCGAGCATAGCAGAAGATTCAAATCCTTCTGCGAATTTTGGCTCTTCTGGAACATACTCCACCACCACCTACGAACACATAAACCCTAGGAATTAAACACCACTGAGAATGGTACATGAAAAACCCTAAAAATCTCTAAGACCGTGGACAGAGAAGGTAAAAGAAGACCACAAAAGCTAACCTGTTGCTGCGGATCCGCGTTCTCCTTATAATCAGAAGCACCAGAAACACTCTTTTCTTCTACATCGACCTCGGATCCTTTATTGTTCTTCTTCTGCTTCCCTTCGGCGACGGCGCTCACTCTTGCGAGACTTCTTCGAGGGAGCACTAACGTTAGGGGTTCGAGAAAGCATCCCCGTTGGGAAAAATGGCATGAGCTAGGGATTGAGCGACAGCGAGAGCAGAGGAGAGCAGAGGAGGTTGGAAGATTGTTCGATCCGACGAGGCTCGAAGAAACCCGGAAAGATTGAGGATGTGCGAAGGAGGAGAGCAGAAGAGGTTAGAAGATTGTTCGATCTGCGACAAAATTAGATCTAGGGCTGTAAATTGATCCTTGTATAGAGCATGAAGATTTCACAACCGTTGATAATTGTAAATCAACGGTAGTTATTAGTGATCCGTGTGGTTGCTTTTCAACCAATAAAAACATTCCTAGGTTTAATTAATATATAATAAAAAAATTAAAAATAGAAATATGATTAAAAATTAAAAAGTGTAAATTTGCAATGTATAAATAATAATTTATACTATTTTAACTTCTAAGTATAAAATTAAAATACTAAATTTATATTACAAATACTCTAAACCCTATGTATTACAAGTCTACACTAACACTTATCCTAAACCATAAATCTCAAACCTTAATCACTATCTCCCAATATCCTAAACCCTGTACATTTGAACTTATAGTATATGTAATAACGATTTTATATTTTATACTTGATTATAAACTACAAATGAAAGAAATTAGTATTACCATAAACCTATTTATACCCTAAAATAATACTAGAGACAATAAGTTATGTTAAAAATAAAAGAAATAAATTGCAATACCCTAAACTCTCCAATACACTAATCTCTAAATCAAATACCATGGAAAGAAGCACTTATGATTAATGGTTAGAAGTGTAGGGTTTAAATCCTTAGTGTTTATATACAATTAAACTCATTAATTTATAAAAATATTATATACTTAGTAAATACTTTAAAATATTATAAATAAACTCTTACTTTCAATACTCTAACCCTAAAATACTCTAAACCCTAAATCAAGAGTGAATCCTAACCCCTTAATATTAGTTGGATATTGGTTTAAACCCTATAAATTCCCTAAACTAAAACTGATAGTATTTTAAACCCTAAACCCTATATATACCCTAAACTAAAACTGATATTATTTTAAACCTGAAACCCTATTTTAAATCCTAAACCCTATATATACCCTAAACTAAAACTGATATTATTTTAAACCAGAAACCCTATATATACTATAAACTAAAATTGAAGAATTTTTTTGTTTATAATATTATGGTATTTATAATAAAACAAATATGTATTTTTAATCAAATTTATTGTATTTTTTAATCCAATTGGCAATATTGTTTACAATATATCCATAAAATATACTTTGCAATTTGATCTACAATTTTTTTATCCCTAAACACATAAGGACACAGGCTCGACAAGCTCGGGTGCTTGTGTAAGGTACGGTGCTTTTAGCTTCATGTTACTTAATCTTCAGACTATGGTTACTATTAGCTTTGACTGTCTCCTTCCCGTGCAATCTTCTATCTCAATATCTTTGTTACTTCTCAGCTCTTGCTATCTTTCCTCCAATTGTCGATAACCAACTCGTTGAAGCATAGCTGCAAAGCAATATTATAATAGAATAAACAACGAAAGTCAATACAGAAATTGAAGACATCACTTAAGAATAAATCAATGGCACACATCTCGTACCAGTGCAGCAAGCTGTTTTTGATGCTGATCAAATTCTTCTTCTTCGTATAAGCTCTCTCTACAGAAAAGAAAAGGTCTCAGATTTAAACACTTCGTTATGTTCTGATCATTAGTACTATATAAGCCCAACCATTCTTGACCGCATACACATAAACCATTTATGCCACAGTCCAACCATATTTCCGCCCATCTTGATTCCTCCAATGACTCTTCCCAGTTCCGATTAGTCAAAACTTTGCAAATACCTGTAAATGACAGACTCAACACCACATTAAACCCATAATAGAGCTGCCAAAGTAAACCTGAAAAACTCATAGTGGAACAATATGAAGGATCGTTTGGTGTTAATCCTGATTCAATTCATCAGATTAATTGATCCTAAACATGCCAGATCTAGGTTCTCTTGCTAGAAACATAATGGATCTCACCTGTTACCTTTTATGCAGCGGAAATATGAAGAACAGGTCAGAGATCAGCAGAACCACCAAGTGATGGATCCTCCAAAGGCTCACACACGCTTCACAGGAAAATGGCTGCTAGACCGAGCTGATGGGAGGCGCAGAGAGAGAGAGAAATCGCGGCTGGGGCTTAGGGTTAGAAGGAGACTCAGACTTAAGTTTTATTTATAAAACTTGTCTAGTTCCTTTTGGGCTTTTGGGCCCAAATACCAATCTGATTAAATCCCTTAGATTTAATCAGACCCATTAATCTCTCTCTAAGTACGACAAATGCCTGGCACTTTTACCGTACTCCTGCTAAGCCGTTCCTACACATTTTTCCTGTTAGCTTAGGCGTGTGACCCATATGGGATCATATAATAAAGGCAATAAGTCCAAGACTTATAGATCATGAGCGGACTCTAGCAAGCCATCATGACCCCCAGTATTATATGACTTATGTCTGATCATTGACATACTCTTACTTTCTAGAGACAGTACTGAGATTACTGGACACAATTCCAACAATCTCCCACTTGTACTGGAATCTCTGTATTCATAATCCTTTTGTCTCAATATCTCGATTAGTCATAAGGCAAGATGAGTGTCATCCTTATTAAGGCTAATCATGTTCATCGGACTCTGATTTGATACTGACAATCCAAACGACTCGGGAAAGTCCGTTTGAGCATGGCCATGCATTTTCCAGTATTCAAATCTCCGATTGGCCTAGAGATATTTACTCCATTTATATTGGAGGGACAAATTCCGTCTTGTTCCATCACTGTAAACTACTCATTTCATAATGTACCCAAACAAGGTCCTTATAACTATCGCAGAACGACAGTGTTAGACAATGATCAAAGTGCATCAGTCCATGTGCGGTCACATGCATGCGAACTCAGGTCTAAGGACTATACTCTATAGTCGTAGTAAGAATCTCTTATGACACAGATATAAATATCCTGAAGAGTTCTTATAATCGGGTCTTGTCCGGTCGTATGTACCCTACATACACCTATGTACTGACTTTGATGCCGTGCATCTATGACACACTGAGACTTTGTCATAAGTCACATACCAATCTAGTCTCACACGGTTGTTGGTGTTCCAATTTCAACAACCTTCGACTAGGGACATGATGATATAAGCCATCTATCAAATATAGGGTCTCATGATCAAGCTAAATGACTTTGATAACTCAAGATCAAGTCACTTACTTCGATGACCTATAAAATGGTTCATATCACTTTGGAACGATTATTTCATCACAGTTAAAATAACCTTGAAATAATAATTTCATTAAACATAAAATGTTTTACAAGAACATATCAAATAACTAAATAAAGCCTCAAAACTCCCACTCAAATTTAGATTACATCTCAATGTTTCTAATGCCTACAGCTTCAGTCAGATACTCGAGCTTAGGCCTTGGGAGTGGCTTTGTCAACGGATCAGCGACATTATCATCTGTCGGGACTCGGCTGATCTTGACTTCCTTTCTATTAACGATGTCACGTATCAAGTGAAATCTTCTTTGAACATGCTTGGATTTCTGATGTGATCTTGGTTCCTTTGCCTGAGCTATAGCACCATTGTTGTCACAAAACAATGCCAGAGGCTCAGCCGCATTCGGTATCACACCCAGTTCGATCATGAACTTTCGTATCCAAACAGCTTCCTTCGCTGCTTCTGAGGCGGCGACATATTCAGCTTCTGTAGTGGAATCAGCAACGGTGTCCTGCTTGGAGCTTCTCCAACTTACTGCACCTCCCGGATCAATTAAGACGGGACGATCGGGACGGGACGGTCGGGTCGAGAGCGGGACGATGGCGGGACGATCGCAGCTCGGTCCATCCACGCACGATCATCACTCGTCGGGACGGGACGGGACACGATCGATCCATGCGATCGCATGATCCATGCGATACAATCGGTCCATCCTTGCGATCGTGATGATCCACTCGGCCCTCGGTCTCGACTGCGGTGCGGGACGACGAGGCAACGGGACGTGATGCAAGCGACCTGCCTTGCGCCTCACGGTCGATCGATCCGACCAGCCAACGCGATCCACGCCATCGATCCTTGATCGATACATGCGATCGGCTTGGTCGATCGGATCATCACTCGGCCGACGCATACCAAATCATATAGTTTGGTCATGCGATTTTTATTAGTTTAGGTTTTAATTCTTTGTTTCTTAAGTGTTTTTCCTTATCAGTAGATTGATTCAAAAACACTTCTTAAACAATCCTAAACATGATTCTAAACAAGAAAAACCACAGAACCAATGGCTCTGATACCACTGATGGATCTTTTGGTGTTAATCCTGATTCAACTCATCAGATTAATTGATCCTAAACATGCCAGATCTAGGTTCTCTTATTTAGAAACTCAATGGATCTCACCTGTTACCTTTTATGCAGCGGAAATATGAAGAACAGGTCAGAGATCAGCAGAACCACCAAGAGATGGATCCTCCAAAGGCTCACACACGCACACCAATCAGGAAGAAGGCTGCTAGGCCACTAGGAGAAGTCGCAGGAGAGAGAGAGAGAGGCGCAAGGAGGCTAGGGTTAGGGAAGACTCAGACTTAAGTTTTATTTATAAAACTTGTCTAGTTCCTTTTGGGCTTTTGGGCCCAAATACCAATCTGATTAAATCCCTTAGATTTAATCAGACCCATTAATCTCTCTCTAAGTACAGTAAATGCCTAGCACTTTTACCGTACTTCTGCTAAACCGTTCCTACACATTTTCCTGTTAGCTTAGGCATGTGACCCATATGGGATCATATAATAAAGGCAATAAGTCCAAGACTTATAGATCATGAGCGGACTCTAGCAAGCCATCATGACCCCCAGTATTATATGACTTATGTCTGATCATTGACATACTCTTACTTTCTAGAGACAGTACCGAGATTACTGGACACAATTCCAACAATCTCCCACTTGTACTGGAATCTCTGTATTCATAATCCTTTTGTCTCAATATCTCGATTAGTCATAAGGCAAGATTAGTGTCATCCTTATAAAGCCTAATCTTGTTCATCGGACTCTGATTTGATACTGACAATCCAAACGACTCGGGACAGTCCGTTTGAGCATGGCCATGCATTTTCCAGTATTCAAATCTCCGATTGGCCTAGAGATATTCACTCCATTTATATTGGAGGGACAAATCCCGTCTTGTTCCATCACTGTAAACTACTCATTTCATAATGTACCCAAACAATGTCCTTATAATTATCGCAGAATGACAGCGTTAGACAATGATCAAAGTGCATCAGTCCATGTGCAGTCACATGCATGCGAACTCAGGTCTAAGGACTATACTCTATAGTCGTAGTGAGAATCTCTTATGACACAGATATAAATATCCTGAAGAGTTCTCATAAGCGGGTCATGTCCGGTCGTATGTTCCCAACATACACCTATGTACTGACTTTGATGCCGCGCATCTATGACACCATGAAACTTAGTCATAAGTCACATACCAATCTAGTCTCACACGGTTGTTGGTGTTCCAATTTCAACAACCTTCGACTAGGGACTGAATGATATAAGCCATCTATCAAATATAGGGTCTCATGTCGGGACTCGGCTGATCTTGACTTCCTTTCTATTAACGATGTCACGTATCAAGTGAAATCTTCTTTGAACATGCTTGGATTTCTGATGTGATCTTGGTTCCTTTGCCTGAGCTATAGCACCATTGTTGTCCCAAAACAGTGCCAGAGGCTCAGCCGCATTCGGTATCACACCCAGTTCGATCATGAACTTTCGTATCCAAACAGCTTCCTTCGCTGCTTCTGAGGCGGCGACATATTCAGCTTCTGTAGTGGAATCCGCAACGGTGTCTTGCTTGGAGCTTCTCCAACTTATTGCACCGCCATTCAGACAAAAGATATAGCCGGACTGTGACCGGAAATCATCTGTGTCTGCCTGGAAACTTGCGTCCGTGAATCCACTGACTTCAAGCACATCACTTCCACCGTACACCAAGAACTTATCCTTAGTATGTCTTAGATACTTCAAGATATTCTTTACGGCAATCCAGTGGCTTTCACCTGGATTTGACTGGTATCTACTCGTCATGCTCAGTGCATAAGCAACATCAGGACGAGTACAAATCATGGCATACATGATAGATCCTATTGCAGATGCATAAGGAATATTCTTCATGCGCTCAAGCTCAGCAGCCGACGTAGGGCTCTGCTTCTTGCTTAGCGTTGTGCCATGTACCATTGGCGTGAAGCCCTTCTTGGAATCTTTCATGCTGAATCTTTGCAGGACTTTGTCAATGTATGAATCTTGACACAAGCCTATCAGCCTTTTAGATCTATCCCGGTAGATCCTAATTCCAAGAACGTATGCGGCTTCACCCATGTCTTTCATGGAAAAACAACTTCCAAGCCAGTCTTTTACCGACTTTAGCATTGGAACGTCGTTTCCGAGAAGCAGTATGTCATCAACATACAGAATAAGAAATACTATCTTGCTCCCACTAGTTTTCTTATACACGCATTGTTCTTCTTCGTTTCTGATGAAGTCAAATTGCTTGATCGCTTCATCAAAACGAAGATTCCAGCTCCTCGATGCTTGCTTCAATCCATAAATGGATTTATGAAGCTTGCATACTTTCCCAGCATTCTTTGGATCTATGTAACCGTCAGGTTGTGTCATATACACATCCTCTTCCAGAATACCATTCAGGAAGGCGGTTTTCACGTCCATCTGCCAAATTTCATAATCATGAAAAGCTGCAGTTGCTAGTAGAATCCGAATAGATTTCATCATAGCCACTGGTGAATAGGTTTCATCGTAATCCACACCGTGAACTTGTCTGAAACCTTTTGCCACCAACCTGGCTTTATAAATCTGGACATTTCCATCCACGTCAATCTTCTTCTTGAAGATCCATTTGCACTCGATGGCTTTTACACCAGCGGGTAAGTCAACCAACGAAAATACTTGGTTGACCGACATGGAGTCCATTTCGGAATTTGTGGCCTTACGCCACTTAGAGGAATCTGGGCCCATCATGGCTTGATTGAAGTTCGATGGTTCATCACCATCAATGATCAGAAGATCATGACAGTTAGTCACGAGGAATCCTTGATATCTCTCGGGTTCGTGACGGATCCTTCCGGATCTTCGAACTTCAGGTACTACAGGTTCAGGCTCTACAATTTCTTGTAGGTCCTCCTGCTGCTCTTCCTCTTCAGGTTGAGCAGTATCCTGCCCTTCTTGAATTTCTTCAAGCAGTACCTTACTCCCACTGTCTTTCTTAGAGAGAAACTCCCTCTCGAGAAAGTTACAATCACGGGCAACAAAGATCTTGTTCTCGGAACGTAGATAGAAGTAATAAGCCTTGGTTTCCTTCGGATAACCAATGAAGTAGCATTTATCAGACTTTGGTGTAAGCTTGTCTGAGATTAATCTCTTGACATAGGCTTCACAACCCCAAATTCTTAGATAAGACAGCACTGGAGCTACTCCAGTCCATAATTCATATGGTGTCTTTGCTACTGCTTTCGATGGCGCTCTATTTAGAGTGAACACTGCTGTTAGCAGAGCATATCCCCAAAGGGATATTGGAAGGTCTGTGTGACTCATCATAGACCGAACCATATCCAATAAGGTCCGATTTCTCCTCTCAGACACACCATTCCATTGTGGTGTTCCAGGAGGAGTGAGTTGGGATACGATCCCACACTCTCTCAGATGATCACTGAATTCTTGGCTTAAGTATTCTCCTCCTCGGTCAGACCGAAGAGCCTTAATGCTTTTGCCAAGTTGGTTCTGTACTTCATTTTGGAATTCTCTGAACTTCTCAAAAGATTCAGACTTATGTTTCATTAAATAAACATATCCATACCTACTGAAATCATCAGTGAAGGTAATGAAGTACTGATAGTTTCCTCTTGCATTTGTGGACATTGGGCCACACACGTCAGTGTGTATCAGGCCCAATAAGTCACTGGCCCTCTCGTTAGGTTTATTAAAGGGGGCCCGTGTCATTTTGCCCATCATGCAGGATTCGCATTTCTCACACGACTCAAAGTCAAATGAGCCAAGAAGTCCATTCGAATGGAGCCTCTCGATGCGTTTCTCGCTGATGTGCCCTAAACGACAATGCCATAGAAACGTTCGGTTCTCCTCATTAGGTTTGAACCGTTTGGTATTAATGTTATAAATTGGCGCGGATTGATCGAGTATGTAAAGCCCATTCGTAAGAGGGGCACAACCATAGAACAAATTGTTGCGATTGAAGGAACATAATTTATTCTTAACTGAAAAATCATAACCTTCCAAATCCAACAAAGAAATTGAAATAATATTTCTGCTTATAGCAGGTACAAAATAACAATTATTGAGTTCTAAAACCAATCCCGAAGGTAAAGACAACAAGTATGTGCCTACAGCTAGTGCTGGAACTTTCGCTCCATTCCCAACTCGTAGCTCCACTTGTCCTTGCTTCAGCCTTCTACTGTTGCTGAGTGCCTGCATATTAGTACAAATATGAGCCCCACAACCAGTATCCATAACTCATGAGGTATTATCAGAAGTAGTTGTATTAACTTCTATAACAAAAATACCTGATGAAGAAGTCTCGAGAGTCTTCTTCTTCAATTCCTTTAGACCTTCTTGGAATTTCTTACATTCTCTCCTCCAATGCCCTGGTTCTTTACAGAACCTGCAGATGTCAGTAGGCCCAGCCTTAGACTTGGGCTTGGGCTTTTGCGTGTCCTTGTCCGAGACTTGGACAGCCTTAGCCTTTCCCTTATCCTTAGCAGAGGATTTCTTAAACCCCTTGCCCTTTTGCACCATAAGCACATTGGGGTCCTTGGCGGTTTTCCTCAAGTTGGGCTCTGCAGTCTTGAGCATTCCGTGAAGCTCAGGCAATGTCTTACTCAAGCCATGCATATTAAAGTTCAGAATGAACTGATCATAGCTTGCAGGTAAAGACTGCAGAACGATGTCGCAGGCAAGTTCCTGAAGATGATCGAGATAACCCATCATCTTCAAGACATGAGGACTCACTGCCGCATTTGCAGCCAACTTACAGTCTAAGAGGTTCTTAACTGTCTGAAACCTCTCAGTCCTTGCTTGCTCCTGAAAAAGCGATTTCAGGCTTGCCATTATCTCGATGGGTGACAACACACTCTCGAACTGCATTTGCAGCTCAGCAGTCATTGTCGCCAACATCAGGCAATAGACATCATTTTCATCTGACGAATGCTTTTCCCAAGCATTATGCAGAGTCCTGGCAGCATTCTTAGGAGGCCTCTCGGGGAGGGGATCACGAAGGACATAATCCTTCTTCTCCTGCTTGAGGACCAGCCTCAAGTTCCTTGACCATGTCAGGAAGTTCGTTCCAGTCAGCTTCTCCTTCTCGAGAACAGACCGGATTGAGAATGTGTTTTGTATGCTTGTAGTAGTCATAGCTGAAATATATAAGATAAAAAGGTTATTAGTTAATATGTTCAATATGATTAATCTCATATTAAATATAATATGATTAATCACGCATTATATTCAATAACATCAGTTACCCTCAATAGAATATAATGATTCCAAGATCCACACATAACTAAGATTAAAGTGGGCCACTGGCCGTCACCCAACCTTAGCTTATATCGGTAAGCCCTATATCGGCTAATTATATCCGTGATATAACTCTTGGTTGTGAATCTGGGCCCGAGGCCCAATCCACTCTGATGTCTCAAGGCCCGGGACTCCCGATGGCCTAGTCAAGAAAAACAGACTATACAGTCATGTAATCATTAATGTCTGGGACTCTCAATGACATTTATGAATCACAAACCGTCTTACCCACGCAAAAGTAGACACCCTCACACTGTAAGGCCATGAGTACAATTGAATGGGCTTCGACAGCTGACATAGCCTGGACAAGACATCCAACGCTTGATATTATTTGAGGTTTGTAGGTTTATTAAAATTTCATCCCAAAATAGAAGATTACTATTTTGGGAAACTTTCCTTTTTAGGAAACTTTCCATTTTGGGAAACCTACTATTTTTGGAAACTTTCTAAAATTAGAAACTTTTAATTATAGAAATTTCCTTAAATCCAAAACATGCAAATTCAGAAACTTCTATTTTAAGAAACTTTCTAATTTCAAAAATTTGGAAACTTATTAATTTAAAATCGATTTTAAAATTTTTATAAAAATAAATTTTAAATTAATCTGAAGAAAAGACTCAAATAATTGGCCCAATTGTTTTAACTTCTTGGCCCGAGGCCCAAGAATTGGTCCATGTCCAAGACATAACCCAATTGCCCAATTAATTGACATAACCGGTCTGGTTCATTAAAATTGGTTTAACCAAAATTAATTACTACGACGACCACAATTGTCAACCGGTTATTTACTAAACCGGATTTTCTCAATTTATTTGGTCCAACCAAATCAAATTAGAAAATCCTGGTTTAGGCACAAAATCCAATAATTATTTCGACATTGGATTTCTTATCCCGGTTTAACCAGAACTTAATATTATTAAGTCTGTTTATTAAACCGTGACGATTTGATTTTAATCAAGTTTTTAAACCGAACCGTTAACCGAACCGAAACATCACACGCCAAAACCCTAACCGGTCGAGAAACAATCGTCCAGCCGCAAGCCATTATGCTTCCGCGGCGGATGGATGGTCGGGATGGTTGGGCGGTGTGATCGGGACGGGACGATCGGAAACGACGTTCCAATGCTGAAGTCAGTAAAGGACTGGCTTGGAAGTTGTTTTTCCATGAAAGACATGGGTGAAGCCGCATACGTTCTTGGAATTAGGATCTACCGGGATAGATCTAAAAGGCTGATAGGCTTGTGTCAAGATTCATACATTGACAAAGTCCTGCAAAGATTCAGCATGAAGGATTCCAAGAAGGGCTTCACACCAATGGTACATGGCACAACGCTGAGCAAGAAGCAGAGCCCTACGTCGGCTGCTGAGCTTGAGCGCATGAAGAATATTCCTTATGCATCTGCAATAGGATCTATCATGTATGCCATGATTAATACTCGTCCTGATGTTGCTTATGCACTGAGCATGACGAGTAGATACCAGTCAAATCCAGGTGAAAGCCACTGGATTGCCGTAAAGAATATCTTGAAGTATCTGAGACATACTAAGGATAAGTTCTTGGTGTACGGTGGAAGTGATGTGCTTGAAGTCAGTGGATTCACGGACGCAAGTTTCCAGACAGACACAAAGATATAACCGGACTGTGACCGGAAATCATCTGTGTCTGTCTGGAAACTTGCGTCCGTGAATCCACTGACTTCAAGCACATCACTTCCACCGTACACCAAGAACTTCTTAGTATGTCTCAGATACTTCAAGATATTCTTTACGGCAATCCAGTGGCTTTCACCTGGATTTGACTGGTATCTACTCGTCATGCTCAGTGCATAAGCAACATCAGGACGAGTACAAATCATGGCATACATGATAGATCCTATTGCAGATGCATAAGGAATATTCTTCATGCGCTCAAGCTCAGCAGCCGACGTAGGGCTCTGCTTCTTGCTCAGCGTTGTGCCATGTACCATTGGTGTGAAGCCCTTCTTGGAATCCTTCATGCTGAATCTTTGCAGGACTTTGTCAATGTATGAATCTTGACACAAGCCTATCAGCCTTTTAGATCTATCCCGGTAGATCCTAATTCCAAGAACGTATGCGGCTTCACCCATGTCTTTCATGGAAAAACAACTTCCAAGCCAGTCCTTTACTGACTTCAGCATTGGAAAGTCGTTTCCGAGAAGCAGTATGTCATCGACATACAGGATAAGAAATACTATCTTGCTCCCACTAGTTTTCTTATACACGCATTGTTCTTCTTCGTTTCTGATGAAGTCAAATTGCTTGATCGCTTCATCAAAACGAAGATTCCAGCTCCTCGATGCTTGCTTCAATCCATAAATAGATTTATGAAGCTTGCATACCTTTCCAGCATTCTTTGGATCTATGTAACCGTCAGGTTGTGTCATATACACATCCTCTTCCAGAATACCATTCAGGAAGGCGGTTTTCACGTCCATCTGCCAAATTTCATAATCATGAAAAGCTGCAGTTGCTAGTAGAATCCGAATAGATTTCATCATAGCCACTGGTGAATAGGTTTCATCGTAATCCACACCGTGAACTTGTCTGAAACCTTTTGCCACCAACCTGGCTTTATAAATCTGGACTTTTCCATCCACGTCAATCTTCTTCTTGAAGATCCATTTGCACTCGATGGCTTTTACACCAGCGGGTAAGTCAACCAACGAAAACACTTGGTTGACCGACATGGAGTCCATTTCGGAATCTGTGGCCTTACGCCACTTAGAGGAATCTGGGCCCATCATGGCTTGATTGAAGTTCGATGGTTCATCACCATCAATGATCAGAAGATCATGACAGTTAGTCACGAGGAATCCTTGATATCTCTCGGGTTCGTGACGGATCCTCCCGGATCTTCGAACTTCAGGTACTACAGGTTCAGGCACTACAATTTCTTGTAGGTCCTCCTGCTGCTCTTCCTCTTCAGGTTGAGCAGTATCCTGCTCATCTTGAATTTCTTCAAGCAGTACCTTACTCCCACTGTCTTTCTTAGAAAGAAACTCCCTCTCAAGAAAATTACAATCCCGGGCAACAAAGATCTTGTTCTCGGAACGTAGATAGAAGTAATAAGCCTTGGTTTCCTTCGGATAACCAATGAAATAGCATTTATCAGACTTTGGTGTAAGCTTGTCTGAGATCAATCTCTTGACATATGCTTCACAACCCCAAATTCTGAGGTAAGACAGCACTGGAGCTTCTCCAGTCCATAATTCATATGGTGTCTTTGCTACTGCTTTTGATGGCGCTCTATTTAGAGTGAACACTGCTGTTAGCAGAGCATATCCCCAAAGGGATATTGGAAGGTCTGTGTGACTCATCATAGACCGAACCATATCCAATAAGGTCCGATTTCTCCTCTCAGACACACCATTCCATTGAGGTGTTCCAGGAGGAGTGAGTTGGGATACGATCCCACACTCTATCAGATGATCACTGAATTCTTGGCTTAAGTATTCTCCTCCTCGGTCGGACCGAAGAGCCTTAATGCTTTTGCCAAGTTGGTTCTGTACTTCATTTTGGAATTCTCTGAATTTCTCAAAAGATTCAGACTTATGTTTCATTAAATAAACATATCCATACCTACTGAAATCATCAGTAAAGGTAATGAAGTACTGATAGTTTCCTCTTGCATTTGTGGACATTGGGCCACACAC
Source organism: Orychophragmus violaceus (assembly GCA_030180135.1). NCBI lineage: Eukaryota > Viridiplantae > Streptophyta > Magnoliopsida > Brassicales > Brassicaceae > Orychophragmus > Orychophragmus violaceus. Next base: position 101,199,033 of record CM058239.1, read on the forward strand.
GTCAGTGTGTATCAGGCCCAATAAGTCACTGGCCCTCTCGTTAGGTTTATTAAAGGGGGCCCGTGTCATTTTGCCCATCATGCAGGATTCGCATTTCTCACACGACTCAAAGTCAAATGAGCCAAGAAGTCCATTCGAATGGAGCCTCTTGATGCGTTTCTCGCTGATGTGCCCTAAACGACAATGCCATAGAAACGTTCGGTTCTCCTCATTAGGTTTGAACCGTTTGGTATTAATGTTATAAATTGGCGCGGATTGATCAAGTATGTAAAGCCCATTCGTAAGAGGGGCACAACCATAGAACAAATTGTTGCGATTGAAGGAACATAATTTATTCTTAACTGAAAAATCATAACCTTCCAAATCCAACAAAGAAATTGAAATAATATTTCTGCTTATAGCAGGTACAAAATAACAATTATTGAGTTCTAAAACCAATCCCGAAGGTAAAGACAACAAGTATGTGCCTACAGCTAGTGCTGGAACTTTCGCTCCGTTCCCAACTCGTAGCTCCACTTGTCCTTGCTTCAGCCTTCTACTGTTGCTGAGTGCCTGCATATTAGTACAAATATGAGCCCCACAACCAGTATCCATAACCTATGAGGTATTATCAGAAGTAGTTGTATTAACTTCTATAACAAAAATACCTGTTGAAGAAGTCTCGAAAGTCTTCTTCTTCAATTCCTTTAGTCCTTCCAGGAATTTCTTACATTCTCTCCTCCAATGCCCTGGTTCTTTACAGAACCTGCAGATGTCAGTAGGCCCAGCCTTAGACTTGGGCTTGGGCTTTGGCGTGTCCTTGTCCGAGACTTGGACAGCCTTAGCCTTTCCCTTATCCTTAGCAGAGGATTTCTTAAACCCCTTGCCCTTTTGCACCATAAGCACATTGGGGTCCTTGGCGGTTTTCCTCAAGTTGGGCTCTGCAGTCTTGAGCATTCCGTGAAGCTCAGGCAACGTCTTACTCAAGCCATGCATGTTAAAGTTCAGAATGAACTGATCATAGCTTGCAGGTAATGACTGCAGAATGATGTCGCAGGCAAGTTCCTGGCTGATAGGGCAGTCGAGTTTCTGAAGATGATCGAGATAACCCATCATCTTCAAGACATGAGGACTCACTGCTGCATTTGCAGCCAACTTACAGTCTAAGAGGTTCTTAACTGTCTGAAAACTCTCAGTCCTTGCTTGCTCCTGAAAAAGCGATTTCAGGCTTGCCATTATCTCGATGGGTGACAACACACTCTCGAACTGCATTTGCAGCTCAGCAGTCATTGTCGCCAACATCAGGCAATAGACATCATTTTCATCTGACGAATGCTTTTCCCAAGCATTATGCAGAGTCCTGGCAGCATTGTTAGGAGGCCTCTCGGGGAGGGGATCACGAAGGACATAATCCTTCTTCTCCTGCTTGAGGACCAGCCTCAAGTTCCTTGACCACGTCAGGAAGTTCGTTCCAGTCAGCTTCTCCTTCTCGAGAACAGACCGGATTGAGAATGTGTTTTGTGTGCTTGTAGTAGTCATAGCTGAAATATATAAGATAAAAAGGTTATTAGTTAATATGTTCAATATGATTAATCTCGTATTAAATTTAATATGATTAATCACGCATTATATTCAATAACATCAGTTACCCTCAATAGAATATAATGATTCCAAGATCCACATATAACTAAGATTAAAGTGGGCCACTGGCCGTCACCCAATCTTAGCTTATATCGGTAAGCCCTATATCGGCTAATTATATCCGTGATATAACTCTTGGTTGTGAATCTGGGCCCGAGGCCCAATCCACTCTGATGTCTCAAGGCCCGGGACTCCCGATGGCCTAGTCAAGAAAACCAGACTATACAGTCATGTAATCATTAATGTCTGGGACTCCCAATGACATTTATGAATCACAAACCGTCTTACCCACGTAAAAGTAGACACCCTCACACTGTAAGGCCATGAATACAATTGAATGGGCTTTGACAGCTGACATAGCCTGGACAAGACATCCAACGCTTGATATTATTTGAGGTTCGTAGGTTTATTAAAATTTCATCCCAAAATAGAAGATTACTATTTTGGGAAACTTTCCATTTTTGGAAACTTTCCATTTTGGGAAACCTACTACTTTTGGAAACTTTCTAAAATTAGAAACTTTTAATTATAGAAATTTCCTAAAATCCAAAACATGCAAATCTAGAAACTTCTAATTTAAGAAACTTTCTAATTTCAAAATTTTGGAAACTTATTAATTTAAAATCGATTTTATAATTTTATAAAAAAATAAATTTTAAATTAATCTGAAGAAAAGACTCAAATAATTGGCCCAATTGTTTTAACTTCTTGGCCCGAGGCCCAAGAATTTGTCAATGTCCAAGACATGACCCAATTGTCCAATTAAATGACATAACCGGTCTGGTTCATTAAAATTGGTCTAACCAAAATTAATTACTACGACGACCACAATTGTCAACCGGTTATTTACTAAACCGGATTTTCTCAATTTATTTGGTCCAACCAAATCAAATTAGAAAATCCTGGTTTAGGCACAAAATCCAATTTTACGACTTTGGATTTCTTATCCCGGTTTAACCAGAACTTAATAAAATTATTAAGTCTGTTTATTAAACCGTGACGTTTTGATTTTAATTGTTTTAAACCGAACCACCATAAACCAAACCGAAACAAGATCGAGCCAAACCGAACCGACAGTCGGTTTACTCGTCAAAACCCTAACCGGTCGGGACAGTCGCAGCCGTGAGCATCACGCGATGCAAGCATCACGCGATCGTACTGACGGCGTGGGACGGGACGACGTTCGGGTCGTTGCTCGGCCTCGGTCACGCGGGACGGTGCTTCACGCGATCGCCGAGCGATCGGGACAGCCGGGCCGTGCGTTGAGACGTGACGAGGCGTGCGATCGCGATGATCCACTCGGCCCTCGGTCTCGACTGCGGTGCGGGACGACGAGGCAACGGGACGCGATGCAAGCGACCTGCCTTGCGCCTCACGGTCGATCGATCCGACCAGCCAACGCGATCCACGCCATCGATCCTTGATCGATACATGCGATCGGCTTGGTCGATCGGATCATCACTCGGCCGACGCATACCAAATCATATAGTTTGGTCATGCGATTTTCATTAGTTTAGGTTTTAATTCTTTGTTTCTTAAGTGTTTTGCTCTTATCAGTAGATTGATTCAAAAACACCTCTTTAAACAATCCTAAACAAGATTCTAAACAAGAAAAACCACAGAACCAATGGCTCTGATACCACTGAAGGATCGTTTGGTGTTAATCCTGATTCAATTCATCAGATTAATTGATCCTAAACATGCCAGATCTAGGTTCTCTTGCTAGAAACATAATGGATCTCACCTGTTACCTTTTATGCAGCGGAAATATGAAGAACAGGTCAGAGATCAGCAGAACCATCAAGTGATGGATCCTCCAAAGGCTCACACACGCTTCACAGGAAAATGGCTGCTAGACCGAGCTGATGGGAGGCGCAGAGAGAGAGAGAAATCGCGGCTGGGGCTTAGGGTTAGAAGGAGACTCATACTTAAGTTTTATTTATAAAACTTGTCTAGTTCCTTTTGGGCTTTTGGGCCCAAATACCAATCTGATTAAATCCCTTAGATTTAATCAGACCCATTAATCTCTCTCTAAGTACGACAAATGCCTGGCACTTTTACCGTACTCCTGCTAAGCCGTTCCTACATATTTTTCCTGTTAGCTTAGGCGTGTGACCCATATGGGATCATATAATAAAGGCAATAAGTCCAAGACTTATAGATCATGAGCGGACTCTAGCAAGCCATCATGACCCCCAGTATTATATGACTTATGTCTGATCATTGACATACTCTTACTTTCTAGAGACAGTACTGAGATTACTGGACACAATTCCAACACAATAAACCTTAGTTCTTAAAACCTTGCTAGATATACCATGCCTATGATTTTGAATTTTGTTTCTATCATAAACATACAATGTGATAACCGCTACTATTAATGTTTTAGCCATCATCAACCTTTCATATAAACTATGACCTCTCCTCCAAGGCACATTAATCTGCCGTATCTGCTTTATCGAAACCTCTAATTCCCTTTAAAACTTGTACCCCATCTGCTTGTATCATACATTTTTTTTTTTTTTTGAAAATTGTTGATGAGTAAAACATTGCTATTTGAACCTTGCCATAGACCGTACCGTAATGATATATCCCAGAGGAACTCCAAAGTTAGCCAAGCAAGATCCTTATTTGTTCCTGCAACATTCCAAATTAATATCTATATAATTTCACAACAAAACAATAAGAAAAACCCTGTATTCATCATAAATAGAAAAAAAAGCTAGATAATACAAACAGCCAACGACCAGGATATCAAACCAAATAGCAACAGCCAATCTCCCAACCCAAGCTAGATAAGTCTATCCACATTCATAGATAAAGAATTCAGTATATCCACTGTGAAAAGGAGCTTTACCAAAACCAAAGAGACAATGAAAACCAAGTACAAACCAATATATAAACCATTTAGATGATCAGACTGCAATTGCACTGTGAAAATTTGCCTTATCATGAGACCCCAATCGATAATTCCATGCCCGTTACTAGAAAGCTTAACTTAGGATTATGCATAGCTCAGAGTTATGTACTTACCAGTTTGCCAAGAACAGTAAAAGCTTGAGAGCTTCTGTGAGATGTACCAAAACGATCTGAACGCCATCAGAAATGAAATCTGGGCGGATTTACAGTTAACCCGGACGCACTCATCATCTCTGGCAAAAATGGTCGGAGTTTTGTTGAAGCTCAATCCTTAAATTCAATAAATCCTGAAACCAATAAATCCAAAACCTTTAACACTCGTGGATAACTAGTCACAGTGAAAATCTAGAGTTTACCAGAAATAAATCTACCAGAGAGACTCCAACCCTAGATTATATAGCCTAGAAATTCTAGCTTAGACGATGAAAAGAAACCACGACTGACAAAGAGAAATGGCGACTGAGAATACTACGAATAAGTGAGAGACGACAAAGATGATGGTGGCGAGCGGCGGAGGAAGGCGGAGGAGCCAATTCGCCACATACGGAGGAATTTGAGAAAGACAAATAAGAAGAGTCTGCGACGAGATCCAGCGGCTTGACGGATTAGGGTTCTCAAGTTTGAATTTGAACAGGCCAATCCATACATGTTTCTTCGATTGGAATGGAGAAGAAGAAAAGAAAAGCCAAAAAAAAGATGGAGGAAGAAGATATCGATTCAAGGAAATAATGGAGAAGAAGATAGAGAGAAAGATTGAGTTTTGTTTTAGTATTTGGAAGAAGGAAATGACTTAGGAAAAAAAAAGGTAACTATTTCTATCTAAAACTAAATATTTTGGTGTTAAAAGTGAAATTTGGGTAAGTGTTTTGGGCTGAAAATTTGGGAATGAAATATTTGGAGCCTAAAAATTTCTAAGTGTCGCGGGTTTAATTTTCGTTTTTTCCGCCTAAGACTTCCATAGAGTTTTCATTGTGGTTTTGCTATAAAAAAGGGGGGTTACGAGACGTGTGTCTCTAATTTTTTAAATCGATAATCTATCATAGCGTTTACCAATACACAAGCGCTATCTAAAACTGAGGTGTATGTCAACAATAGCACAATCGCAAAAAACGCTATGCTCGTCTGCTATTAAAACCCAGATTTCTTGTAATGTTTACAGGTTTATCGAATGACGTTTGTGACGAAACTAATATTATTTGATGTGGTTTCATGTATAAGGAATTAGACCGAGTCTGGGAATCATATTAATTTGAGTATTATGTTTCATTACCTATGATAATTGGCTGTTTGACCAATGTGACTATACGCAGATAGAAATGGAGAGAACCAATGTTTTACATTGGTTACAAGAGAATCTACTCCCAATCCAGTACATATAAGAACAATTGGGACGATGATCATCTCATTGAAGAAGCGTATGACGATTTCGTCATATTCACATCTAACAATCCAAGTTCTTTGATCGGATCCTAAAAAAGAAAGAGAACAAACAAGCTTATAATAACACTTAAGTTCTGTTGTGTGTTGTAAGAGTGCGAAATGTCCGAAACTCGAATGTCAGTAAGAAATAAGCGATTAATATGTGTAGATAAACAATGTCAGACTGGCACAACCTTTTTTCCCACACTACTGTGGAATATCTCTTAAGATGGGATTTTGATCACAGACCTATCTTAGTACCTTTCAAATCCTCAGATTTCAAACGGAGAAGAGGCTTTATATTCGATCGAAGATGGCTATCAAAGAAGGGTTTCTCGGAGACTATTAAAGAAGGCTAGAACGATGGGATTGCCTTTGATCAGACCAGTTTGATAGATGATAGGTCGTAAAGTTTTATCATATTCTACTGCAAGTGCACAGTTAGTGATTGTAGTATGCAAGGTATCGAATCCACAAGTACTCTCAGTCACACGATAGATTATATGTATTCAAGTTAAGCTAAATCAATCCAGAGAATGCAGCAAGCAAAACAGTAAACTAGAAGGGTGTTTTCAATAGGAAGAAAGGCGTCAGACTTAGGAAGTTCTCAGGAATTATGCTATGCAAGATGTTTAACTATCAGGATTCAGATTAAGTACGGTTCAAGAACTAGAAACACTATGCTAAATAATCCAACTCTCGCTGAGATTATTTCTATATCTAGCAACCTAGCGATCCAAATCTCTTTGTGATCCTAGAGTTCTAAACAAGCATTAAGAACATGTTCTATCGGTTCACAATTTCCCTAGACCAAATCTCTTTGTACCTAGTTAAATTGCTCACTCTAGGTTCTTTCAGATTATAACTCACACTCTCGTGCAATTGTCAATTATCTCAGATCTGATTTTAACTCACACTCTCTATTGTCAGAAATCAGTATTAAGCACAACCTAGGTGATGAACGATAAGATAGTGAATCCTAATCAATCAATTATCAAGCAAGCATAAAACCTTTGTGAGAATCCCTAAATCTAACTAGGTTACTACTCAGACATGGAAGCAACTAAACAACAGATCATGAATAGAAAACCAGAAACTGAATAGATAGAAATAAAGGGGTTCGAAATTCTTCTCTTAGAAGTACAAGTAGCAAGAATCAGCCCCAAAACCAATATCTATCAATCTCTCTAGCAAGAACAAAAGTAAGAACAACTTCTGAGAATAATGAGTCTGAAAAACCTAATAATACTATCTAAACACATTTTGGGGTCAGATTAGAATATAGGAAACTTCGGGGTCTTTTATGCAGTTCTTCAAAACTTGTCTAAACTCTGCCCATAACTTGTCTCGGGCTCATTGTCGACCAAAATCAAAGGTAGTGTCGGTCGACACTCCATCGTGGTCGAGACACCATCTTCAGCTCTTTGCACAAATCACCAGAAACGTCCTAATATTCCTCTCTTTGCTCCAAACGCAAGCTTACCTGTAAAAGACTCAATAGACTCTAAAAACCAGGTTAAATACTCAATATGTACACTTAAAATACATAGATAGGAACACAAAATACTTCCATGGGATCACCAAACAAAGGAGAGCTCGAAACCGTATAATACGCTTAAAAGACGATCAAGGCATATGGGCTGAAACAAAAGATGAAATTGAAAAGGTAGCCACTGATTACTTTCATTCTCTCTTTTCCTCATCAGACCCAAATACTATCGAAGATACAATCCGGTATATTACCGTGTCAGTTACAAGAAATATGAATCAAGACCTTAAAAAGATGCATGAGGAAAATAAAATACGAGAAGCGGTTTTCGCTATCAATCCAGATAAATCTCCCAGGCTTGATGGTATGACTAGTCTTTTTATCAACGTTTCTGGAATGTCATTAAAGACGATGTTATCAAGATGGTGAAGGAGTTCTTTGAAACCGGAGAGTTTGACGAGCGATTAAATGAAACAAACATTTTCTCATCCCGAAGGTTGATAGGCCCTCACAGATGTCAGAATTTCGACCAATAAGCCTTTGTAATGTCAGCTATAAAATCATCTCAAAGATCCTAACCTCCTGGATGAAAAGATTTCTCCCAAAGCTGATATCGGAAACTCAATCAGCCTTTGTGGCTCGACGTCTGATCAGAGACAATATTTTAGTAGCACAGGAAATGTTTCACGCTCTTCGCACAAACCAGAGCTGCAAATCAAAGTATGTCGCAATTAAAACAGACATGAGTAAGGCGTACGACATAGTGGAATGGAATTTTTTAGAAGCTCTGCTGAAAAAATAGGTTTCGATCAAGATTGCGTCCATCTCCTTATGCGATGTGTGAAAACCGTGTCATATCAAGTGTTGATTAATGGGGAAGCTAAAGAGCATATCGCACCATCCCGTGGTCTACGGCAAGGAGATCCTTTATCTCCATTTCTCTTCTTAATCTGCACTGAGGTCCTTATCTCCCATATCAAGGAAGCAGAAAGGACAAAAAGATCGAAGGAATGAAAATAGCTAGATCCTGCCCACCCATCTCACATCTTCTCTTCGCGGACGACAACCTATTCTTCTGTAAGACGGATCAAGTCCAGTGCGAAGAGCTAATGCGAATTATAGACGTCTGTTACGCCTCAGAAAAACAACTGAATAAATCCAAATCTTCAGTTCTGTTCGGTTTTAAGGTCGTAGCGTCCCGAAAAACCGATCTTAAACCGATCAATCGGAATTCAAAAAGAAGGTGGGATAGGGATGTATTTGGGCATGCCAGAGCAGATTTGTGGTTCTTAAAAAGAATGTTTTTCCTATGTTCGAGAGAGACTCCAAGGGAGAACTAATGGGTGGTCCGCAAGACTCCTCTCGAAAGGAAGTAAAGAAATACAGATGAATCTGTCGCACAAGCTATCCCTACCTACGTCATGTCATGTTTCTTACTACCCCAAGAGATAACCAAGAAACTATCAGGAGCAATTGCACACTTCTTGTGGAGATCTAAAAATAATCAAAGAGGTATACACTGGGTCACATGGGATAAGATATGTGTTCCCTTAGATAAGGGTGGTCTAGGTTTCTGTGACTTTCGGGAACTCAACCTAGCTCTTCTGGCAAAACAACTTTGGAGACTCCTGATCTATCCAGAATCACTCCTAGCAAGAACTCTAATAGGGAGATATTTCTGTCACTCCAATCCAATGAGGATAGAAAAATCGAATAAACCATCTTTTAGTTGGAGAAGTATTTTGGCTGAAAAATATACCATCCAAGATGGATTAAGAAAGACAACTGGAAACGGGGCTGATACCTTGGTCTGGTCAGAACCTTGGATCCGTGATACTAATCCTAGACCAGCTCGTCAATCCGGAAGTACACATGATCCATTCCTCCGTGTTGGACACTTGATCGACCATGAATCAAAGCATTGGAACCTATCTTTGGCGAGTGCACTACTAGACGTGGAGGATACAAAATTAATCCAAACCTTGCGGATATCACCTACTAACCGGAAAGACTCTTACTGCTGGGATCATACAAAGTCAGGGGCGTATTATGTTTGAGCAGGCTACCAATTAGCTATGGAACTTCTCCGAAAGCATGAAGTATAACCGTTAGAAGAGACAAGTACTACCTTACTTAAAGCACATGTTTGGAAGATTAAAACATCAAGGAAGATAAAACATCTACTATGGCAGGCCCTATCAGGTTTTATACCAGCGGCTAATTTCCTTGTAGACAGACACTGTGGCACGGATCGAGTATGTCAAAGATGCGGAGCGGAGGCAGAAACTATTAACCACATTTTCTTTGAATGCCCTTCAGCTCTTCAAGTATGGGCTTTATCTTCGATACTGTCCAATCCGGGCCTTTTCCCGAGTACAGATTTGTTTTGTAACTTTGATTACCTCTTATGGAGAGCAAGAGAACAAGGAGCATCAAGCCAAGCTTTAGAAGTTTTCCCATGGACTTTTTGGTACATCTGGAAAGCTAGGAATGCAAAGGTGTTTGAAGGAAAGGAAGTATCCCCAGAATACACAGTACAACTCGCATAACATGAAGCACATTCATGGAAGATTGCTCAAAGCTCATAGGAAATTGAGGAAGAGGAAGTGATAGCCTCGGAAACCCGACAGAGTATGGACTCGGAAAACGCTTCAAGATGGAGATGCAGAGTTGACGCATCTTGGACAGTGGAGGCATCTACTACGGGACTCGGCTTCACTCTACATGAAGGAGATTGCTTACTACTTACAAGATCACGAGGCTGCGAGAAATGCAAATCTCCATTGCAGGCTGAATTTGAAGGTTTATTATGGGCAAATGCAAAAGATGAAAGAGAGACAACTATGTGATATCCTTTTCGAAACAGATTGTGAACAACTCACCCATATGATTGAAAAAGAGGAAGAATGGCCAGGCATCAGAGATGGATGCGTTCAAAGTACTTCGTTTAGGTTTATAAGGTCTTAGATTATCTTATATTTCTAGAAGTTTAAATGTTCGTGCGGATGGCCTTGCGAAAGGTGCACGAGCACGAGACGAAACGTTATCTCTTGTAAACCAACACTCGCAGATCAGGCTGGTTGATACTAGCCTCTTTTCTAATGGTTAATAAGAGATGATTTTGGTGCAAAAATAAAATAAAAAAATTAAACAATTTTGAAACGGCTGCGTTTTGTATTGAAAACAACAATTGTGGTCATGATTTTGTGGGCCAAACATTTTTATCACAGAGGCCTAGTAATATTCTCCTCCTCTTAGGAATCTCGTATATACGATGGCACCTTCCTTAACATCAATCAGGTCGCACCACGTGGCAGTTATCGGAGCTGGAGCCGCCGGTCTAGTGGCGGCTAGAGAACTTCGACGGGAAGGTCACTCGGTGGTCGTCTTCGAGAGGCAGAAACAGGTGGGAGGAACATGGATCTACACCGATCATGTCGAACCGGATCCGTTAAGCGTCGACCCGACCCGACCAATTGTTCACTCGAGCGTCTATGGCTCTCTCCGAACGAACCTCCCTCGAGAGTGTATGGGATACAGAGACTTCCCGTTCGTGATCCGATCCGGCGTCTCAGAATCTAGAGATCCGAGGAGGTTTCCGAGTCACGGAGAAGTTTTGTCGTATCTGCAAGATTTCGCTAAGGAGTTTGAGATCGAGGAGATGATACGGTTCGAGACGGCTGTTGAGAGGGTTGCGCCGGCGGAGGAGAGCGACGGTGAGGGAAGAAACGGGAAATGGAGGATTGAATCTACGGAGAAAGAGAAGAAAGTTCGTCGTGATGAGATTTACGATGCTGTTGTTGTGTGTAATGGACATTACATTGAACCTCGTCTGGCTGACATTCCTGGTAAATTAGAAAACGTTGATCCTTGTTTCATCCAAAAATCAAGATCGAATTTGAAACAGAAACTTCATAGGATAATTGAACATTTCAGGGATAAGTTCTTGGCCAGGGAAGGAGATGCATAGCCATAATTATCGTATTCCCGAACCGTTCAAGGATCAGGTAATCATTTCGAACATCATAGCACTGTCAGATGTCGGACATTGTAACAATGTCAGTTTCTGAGTAAGGTCTCTTACCGATTGGGGATCGAAAATTATTTGTGTTCTTATCAAAAAATTAATCTGTCGTGTTAAGACCATCAAGTAAGTCAATACCATCTTCTTCGAATAGGTTAAAGTGAATGTTTACTCAATCAGAAAATTTTACTGGTTTTGGACCTTTTTGTTCAATGTTTTTAGCAAAGATGAACAATTTCAGAGTCGTATAAGATTTACTATCATGTAAGAAGGTGAAGTCATTAGACCAAAAAAAAAAGAAGGTTAAAGTCTTGTCAATAAGCTGAAGAGTTGGGTCATAAGCAAATGCTTTTAGTTATTTATGATTGGTTGGAATAGGTTGAAACATGGAGAAACTTAGACTTTTAACTTCTACTAGGGGATTATCCTGCTCATACGCTCTAGGTTTTCCGGGAATATTTTCTGTCAATATATTCTTTTAAAAGAGTGTTTGTTTTTGCTAAAAAAAAAAGAGAGTGTTTGTTTTGCTGTTTTGTATTTTGACATTTTATGTTCTTTTTTCTGTATTTGTTAGGCGATCCTAATATCCTATGTGAAAGATCATGTAATTCATAATTCATGTGAAGCTTGTGTTGCATTGATTATATAGGTTGTTGTGCTTATCGGGAACTCTGCAAGTGCTGTTGATATAAGTAGAGACATTGCTGGATTTGCCAAAGAGGTTCATGTGGCCTGTAGGTCAAATGCAGCGGATACGTTTATCAAACAGTCCGGTTATAGTAACCTGTGGATGCATTCAATGGTATGTTCACTCATAAGTAGTACTTACCACAATTCGTTGATCAAGAGAAATAACAATCAAACGTTTTCTTGAATCTCACGCAGATAGAACGTGTCCATGAGGATGGTTCTGTAGTTTTTCAGAACGGGAAAACGATTTTGGTTGATGTTATTATTCATTGCACTGGGTAATGAACTCATTTGTTATTTCGGATTTGAGTTTTACGGTTTCTCTTTTCAAAATGTGGTTAGACTTAAAAAGTTCATTCCTTTCTTTTTTAAAGGTATAAGTATCACTTTCCGTTTCTTGAAACCAACGGAAGTGTTACCGTAGATGACAACCGTGTCGGGCCATTGTACAAAGATGTGTTTCCTCCAGCATTAGCACCGTGGCTCTCCTTCATCGGGATACCGTGGCAGGTAACACAGCTCTGGAACGCCCTAAGAAAACTTCATATTTTTGGTATTTTCAGTAATCCGTAACAAATTTGATTTATCAGGTTGTACCGTTTCCTTTATTTGAGCTACAAAGCAAGTGGATCGCGGGTGTTTTGTCGGGTCGGATTATACTTCCATATAAAGAAGATATGATGAAGGATATAAAATCCTTCTATGCAACACTTGAAGCCCAAGGGATTCCAAAGCGATATACTCACCGTATGGGCATTGCTCAAGTAAGTAATTCTCTTTAACTTATGCTTCTGCTCAGTAACAAATCTAAACTTAAGCCAAGCAGAAACACATTAACGACTACTTATGGTTGTTGTTTCACAGTTTGAGTACAATAATTGGTTGGCTTCGCAATGCGGATGTTCAGAAACAGAGGAATGGAGGAAAGAAATGTATTTGACGTCTGGTGTGAGGAAGAGAGCGCATCCAGAGACGTACAGAGACGAATGGGAAGATCGTCACTTGGTTTCTCAAGCTTATCAAGATTTCTCTTTATATACACATTAACAAAAGAGCTTACTTTTCTTTATTTTAATACATTTTAGTCTTCAATTATTGTCGAAATCTTGGGAACAAATCAATTACATAACTTTGTATGGGCCCATTCATAAAGTAAAATCATCATACTGTCTGCAACTATACATCTTTGTAAGGCTATGTACAATGGTAAAATGATTCAACACCCCATTTTACACTACATATCATCTTCTCTTTCTTCCACATCACTTTCTTTTTCTTCCACATCATAATTCAACACCCATTCAACAAATACCTTCTACAATGGTTTTATTTATTCAACACCCCTCCTATCCCACTAATTTATTATCTTTATATTTTTGTTAATATTTGTGATATTAATACTTATTGATTAATATTAAATTAAAATAATTAAAAATTAATTAATTATATGAACATTTTTTTCCTTTTTATATTTTTTATTTTTTTAAAAAATACAAATGATAATAATGAAAAATAAAGATAATAAAACACAAATACATTGATAAAAAACTGAAAATACAAAATATTAAACTTATAAATATAACTCACAAACTTATAAATTTCATTAACCACGGAACATTCCAAATTTTGCCCATATATGTTTTACTAGATCTGCTTGCAATTCATGGTGTACATTTGAATCACACAACTCGGATCTAGTACGCACATGATTTGCAAATGCAGGTAGAACCTCTGTTGAGAATGGTTGTGGTGTACTAGACTCACTTGCCTCAGACTGATCGTAATCGTTCCAATGTTGAGCATATGTATCTCGTTCATCCTCAACAATCATATTATGTAATATGATACATGACCTCATGATGATAGCCAAATCGGATATGTCCCACATGCGAGCTGGTTCGCGGATGATTTTGAATCGAGCCTGCAACACTCCAAATGCACGTTCGATGTCCTTCCGACATCCCTCTTGAACTTGTGCAAATAACTTGTCTGGTTCACTCTGAGGAAGCTTAATCGATTTAATAAAAGTAGGATAAGAAGGATAAATACCGTCCGCCAGATAGTATGCCATATTATACGGACGTTGGTTCACGAAGAAGTTGACTCTTGGAGCATTTCCCTGTTCAACATCATCAAACACTGGTGAACGGTCTAAAACGTTTATATCATTCAATGTGCCCGGACATCCGAAAAAGGCATGCCAAATCCATAGATCATGAGATGCAACTGCTTCAAGAATAACAGTGGTGGTTCCCTTATCACCACGAGTAAATTGACCTTCCCACGCTGTTGGACAATTTTTCCATTCCCAATGCATGCAATCAATACTCCCAATCATCCCTGGGAACCCTCGCATCTCACTAACATGGAAAATGCGTTGTAGGTCATCTTGAGTTGGAGCTCTGAGATAAACTTGCTCATACAATTGTATGATTCCTTTACAGAATCGGCGCAGGCACTCCAATGCTGTAGTACCTCCTATTTTGATGTATTCATCCACCGCGTCGGCCGCCACACCATATGCTAACATTCTCATAGCCGTGGTACATTTTGCTAATGGAGATATACCTTCTTTATTGGTTGCATCAACTCTTTGGGTGAAGTAGTTGTCACTTCTTGATAGGTCTTCAACGATTCGAAGGAAAACATGTTTCCGCATCCTGAATCGCCGACGAAAGATTGCATCGTCATATGTAGGTTGATTGGTAAAGTAGTCGTCAATCAATCTTTTGTTTGCCGCGGCATGATCTCTCTTGGAGTATTTTCTCTTTCTTTGAGGATAGTCTTCCTCTATTTTTTTCTGACGCTCCTCAAAATGGTTGATGATGTACCTCTCCTCAATTTCAGACTGTTTTTTGTAAGCTTCGACATCAAAAAAATATTCAGATGGATCCATTGAAATTTTTAGTAAGGTTATTTTTACGGTATTGGTACACCAAAAGAAAAAATGAGTCTCGATTTATAGGATAATAAAACTGAATGGACGAATATAAATTATTAAAATATAATGGGACAAATAAATAGTATTAAAATAGAAAATGACAAACCTACATTATTAAAGTGGAACATGACAAATGAACATTATAGAATAGAAAAAGACAAACATACATTATTAAAGCAGAACGAGACAAATAAACATTATAACATAAAAAACGACAAACATACATTATTAAAGCATAACATTACAAAAAATATATTATTTAAATAGAACGTGACAAAAAAATATCATTGGATTCTTTGACAAAGAAAGAAATAAGCATATAGTCACATATGGTTATATATGAACATATATATGGTTTGTATGAACGTACATATGGTTTGTAGAATATATGTATATTACATATGAACGTACATATGGTTTGTATGAACGTACATATGGTTTGTATGAATATATGTATATTACATATGAACGTACATATGGTTTGTATGAACGTACAATTGGTTTGCCTCCTCTTGCCTTCGGTTTGCCTCCTCTTGCATCATGACTATTTTGTCTAATCGTTCAAACTCTTGAGCCTTGATTTGTTGGAATCCAATCCAATCTTCATTGACCACTTCCAAAGCTGCGCCTTTTCCTTTCTTCTTAGCTTTTTTCTTAGCTGCATCCCTACCCATTGGACGAGCAATGGATCCAACAGAGTTGGAGTCACTAGCATCAGTCTCGTGAGCTCTTTTTGATCCACTGCTTTCAGAGCCAGTATTTCCTCCTACATGGTTTCCAGAGCCGGTATTTCCTCCTACCTGGCTATCAAAACGTGGTTGATCACGGACAGCGAGCCATTCTTTCATATATTTGAAATTTTCATTACCAGCACTTGAATATTGTTCATGCGCTTTTGCCAACACATCATCCTCTGACCATCCGCTTTGTTGCATACGTTTAGCCTTATCGTAAGCACCAACCCATTTGCCCAAGCTTTTGTTCACGTAGTTGTAGTGATTTCTACACGAATCGCCATCCCGCGGAGGATCAAATGAGCAATGTTCATTACAAAATTCAGCAATTTTACCCCAATATGAATCTCCTTTTTGGTTTTTTCCAACAATGCTATATGTTCCATATTTAATCCATCCACCTAGTAGCACCAAATTTTGCTCAGTGGACCATTTGGAGTTTTTCCGACGAGTAGGAGTTGGATCATCTGAATCTGGAACCGCTTCATGAACACCGCTCATGCCACCAAGAGTCATTTGTGTAGAAAATTCTGGAAATTCAGCTGCTCCAAAATTTGGATTAGTTACATTACCCGGTGGAGTAGATGAAGATGGGGGTGTTTGAGATGAATATGACATCGCCGAACCAAAATATGGAGGAAAGTTTGGAACAACTGAAGGCATGAAGAAATTTGGCGGATAACCATAATTTGGTAAATTTTGGGATTGGTTAGAAGATTGATTTTCAAACTGATAGTTATTGGGATTTATGTATTTGAAAGGGTAATTAGAAGAATTCCGGGTGTGAAAAGAGTCTTTGTTGGGATCCATTTTAGTAAACCAATGTTTAAAACTAAAAACAAGGTTTTGTTGGAAATTTATGGAAATAACATAATAAAAAATGAGTTTTTTTCTGTATCCAAAACAAATGAAACAAGTCTCTATTTATAGAGTTTAAAAAGTTATGAATTTTGATATAAAATTTATATATATATATAATTTTAGTTAGTATAAAATAATGGAGGTTTAATAATTGAGATGTAAAATAAAGTAAAGAATATACACATCCAATTAAAAATAGACATGTGTCAAGTGTTAGATAATTAAAAAAAAAAAAAAATGGAACCACCAACAAGCATTCAACGGCGTTGAAAGAATTCAACAGGAGTTGAATCCACATCATCTCAACACCCCCACTACAACCCTAAAATTAAATTCAACAGTTGAATAAATTTTTTCAACATGACAAGTCACCCCATTGTAAGTAGTCTAAGGGAAATTCATTCATCTTTCTTTATCATCTCTTCTCTCCTAGCAATTATTTTTTCCACTGTAACTTATCTTTCTCTGCGTCTCTGCAGCAATGGGTGGTTGTTTGTCTGTCTCAGTGTCATGTGACCAATTTATAAATCAAGTCACTCAATGGTGGTGTGTTAAAGAGAGCTATATTCACAACCTCGAGGAGAATCTCATTGCTTTGGAGACAACCATGGATGAGCTGAAGGCAAGGAGAGATGATTTGTCAAGAAAGGT
Organism: Orychophragmus violaceus; assembly: GCA_030180135.1. Lineage (NCBI taxonomy): Eukaryota > Viridiplantae > Streptophyta > Magnoliopsida > Brassicales > Brassicaceae > Orychophragmus > Orychophragmus violaceus. Next base: position 101,216,381 of record CM058239.1, read on the forward strand.
GGAGAGTGAGGAGAATAAAGGCCTACGAAGGCTTGCTCAAGTTCAGGTATGGCTTACTAAAGTTGAGACCATCGAAGGCCAAGTAAATGGTATGTTCAATGTTAGAACAACTGAGCTTGAAAGGTTGTGGCTTTTGCTCCAAAAGCTCAAAATTGAGTTATCGTTATGGGAAACGGGTTTTCTTAGCGTTGAAGGAGGTTGAGAATCTCAAATCTAAAGGGGTTTTCGAAGTGGTTGCTGAGCAAGCTCAAGCGTCTGAGGTTGTAGAGAGGCCTATTCAACCTACAATAGTTGGCCGGGAAACATTGCTTGAAACGGTATGGAACCGTCTCATGGGAGATGGCGTGGGTATTATGGGTTTGTATGGTATGGGTGGAGTTGGAAAAACTACACTTCTTACTCAGATGAACAATAAATTTCTAGAAAAAAAAGAATGCTTTTGATGTTGTTGTTTGGGTTGTGGTATCTAAGGATCTACAGATCCATAAGATTCAAAAAGAGGCTGCAAAGAAACTAGGCATGGATGGAGAAGACTGGAACCGTAAAGATGAAGACCAAAAGGCATGTGAGATACATAATGTCCTGAAGAGCAAGAAGTTTGTGTTGTTGTTGGATGACATATGGGAAAAAGTTAATCTAACGAAGATCGGGATCCCTTTCCCGAAAAGAGAAAATGGATGTAAAGTAGTTTTCACCACTCGTTCTCGAGAAGTTTGTGGGCGGATGGGAGTTGATGTAGAGATGGAAGTCCACCTCAAGATGCATTGGAGTTGTTCAAAAAGAAAGTTGGAGAGATCACGTTAAGAAGTGATCCAAACATAGCAGAGCTTGCGGGCGTAGTTGCTAAAAAGTGTCATGGTCTACCACTAGCACTTAATGTCATTGGCGAAACCATGGCGAGCAAACGGACGATCCAAGAATGGCGATACGCAATTGATGTGTTGACTTCATATGCTGCCGAGTTTTCTGGTATGGAAGATCAGGTCCTTCCGCTTTTGAAGTATAGCTATGATAATCTTAAAGACGAGGATGTCAAATCTGGTTTCCTATATTGCGCTTTGTTTCCAGAAGATGAAGATGTTTCTAAAGAAACGTTGATAAGCCACTGGATGTGCGAAGGGACTATAGATGCAAGCGGAGGTATAGAAAAGGCCAAGAACAAGGGTTATGAGATAATTGGTTGTCTGATTCGTGCATCATTGTTGATGGAGGTTGAATTGCATGCCAGTTACGTGTGTATGCATGATGTTGTTCGTGACATGGCCTTGTGGATTGCAACTGATCTTGGAATACAAAAAGAGGCTTTCATTGTGCATTCGGGTGAAGGATTACGTGAAATTCCAAAGGTTAAGAATTGGAACGTTGTGAAAAGGCTATCACTTATGAATAACAAGATTGTCCGTCTCTCTGGCAGTCCTGAATGTCTCGAGCTCACAACTTTTCTCATGCAAGGCAATCTTTTGGAAGATATATCGAGTGATTTTTTCAAGTACATGCCAAAACTAGTTGTTTTGGATTTAACATATAATGAAAAGCTCTCTCAATTGCCGGAGGGAATATCAAAACTAGTTTCAGGAACTGCTATATGTCATTTGCCTATGGATCTTCTACAAGATTTGACAAATCTAATTCATTTGGAGCTGCCCAAAACTTACGAGTATTGCAGGGATATCAAGGCTGCAGAATTTGAGAGTATTATACTTAAGCTTTTGTGGTTTCTCATGGGAGCTCGGCACTGTGGATGAGTTGGAAACATTGGAACATTTAGAAGTTTTAATCATAGGATTCAATGATCGTCCTCTACCTCTGGAGCAGTTTTTGAGCTCTCATAGGTTGACAAGTTGTACACGAGGAGTAAACATCAAGGATATGGATCTGGAATCATCTGGAATATCACTTCCGGTAACTATGGACAAACTTCATACTTTCTGCATGTATGGCTGCAGAATCTCTGAGATAAAGATGGGAAGGATATGCAACAAAAGCAAGACAGTTTCTCCTGTACATAATCCGAGAAATATATGCTTCTCCAGCCTCTCCTTTGTGATTCTAGAAGATTGCAAATGCATAAAGGAATTGACGTTTCTGATGTTTGCTCCAAATCTTACAGAACTGACAATAGAAAAGGGAACATACCTAGAAGATGTAATAAACAAAGAGAAAGCTTGCGGAGTAGAAGAATCAGGGATTGTTCTGTTTCTGAAGCTGCATAGTCTTGTGTTATATGATCTGCCGGAGCTGAAGAATATCTATTGGAGTCCTCTACCCTTTCCATGTCTAAAGGTGATACATGTACTCGAATGTCCAAATCTGAAAAAGCTTCCACTTAATTCCCAAAGTGGCAAGCAGGGTGAAGATGGACTCTTCATAAATTACGGAGAGAAAGAATGCATTGAAGGTGTGGAATGGGAGGACGAAGCAACCCAAACCCGCTTCTTATCTTCATGCCAACAAGGTATAATTTCTCCTCTCTTATTTGTTTTCAAAAATGGATATTGTTTTCTTGGTGATGAACTGAACTGCGTCCATTATAATGCATGTGTCTCTTTTTGTGTGTTAGATTGATTAGGGCGACACGGTCTAGCGGGCTTCTTCTGAGGCAGCAAGGTCGAAGTTGATAATGCCATTTGGGTAAAGGGACACACACACACTCTCTCCATGTCTCTCTCTCTGCGTTTTATTGTGTGTGTGTTTGAAGTTTCTCCATGTGTGTTGCTTTCTGTAAATTTCATTTGCATTTGCTTCAACATTGATATATACTATGGTTACGTTTGGAATTCATTGGAGTGTTTTCGTATATTATGACATCTGCAATTTTTTCTTCTTAAAGAACTTGTCCAATTTTCACACAAACCAGTCTAGACACATTTGAAGGGTCTAAGCTCATATATTACGTTTGGATAAGGACGGTGGTCTTTGTGTTTTACGTGATTCTCAAGTATTCTTCACTTCGGTCAGCCACTGGATTAATAACATGGCCTACTTGTTCATTCTAAATTGAAGAAAACGTCATTGATATATTATTGCATCAATTTGTATTTATTTTATAATTAAGAAAGAAGTTATGATATTGACTAATATTGACCTTTGATCCAACCCACACTATTTTCCATCGACTTTGAAACACACCAGATTGCTCTCTGGATCTCTTTTGTTTGTTCAAAAATCAGTAAATTTCTTCTAATAGTCATCACTTTGCAAGATGGGAAATTGTATCGCTCTCTCGATATCATGTGATCAGTGTGCGAATCAAGACTTTCAATGGTTTAACATCAAAAGGAGTTATATTCACAATCTCGAGGAGAATCTGAAGGCTTTGGAGTCAACCACGGAGGAGCTTCAGGCAAGGCGGGATGATTTGTCAAAAAGGGTAGAGAGAGAGGAGGATAAAGGACTAAAAAAGCTTGCCCAAATCCAGGTATGGCTTACTAAAGTCGACAAAATCAATACCCAAGTCAATGATCTGCTTAGTGCCAGAACTGTTGAAAGTCAAAGGTTGTCTCTCTGTGGGTTTTGTTGTAAGAAATTAAAATCAAGATATCGTTATGGGAAAAGAGTTGTACTCATGCTTAAGGAAGTTCAAAATCTGAACTCTAGTGGAGATTTTGAAGTGGTTGCCGAGCATCTGAGGTAGAGGAGAGGCTTATCCAACCACGAATTGTTGGTCGAAAAACAATGCTCAAAAGGGCATGGGACTCTCATTGAAGATGGTGGTGGTATTATGGGTTTGTATGGTATGGGCGGAGTAGGCAAAACTACACTTCTCACACAAATCAACAATAAATATCAACTGATGGAGATGTCTTGTCACATACCCAAAAGATTCAGGAAGAGATCGCAAATAAACTGGGCCTGGTTGGAGCTGATTGGAACAAAAAATATATAAATCAAAAGGCATGTGTAGAAAACAGAGGAAAAACTTTGTGTTGCTTTTGGATGACATATGGGAAAAAGTAAACCTATGTGAGATTGGAATCCCTTTCCCAAGTGTAGAAAACAGATGTAAAGTAATTTTCACCAGTCACTCTTAAGAAGTGTGTAGACGCATGGGTGTTAATGTTGAGCTTGAAGTCAAATGTCTAGCACCAAACGATGCATTGGATTTGTTCCGACAGAAAGTTGGAGAGATCACACTTGGAAGCCATTGTTATTACCGAGGATGGTCACGAGGTCGGAATGCGCGTCTTGCTGGAGGATCGACGTGCTCGGTCCGAAGGAACTAAGTTATTCTTGAGAAAGAACGGACTAGATTCAGAGACAAGTAAGAATAAAATAATGCTCGGAAATAAAGAATAAAGGATTGTGTTCGGGGTCCTTTGTTGAGAATAATACGCTCAGGACGAGCGTAGTTGGTATTTAGATTTCCGAGCAGGTCAGAGGACGTGCTCGGTTTACAGTTCGGGAAATTGACTCTAGAGAGAGAAAGTAGTAAGAAGTGCACAAATTCCCAAAAAAAGTTAGATTGATGTACAGTGACGACTCCTATTTATAGTAAAATACGGTCGTACTTTCTACAGGCCGTTGACCGCTTGTCGAGTTCGTGCGGGTTGGGCCGTACTTGGTGACGTAATGGGCCGAGCCGTACATTCCTTGGACGTTTGTGCAGCTGAGCCGGCTCGCTGTCGTTTTGTTCAGGTCGAGCCGAGCCGAGCCGATGTAACGAGCTCGGCTTGGCATATTCGTTCTGGCTCTTTATCGCTTGTTGGGCCGACCTTGACCTGAAGAATAGGTATTGGGCCTTCTAAATGGGTGGGGTGCTAAACCCATATATAACAGCCATCCAGACATACCCAATCTTGCAAACATTGGTGAGACTATGGCATGCAAAAGAACGATTCAAGGATGGCAGCATGCAGTTAATGTGTTGACTTCATACGCTGCTGAGCTTTCTGGCATGTTAAGCCATCTCACGAACAATATCATGCATATGTAACGCGATGATATTGTTCGTGAGATAGGCTCTATGGATAGCTTCTGATTTTGGAAAACAAAAACACAACTTCATTGTGCGCATGTGCCGGGTTATGTGAAACACCAAAGGTTAAAAATTGGAGTGTTGTGAGAAGGATGTCACTGATGAGTAATAAGATTGAATATCTCTCAGGCGTCCCTGAATGTCTTCAACTTACAACTCTGCTCGTGCAGAAAAACGAGGCATTGTTAAATATCTCCAACGGATTCTTCCGGTTCATGTCAAAGCTAGTTGTTTGGAATCTCTCCGAGTTTCCAGAAGGAATATCAGCGCTTGTATCCTTGCAGTATCTCAACATGTCAAAAACAAATATACAATGTCTGCCTCTAGGCTTACGAAAGTTGAAAAAGTTACTTTACTTGAACTTGGAGTTTACATGGAACCTTTCGAGCATCGTTGGGATATCATGTCTTCTGGATCTTAGCACGGTGCAAGTCTTGGAACAAATAGAAATTTCAACCATAGGAATTGGTTATAATTCAGGTTTGGACCAGTTTCTAAGCTCTCAAAGCCTGATGAACTGTACACGAGATTTAGAGATCAGCGGTCTTCAACTGGAATTATCTGGAATAGTGTTTTCGACAACTATGAACAACCTCCAGTATCTCGACTTACTTGGCTGCACTATCTCCGAGATAAAGATTGATATAACATATTCTCCTTTGTGCAATCCTATAACTCCATATAGTTTATCCCCCTATTTTCTAATGTATCTCTAATGGAAGTTTCAGGTTATGAAGTGTTTTCAGTTTCATAACTCTGTTTTTCTTCTTCTTTTCAATTGTCTCCAGTTCTGTGATGGGTTTGAGTTTAGACAGACTTGTGCTTCGAATGTCAAATGTGGGTTGTGGCTACTCGACACCTTAGACAGACTGATTAATTACAGAGAAAATTAATAAAAGTGGGGATGAAGCGATGACAAATATCCTCTGTTTTTCTAAAGTTAAAAGTACCTTCTTTTTTTTTCCTTTGGCAAGTTTAGAATCAAGCAAGTTGCTTCGTTTGTTTTCTGCATTCTCTCTAGTTCAAATCAGTATATCTGTTTCTCCGCATTCTCTCTAGTTTGTTCAAATGACTAAATTTAAAATCTCAGAAACCTCTCTCTTTTATGTAGAATGGGGAATTGCGTATCTATACTATGATTGGAAAAGTTTACATGATGCTAACTGCATTTTTCCCTTAAATAACTTCTCAAATGTGTTTACAAACCGGTCTAAAGGAATTTGTGGCTCAGATCATATGAGTCATGTGCTTTTGGAAGAGAAATCTTGATAAGCTTTACATTTTGTTTCATCTGCTTATTCTGCGATATATATTGCAGCCAATCCAATGTTCTACGGGCGTACTAAACACATAAAAAATGACTTGTCATTTCGTGCAAGACATGTAACAAGATCTTATTTAACTTGATAAAATCTCATATTTTTTTTTTATGTATACAAAGAGAAATCTTGATAAGCTTGAGAGACCAAGTGATCATCATCCCACTCATCTCTATAAGTCTCCGGATGCTCCATCTTCCTTACAACAGTCGCCAACAACATCTCTTTCCTCCATTCCTCTGTTCCTGAGATCCCACATCGCGAAGCCAACCAATCAAAGTACTCAAACTGTGAAAAAGTGCAAGAAACAACAACAACAACAAAAAGACTACATTAATGTGTTTGGTCTCACAGGAGAAACATAAGTTAAAGAGACTCTTACTTGGCTAATGCCCAAATAGTGAGTATATCGCTTAGGAATCCCTTGTGCTTCAAGTGTGTCATATATGGTTTTGATTTCCACCATCATATCTTCTTTTGAAGGAAGCGTGATCCGACCCGACAAAACACCCGCAATCCACTTGCTTTGTAGCTCAAACATAAGGAACGGTAAAACCTGGAAAAAATCCAATTTGTTATGTTGTTGAAATGTAACAAACGGAAGAAGAAAAAACGGGAAGTCAGCTTTAAACCTTCCATGCTATACCAATGAAGGAGAGCGACGGTGCAAATGTTGGAGAGAATATGTGTTTGTACAGTGGACCGACACGGTTATCATCTACGGTAACATTTCCATTGGTATCAAGAAAGGGGAAGTGATACTTATACCTTGGCGAAAAAGGAAAGAACTTTCTCTTAATAGATAAAAAACTGTAAAACTCAAAGGCTAAAGAAGAAATCAAATGTATCTATTACCCAGTGCAATGCATAATAACATCGGCCAATACTGTTTTGCCGTTCTGAAAAACTACTGAACCATCCTCATGGACACGCTCAATCTGCATGGCATATACGAAAATATTGACCGTTATGTGTCTCCTGATCAATGATGTACACTCTTTAACTCACCATTGAATGCATCCACAGGCTAGTGTGACCAGTCTGTTTGATAAAAGTATCAGCTGCATTTGACCAAGAAGCCACATGAACCTCTTTAGCAACTCCAGCAATGTCCCTACTTATATCATCAGAACTTGAAGAGTTCCCAATCAGCACAACAACCTATTCAAATCAAATGTCGCACAAGCTTAACCATGAAATTAAGCATTACATAAGACATTCTGAAATGAGTACCTGATCTTTGAATGGTTCAGGGATACGGTAATTATGGCTATGCATCTCCTTCCCTGCCCAAGAACTTATCCCTAAAATGTCTCAAGACAAGACACACTTTAGCTTCATTGTTCCTACGAAACAAGGATCAACCATGTTGATATTACCAGGAATGTCAGCGAGACGAGGTTCAATGTAATGTCCGTTACAGACAACAACAGCATCGTAAATCTCATCGCGACGAACTTTCTTCTCTTTCTCTATAGACTCGATTCTCCATTTCCGGATTACTTCTTCACCGTCTCTTTCTTCCACCGGAGAAACTCGCACAACCACCGTCTCGAACCGTATCATCTCCTCGATCGCAAACTCCTTAGCGAAATCTTGCAGATACGCAAGAACTTCACCGTGACTCGGAAACCTTCTCGAATCTCTTGACTCTGAGACGCCGGGTCGGATCACAAACGGGAAGTCTCTGAATCCCATACACTCTCGTGGAAGGTTAGTTCGGAGAGAGCTATAGACGCTCGAGTAGACTATGGGTCGGGTTGGGTCAACGCTTAATGGATCCGATTCAACATGATCGGTGTAGATCCAGGTTCCTCCCACCTGATTCTGCCTCTCAAAGACGACCACCGAGTGACCTTCCCGTCGAAGCTCTCTCGCCGCCACTAAGCCGGCGGCTCCAGCTCCGATAACGGCCACGTGGCGTGATATGATTGATGAAGACGACGGCGCCATTTTGATGGGGCTGAAGGCATCGCTGACCCAATGACTGCATTTGGATTAGATTATATTTAATCAAACAAAACCGGGTTCGAAGATATAAAATTAAACCAGACGTTAGTTTTAAACCGGCTTTTAATATATCGACTCTTTCTTGACCCTGAAGAAACTTCACTCGATTTCAAAGGAATCGCTAAGCTTACGAAGATCTCTTTCTTAGTACCAAATTACCAATTACCTAAAAAGTCATGTTTTAGAGACCTAGATTAGTTGGAGACAAAAAGCTAACTGATACGTTTCAAGCTTTTGTATTCGGTTTGGTTCCTTCTAAGGTGTTGTTCGTTTTATATCTAGATGCAAATGCATAGATATTGTTCGTTTGATTAATTTAAATTTTGAGTTTGGATGCAGATTTTAGATGTAAATTTTTGTGCATTTCAAAAATTTAGAATTTTTAGATTCACATAAATGAAGAGTTTGGATACAGAATATGCATCTCATTTGTGTCAAAAACTAAAATAAGCTCAATAAATTTTTTTAAAAACACAATTTTTTTATTCCAATCTGAAAACACGTCGAACTCTCTCTCCTCGCCTCTCTCTCTCTCGATCGGAATTGAAGAACACGTTCGTCGGCAGTTTCACCGGAGAAATCATCCATTCTGTCGTCTTCTTCGTTTCTGTAAGCTCCTCGATCTGTCTCTCAATCATGTTCTAGGGTTATAGGGTTCGGTTGTTCAGATCTTGTTCTAGGGTTCGAGTTTAAGATCTTGTTCTAGGGTTCAGGTTTATCAATCTTGGGTTTGATTTCGTGATGTTAGGTTTGATTTCGTGTTTGTAGACTTGGGTTTTACTTGAAAATGAGTTTTAATGAGTTTTATGAGCTTAGATCCACAGTTATTTGTGAGTTTAGAACCGAGAATGGACGAGCTTGGATTTGTGAGTTTAGATCAAAGAAATATCCATCTTAGCTTAATACCATGAGAATGTAGGTCTTGCAACTTAGCTTATTGCTGGTTTTGCTTCGTGAATTATGTGTGCTTAATAAACATTGTGTCTTGATCCCTTATCTGAACATTGTTGTTTCCGTCGTTATATCTACACAATTTAGTTTGAAGATTATTGTTCTTCTTTATTGGCTATAGGTTATTGGGGCTTATCTTATAAGATTTTATCTTCTTATAAGATTTTTCTGCTCTTATTCCTTGTCACATCATCTTTAGATATTCTCTACCCTGTTTTGGTTGAGACTTGAGACATATATCATGTTCGGATGTTCCTCTGGGTATACTTATGATTCTTCGTAGGTTAATTTTTGGTTTCCTAGAGCAAGTAGATTGATGATCTGAAATTTCTTCTGTATAAAAACTTGTACTTGCAATCATAAAACATCATCATCACCTGCAACAATCATTTACTGATTCATCTTTCGTGTGAACCTTAATGACAAGACTGAGAATTTCTGATTTTTGTTTTTTATAGCGCATCTAATGTTGTCCATCTTTGTATACCTACAGAAATGAATCCATATTTCATGTTTAGCCAAACACAGATTTTCCCTCTTTCTTTCAAAAACTAGAATTCAGTCTCAAGTATGGATAATCTCTATGCTCAAAAGACTGAATGTTGTTGTCTATCTATAGTAATTAAACGCTCACATGTGACATGATCTGGTCACTACCGTGGAGAAATTCAACTCGGTCCTATGTAGCAAGAAAGAAAGAAACGGGTCTTACTACTTCCATGGAGAAATTCAACTTGGTACGTTCTCGTTACTTTTATGCTTGTAGCATCTCTTAGGTTGAGAAATCTACAAACCAGTAAAAATATTCTTAAACCATATTATAGACGTTAGAACTTGGATCTCTGCATTATCTTCAGTTTATATATCTTGATATTCACAAACGAGAAAAATGTGTTGCATAGAAAATGATGATGGTTGAGTATGGACCCAGATCATAAATCTGAGCTATGTCAACGTTCAGTTTGTCTATCACTATCACATTCATTTGTTATTTATTACTCTTTTTGTTACTATTTTAAGCTTCATTTTTGTCATTAACAATTTATTTTGTAATCTTGATCCCATACTCAGTGATTTGTAGTATTTTTGTAAATATTCTCTTACTCATCATCTTATTTTTCAGATTTCATCATCAAAAATGAAAGAAATATGTCAACATCCTCTGGTATTGATGTGAGTATTCTTATCCCCCAATAAAACTCATAATGGTAGTTAAGTCTCTTATGGAGCAATAGACTAATATATGAAGTGATGAAGAATCTCGCTTCTATCTTCAACTTAGAATTGAAAAGAAACGTAAGGGAAATGCAAGAAATTTAGTGGTAATTGATGATGGGCAACAAAACATTATAACTAAGTTCTATGAAGAATTTGGAAAAAACACAACTGGAAAAAATTCAGAAAAGTTGAATACTTCTAGAAAGCAGTATGCATCGTTCAAAAGATTGATACACAACATGCATGGAATTAGTTATGACTCAAATGGGTTCTTGGATATAAGTGATGATTGGTGGGAAGAACGAATCAAGGTAAGAAACTAAATTTCACTTGTTTTGCTTTTATTTTATCTGTTTTATTTTATCTGTGATGTTTGAGATTGTATATGTACTATCAGATTGACCGAGTTGCTTTCATCCTTGTGTTAAGCTTAGTTACATTTTAATCAAATATAACACATTGTTCTCTTTTTTGGGTATCTTGAATGCTTGTAGAATTTTAATGCCGTGTTTATATTCTTTTCTTGAGTCTGAAGTAGTATCAGTTTAGGTGTTAATGTCTTGAACATCTCCTTGGTGAATTTGATTATAGTTGAAGCACTTATGTTCTAGCATCGTTACATATTTTGTGGAAGGAAAAATTGTTACTTTTGTATATTGTTTACATAATATAGTACTAATACAGTGTTACTAACACATTGTTACTTATATGTTTTATGTGGACGGCATAATGTCTATATAATGGTTAGGTGTTTGTTATCTGCTTATCTAAGACACTGTTAAATGATGATTCTGCTTTTGTTTTATACATGAATGGCATGGAACAAGAAAAGTAAAGAGAAACCAGTGTGCAAAATAGATTTAGTGGAAGAACTTTTTAGTGTTGTTCAAGTATCTGGTGCTGAGGGCTGGAGTGCTCAGCAAGGAAAAGATTACTTAAAATCCATGATCTCTGATGAGCCTTGACATGAGTCTGATATTGAATCAGAAACAAGACCAACCGATCCTACACCCAGCCAAGCACATGTTCTCTCATCATCTAACTTACCAAGGGTTAATAGAAAAAGACGGAAACTCATGATGTAACTGATGCGATTAGGAATAGTACTCAGTCACGCGATGAGATACTTTCTCAGAAAACCATCTTTTGCAAGAGCATCCAGATTATAGTTACAGTCAAATACGCGCCATGAGATTTTTACATTCACTCTCAAGTGTAAGGCTGTGGTCACCGTTGTACAAAGCTGCCATTCTGCATCTTAAGACTGATCCACCAATCGCCAAACCTTTCTATTTTATGAGGATGATGAGAACAATATTTTGTATTTGGAATTTGCAACCGGTGAAATGAGAGATGCATAAGAGATATAAGCGGGGACAAGGATTTGTTTTGGAATCGCCAAACCTTTCTATCTTTAATTAGTTTATTCTTGTCTTTGAATTTTAGTTTATGGAGATGCTTTTTAATGTTTGCAACCATAGAAATCTATTTTTGGAATATGTTATAACTTTCAATTTTATATATATATATATATATATATATATATATATATATATATATATCAGTCTTTTGGAATCAGTATTTTATGTTTGGAATCTGCCTTTTGCGATCTGTCTTTTTTTTGTATATGCCTATTGGAATCTGTTTTCTTTTGATGTTTGGAATCTGCCTTCTAATGTTTGGAATCAGTTTTGTTTTGATCATTTGTAGGACACATTCAGGTTTTTTTATGGAAGATGATGACACAAATATGACATTAGAAGAGGAAGAAAATATGCATGGTGCTATAGGGGAACTTTATGGACTTGGGAATGTTAATGTTGATAGGTAGATACATAAGACAAACGAGGTGAAGGATGGCGTCGTGTGTAACAGTTCATGATGGAATCAAATCAACAATGCTTTGATATTCTGCTTATGAATGATGGAACATTTATGAGTTTTTGTCACAATTTATTAGATAAATATATGCTAAAGGAATCATCTCATGTTTATCTTGAAGAGAGTGTGGCAATGTTTTAGAAATGTTTGCACAAGATGTAACTGTGTGGGTTTTAGTCGAGCGATATCAACATTCTCTTGATATAGTAAAAAGAAAGATAGATGAGGTTTTGACTGCCGTTTTGAAGCTTGCAGTAGATAATGTGAAACCAACAAGAGGTGAATTCACAAATGCTAGTCCCGTTTGGAAAATGATAGACGTTATTGGCCATATTTTAGGGATTGTATTGGGGCGCTAGATGGCACATATATCTCAGGTCGTCTTCCATCTCAGAATGTAGAACTGTTTAGAGGTAGAAAACGAGAGCAAACAATAAATGTGATTGCTATATGAAATTTTGAGATGAAATTCATATATGCATATGTTGGTGTACCAGGTAGAGCACATGATACAAAAGTTCTAACAAATTGTGCTACAGAATAAGCTTCTTTCCCATATCAGCCGATCGGAAAGTATTATCATGTCGATTAAAGATATCCTACTAGGACTGGATATTTAGTCCCTCATCGAAAAACTCGATACCACATTGATTTGTTTGCTAGAGGAGGACCACCAACACACACTAGAGAATTGTTTAACTGCAAGCATTTCATGTTCATGATCAGTTATTGAGCAGACTTTTGGAGTGTGGAAGGCAAAATGGAGAATTTTAGATCGTAAACAATTTAAGTATGAGCTGAGAAAATGGGTGAAGATTGTGACAACAACTATGGCACTCCATAACTTTGTAAAAGATTCACATTAATAGAATTATGATTTTGTGCATTGGAAAAGTGTAGAAGAATATGAAAATATGGTGATCATTGTTGGTGCTGGATTTTTCTCTAGGAAATCCGCCCCATGAATTAACAAAATAAAGGCCCATAGTTACGAGCCCGACTCGTGACCATACAAATGAGTTCCATTATGGCCTCTGGGCCCATTCGGCCACAAGCCAACCAAAGCCGAAATAGCACGAAACGTGTAGTGATCGAACTCGAGTTCGATAGACGACGATGTCGAGGAAGAATGACCGAGTCTTCGTCAGTTGAGGCGACCTCCGCAAATCCAGGAAATCGTTACCATTGCGAGGCTGTAAGGTCAGAACTAGCCGATCGAAGTTGAGGGATATTTAAAGGAGAGGTGGAGATTCGTTCAAGGACATTCCAACCCTAATCTAGAACACTTCGACTAGATATCTCGATAATCATTTTTTGTACTTTCTTTTGTGTTAGTTCGATCTCGATATTCAATCTTAATAACATCTTTGATTCATAGGGAATCTACACTATTTCTTATACAAACGTCCAAATCCACAAATACAAATCCTTGGTGTGAATCTTTGATCTCACATTTGGCGCCGACTGTGGGGACAATCCGTAGTCTTTCCTATCTAAAGAATCAGATCTAAGGTTCGATAGATCGAGATGAATCCCGACCAATCTGGCTCTCCCAACGCCATGCCACCAGTCGATCACTCGCAGATGGTCGGCACCAGCCGACTCATTCGCTCAAACAATCGCGACGAGTCAGACCCTGACAAACATTTTTCCAGGAACCAATGATCCGAGCAGGAACTGGGTATGGATGAGGAGTGATTCGACTTCCCCCCCTCATCAGGAGGCGGATCTGGAACGCTTTGGCCCAATCCGCCGCACCCTCCTGCTCCGGCGCGACAGAGTCTGGACGACCTCGCCGAAATCCGTTCGATGCTAACCTTGTTGGTAAGCCGAACGAGAAATAATGAGGCTAATGCCCGAGCCCAAGAGATCGCGAATCGCGCCTTGGCTGCACAGCTCGATAAACAGGAACGACGCATCAATACTCGTTTCGAAGAGCTTGCTAATCGAAACCAAGGAGATCGATCATCACGTGATCAACGATCTCCACTAAGTCCTCCACCTCAGACACGTCTGGATTTTTCTCCAGTGAAAACACCTTCAGGAGCTTCGAGAAGTATCGCCGGCATGTCAAATAGTGGCTTCTGCCCTGTCGTGACCCCTACGGTGACACCGACCCCTTTCAGCTCAAGCTCCTTGGTCACAGATCTAAGCGGGTCGGGAAACGGACCACTACCTGGACCACCTCCCTTGACGAATAATTCCGGTATTAGGCCGAGGCAGCTCGGAGGCTCAGCCTTCGCTTCAAACTTTGGATATCCCCTAGGATCGAGTCCAATGCCATTCCAAACGCATCTGACTGACCAAACAAGACCGATCCCGATGATCGGTCTAATCGACCTGATCTCATCGAGGCAACCGTCGATCCAACCACAAACACAGTTCGCATCCCTAGCGGGTGACGAACACGAGGCGCTAAGGCAATATATCGAGCAAGCTAATGCCCAGTTCATGAGCCTAATTTCGAAAGTACACATGGCAACAAGCGTAGCACCCGGCATCGATCAAGTAATCAAAGAAACGCGCCAAACGCCATTCACAGATCGAATCGCTTTTGCGAGAATTCGCGAAATCAAGAAAATGAAATTCCCAGAATTCTCGGGAAAATCGGACCCCAAAGCCCATATCAGGGCATTCATACTAGCGATGTCGAGGGTATCCCTCACCGACGAGGAGAGAGAACCTGCTTTTTGCAGACTCTTCGCCGAGAACCTATCGGGCTCTGTCCTAGAATGGTTCGCTGGACTGGAAGAGAAATCCATCGATAACTTTACCCAAATCATGACGGCCTTCCTCAAACAATATTCCGTCTTTATCGAGATAAAGACTACCGAGGCAGCCTTGTTTGGCGTATCTCAAAAACCCGACAAAACACTCCGTTCATAAATCGACCGATTCAAGGAAATAAAATCCAAAAATGGCGAACCCAAATGAGGAAGTAGCTATAGAGGCACTAAGGCGTGTACTATAGTACTCAACCAAATTCCGCGAGGAAATAACACTCCGCGAACCTCTCACACTCGATTACGCCCTTCATCGCGCATTGGCCTTCGTTAACCTCGATGGCGAAACCACGGCCCTCAGAGAGTAGCACAAAATAGAAAAGAACAAGTTGGGTTAACAGAACTCGAATTCAAAAAACGATTCTCGTAAATAAGGGAACGTTAACGCAGTCGAGATCCCGAAGAGCTTGAGAAAATTTGAGTTCGACAAAGATAAATTCTGTGACTTTCACAACAAAAAAGGACACTCGACTGAAGAGTGCTATACTCGAGCTAAAGTTGAGGCCCAAAAAGAGAGTCCGAAAATAACCAAGAACCATAAGTCGAGGAGGAAACCTCCTCTGACAAAAAAGGAAAAATCGACCAAAGAGTCGAACGTAAAAAATAGTCTTCTTAGAATAAACGAGAAAGATCCAAGGAGTTGGGTTCTCCCAAAGACCTCCCTCAAGGATCGCGAAAGCGAGTCGATGTCATCCTCGGCGAACTCAGTTTATGCGGTACCCCGGGAGGCTCGGCGTTATCCTTGCCTCCAGCTCCTATTAAGAGTTTTCGCTCACGAATCAATCTCCCTCGTCTCTGTGGGGGGAGGGGGTGTACAGGCTATACCCCCAAAGCGAGTTGATTTCATATTAGGTGGCTCCAAGCTATGCCGAGACTCGATCAATTCGATTAAAGCCCTTCAAAGAAGGGTCATGACCGACAAACGGGAGAAAATCCCGATGAAAGGCCCAGACCACGAGATCACTTTCTATGAGAGCGAGACACTCGACCTCGACAAGCGGCATGATGACGCGCTCCTCTTGTGCTTGGTAGTTGGGGATGTCGAACTCTCAAGAATAATGATCGACACAGGGAGTTCGGTAGACGTCCTTTTCTACGACGCATTCAATAAAATGGAGTTCGAAGACTCCGATATTGTCGAAGGACAGACACCCCTAGTAGGTTTCGCTGGAGAAACAACATACTCAATGGGCTCTGTCTTCGCCCCAGTAATAGCTAGAGGAGTTCGAAGAATGACAGAGTTCGTCGTAGTAGATCGACCAACTCCCTACAATGCCATTCTAGGTCGACCATGGATATACGATATGAAAGCCGTACCATCGACCTACCATCAGTGCATCAAATTCCCAACCCCAAAAGGGATAAAAACCATATACGGAAGCCAAAAAACTTCCATAAATTGCTACATGAACGGATACAAGCAGATTAAAAAATCTCACGCATAGCAATTACTGAAAGGGGAGGAGATCGCCAAGATGCAAACCAAAAGGTCAAACATCCCTAGTCAAAGAGGACCACCAAAGGACCTCACAACTCAAGTTTGCATAGACGAGGCTTATCCCGAAAGACTCGTTAGCATCGGAATCGACCTATCAGAATCAATCAAAAACGAACTGATTTCTTTTCTCAAACAGAATGTCGATTCCTTTGCTTGCTCTTCAGCGGATATGAAAGGAATTAACATCGACGTAACTAGTCACGAGCTGAACGTCGACCCGACTTATAAACCAGTTAGACAAAAGCATCAAAAAATCGGCCCCGAGCGAGCCAAGCCGTCAATGGCGAGGTCGACCAACTGCTAAAACTCGGATCGATCAGAGAGGTAAAATACCCCGATTGGCTCGCAAACCCCGTAGTGGTCAAGAAAAAGAATGGGAAATGGAGAGTCTGCGTCGACTTTATAGACCTCAACAATGCATGTCTGAAAGACAGCTTCCCACTCCCGCATATCGACCGCTTGGTCGAAGCTACCGCAGGCCATCAACTGCTATCCTTCATGGACGCTTTCTCTGGATATAATAAGATACTGATGAACCCTGAGAACCAAGAGAAGACCTTATTCATAACTGATCGAGGCACGTACTGCTACAAAGTCATGCCTTTCGGGCTGAAAAACGCAGGAGCAACTTACCAACGCCTCGTCAACAAGATGTTCTCAGGACTTCTGGGTAAAACCATGGAAGTTTACATCGACGATATGCTGGTCAAATATTCTAGGTGTGAGGATCACATCCCCCAACTAAAAGAATGCTTCCTCATTCTCAATAAGTACGGGATGAAACTCAATCCGGCGAAGTGCACTTTTGGGGTCCCCTCGGGGGAATTCCTGGGTTACTTAGTAACCAAAAGAGGGATCGAAGCAAACCACAAACAGATCGCAACATTCCTAGAGATGCAATCTCCCAAGACAACGCAAGAAGTCCAACGTCTAACTGGCAAAATAGCTGCTTTGAACCGCTTCATCTCGAGGTCGACCGATAAATGTCTACCCTTCTACCACCTACTCAAAGCGAACAAAAAGTTCATTTAGGATGAGAAGTGCGAAGAAGCATTCACCCAGCTCAAAACGTATCTAAGCGAACTGCCGATACTGGCAAAACCAGTAGAACGGGAACCCCTTTACCTCTACTTAGCTGGCTCTACGGCAGCAGTTAGCGGAATCTTTGTTGCGAAGAACAAAACGATCAACGACCAGTCTATTACATCAGCAAGACTCTTATCGACGCTGAAACTAGATACCCCACGATGGAAAAACTCGCGTTAGGATTGGTCACATCGCCTCGGAAGCTTCGACCATACTTCCAGTCACACTCGATCATAGTCATGACCTCCCAACCACCAAAAACCATTATTTATAGTCCAAGTCAGTCAGGTCGACTGGTTAAATGGGCCATCGAACTCAGCGAGTATGATATCAAATTTAAGACTCGGACATGCTTAAAAGCGCAAGTGCTAGCTGAGTTCATAATTTAACTCCTACATACGATCGACCTCGACCCGGCTTCCGCCAAGAGGTGGAAACTCCATGTTGACCGTGCCTCTTCGAGGCAAGGATCCAGGCTCAGATAAAACTGGTGTCTCCCACGAGAGAAGTATTAGAGCAATCATTCAGGCTAGGCTTCGCCGCATTAAACAATGAAGCAGAATACAAAGCGCTGATAGCCGGGCTCAGACTAGCAATAACAATAGGAGCTCGGGAAGTGGACGCTTTCAATGATTCCCAACTGGTCACAAGCCAATACCATGGCGACTACGAAGCCAAAGACGAACGCACGGAAGCATACCTGATAGTAGTTCGCAGCCTCGCCGATCAAATCGAGTTCTTCGACCTGACATGAATCCCACGAGGCGAGAACACTGCAGCCTATGCCCTTGCCGCACTGGCTTCGACATCAGATCCTAATCTTAAAAGGATCATACTAGTCGAAGGGATCGAAAAACCAAGCATCGACATAGCTCTGAAAGCTCTATCCTTAAAAGAGGACGAGCATGCAGAAAAAGACTATGTCAATCAGCAGGCACCACACGAGAAAGCATGCCACGATATCATCGAGATCGATGACGATATTGACTCAAGAAAGGCTATCTACGTAGAAAATGTACCTTATGGACCATTCAAACTGCACCCACTAGTCAAGGATCCGAGCCCGATGCTGGGAAAGATTGGAGAACTCCGATCATCCAGTACATAACGAACGGGGAGGTCCCTGATGACAAATGGGAAGCACAAAAACTCAAAGCACAGAGTGCAAGGTACTACGTCACACAAGTAGAACTTTTCAAAAGGATTCTCTCTGGACCATACCTCAAATGCCTCGACGGCAAGAAAGCTCGAGCCATAATCACACAGGCCCATGAAGGATCCTGCGGAAGTCACACCGGAGGTCGAGCTCTGGCCGTACGGATCAAAAGGCAAAGGCTTCCTTTGGCCAACCATGGCTACCGAATGAGAATCCTTCTCCAACAAGTGCGACAAGTGCCAAAAACATGCCCCGATTATCCACCTGCCATCGGAGAAATTATCTTCGATCTCATCGCCTTACCCATTCATGCGATGGGGTATGAACATCATAGGACCCTTAGTCGCATCGGGCAAAAAGAAAGCTATGCACTTATTGGTCATGACGGATTACTTCACCAAGTGGAACGATGCAGAGTCGTACCAAAAAATCAAAGACGTCCACGTAAAGGATTTTGTCTGGCGAAACATCATTTGTCGACATGGGCTACACCATGAAATCGTCACTGACAACGGACCTCAGTTCATATCGAATATGTTCAAAGCATTCTGCAGAACTTGGAACATCAAGCAGACTTACTCAACACCCCGTTACCTCCAAGGGAACGGTCTGGCAGAAGCAGCCAACAAGTCGATCATGAACAATCTCAAGAAAAGACTCGACGAGTGCAAATCGAGCTGGAGTGACGAGCTTCCAGCCGTACTCTGGGTATACCGGACTACCCCTCGCAAATCCACTGGCAAGACTCCCTTCTCCCTAGCGTATTGTATCGAGGCGGTAGTACCAGCCGAGATCCTCGTGTCCAGAATTTGCCAAAAGGAATGCCCACAGCAGGAGGAACTCAATAATCAGATGATAACAGATGAGCTTGATCTCATCGATGAAAGGAGAAACATCGCACTAGCCCGAATCCAGAACTACCAACAAGCCGCGGCTCGCTACTATGACTTGAAGATTAAAACCTAAGGTTACAAGTAGGAGAGCTCGTCTTACGGAAGGTGTTCGGCCATAAAAAGGAAGAACATGCTGGGAAGTTAGGGGAGAAGTGGGAAGACTCCTACCAGGTCACCGATATTGTGAAGGACGGGGTCTACCGACTCAAGTCGGTAGAAACCTAGAAACCTGAACTATGACCCTGGAACATCATCAACCTCAAAAAGTACTTTCACTAGAAAGTACGCCCCATAATCGAACTATGAAATGGCTTGATCCCCCTCAAAGGGGTACGTAGGCAGCTCTACTTCGAGCGTAACCGCCCTCCTAAACAAAACCCCTATCGAGTCCAACAATCTCGATGTAAAAATTCTATAATCTCGAGCAAAGTCAAAAACGCTTACCTAAGTTATCACTCGAGATCGATCTTTCTTTCCTTTGTAAAAGTAAAATCCCTTAATAAAATTATTTGTCTACTTCCATCTTCGCTGAAACGACCTGAAATGGTCTCTTCAAATCAAGCGATCTGAAATGGTCCCTTCAAATTAAGCGACCTTAAATGGTCTCTTCAAAATCGAACGAACTGAAATGATCGTCCCAAAACAAGCGACTTGAAATGATCCCTTCAAATCAAGCGACCTAAAATGGTCTCTTCAAAATCGAACGAACTGAAATGATCGTCCCAAAACAAGCGACCTGAAATGGTCCCTTCAAATTAAGCGACCTGAAACGGTCTTTTCAATAGCGAACGAACTAAAATGATCGTCCTAAAAAAAGTGACCTGAAATGGCCTCTTAAAAAATGATCTGAAATGATCTCTCCGAACTTAAGAGCTCGAACCAAAACTCTTCCTAACTCTAAAAATTCCTCTAGCCTTATGCAGATTAGAAGAATCGGGGGCCACCTCTCCTCCCTTAAGCAAGACAACGAGATCAAACTTGTATCGATTCCGATAGTCGTTTTACGCAAATGACCTTTGCAAGTATCCCCAAAATCGAATCTAAGTAAGTCCACTTCGATTCATCATACTTAGAAAATTCACTTTTATTTGTCGCCAAGTTCAAGCTAGACATTCAATGGTACAATCTCTCGAAGAATTTATGCCTCGAGCAATTCTTGAGTTCTGGTTCGAGTTCGACAATTGTTTACTTAGAAGTTCATAATACGATTTCCTAAGGCAATTCAAACCAAATTGCTTACTTCGACCCCCATAAAGGCTCGAGCTATTACGACAGTCAAAATTCGACTAAGGCACGAAAGCAAACGAAAGCAGTTCATAATAAAAGAGAGGACACGATGTCCTCGAGTTCATGAAAAAGCCCACTAAGGGCAAAAACCAAAAAAAAAGCCCCCTTAGGAAACGAAGGTTCAAAAATAAATTAAAAGCACTTTCGGGCAACAACAAAGCACTTAGAATTGTTTTGATGGAGAAGAAGCTTCGTCTCGATCCTCCGCCTAGTCGCCGGTAGCCGCCGCCTCCTCATCGAGCTGACCCTCGACCTCATTGCTCACTCTCGAGCAAATCCCAGTCGGGAGATTTGATCCATATTGATCAAGGCAAGGAGCACTTCGCGGCGGATCATGTGCCAAAATCACCGAGTCATCTGACATCGCCAGCAAGTTGGGCTTGCTGATGCTGAAGTCGGAGACCGCTGCGGCATTCATCTCCACCATGGCCACTCTCTTTTTCTCGGCGAGCCTCATCACCTCCTGGGTCAGGTCGAGCTCTCCGGAAGCGAACTCCGCGATAAGCTCAATGTTGGCCAGGGCTTCTTAAAGGCGGATCTCAGCTCTGGTCTCGACCTTCCGCCCCTCGCTTTTATCTTTGATCCCCGTGAGGATCTCGAAGTACTCCCCATTCATCTTCTTACTCGCCTCATGAACTGTGACCTTCATATCGAATTCCCTCCCCACGAGGACCTTCTCCAGATCAGCTCGATCCTGAGCGGCCTGTGCAGCTGTAGCCCGGCTTGCCTCTTTAGCAGCGAAGGTCGCTCACCATCTTCTTGACGGACTCTAGCTCGTTTTCATGCGGTACGTCATGCAGCTCGCGCTCAGATCTAGCCACGAACCTGTTCTTAGCTTCCAGAGACTACACCAAAATGAGTGCTAAGTTAAAAACAAAGCATTGCCGCAAAGAATGGAAGAGCAAAGGGATGTGACTGTTACTTTCCTGATGGCCGTCATCATCTCGGTGTAAGTATCATCAAGGGCCATGTCCCCGACAGCAGGGAGCTGAACGCCTGCAGGCTTAAAATGCCTTAGCAGGTAGGCCACGCCCTTCGGATCGTTCACGATCGGGCATTCCTTCTGGTGCCTAAAGCGCCAGTTGAAAGATCCAGAAGACCAGAAGAGGCAGGCCTAACCTCGATGTTTTGGCTCGATTTCCTCGAGCTCACTTCCGTGTCAGTCCTTTGACGCTTCGGCGCGGGAGGTAGAGAACCACCCCGACTCCTGCCATTCGAGCCCCTAGAGCCGTTCGAATGGGAGTAACGTAAAGCAAGCTCCCTGGATCGAGCTGGAGCTATCTCCTGCTCAGTCGAAGGGGGTGGCAAGTTGAGGCGACCTCCGCAAATCCAGGAAATTGTTACCATTGCGAGGCTGTAAGGTCGGAACTAGACGATCGAAGTTGAGGGCTATTTAAAGGAGAGGTGGAGATTCGTTCAAGGACATTTCAACCCTAATCAAGAACACTTCGACTAGATAGCTCGATAATCATCTTTTGTACTTTCTTTCGATTGTGTTAGTTCGATCTCGACATTCAATCTTAATAACATTTTTGATTCATAGAGAATCTACACTATTTCTTATACAAACGTCCAAATTCACAAATACAAATCTTTGGTGTGAATCTTTGATCTCACAATCATGTGGTGGAAAATGATGAAGAATATGATGGTGATGATAACATTGAACATGTTCCTTATGTGCCGATTGGTGGTAGAGTCATGGAGATTCAACGTGATTCTATTATTGCAAAAATAGCAGCAGCAGCAGCGGGACGTTAACTTTCATATTAGTTTTTATCATATTTGTTTCGCTATGTGGTTAGAGAATATTCACCATTCACAAATTTTGAAAACTCGTGTTTCAGTACACGATTGAGCATTATTGTTTCATTTTTGTTATTGTTTTTTTTTTTGCTCATGACTTGTTTCAGTAGACTGATGACACATATTTTTTTAAAAAAAATTGATTTAATTGTTAGAATAAATCTTGGGACGTTTGCAAAAATACCCTCGAAATTGAAGTCAACCCTGATTATACCCTCGGCCTTCTCCTTCCTCTCCATCGCTAATATATCCCCTTATTAATCTGGATATTCACAGGAATGCCATCGTCAGACTTCATATGAAGTCTGATATTTGAAATCAAAAGACAAAAGGACCCAAATTTGTTTTGGATATTCACGAAAATGCCATCGCCATGAATGCTCAACAACCACGACACCCACCATCGCCGACGAGTTAATGTGTAACCCAGCTCGTTTTTTCACCATTAAAGCTCAATTAAAGCTCAAGAATCTGAGCTCGGACGTTCTCCTCACCGATTTCTCTTTTCCCCTTTGATTTTGTGGGATTTTTCGATATTTTTCGATTCAAAAGTAGCGAAATCGTTTATCATCTAATAAAAACAGCAAAACATGTCTCGTATTTGGGGCTTTCGGGGATTTTAGACGTTCTGGGAAATCGACGCGACTAAAAACAAACGGAAATCGGAGATTGGTAAGAACATTTTCATATCGTCGATTTTCAGATCCGATTTTGTAGTCTGCATCTTTTCGTAAGCCTCAATATGGTCAACAAGAGGGTAGTTTTGCAATTGACTTTCAATTGCCAGACCTCCATAGAAGTCTGTTAAATTCCTTTGAAAAAAAAAATACATCGTTAAGAAGTCCAAATAAGAATAGGGTAGTTTTGCAATTGATTCAAATTTGTTTTTTTTGTCAGACTTCTGATGTAGTCTGGCAAGAAATTGACCGATTCTTGACTTTTTGTCAGACGGAATCCGTTGTCTGAAAATAATGGGGGGGGGGGGGTAAAAACTGCAATTGACCCAAATTTTCAGACGTTGACCAAAATAAGCGAAAAAATTGTCAGACATGTAAATCTGCCTGAAAATAAGAAAAATAATCTCAGACGGCTATAGACATCTGAATTTCCAAAACTTTTCTAGACGGCAAAAGACATCTGAACAATTGAATTTTGGTCAACGCTCGAAAATGCGATGTTTTTCATCAGACTTCATTCGCTGTCTGAAAAAATTGTCAGACAGCATAAGAAGTTTGATGAGATATCAGACTTCTGAAGATATCTGACATTTCAAAATCAATTGCAAAACTACCCTCTACTTTTTCTTCAGACTTCGGAAGAAGTCTGATTACTTTCAGACTTCTGCGAGAAGTCTGACATTTCAAAATCAATTGCAAAACTACCCTTTTTCAGACTTCTTGAGCTGTCTGACAAAAAATTTAAAAACTTCCAAAGCAGACAGCCTGCGCTGTCTGAATTGTTTCAGACTGCATCCGCTGTCTGGCATTTCAAAATCAATTGCAAAAATACCCTCTTTTTCAGACTACCATAGACGTCTGGTTATATAGAAAGCAGACTTCTATAGACGTCTGAAATATGTCAAACTTTTAAAATGCATTTTTATTGTATAATTGTGATTAATTTCGTTGACATTAATTTTTTTAAATGTGTGTTAGTGTTATATGTTCCTTCTGCGTGAGTTTTACATTCTTATATATGGTAATTATTTTTAAATAAATTTTTGAATAATATTAGCAATGTAGCTAATAGCATCCCCATTAGACTTCACAAAGAAGTTTGGCTTTTCCCAAAAGATCTCTAATGTTGTTTATACGTGTTTGTTTATACAGATAATGGTTCAGTTACCTGTTAATTTTGGTGAATGGGTTGTGAGAGACCAGATTTGGCATTTTGTGGTTGATAAGCTCAAAGGAGGGCGGTTTATCACTCTGCGTGATGGTTCTACACATCAAGAACTAGTTGAGATGGTACAAGATGATTATATGCTGGACAAGAAAACCGACCTGGTGGAGTTATCATATCCATTGCCGGAAGCACTCTTGAAACAAATGGATCCGGATAGCCCTCCGGTTTATGTCACAAATGATAGGCAAGTAAGGAGCATGGTTGAGTTAGCTAATACGCATTTAATCCGTCTATGTGTCTCGAGCCGATCTCGTATGGATGATGAAGATGCTGTGAATCATGATGACAAATATGAATCTGAAGATGTAGACGAAGATGACAAAGAAGAAGACTGGAATGAGGAATATGTGGACTCAGTCTCGGAGGATTCTGTTTGTGGTGGTGGTGGTAATGATGGTGTTGGTAACTTGGATGTGCCTG
Organism: Orychophragmus violaceus; assembly: GCA_030180135.1. Lineage (NCBI taxonomy): Eukaryota > Viridiplantae > Streptophyta > Magnoliopsida > Brassicales > Brassicaceae > Orychophragmus > Orychophragmus violaceus. The sequence continues at coordinate 101,241,569 of CM058239.1, forward strand.
AGAATGTTTTCATGAAACACGCTGAGGCTTACCATGACGATGCTGATTATACCCTATATGGGAAAGTTAAACATGAAGATGTAGATGTGGAAGAAGATGAAGATTATAAAAAATATGAGTTGGAGAGTATGAATAATCAGAGTGTTCGCAAAAGGGACTTATCTGAGGGTATCATTCTCAATAAGTGTTTTGATAGCAAGAAAGACCTAATATCAGAGCTACGTTTGACGGCGATAATGAAGAAATTCGCATTTAGGACAGAGAAGTTTGACAAGACACGTTTTGTGGCTAAATGTCGTGTGGAAGGATGCAAGTGGATGCTTCGAGCATGTGTGAAGAGCGAACCAAACAAGTACTGGGTGATGATCTATTCAAAAACACATTCATGCTCGATGGCGGACCGGATGTCTACGCGCAAACGTTTTACTCCAGTTTATATTGGTTGGTTGTTTACTGAAACTTTTGGTATGATTGAGGGGATAACACCAAAGCATGTCAAAGTATCAATGAAGAAGCAGTTTGGGATTAGGATGAGCTACACAACCGCATACAGAGCATTGTTACATGCTCAAAGAATTGTGAGAGGAACAGCGGAAGATGGGTACGCGAGACTGCCTTCTTTTTTGCATGGAATCAGGCAAACCAACCCGGGAACAGTAACTAGGCTTGAGCTAGATGAGAAGAATAGATTTAAGTATCTATTTATAGCATTTGGAGCTTCCATACATGGGTTTACGTATCTTAGAAGAGTCATTGTGGTGGATGGTACTCATCTTAATGGAAAGTATGGCGGTGTTATGCTAGTGGCGGCCGCACAAGACGGAAATTTTCAAATATTTCCGTTGGCTTTTGGAATTGTAGACTCTGAGAACGATGACTCGTGGAAATGGTTTTTCACCAAACTGAAAGAATGCATTTCAGACCAATATCCTTTGGTCATAGTCTCGGATAGATGTGAGTCGATCAAGAATGCGTGTGAAGCAGTTTTCCCTTGGGCACAGCGAGGGATATGCTATTACCATCTACAAAATAACATAGTTACCAAGTTCAGGGGAAAACATCTTCTGTACTTGGTGAAAAACGCGGCTTACGCTTATACGATTTACGATTTCGACCGAAACATGGCTTCCTTACGAGCGGCAAATCCTGAACTTGCTGATAACTTGGAAGAGGCGGATGTGAGTCTTTGGTCACGCGTGCATTTCAACGGAGACAGGTACTTATCGGTCTGACAATAGTTATCAGACTTCTAATGATGTCTGATACAATTATGAGACCTCTCTTGCTGTCTGATTATTTTTCCAGACGGCTGGAGAAGTTTGAAAGCATAATGTTTTTATGATACTTTCTAATTCTTACTTGGGTTAACCTCTTTCAAATTGGTGGATACATGTACAACATAAAGACGAGCAACATTGCTGAGTCTATAAACTCCGCAGTTAAGAAGGCAAAAGGATATCCCATATCTTTCCTTTTAGAGTGTATACAAGAGAAACTAGGGACGTGGTTTTGTAAAAGGCGGCTAGATGCAATCAGTCTCTCAACAACATTTAGCCGAGGAGTTGAATATTTGCTGGCTATTCGTGAATATTATGCAGATATGATGACGGCAGAACGCGTAGATACGTATAAGTTCGTTGTTAAGGGAGGACATAGGGATTGTGTTGTTGATTTGGAACATCAGAAGTGTGAATGTGGTGTTTGGGATTACGAAAAGATACCTTGCTCACATGCCATATGCGCTGCACCGGAACTTGAGCTACACATTTCTACCCTTGTATGTCCATCTTACAGAACGGACTACTTGTACGCTGCATACTCGCGCAACATCTTACCAAAGAATGTTACCGGAGAGGCAAATCATGACACCGTGCATGTCTATCCGCCGGAAGAGAGGCGGAAGCCTAGAAGACAAAAGAAGTCGAGGTGGCAATCTATGCTAGAAATCGCCAAGAAGAAGAGAACTAAACCGCGGAAACTACACAAGCAATATTGTTGTTCGAACTGCAAACAACCAGGCCACAAACAACCTAATTGTCCACAACCTCAGGCTGATTAGAAAAGGTTGAAATCTTATATGTTTTAGGGATTTCTGAAGTCTGTTTTGTGTTCGTGTTCAGTGAAGTCTAATAAGTTTTAGGGTTTACAGAAGTCTGATATTTTTTTAGGGTTCACTGAAGTCTGACGTAGTGATGTATTCCAGAACTCTAATATTTAAACTTGTATCAATTGTTTGGGTTCTGTTTCAACAAGCGTAGTAATAAACATAACTAGAATTAGTGCTTAAGTTTGTTACATAACTAAAAAACAAGCACAAAAGTAGGCCAAAAGATTGATGTGTTTTTTACAACCACCATAGATATGTATTGTTTAGGAATGCAAAAGATAGAGGCGGTCTATTTATCACCGTAGGTGTCAAGCAAAGCATACTCGGAACGTTGCTCTTCACCTGTTCGCTTGAGTTCAAACAATATGTCAAAAGCTAGCCTGTCCCTGATTGACTTGATGTTCTTATCACAAAGATACTTTGGAAACTCCATTCCAAGTGAATGGAACTCGATGAACTTCAAGCAGAACACTCCACAGTCACCTGTTTGTTTGTTTTGAGGAAGATTGTCGCTCCTAACAATCGAGTGGGTGTAACGATCGACTGGGTAAGGCAATCCATCAGCATCAGGTATTTTCAAGATGTGCATCGCATAAGGAAACATCTCGCAGATTGGTGCCACTGCCGCTCCGAACAACTCATCAGTCCTATCATTAATGATGTTGTCCCATACTGTTACGTGCCTATCCGGGATAGAAATCATAATTGCTACCCAATGATTTCCGCCAGTGTGCAGTGCGGTGTAAATATAATCAATATCCACCGCCCAAGCCTTCGGTGATTTGCAGAATAGTGGTAGGTCACCAGTGAAGTAATCAAAACAACCAGCAGGAAGAATTCTAGTTGCGTCTGGTTCATTCCTTCCAGCACCACTACTAATAAAAGTTGGATAGTGTTGACGCCACAAGGCTTGAAGGAGTGTGTCAATGAAACACAGCCTCTCGCTCCTGAACCATTCCGGATGGCTGTGTTGGCAAAGCCTCAACAGATCAATACCCGCATCAATTTGCTGCATTAAGCCAAGCATGTGTTAATATAAAAAAAAAAATAAAACACAACCAGACAGCTATGGAAGTCTGGATATACAATCAGACTTTTATGGAAGTCTGAAATTACAACCAGAATTCTTTGGAAGTCTGAATATAAATCCAGACTTCTTTGGAAGTCAGAATAAACAACCAGACTTCTTTGGAAGTCTGAATATACATCCATATTGGAATGGAGTTCTTGTTGGAATTGTGTCCAGTAATCTCGGTACTGTCTCTAGAAAGTAAGAGTATGTCAAAGATCAGACATAAGTCATATAATACTGGGGGTCATGATGGCTTGCTAGAGTCCGCTCATGATCTATAAGTCTTGGACTTATTGCCTTTATTATATGATCCCATATGGGTCACACGCCTAAGCTAACAGGAAAATGTGTTGGAACGGCTTAGCAGAAGTACGGTAAAAGTGCCAGGCATTTGTCGTACTAAGAGAGAGAGTAATGGGTCTGATTAAATCCATGGGATTTAATCAGATTGGTATTTTGGGCCCAAAAGCCCAAAAGGGAAAGAGAAGGCTTTTATAAACTAAAAGCCAAATGTCTTTCTCCCTAACCCTAGCCCAAGCGCCGAAAATCCTCTCTCCCTGCGCCTCCCATCAGCTCGGTCTAGCAGCCGTTTTCTGTTATCGCGTGTGTGAGCCTTTGGAGGATTCATCTCTCGGTGTTTCTATCTGATCTCTGACCTGTTCTATCTCTTCCGCTGCAACAAACAGGTAAAAGGTGAGATCATCTAATGTTTCTATTCAAGAGAACCTAGATCCGTATGTTTAGGTTGATATGAATCTGTGAATTGAATCAGGATCAACTAAACGGTTCCTTCAGTGGTATCAGAGCTTTTGGTTCTGGTTTTTCTTGTTTAGATTCATGTTTAGGATTGTTTTTCTTGTTTAAAAGTGTTTTGAATCAACTACTGATAAGAGAAATCACTTAAGCAACAAGAATTGAAAAACCTAAACTAATGAAAATCGCAAACCGAGCTATATGACTCGGTATGCGTCGGATCGTCCGGATCACAAAGGACGCACGAACCGATCGGTAACGATCGTGTTGCGTGGTCGCGTTGTGATCGTCGGATGGATCGCGAACGATCGCAAGAGATGGGCCGATCAATCGTCTCGATCGCATCTCGTCCGACCGTCCCGATCGTTGCTTGACGTGCGAGAAAGATCGACCACGATCGCTTGGCGATCGCGTCCGTGATCTCGTCCGGCTCGTCCCGATCGTCGGGTCTCGGCAGCTCTCGGTCGTCCCTGTCCCGAGCATACCGAACGATCGTCCCGATCACGCAGCCCAACCGTCCCGATCACGTCTCGGCCAAGCATGATGGCTTGCGGCTTGGACAAGTTTCTCGACCGGTTAGGGTTTTGGGTGTGATGGGCCGGTTCGATTTCGGTTAGGTGGTTCGGTTCAAAAACTTGATTAAAATTAATTCGTCCTGGTTTAATAAACATATTTAATAATTTTATTAAGTCTGGTTAAACCGGGATAAGAAATCCAATGTCGAAAGAATTATTGGATTTTGTGCCTAAACCAAGATTTTCTAATTTGATTTGGTTGGACCAAATAAATTGAGAAAATCCAGTTTAGTAAATAACCGGTTGACAATTGTGGTCATCGTAGTAATTAAAATTTGGTTAGACCAATTTTAATGAACCAGACCGGTTATGTCATTTAATTGGACAATTGGGTCATGTCTTGGACATGGACAAATTCTTGGGCCTCGGGCCAAGAAGTTAAAACAATTGGGCCAATTATTTGAGTCTTTCTTCAGATTAATTTAAAATTTATTTTATAAAATTATAAAGTCGTTTTTAAATTAAAGTTTCCGAAATTTTGAAATTAGAAAGTTTCTTAAAATAGAAGTTTCTGGATTTGCGGGTTTTGGATTTTTAAGAAATTTCTAAAGTTAGAAAGTTTCCGGTTTTAGAAAGTTTCCAATTTTAGAAAGTTTCCAAAAATAGTAGGTTCCCAAAAATAGAAAGTTTCCCGAAATAGTAATCTTCTATTTTGGGAATGAAATTTTAATAAACCTACGAACCTCAAATAATATCAAGCGTTGGATGTCTTGTCCAGGCTATGTCAGCTGTCGAAGCCCATTCAATTGTATTCATGGCCTTACAGTGTGAGGGTGTCTGCTTTTGCGTGGGTAAGACGGTTTGTGATTCATAAATGTCATTGGGAGTCCCAGACATTAATGATTACATGACTGTATAGTCCGGTTTTCTTGACTAGGCCATCGGGAGTCCCGGGCCTTGAGACATCAGAGTGGATTGGGCCTCGGGCCCAGATTCACAACCAAGAGTTATATCACGGATATAATTAGCCGATAAAGGGCTTACCGATATAAGCTAAGGTTGGGTGACGGCCAGTGGCCCACTTTAATCTTAGTTATATGTGGATCTTGGAATCATTATATTCTATTGAGGGTAACTTATGTTATTGAATATAATGCGTGATTAATCATATTAAATTTTAATACGAGATTAATCATTTTGAACATAATAACTAATAACCTTTTTATCTATATATTTCAGCTATGACTACTACAAGCGCACAAAACACATTCTCAATCCGGTCTGTTCTCGAAAAGGAGAAGCTGACTGGAACGAACTTCCTGACGTGGTCAAGGAACTTGAGGCTAGTCCTCAAGCAGGAGAAGAAGGATTATGTCCTTCGTGATCCCCTCCCCGAGAGGCCTCCTGCCAATGCCGCCAGGACTCTGCATAATGCTTGGGAAAAGCATTCGTCAGATGAAAATGATGCCTATTGCCTGATGTTGGTGACAATGACTGCTGAGCTGCAAAAGCAGTTCGAGAGTGTATTGTCACCCATCGAGATAATGGCAAGCCTGAAATCACTTTTTCAGGAGCAGGCTAGGACTGAGAGGTTCCAGACAGTTAAGAACCTCTTGGACTGCAAGTTGGCTGCGAATACGGCAGTGAGTCCTCATGTCTTGAAGATGATGGGTTATCTCGATCATCTTCAGAAACTCGACTGCCCTATCAGCCAGGAACTTGCCTGCGACATCATTCTGCAGTCATTACCTGCAAGCTATGATCAGTTCATTCTGAACTTTAACATGCATGGCTTGAGTAAGACATTGCCTGAGCTTCACGGAATGCTCAAGACTGCAGAGCCCAACTTGAGGAAAACTGCCAAGGACCCCAGTGTGCTTATGGTGCAAAAGGGCAAGGGCTTTAAGAAATCCTCTGCTAAGGATAAGGGAAAGGCCAAGGCTGTCCAAGTCGCGGACAAGGACACGCCAAAGCCCAAGCCCAAGTCCAAGGCTGGGCCTACTGACATCTGCAGGTTCTGTAAAGAACCAGGGCATTGGAGGAGAGAATGTAAGAAATTCCAAGAAGGTCTAAAGGAATTGAAGAAGAAGACTCTCGAGACTTCTTCGAAAGGTATTTTTGTTATAGAAGTTAATACAACTACTTCTGATAACACCTCATGGGTTATGGATACTGGTTGTGGGGCTCATATTTGTACTAATATGCAGGCACTCAGCAACAGTAGAAGGCTGAAGCAAGGACAAGTAGAGCTACGAGTTGGGAATGGAGCGAAAGTTCCAGCACTAGCTGTAGGAACATACTTGTTGTCTTTACCTTCGGGATTGGTTTTAGAACTCAATAATTGTTATTTTGTACCTGCTATAAGCAGAAATATTATTTCAATTTCTTTGTTGGATTTGGAAGGTTATGATTTTTCAGTTAAGAATAAATTATGTTCCTTCAATCGCAACAATTTGTTCTATGGTTCTGCCCCTCTTACAAATGGGCTTTACATACTTGATCAATCCGCGCCAATTTATAACATTAATACCAAACGGTTCAAACCTAATGAGGAGAACCAAACGTTTCTATGGCATTGTCGTTTAGGGCACATCAGCGAGAAACGCATCAAGAGGCTCCATTCGAATGGACTTCTTGGCTCATTTGACTTTGAGTCATGTGAGAAATGCGAATCCTGCATGATGGGCAAAATGACACGGGCCCCCTTTAATAAACCTAACGAGAGGGCCAGTGACTTATTGGGCCTGATACACACTGACGTGTGTGGCCCAATGTCCACAAATGCAAGAGGAAACTATCAGTACTTCATTACCTTCACTGATGATTTCAGTAGGTATGGATATGTTTATTTAATGAAACATAAGTCTGAGTCTTTTGAGAAGTTCAGAGAATTCCAAAATGAAGTACAGAACCAACTTGGCAAAAGCATTAAGGCTCTTCGGTCCGACCGAGGAGGAGAATACTTAAGCCAAGAATTCAGTGATCATCTAAGAGAGTGTGGGATCGTATCCCAACTCACTCCTCCCGGAACACCTCAATGGAATGGTGTGTCTGAGAGGAGAAATCGGACCTTATTGGATATGGTTCGGTCTATGATGAGTCACACAGACCTTCCAATATCCCTTTGGGGATATGCTCTGCTAACAGCAGTGTTCACTCTAAATAGAGCGCCATCGAAAGCAGTAGCAAAGACACCATATGAATTATGGACTGGAGTTGCTCCAGTGCTGTCTTATCTTAGAATTTGGGGTTGTGAAGCATATGTCAAGAGATTAATCTCAGACAAGCTTACACCAAAGTCTGATAAATGCTACTTCATTGGTTATCCGAAGGAAACCAAGGCTTATTACTTCTATCTACGTTCCGAGAACAAGATCTTTGTTGCCCGGGATTGTAACTTTCTTGAGAGGGAGTTTCTCTCTAAGAAAGACAGTGGGAGTAAGGTACTGCTTGAAGAAATTCAAGATGAACAGGATACTGCTCAACCTAATGAGGAAGAGCAGCAGGAGGACCTACAAGAAATTGTAGAGCCTGAACCTGTAGTACCTGAAGTTCGAAGATCCGGGAGGATCCGTCACGAACCCGAGAGATATCAAGGATTTCTCGTGACTGACTGTCATGATCTTCTGATCATTGATGGTGATGAACCATCGAACTTCAATCAAGCCATGATGGGCCCAGATTCCTCTAAGTGGCGCAAGGCCACTGATTCCGAAATGGACTCCATGTCGGTCAACCAAGTGTTTTCGTTGGTTGACTTACCCGCTGGTGTAAAAGCCATCGAGTGCAAATGGATCTTCAAGAAGAAGATTGACGTGGATGGAAATGTCCAGATTCATAAAGCCAGGTTGGTGGCAAAAGGTTTCAGACAAGTTCACGGTGTGGATTACGATGAAACCTATTCACCAGTGGCTATGATGAAATCTATTCGGATTCTACTAGCAACTGCAGCTTTTCATGATTATGAAATTTGGCAGATGGACGTGAAAACCGCCTTCCTGAATGGAATTCTGGAAGAGGATGTGTATATGACGCAACCTGACGGTTACATAGATCCAAAGAATGCTGGAAAAGTATGCAAGCTTCATAAATCCATTTATGGACTGAAGCAAGCATCGAGGAGCTGGAATCTTCGTTTTGATGAAGCGATCAAGCAATTTGACTTCATCAGAAACGAAGAAGAACAATGCGTGTATAAGAAAACTAGTGGGAGCAAGATAGTATTTCTTATTCTGTATGTCGATGACATACTGCTTCTCGGAAACGACATTCCAATGCTGAAATCGGTAAAGGACTGGCTTGGAAGTTGTTTTTCCATGAAAGACATGGGTGAAGCCGCATACGTTCTTGGAATTAGGATCTATCGGGATAGACCTAAGAGGCTGATAGGCTTGTGTCAAGACTCATACATTGACAAAGTCCTACAAAGATTCAGCATGAAAGATTCCAAGAAGGGCTTCACGCCAATGGTACATGGCACAACGCTAAGCAAGAAGCAGAGCCCTACGTCGGCTGCTGAGCTTGAGCGCATGAAGAATATTCCTTATGCATCTGCAATAGGATCTATCATGTATGCCATGATCTGTACTCGTCCTGATGTTGCTTATGCACTGAGCATGACGAGTAGATACCAGTCAAATCCAGGTGAAAACCATTGGATTGCCGTAAAAAATATCTTGAAGTATCTAAGACATACTAAGGATAAGTTCTTGGTGTACGGTGGAAGTGATGTGCTTAAAGTCAGTGGATTCACGGACGCAAGTTTCCAGACAGACACAGATGATTTCCGGTCACAGTCCGGTTATATCTTTTGTCTGAATGGCGGTGCAGTAAGTTGGAGAAGCTCCAAGCAGGACACCGTTGCTGATTCCACTACAGAAGCTGAATATATCGCCGCCTCAGAAGCAGCGAAGGAAGCTGTTTGGATACGAAAGTTCATTATGGAACTAGGTGTGATACCAGATGCGGCTGAGCCTCTGACACTGTTTTGTGACAACAATGGTGCTATAGCTCAGGCAAAGGAACCAAGATCACACCAGAAATCCAAGCATGTTCAAAGAAGATTTCACTTGATACGTGACATCGTTAATAGAAAGGAAGTCAAGATCAGCCGAGTTCCGACAGATGATAATGTCGCTGATCCGTTGACAAAGCCACTCCCAAGGCCTAAGCTCGAGTTCCTGACTGAAGCTGTAGGCATTAGAAACATTGAAATGTAATCTAAATTTGAGTGGGAGTTTTGTGAGCTTTATTTTTAGTTATTTGATATGTTCTTGTAAAACATTATTTTATGTTTAATGAAATTAATATTTCAAGATTATTTTAACTGTGATGAAATAATCGTTCCAAAATGATATGAATCATTTTATAGGTCATCGAAGTAAATGACTTGATCTTGAGTCATCGAAGTCATTTAGCTTGATAATGAGATCCTATATTTGATAGATGGTTTATATCATATAGTCCCTAGTCGAAGGTTGTTGAAATTTGAACACCAACAACCGTGTGAGACTAGATTGGTATGTGACTTATGACCAAGTTTCATGTGTCATAGATGCGCGGCATCAAAGTCAGTACATAGGTGTATGTTGGGAACATACGACCGGACAAGACCCGACTATAAGAACTCTTCAAGATATTTATATCTGTGTCATAAGAGATTCTTACTACGACTATAGAGTATAGTCCTTAGACCTGAGTCCGCATGCATGTGACTGCACATGGACTGATGCACTTTGATCATTGTCTAACGCTATCGTTCTGCGATAGTTATAAGGACCTTGTTTGGGTACATTATGAAATGAGTAGTTTACAGTGATGGAACAAGACGGGATTTGTCCCTCCAATATAAATGGAGTGAATATCTCTAGGCCAATCGGAGATTTGAATACTGGAAAACGCATGGCCATGCTCAAACGGACTTTCCCGAGTCGTTTGGATTGTCAGTATCGAATCAGAGTCCGATGAACAAGATTAGGCTTTATAAGGATGACACTAATCTTGCCTTATGACTAATCGAGATATTGAGACAAAAGGATTATGAATACAGAGATTCCAGTACAAGTGGGAGATTGTTGGAATTGTGTCCAGTAATCTCGGTACTGTCTCTAGAAAGTAAGAGTATGTCAAAGATCAGACATAAGTCATATAATACTGGGGGTCATGATGGCTTGCTAGAGTCCGCTCATGATCTATAAGTCTTGGACTTATTGCCTTTATTATATGATCCCATATGGGTCACACGCCTAAGCTAACAGGAAAATGTGTTGGAACGGCTTAGCAGAAGTACGGTAAAAGTGCCAGGCATTTGTCGTACTAAGAGAGAGAGTAATGGGTCTGATTAAATCCATGGGATTTAATCAGATTGGTATTTTGGGCCCAAAAGCCCAAAAGGGAAAGAGAAGGCTTTTATAAACTAAAAGCCAAATGTCTTTCTCCCTAACCCTAGCCCAAGCGCCGAAAATCCTCTCTCCCTGCGCCTCCCATCAGCTCGGTCTAGCAGCCGTTTTCTGTGATCGCGTGTGTGAGCCTTTGGAGGATTCATCTCTCGGTGTTTCTATCTGATCTCTGACCTGTTCTATCTCTTCCGCTGCAACAAACAGGTAAAAGGTGAGATCATCTAATGTTTCTATTCAAGAGAACCTAGATCCGTATGTTTAGGTTGATATGAATCTGTGAATTGAATCAGGATCAACTAAACGGTTCCTTCAGTTCTTAATTCATAACCATTTGAGTAATACTGACCGTGTCATGCAGCCATTCCTTTGGAGTGCGAAGATCGTAATACCATTGTAGTGATGTGTTCAGTTGCCTAGTTGGATAACCCCTACAAAGAACAATACACTTGTTAGACATCGAGTTAGGTGTACATACTTACAATCTAAGCAGAGTATCAACACATACTGCTGTCTTTTGTTGTAATCATTAAGTGCCTTCACTTGCATCCTGGTGATAGAAGCACAAGGGTCATATCTCGGTGTAACCTGTGCTTGGACAACAGGTTTAGCTGGAGTCTTCACCTTCTCCTTTTGTTTAACCTGGGTTGCCTTTGCTTGCATGTAAACTTCAGCTGCCGCCTGCTTAGTGTCCTGTTTAAACTGCCGCGTAGAATCGAAGTTTATGCCCGTAGCCGACCGTGCAACGACCATGACACTCGGATCTGTGCCATCGGGTATACTCTGCATAGACAATTTGACAACCCATGTTAAACATAATGTTCGACCTAAAATTCACACAAGAACCAAACTTCACTAGACGTCTGGTAACTAGAATACATAACATGTCAGACATCGATAGACGTCTGACATGTGCTAAATGCCATCGAAAAATCATAGCAAGCCAATGCAACATAAGTCTAATGCCAGGAATCCATGTTCAAAGAAAATACAAGAACCAATGGGGAAAAAAACAAATACTATTATGCTTCAGCCTTTACAATGTTCATAAAGCAATAGAAGGCTATTTCCCCTCAAGTGATTTCTTCATAAGCCTGCTACTTCTCTTAGGCCCAACGTTCTTTTCCTTATTTGTATCCAGAGATTGAGGGTTTTGGAGACTAACCCCATCATCAGTCGCAATCGGTATGATTTCCTTAGAGGGATTGACGGATTTGTCTTCTGCTACTTTAGGCTTCGCTTTCCCTGCATGTTCAGGTTCGGATACCTTCAGTACAACTTTCTTCAGGTTCCTCTTAGGCCTTTCATTTTTCTTTCTTCCTCCCTCTTCATCAACCGCAGCAGCTTTTACCCCTTCTTGAACCTGAAGATCTTCAGCTGGATCTTCTTCATCCTCACCAACTCCAGCCTTCTTCATCTCATTGGCGGCAGCAGCAGCAGCATCAATTTTTGCTTCTGCGTTCTTCTCTCTTCCTTTCCCTCCAGTAGCAGCTTTCTTCTTCTCCTTTTCCTTCACTTCAGAAGAATCTTTCTTCTGGTCTTTCTCCTTCTGCTCAACTCCAACACTCTCTTTCTTCAAACTCTGGACGATCTTGGCAAGATCATCAATTCTGATACCCATCAGACGCAAACCCTCGTTGAAAACATCTACCAATACATCAATCCGAGTTTCAAGTGATTTTTGCAAACCCTCAATCATTTGAACAACATCCTCATTCGTAGGACCAGCCTTCCCTACTCTAAGTTTCTTGCTAACTACCTCAGCCTCTTCTTCCTCATCTTCATCATCAGAAACAACCTGCAACAACTTCCTCTTGACTCCCACAACTTTACGCTTTTTCTCACCAGTCTGATCAGCATCTTTCTCAGACTTAATCTCAAGCTTAACAGGACCTCCAGCTCTGGTCTTGAACACACCTTCGCTCTTCCAGTGTTTTGAACCCCACCTCCAATGCACAGTCCCTAGCTGTCCGAACATTGCCTTCACAATGTTCTCAACTTTGTCGTCCTCCTCATCAGGGTTGTCCCATACGGGAAACATGTCATCGTATTCCTTGATTACGAAGCTGTTGACGCGGGTCTGCAAATTACAAGTCACATAGAAAAACAAATATAAGCATTTGTAATATCAAAGTGTCAGACATCAAACGAGACTGTGTCATATGAAGTATGACATTATGTGTGTCAGACTTCATACGAAGTCTGACATTATGTGTCAGACTTCTAATGAAGTCTGACATATAATGTCAGACTTCATATGAAGTCTGACATAAAAGTCAGAGTTCATAAGTACAAGAAATACCTGTTTGCGTAAGGCTTCGTCGGCTTTCTTTCGACTCCGTGATCCCTGGTACGCCAGCAATGGTAGGTCTGGGGCATCCGGAAAGGGCTCTCCATAAGTTGTCGCCATAGCGGGACATGCCCAGTATATCCAGATGTTCAGGACCTCAGCAAAACCTCCGATCTGATAATTTTTTCCATCCACGAGTTTTCTGTTTGCCTCTTTAACAGAATCTATCAGAACCTTGAAGGCGAATCGTCCCCATGGATTGGATTGTATCGATCCTGGAAACAGCAGAAGCTTGGACATGTCACCCCTTGTGGAGGTTGTCCAATGATGAGCCTCAATGAAGGTTGCATAGATCGCTAGATAGCCCAGCCATATCCTTTGTTCCGGTTCCCATTCAGAACATCTTGTACAAGCATCCATTAGTTGCGTATAACTTGGGCCTAAATCAAAATCCACCCTAAGAAGCTTCCACATTTCTCTCATCTCATCGGTATAGTGAATTTCAGGGTAATCGAGGTTCTCAATATAGTCGCATTTGAGTCCGGTTATAGCATGAAACTCATTCAGGGAAAACCTAACTGGATTAACGCCGAGAAGAGACCATAACTCATACTTCTTCTTGCAGTCTAACTGCAGACAGAGCATATAGTGCACCATCCTTGAACACCATTTGAAATTCAGTTCATGGAATTTCAAAAAAATGCCAAGTTCTGAATCGAGGAGTTCCTGCCATTCAGCCGGTAACAGCGCTAGTTTAACATCAGTTATCAGATCTCTCCTTCCACTAAAGTAGTGTATGCTTTTATCCGGAGATGGTTCATAACCGGCAGTGAACATCCTTTGTGGGAATTCAACATCTTCCATAACGGAAACCTGAAACAACGAGGGCCTTACACAGTCAGACATCTTATGCCGTCTGCCAACTATAGTTATGTAAATATATAGAAGAGGAGAAGAGTCGAGGAATCTTACTGTCGAAGGAAGACGACGGAGGAGCTACAGTAAAACAAGATCGGGGCCCAACAAGATCTGGAATTTAGAAAAAGACAAAAAAAGCTCAGCGCAAGTATGAGACAAAAAAGCTCAGACTTCAGACTCCACCTGGAGTCTGAGGATGTAATCAGACTCCATATGTGGTCTGAGATCTACAATCAGACACCAACAGCCGTCTGATTACTAATAGTTTAACTTAGAATTCCCCCGAAGAAGTTTTAGATTAATCTTACCGTCGAATGTAAGCGGCGGAGCAGAGAGAAACCAGATCTGGAAACGATACCCAGAAAAAGTGCACGGTGTCGATTGAGTGGATTTGAGAGAGAATAGTTTTTTTTTTTATCTTTCCTGCGAAACTGTAAAAAAAAAGTTAAAAAACCATATTTATATATGTCTCATAGGGGGCAGTTAAAACGAGACGGTTTTACCACTGTCGGACGGTTTTACTGCAGACGTAACTGCCGCGCTTTTTTCGTCTCCTTTTTACATAACTCCCGCCCGTTTAATTTACAAAATATTTAAATTCCCGGGCATGCAAGAGGCCACGTGTCGTTACGCACGCGAAGTCTGGTGAAAATTAGTTATTGTAGATTCAGACTCCATACGAAGTCTGAGGAAAATCATTTAAGTCTTAAAACTAATTATTGTAGATTCAGACTCCATACGAAGTCTGAGGAAAATCATTTAAGTCTTAAAACTAATTATTGTAGATTCAGACTCCATACGAAGTTTGAGGAAAATAATTTATTAGTCAGACTTCTTTTGAAGTCTGACAATTCGCAGATTTGGATGATGAATGAAATTGGACGATGATGAATGAACAGAAATTGGATAAAACCCTAAAATTCGTCTTATAATACATAAAATTGTACTTGGATACATAGGACTTATATTACAAGAAACCAAAAGCTCTCAAGATAATCGGGACGATGATAACAGCACCAGCAACCATCAGATACTTATACTTGGCGCCACGCACCGTCTGGCTAGATGGTTTCTCAGTCAAGAGCTCCTTTAGTTGAGCTATCTCTGCCTGCGCTTTCTTGATCTCATCGTGCAAGTTGGTTACACAGTCAATTTCAGCATAACAAAGGAAGATGTAATCAACTTGTTCGCCATGTTGGTCCACACTCAGCTTTAACTCGTGAAACTCCTCCATCATAGCCTCATCCCACCACTTCATTATATGGTAGCCACCATCCTATACAGCCACATTTTAAATATGCAATATCATCTTCAAATTCCAAAAATAAGCTCGAATAAGTCAAAACGAAATAAAACTGGCTACAAAACAGAAGAGAAAGGCAATTACATCCCAGTTACGACATCCAAAGAATCTTCTTCCCGGATTATCGGCTGTAGTGGATGTTCGCATGACAGGGTCCAGACCGCAGAAACATTTTTTGGGGAATCCATTGCATGAACCGGATCTTTGTCGGAATGTGGAAGTTGAGAATGAACTACTACTACTCGAGGTTGGAACCTGACTGAATCGCCCCATCCTGTGTACAATAAAACGATTGTAAGTCAGACTTCTAAAACAGTCTGAACAAAAACAATTCCAAATTCAGACTTCTAATAGAGTCTAACTCAAGCATAGAACCTAGGGGCCCTAGAACCTATCTATTTTTTGTTCAGATCTAGACAAAAGACATGTGAAAAAGAGGATGATTGGGACTTAAAACCGTATGGATCTAAAACGAGAAATATATTAAAAAAACAATTTTTTTGCCAATTTTTTTGTTAAGATCTAGACAAAAGACATGTGAAACCGGGGATGATTCGGTCTCAAAACCGTATGGATCCCATGGATCTAAAACGAGAAATATATAAAAATCTATCTATTTTTAGTTTTATTCAGATCTAGACGAAGTACAAAGTACATATGAAAAAGGGGATGACTCGAACTCAAAACCGTACGGATCTAATACGAGAAATATATAAAAACCAAATTTTTGTTTAGATCTAGACAAATATCTAAGAAAAAATGACTTCTTTCGTATAGATCTCAAACATTTAAAGAACGAAGAGCTTAGAATATGATGGCGGCGGTGTATGGACTGGTCAGGAGAGACGAAAAGAAGAGATAATTACAAGAATGAAGAAGATGACGACGGCGGTAGCGGTGGCGGTGGCGGCTGAGGGTTGGCGGAGAGTTATTAGAGGGTATTTAGAGAGTATCTAGAGAGGGAGTGTGTTTCCGTTTTAGAGAGAGAAGTTTGATAATGACTTTTACGATCTAATGTCGGTAACTTCCGTTTATATATGGGGTAAATTCCCAAGTAGGGTTTAGTTTTTGGTCGAGATTAGTCAGACTTCTTCGGTAGTCTGAGGAATCATGTACGTTAATCAGATTAACATGGAAGTCTGATATACCCTAAATCTACTAATTACTACTTAAATACTATCATATTATATAGAAAACTTATAAAAAACATCAAACTCGTTTAATATAGTCACAACCTAACCAGTATATGCAAATGTAACAACATGGATGAAAATTCACAAACCCTCAGCCTAACCCTACAGATGAAAATATGATATTCAACTCCATATGTCAAGCATAGATCAAGCTACATGGTGTTTTTAACCAAATATACCTTAAATGGTTAAAATTGACTAAATATTATGTAATTTTAATTTACATATGTCCAAAAGTCCCATATTTAATTTATGTATCCAAAATTTTCCTCAAAATATTTTTTAATAATTTTATAATTTAAATTTTCAACTTAATTATCTCTCAGACTTCTCGTACTTCTCGTACACGTACGAGAAGTCTGAGAGATAATTAAGTTAAAAATTTAAATTATAAAATTATTAAAAAATATTTTGAGGAAAATTTCGGATACATAAATTAAATATGGGACTTTTGGACATATGTAAATTAAAATTACATAATATTTAGTCAATTTTAACCATTTAAGGTATATTAAGTTCAAAGTATTTGCGAAACCCCAAAATTCAGACTTCTATGGAAGTCTGACAAACCCTAAATCTAATGGGGACTTTTGGACATAAATTAAACATGGGACTTTTGGACATATGTAAATTAAAATTACATAAAATTTAGTCAATTTTAACCATTTAAGGTATATTTGGTTGAATCCCAAGTATTTACGAAACCCCAAAATTCAGATTTCTATAGAAGTTTGATAAACCCTAAATTTAGTATTTATCACTTAACATCGAAAAATATTTAAACAAAACACCTAGGACACATCAAATCCGTTAATTATATCACCATTATAACATACATGTGCAAATATATTTTTTCAAATGTGAATTTCTTAAACCATGAGTCTAACTAACCCTAAGGTTATATGTAAGTTATATGTAAATGTTCCATTATGTTCCATTACAAAGTAGGGTTCTAAGGCATACTTAACTAACATAGTTTAATATGACTCAATTTTATAAAATTTTAATTTATATACTACTAAACTGTTTATATATAATTTATGTATATAAAAGTTTTGACAAAATATTTTTTAATAATTTTAAAATTTAAATTTAGTAATTAATTATGTGTCAGACTTCTATTGGAGTCTGACATCTCAGACATCCATAGAAGTCTGAAATAGTCGAAGGTTATAATGGTAATTGCGTTTGACATTTTTTTGATTGGTCGTAAGGACAGCGCGGTAATTTCATAAGACCGCAAAACCAGTTTTATATTTGATTCAAGTTTAGGGGTACACTTTTATTTAAATTCAAGTTTGAGGGCATTTTAAGCAATTTCCCCATAAATTTTTTAGCTTTATTCATTTTGATAGTTAAATCACTGATCAATATTGAGATTTGAATATATATATATATATATATATATATATATAGTTAATTCGGATGTATTCTCTTATTAAATCAAATTTAAAATTTACATAATTAACTTTTTGATGATTATTTTATAATTTTTTTTTAAAAAATTGCCAAAATACATATGTATGTTTTACATCTGTATGTTTTACATATACAAATTTAAAATACATCTTTGTTATATTCCACATCTGTAACTTGGTTTACTTTAAAACCTTTGCTTTAGTTTACGTTCACTTGACATTTGTCTTTCCTTTTTAAATTAAGTTTACATAAATACATATGTATGTTTTATAACTTAAGAAAACACCACCGCCTGGTTTAAACAAAGTTACCATTGGTGTGGTAATCTATTGGTAACACAAGGAAAATTGTTTTCTTGAGTTATAGGTTCAAATCCTTGTTGATAAGGAAGATATTCTTTAAATGAGAATATCTAAAGACTGATTCTGACCTTGTAGAAATTTATGGACCTAAACTATGCAACTACCATGGTATTAAAAAATGAAACATTTCAATGAGACCTTTTCTTTCTTGAAAGTGAATATATGTATATATTATTTTGATCTAGTTATATATAATAAATATTAAATGTAGAACAAAAAAAAGTTAGATAAAAGTTTTGATTAGATATTTCAATTGTAAAATTTTCGTAAATGATTTTGTAGGAAAACCCCAACAAGTTATTTTCAAACTCGTGAAAATATTGTTATTTTCAAGATATTATTGTGTTTTTCTAAAACATAATTTTTATATTATAATAATTTTAGATAGTGCTTTTATATTAGTAAAATTATAATTATTGTATTCTTAATTTGAATAGGTCTCCAAAATCTTAAATGCAATTTTGGTAAACATAAATGATTTTTTTCTTCTCTATCATAGATAGTAAATGAAAATATAATAAATTCTTTATAATATAATTTTAAACATTTGAACGTTAAAATTTAATATTTGAAATAGCAAAAATAGCTAATTAGGACAATATGAAAACCAAAAAGAAATATGATTGGGTAACATTTGTTGAGTTACTATTTATTCTGATGACACTTTCCATCTGTGTTATAAAGTAAATGACACTTATATTTGTGTAATGTTTTTGATACCCTTGTCTTTCGATAGAGGTCCGTATCCATCCGATGATCATCAAGTTGATGGTGAGCCAATTCTCAAGATTGGCACTGTCATCAGCTGATTTCTTCAAGGTTCCATTGATGAAACATGTTTTGCGCTTTGCTTGCAGAGCGTTGTACATCTCTAATGCCCATTGATTATAGTTTTCTCCAGTCATTTGGACCGAAGTAATCAAAGCTCCCGGATTATCCAAGGCATAAAGCGTAAAAGGTGAAATCGAGATGACTTCATTCCCTCTCGCTTCTACTATAGGTGAAGAATTGTCTCCAGCCATTGAATCGAATTGTTTTTATCGTGAGCAAACTAAGTCTTAGGAATTTTAATGCTCTGATACCGTGTAAACTTTGTTATGGTAAAGACTTGAAATGTTTGCATGTTTATAATATTTAGTCTCACACAAAACTTTGTCCCAATTCTATGCCAAGTATCTTTGCATGTTTATAATTTCTTTTCATTTGCTTAATCTCACACAAAGTTTCGTCTGTATAACAATATATCCACATATCTGCTAACAATACTATTTTTTTTGCTAGACTATCAAAGTCATGGATTTGACCATTCTCTTATTTCTCTGTTGCAACAGGGAAATCCAGTTAGCAAAATCGTCCAAGAACAAAATTATCCGTCAAGTATAAAGATGATCTCTCGAAAACAAGCCAAACATTCATGAAAAAAACCCCGATGTACCGTCACCGACATCAGAATTACGCCGTGAACATCCCGGCAAGGTCCGTGCCCTTACGATTCCACGAGCTCCGTTCTCTCATGATAACGGGCCCCGTGCTCTCATAACAACGAGCTCCGCGCTCTTACGAATCCGCCAATACACTTCTGGAAGGAACCAATATTTGCAATGACAAAATTCACTGCCTCAATCAGTAAACGGCTAACAAAGCTAAACGATAAAGCTAGCAAACAATCACAATCTCTGGAAAAAGATGAAAATCAAGGAGTGAAGGCTCCGGCGGCGCGTGGATCTCACTCTCCGATCTTCTAAGGGAGGGTGCGGGCGCGTCGTGGCTCCTACGGAGACGTGGTTGGTGGCTACGGCTTCGTCTCGTCGAGAGAAACGCAATGGTGGTCTCGGATTTCCCAGATTCAATACGGATAGAAAGTTACGAGCCTTTTAGTATTCGGGTTGGGAGAAAACAGATCCAAAAGTGGGTTTTCGAGATTATCTTCAACTCTAAATGATGGATGGGCTTTAGATTTGGGCTTGGGGTGATGGCTGCGACGCGGAATGGGAAGAGCTTCGCCGAAATCTCTTCTCTCTGTAATTTCCAAGGGTGGCCACCTCTTTAAATAGGAGAAAGAGGAAGGGGAATCCTAGGGTTTTGCAAGGAATTGGGCTTGGGCTGGGCTTTTCCTATTCTTTTTAGAAAATTTTAAAACGGGCCGGTATGGGTATATTACAATACCCCCCCCCCCCCCCTGAAAAGAATTCGTCCCGAATTCCGTGGCGGGAGTTCTCCATTGCAACTCTTTACCAACCACAGTCCACAAACTTCGCTGAACCAAAACTGACTTGATTGCTTACTTGCTTGAAAAGAACTTGTCCTTGAATCATGAAGATTGCTTCTCCCACCCCCCCCCCCCTTATTTCCAACCACTCTCTGAAGTGTCCTTCTCCTTGGTACCAATCCATTAGCAGCTCCCAGAATGCAACGCACAACGCCACAAGCTACCGCCCATGTCCATTAGGGTCGGTCTCCAACGTTTAGAAACAATACCATCCCTCGAGTGGTTCTAATTCCTGAATGCGATGCTCCACTTCAAACCAGTTCTCCTTAACAGTTTCCATTACCGTTCCATAGTGCATCATCCACTTTCAAATGGATTCTCTTTGGCGGTTTTCCATTACTGTGCCCTATGGTGTTGACTTTCGCACAAACCATCATCCTTGCTTTTCTTTGGTGAACGATGAGGTTAACCATGTCCATTATGGCTACCCGACTTGTTGGCAACGACCCACTATGCTTCCGCTGCGCACTCTGATTTCCAGACCAGCTTCCAATCTGACTTGTAGGGAATGAACTACCACGCTTCTGCTGCGCACTCTGATTCCCAGACCGGTTTCCAATCTGACTTCCAGCACAAGGTTTCCTACCTTGTGATCCAGATGTAGTGCTTTCCAAACACCATCTTTTGGGTTTCCTTCCCTATTACGCTTGCCCTCCTTTGCTATTCCTTGCAGCTTCTTGCCAATCCTCCATAGTGTTTTCCTAACACTCTTTCATTGGATTTCCATTTCCAATAGCAAGCTTTGTCCACTTGAGCTTGCAATTACCAAAGTCCGGCTTGCCAGGAAATTCCAAATGCCACAACGCCACTTCCCAAAATGCTTCTGCGATCTTCTTTCCATCTTGAGGAACTCCATTAGCTGCTCCAGTAATCAACAAAGAACTCCAGGGCAGACCATTTCCTTTCCGGTTCCACCGTTGAATCTCGAACCTGCTATGCCATGAAGATCTCCTCCAGCTTTCAGCTTGATTAAACTTCAAACGAGCGGTCCATAACTCATCGAAGTTGATGTCATAAATCTGATTCTAAGATTCCATACTTAGAAGAGATTTGGATAGCCTCCTAATGCTCATTGTGATCCATGCAACTCAAACAACTCTTGACGCTTAATCCAGTCGGAACACCACCACTTCCAAATGACCTCCTTGCAATCCGGTCTTTCCATCGACCTCTTGCAGCTCCTGTAGCACTCCTTGTAATCCGGTCTTTCCATCGACCTCTTGCAGCTCCTGTAGCAGTCCTTGCAATCCGGTCTTTCCATCGACCTCTTGCAGCTCTTGCAGTACTCCTTTCAGCTTCCCCAACGCCTCTTGCAACTCTTCTAGCACTTCCTGTAACTATTGGAACTCTCTGCTACACTCCCGCAGTAGTCTCTCCGATGAATGTTTCCACATCATGATCGCCCTCGCATGCTTGATTGAACAACGCTCCGAACAGACAATGACCCCCAATGCACACCTCATTAGTACCGACTGCCCTGTAGGCGCACACCAGAATATACATCCCAACATACACCTCAACGGCACACATCACGACATACATCTAGCGCACTTCTTACGGGTAGTAGCACAACTAAGGTTTGAAGACACTGACTCCAACCTGCAAGGATAAATTCTAACTAGGCTAGGGCCGGCGTGGAGAACAATATATGATATACATGGTGCTTGAAAAAGCCTTTCGCAAAGTAACCATTTTATAAAAATTTCGCAACTCTTTTGAAAAAGATTTGAAAGCAAGGTTTTGAAAAAACAACGGAAGCTGATCTCCCAGGACGGGACTGTGAGATCTTAACCTAGGCTCTGATACCAAATTGTAACATCCGTCTCCCGGCGAACTGGAGACGCGGCATTAGGGCGCCCGTTGAACCGGATTCGGTCCAACCGGGACACCAACTCAATTTGTCCCAGGACCCAGCGCTTCCTTCGTATTCAAATACACCAACTATGCCACATGATCGATCAATCCCGCATCCAGACCTGCAAGAAAACGGGGACAGGGAAAGGAAAGGAGGCCTAAGTAATTGTTTCAAACACAATTACCCAGTGAGGGCGGATTTAAGGAACCCGCGATCCTGGCTTACACTACACAACTACGAAGCACAAGTCCTAAGCTAATAACACCTTGCAAACAGGCCTGAAGGCTTCACCACGAAATTCTAACGTCCACTCGTGCTATCACACGCATGAACCCCTTCCTTCAGCCTGTAGGCTCACACAATCCTTCTTTATCCTTCTTGGGGGCTCGTCATTCCCCCGACGACTTCTCAAGGGACACGTACCCCGGCAATGTACGCGCCCCTGCCACACAACACCCTTTCGGGGGCCCTACCACAATTCTAATCATTCATATCCATCACGCACAAACAACGTTTTCGGTTTTAAGCGATAACCTAGCATTCTACGTTCTACAATCAATCACATCAGCGCTTTACTATCCCTACACTACCTAGGAAAGATGGCATTAACAGAGGACTATCGTCCGGAATTGAAATAGAGCAAGGGAGATAACCAATGGTCCTCACCTTAGCCAAAGAAGAGGGAAAAACGGCAATTTAGAAGCTCCATTAGCCTGAACGGAAATCGAATTCGGAAAGAGGACGAGAATCGAGTGAGATAGGTTTTTGTTTCGTTCGATTCTGGTTTAGGATGGTTAAGTTATGGTCCAACGAAGTTTGGTTGACTGAAACTAAACGGTCAGGTCAAAGTCAACCGGTTGACCCAGTCAACCTAGGCCCAGACCAAAACCCAGAATGAACCAGACCCAAATCCATAACCGGCCCAATTACCTAAACCAGATCTTAACCAAACTAAACCAGGAATCAAATTGAAATTGGGAAGAATTGGACCAAACCGGATTGAACCAGACCCAACCGGGTTGGACCAACCCGAACCGGTCAACGAGTTGACCCAGCCGGACAGAGTCGACTCGGTCGCCGGTGAGTTGACTCGGCGGTGGTCCGGCGGCGGCGGACGGCGGCTCCGGTACCAGCGACGGCGGCGCGTGGCGGCGAAAAGGCGGCGCGTGGCGGTGGGGCGTGGACGCTCTGGCGGCGCGTGTAACTCACTCTCCGATATTCGAAGGGAGCGTGCGGGCGCGTCCTGGCTCCTACGTAGGCGTGGTTGGTGGCTACGGCTTCGTCTCGTCGAGAGGAACGCAACGGTTGTCTCGGATTTCCCAGATTCAACACGGAAAGAAAGTTACGAGTCTTTTAATATTCAGGTTGGGAGAAAACATATCCAAAAGTGGGTTTTCGAGATTACCTCCAACTCTAAATGATGGAGGGGCTTTAAATCAGGGCTTGGGGTGATGGCTGCGACGCGAAATGGGCAGAGCTTCGCTGAAATCTGTTCTCTTTGCAATTTCTAAGGGTGGCCACCTCTTTAAATAGGAGAAGGAGGAAGGGAAATCCTAGAATTTTTGAAGGAATTGGGCTTAGGCTAGGCTTTTTCTATTCTTTTTAAAAAATTTTAAAACGAGCCGGTATGTGTATGTTACATAAAGAATGGTCTCCAGTCATTGAATCGAATTGATTTTATCGTGAGCAAACTAAGTCTTAGGACTTTTAATGCTCAAATACCATGTAAACTTTGTTATGGTAAACACTTGATTTTATTGATCTCCATCGAAGTCTATATATACAAGTAGGATCTCAAAAGATAAACACCAGAATTGATAAAAGATAAACATCAAACTTTAACAAAATCTTTTCCTAATCGTAGAAGGAGCTCCATCGAAGATAGACTTGCAAGTTGATATGCTTGAACTCTTGTTTATCTTGTATCTAGATATATTTGAATTTAACGCAATCCCAATAGAGTTTCACATCGACGACAACCCTCATGCCTTGGTTGATCTCATCACGCTCGATGACATGTCATGTCGACACAAAGACATCATAACAAGCGATTCATTTTTTGCCTTCGCTCTTATACATATAAGTATTTAATTTCAACTTTTACGATCGAATTCACACTTGCTGTATCATTATGACAGATTGCTTGCTCGCTCTGTCATATGATTTATTTACAGAAATTCAATAACTTAATCATTAGGGTATGACTGTTTCGACATAATGTATCAAGAAAATTCTCATATTTTGTCATTGATGTTTGTCACCCAAACAAAGATACTTGGCATAGAATTTTGCATGTTTATAATTTTCTTTTCATTTGCCTAATCTCACAAAGAGTTTCGTTTGTATAACAATATATCCACATATCTGCTAACAATACTATTTTTTCGGTAGACTATCAAGTCATGGATTTGACCATTCTATTATTTCTCTGTTGCAACAGGGAAATCCAGTTAGAAAAATCGTCCAAGAACAAAATTGTCCGTCAAGTGTAAAGATGATCTCTCGAAAACAAGCCAAACATTCACGAAAAAAACGTCGACGTACCGTCACCGACATCAGAATTACGCCGTGAACATCCGGCAAGGTCCGCGCCCTTACGATTCCACGAGCTCCGTGCTCTCATGATAACGGGCCCTGTGCTCTCATAACAACGAGCTCCGCGCTCTTACGAATCCGCCAATACGCTTCTGGAAGGAACCATTATTTGCAATGACAAAATTCACAGCCTGAATCAGTAAACGGCTAACAAAGCTAAACGATAAAGCTAGCAAACAATCACAATCTTTGGAAAAAGATGAAAATCAAGATTCACGCGCGAATTACAAGCCCTATCATGCCATTGTCCGACCTTCAAATCATGGTTCTCTGGTTTCCAAGATACAACATAGCAAGATTCGCGCCCTTATGATTTCACGAGCTCCGTGCTCTCATGATAACGGGCCCCGTGCTCTTATAACAACGATCTATGCGCTCTTACGAATCCGGCAATAATATTTTGGAAGGAACCAGTATTTGCAATGACAAAATTCACAGCCTGTATCAGTAAACGGCTAACAAAGCTAAACAATACAGCTAGCAAACAATCACAACCTTCGGAAAAAGATGAAAATCAAGCTACTAGATAGTTCATTCAAACACAGAGAAGAAAACGTCTTTAGAACATCTTCATTGGAAAAAGCCAAAGATGAATTCATAGTTCCTCTTACCTCAGAAGCTCTTTCGCGCTTTGAGAAACCTCAGAAACAGTGGAGATTCATACCGCGATTAGATTCACACGCGAATTACAAGACCTATCATGCCATTGTCCGACCTTCAAATCATGGTTCTCTGGTTTCCAAGATACAACACAGCCTTGCTTTGACAAGTATATGAACAAATATATGCGGCCTTCACTTATCCAACATCAAAGATCAAAGAATCATATCATCGGACTCGGACCGAGCTTATATGCTCACCACAAACTCACTGGAAATATTTGCTCAACGACTAGCTAAGAAATTCAGCTCAAGCTATCACCTCCAACTCGTCCAAAGCAAGCATTTCGCTTTACTCTCCATTAAACAAGATGACCTCAGATTTGACAGCAGCTCATTTCCAAACCAGCTCGTCAATAAAAAACGCTGTAATCACCAAAGCTCTCATTATACAACAGAGTATCAGAACATTCTCTCTATAAAGGACATGGTAGGCAGCAAATCAAAGAAAATTGGTTGTTTATTTCTTTAAAAAAAACGAGTAGGGGCTAGGAGATACTCACGAAGCCTCCTGCCGCCCTCGTACGCTCCTCGCTTTCCTCAATAGACTCTATTACGATTCGTGGAGACAATTCTCGAGCTCGTCATTATCGACAACATCTCGTCCCTGTGACAGATGCGTTAATTCTTCAACATCAATCTCAGAAACCTCAGTAGAAATGAAATAGCAGCTGTGAACGTCAAGGGAAACAAGAAAACCTCGCAGGAACTTGTTATCACATATCAAATCGCTATTGCTTAAAATTGATCGGTCGGGAAAATTCAACATTGTCTAAAGATGCTCGGTCGGGAAAATCCATGATGATATCGGTGAAAGACTTAACCTTCGTGGAGAGGAGTGGAACCAAAAAATGGAAAGCCAGAAGGCCATTGTGTTAGCACAAGGAATCGTGTGGTTGCACAATGAAGACGCATGTGTAAGGCATGAAGGAACAGAGAATATGACGAGGAGTTTAGCTGACGTGGCTGACTAAAAATATGGAGTTAGGATAATCTTCAAAGAAAGAAAATAGAATATTTGGAGATATCATGAAGATTGGAACAAGATATTCTCAAATCACAAAATAGAAGATTTGGAGATATCAGATTCTCAATTAGTTTTGGTTGGAGGATATTAAGGAAGAGATGACTCTAGGTCTGATACATAGAAAAAGAGAGAGCATCAATTGAACGTGAGTTAGAGTTTGTGAGTTCACCTGTGAGTGAACAAATAGGTTACACAGCCGTTCGCAGTGTGTAAGATTGGGTAGCCTAGGAATCGGTTCGTGTCTAGTCGTGTGTGACGTCGAGTAATTCGAATTAAACAAGTCAGGAGATTGTTTAAGAGATTTTCTAAGGTGCCTAGATTAGAAATTGGTCAGTGACGAGTCAAGAACGGCTGCGTGTAAACCTGATTAAACATCTTGTAAGGAGAGTGTTTAAGAGATTTCTAATAAAGAGATATTTTTTGTGAATTTGTCTATTGCAAGCTTTGTGTATCTACTCTTCTGGTTTTACAATTGGTATCAGAGCGGGTCACCGACGGTGGTTTTCTAGAATCTACTAAACTGGTTGAGATCTTGTGGAGAAGATGGGTACACGAAGGACACTTGTGGAGATTAAAAAGACACTCATGCTTGATGAAAACAACTTCGGTCACTGGAAAGTGTGCATGAAACAAAGAATCAGGGCTATAGATGAGGATGCTTGGACTGCTGTGGAATCTGGTTGGGAGGAACCGTATGTTCTTAACGCTGAAGGAAAGAAACAACCGAAGCCCAAAGATAAGTGGACTGCAGCAGAGAAGAACGCATCAATGTTTAACTCCAAGGCTATTAGTGAGATCTTTACTGCAATTGATGTTGAGAAATTTAAGCTTGTTCAGGGGTGCTCTGCTGCTAAAGACGCTTGGGAAGTTCTAGTAAACTTCTATGAAGGGACATCAAGCGTAAAGAGGACAAGGCTGGATCACTTGGCATCTCAGTTTGAGAATCTCAAGATGGGAAGTGATGAATCCATTGGAAGTTTTTGATCTAAACTTAGTTCCATAGCTAATGAAGCTTTAGTGCTGGGTAAAACTTACAAAGATAAGAAGCTGGTGAAAAAGATGTTAAGATGCTTACCTGCAAAGTATGGAGCACAAAAGGCAGTCCTCAAGATGGCTATGAACACAGATGACATGCAATTTTCTCAATTACTTTGAATGTTAAAAGCAGAAGAGATGGAAGCTGATACAAATAAGCCACCTAAAACCGAGACAGATAAGGGAATTGCGTTAGCTACTGATCATGGGTCTGACAAATTTCAGAAACTTGAAGCAAATATGACTCAGAAGATGGAAGAGAGTATGGAATTACTGGCCCGAAACTTCAAAAAGGCGCTGAAAAGGATTGAAGAGGGTCAAAACAATAAATCAGAAAATTGGTCAGAAAGTGAGAGGAACTCAAGCAGATCGTCGTCTAGATTTGAGTCTAGCAAGCAGAACAAGAAACGTGACATTCAATGTCATGAATGTGAAGGTTATGGGCACTTCAGATCTGAATGTCCTCTGGCAAAACGTAAGGAGCAAAAGTGTCGTGGATGCAGAGGTTTCGGACACATGAAGTCTGACTGTCCCAGCTTACACAAACGAAATAACAGTGTTACAGAATCAGATGAGAGTGAAGATAATAATGATCTGTTGAACTTCGTGGCCTTGATAGGAAAAGATTCTGATAAAGAGTCTGATTGTGACTCTGATTCGGATGAAGATGTTGAGATAGATGCAAAGGTTGAGTACCGACTTCTCTATGATAATTGGGTAAATCTGAGTAACACAAACCTGCAACTGCTCAAGGACAAAGCTTTGTTAGAAGCTAAAATCAACATATTGGAGCTGGAAACCAAACCTGATGTGAAGAAGATAGAACAAGCAATAGAAGTAAAAACAGTTGCTAGCTCAAGGGAAGGACTAGAGAAATCTGAAGCTGAATGTATTAAGGTTATGGAAGAAAAGATGAAGAAGATGCATGAACTATACATTCTTGAAAAAGAGAAGAATCAGTCCCTTGAGTATGATCGCACTGAGACTCATAAAAAGCTCAGAATGTTGAACAATGGATCTGAGAATCTTGATAAACTGCTGGCCATGGGACAACCTGCAAAGCAGACCTGGGGATTGGGTTACACAAGTCGAAAGTGTGTGGAAGCAGAGCTAAACTACAAAAGCCTAGGAAACTTTGTCCAAGGAAATTCGAGCAGGGAAACTGAAAGGAAGTCAATTCAATTTGAAATGGGTAATGCAGATAGTTCCAGACGCTTGGTAATGAGGCCTAACAACCAGCTCATCAAAGGGAGTAAAGGATGTTATTTTTGTGGAAGACATGGACATATTAAGAGAAACTGTTATGATCTGAAGAACAAGATCAAAAAAGTTTGGGAACAAAACAAGTGCTACATTGAGCCACGTAAATACCGTATGGTATGGATAGCAAAGTCAGATCTGTACTCACAAACTCTTGGTAGCACTAAGGTGGATCAAAAAGAGTTCCTGAAGATGACTGAGATTCACCCAACTGGAGCAGATAAGGTAACACAAGCAGAGGCGGTGTGCAACCCGGGGATTACTAAAGATGACAAATCAATGGAACATGATTCAACTATTGGGGGAAATAAAAAGGAAGACTCTAGGAGTGTAGGAGTCTGTGCATGATGCGTGCCCTCAAGTGCTATTCCTTGTGCTGTATATTTTTGTTCTTAGTGTGTACTCAAGCAGGGGGAGATTATGTGAAAGAAGTTGAATGTGTTATTGAAGATATGAGTGAAGAAGAAAGTGTCATTGAAGATAGGAGTGAAGAAGAAAGTGTTTGAGAATCTTGTTGATAGGGGGAGCACCATATAATGGTTGTCTTGCGAATGCAGTTAGCTTGAGGTATCACACTCATACAAAAAGGGGGAGATTGTTAGCACAAGGAATCGTGTGGTTGCACAATGAAGACGCATGTGTAAGGCATGAAGGAACAGAGAATATGACGAGGAGTTTAGCTGACGTGGCTGACTAAAAATATGGAGTTAGGATATTCTTCAAAGAAAGAAAATAGAATATTTGGAGATATCATGAAGATTGGAACAAGATATTCTCAAATCACAAAATAGAAGATTTGGAGATATCAAATTCTCAACTAGTTTTGGTTGGAGGATATTAAGGAAGAGATGACTCTAGGTCTGATACATAGAAAAAGAGAGAGCATCAATTGAACGTGAGTTAGAGTTTGTGAGTTCACCTGTGAGTGAACAAATAGGTTACACAGCCGTTCGCAGTGTGTAAGATTGGGTAGCCTAGGAATCGGTTCGTGTCGAGTCGTGTGTGACGTCGAGTAATTCGAATTAAACAAGTCAGGAGATTGTTTAAGAGATTTTCTAAGGTGACGAGTCAAGAACGACTGCGTGTAAACCTGATTAAACATCTTGTAAGGAGAGTGTTTAAGAGATTTCTAATAAAGAGATATTTTTTGTAAATTTGTCTATTGCAAGCTTTGTGTATCTACTCTTCTGGTTTTACACATTGAGCTATATATTTCCCTAAAGAACAAGAAATTTGTATTGTTGTTGGACAACCTATGGAAGAAAATAGATTTAGAAGAGATTGGAATCTCATTTCCGACCGTGGAAAGTAGTTGCAAAATAGCATTCACCACTCGTTCAAGAGAAGTATGTGCACGCATGGGGGTTCATGACCCGGTGGAAATCCAATGTTTGTCACCGGGTGATGCATGGGTTTTATTCCAAAAGAAAGTTGGAGAAAACACATTAAAGAGTGATCCTGATATTCGAGAGCTGGCACAAGAAGTTGTCCAAAAGTGTGATGGTCTTCCATTGGCGCTCAATACCATTGGCGAGACTATGGCATGTAAAACAACATCACAAGAATGGCGTCGCGCTGTTGATGTTTTGACTTCATCTGGTTCCGAATTCTCAGGAATGGAAGATGACATTCTTCCAGTCTTGAAGTATAGCTACGACAGTTTGAGAAATGAGCAGGTGAAGTCATGTTTCCAATATTGTGCTCTGTTTCCTGAATATTATCTAATTACTAAAGATAGGTTGATAGACTATTGGATATGTGAGGGATTCATCGATGAAAATGAGGATAGAGAAAAAGCGGTGAACCTAGGTTATGAGATCATTGGTACTCTTGTTCATACATGTTTATTGATGGACGATGAAAGGGATAGGCGACAAGTGAAAATGCATGATGTGGTTCGTCAAATTGCCTTGTGGATAGCATCTGGATTTGGTAAGCATAAAGAAAATTTTGTTGTCCAAGCGAGAAACAAGTTAAGTGGAGTACCAAAGATCAAGAAATGAAGTGCTGTGAAACGTATGTCATTGATGTGTAATGAGATTACAGATTTATCTGACATCCCTTGGTCTCCTGAACTTGTAACTTTGTTGCTTCAGCAGAATCAACAACTTAAAAATATCTCGGAGGACTTCTTTACGTCAATGCCAATGTTAGGTGTTTTGGATTTATCAAATAGCTCTTGCCTCACCGAATTGCCAGAACAATTATCAGAGTTGTTTTATCTAAGGTATCTCGACTTGTCAGATACATCAATACAAAGACTGCCTATTGAAAGTATCACTGGTGTTTCAAAGTTATTGAGTTTGAAGTTCTTGGGATTAAAGTATTCAGCTCTTCCACTAGATCATAGTTCATTGAAAGAGCTACAACTCATGGATCATCTAGACATTCTAACCATAAGTGTTTCTTCGGTCTCAAAACTGAAGCAACTATTAAGTGCATAAGAGTTTGTAAGCCAAATATATTGACAGTTATCTTAAGGTAGAATGGTCGAGAATGCCAAATATGGATAAAAGTCGTCGCCTCTGCATAAGCACTTGTGTTGCATGGGAGATAAAGATTGATAGAACATAGAGTAAAACTACATGCTTCCCTAACCTCTCTCATGTTCATATAAGTGAGTGCAACATTAACCTAAAGGATCTGACACGGCTGATGTTTGTTCCAAATCTATCTAAGCTAACTATTGTTGCCGCCAAGCAGCTAGAGGATATATCAAGCAAAGAGAAAGTTGGGTCATTGTTCTACCTTTTCAAAAGCTAAGAGTTCTACAACTCCATGGTTTACCTCAGCTAAAAAGCATTTACTGGAGCCCTCTACCATTTCCTTGTATGAGGAATATTGATAGGTCAAGATTTATTCCATATTCTACTGCAAGTGCACAATTATGCGAATGTAGTATTTCAGGGTATCGTATCCACAAGTACTCAAGATTTCACACGATAGACTATATGTATTTCAGTTAAGCTAAGTCAACCAAGAGAAAGCAGTAAACAAATGCAAGTAAATTCAAAGAGTGTTTTCAATGGGAGAAAGGTGTCAGACTTAGGAAGTTCTCGAGAATTATACAATGTCAGATACTTAACTAATCGGATTCAGATTAAGCTCAAGTTCAAGAACTAGAAACACAATGATAAACAATCCAACTCTTGCTGAGATTATTTCTATATCTATCAACCTAGCGATCCAAATCTCTTTGTAATCCTAGAGTTCTAGACAAGCATTAGAAACAGGTTCTTCGGTTCACAATTCTCCTAAACCAAATCTCTTTGTATCTAGTCAAATTGCTCACACTAAGTTATTTTAGATTATAACTCACACTCTCGTGCTAAGTTAATTATCTCAGATCTAAATCCTAGGTGATCAGTCCAGAATTCAGTATTAAGTGCAACTTAGGTGATGAACGAATAGATTTAGAATCCTAATCAATCAGTTATCTAAACATGCATAAAATCCCTATGAGAATTTCTAAATCTAACTAGGTTACTACTCAGAAATATTATCAGATAAACAACACATCATTGAATAGAAAACCAAAGACTGAATAGATAGATAAAAAGGGGTTCGAAATCCTTCTCTCAAATGTTACAAGTAGCAAGAACAGCCCTTTGGCACCAAATCTCTCAATCTCCAAAGCAATAACAAAGTAAGAACAAGATAATGATACTGAGCCTGAAAAACCTAATTAAAACACAAAACACGTTCTGGGGAAAGATTAGAATTAGGGAAAACTTATGGGCAACTTTGCAATTCTTCAAAAGATGTCTTCAACTCGGCGTATAAGTCATGTCGCCCTCAGTGTCAGTTGACATCAAATCGTGTTCGAGACTCCAACTTCAGATCTTTGCACAGATCGCCCGAAAAGTCCTATAATCCCAATCTTTGCTCCAAACGCAAGCCTACTTGTAGAAGACTCAATAGACTCGAAAAATCAGGTTAAAGACTCAATATATATAACTATATCATGGTTGAAAACCTAGAAAAACCATGATATATCAACTCCCTCACACTTAGCTCTTGCTTGCCCTCAAGCAAGTAAAGAACCAAAGCATAAGAAAGAGGTTTGAAAACACAGAAACTCATTTCTTCCTAGGAACTTTCGCATTCACATTCACTTAGTAAGCCACTAAAAACTTTCCTACAGAGATCAAGACCACAATGTACTTCCCCCACACTTAGCAACTGTCCCAAGTAAACTCCACAATCAGATTAGGATATTCAAGTTCACCACACTAACCTCTGTATACAATTAGGTGCGGTCTCACAGAGGGAGTATCGATCAGAGGACACATGGACTCAACTCAGTCAGTACTTGACCACCAAAATGTCGGTTTCTAGTTCCTTTCTTTTCCCTTTCTCCCTTAGCAACTGATTTTTTCCACTGGGTATCATTTTATTTTTTCTATCAGTGCTCTTCCCTTTTTATTCGGGGTGTAACTCTGGACATGTTTCCATGGATGCACAGGAGGTAATAGGGGTCTCTACCACTCCCGTGACCACTTCGTAGCTAATAGCTTATCCGCAGTTTTAATCTCTTTTTTTTTACTTTCAAGGGAGGGGAAAATCAGGAACCATACTTAAGCAGGATCATAGGCTGTGTCAAACACATCAGAGGAATCCGATCTAGAGATACCAAGCCCCTAAGCGAGAAAATAAGTCAGGATTAGAGGTGAAGTTAGTGATTTATCCTCTGAATACCTGGTTAGATATGGGTGTCCTTGGTAAGTTGATCCGTTTGGGGTTTTCTAATAGTCATAGAGCTACTGCAAGTCTGTAATGGTCACTTAGTTCCTGTTCCAGAGAAAATTTCCTCGAAAAATCATAGTTTCATACACATTTTGACTCAATAAAACCATTTTGAAAACAAAAGAAAACAAGGGACTGACTCTAAGAAAACAAAACACAATGTTAGTAACCACTTCCCCCACACTTAGACTGCACTGTCCCCAGTGCAGTCGCAGCTAGTGCTCGGGAGAAATCGATCTGGAACCATAGAGTTATTGAGTTAAAAAGTCGAACCTGAACACGACTGATGTCAACCAACAGCAAGGTCAGTGTCGCCCGACATCAGGGTCATATGATCATACGCAGGATGCAGAGTCTGCCGTGGTTGAGTTCATGGGTTAGCACTCAATTACTCACCTGTTAGCTGCGTTAGATCACTCAAAATCACATCAGAAACAACAGTAGTGATACATAAACTCAAATAGTCAAGGTTCCAAACAGATGAGACTGACAGACTGACTTAAAAGAAACATCAAAATGACTCAAGACAAAGAAAAGAAAAAGAAACAAACACAAAATCGGTAGCAGCAAGTGTCTAGAAGAATGGAGAGTCCTCATCAGCCATCTACTCAGAGTTAGCAGCCTCCTCTATCTCCTCATCCTCTGAGCTGACCTGTACAGGTGCTGGCGCATGTGCGATTGGATGTGGGTGGTGAACGCACTGTGAGCGTTGGCAGGACATGCGGTGAACCGTCTTCCAGATTCCCTTGAGTACACATGCTGCCCACTTCGGGAACTGTGCTGGTGGCATGTCTTCTGCTGGTACTGGAAGCTCGGGAAACCCATAGGTATCATCTGGATCATCAGCAGGGACATCCTCATGCTCAGCAGCAGAGGAAGCAACTCCAAAAGAAGCCCCTCTAAGTACAGTATAACGATGCGGTATACCTCGACAAATCTCTACATTGGGCTGGAAGGAGAGTGAAAGAGGCTCATTGGTGATGCCTGTAAGCTTGGTCTCTAGGAGGGGAAAAAGGCGCTCAACGCCAGATATGTCATGGAAATGCCACAAGAACTGCTCGCCATTGACGTCTCCCTTGATCCATTGCATGCTCTTCAGATGCGTGAAGTCCATGGTAGGCCTCTTACTGAAAATGGTCATTTGACTCCTGTCGAGACCAAAGTGGTCAAAGATGGGAGTTAAAAGACTCCCGGCCGTCTCTGTCTTA
The DNA here is from genome assembly GCA_030180135.1 of Orychophragmus violaceus. Classification (NCBI taxonomy): domain Eukaryota; kingdom Viridiplantae; phylum Streptophyta; class Magnoliopsida; order Brassicales; family Brassicaceae; genus Orychophragmus; species Orychophragmus violaceus. The sequence goes on from CM058239.1 coordinate 101,276,550, forward strand.
GTCGCCTTCCCAGTGAACGGCTTCGTCGCCTTCAAGGTCTCCAAATGGTGAGCAAAGATAGCTCTCATGTTGGCGTCTGCTACCAAATAAGCGTCCTCAAACTCACTGACATCAACATTGCTGCTAATCCCAAGATAGAGCAACAAAAGCTCAGCAATCCTCATCATCCCATGCTCCATCTTACACAAGATAGTGTTGCGAACACTCGGACAAGATACCGTAGAACCGGATGGCGCACAACGGTCTATCTGGTGGTCTGTGAATCGCACACTCTGGTGCCGAAGTGTTGCCAGAAAAGCTACACATCGGGCCAGTGCTCAGGCAAACTGACTCGCTCTCTCGTCCTGTCAAACTCGTATATGTCACATAGCTCCTGGATGCTGAGCATGTACCTTCTGCCCTTGGCCATGAAGGTCAATGTCCCTTCAGAGGCCTTCCTCACCACATCATTGGAGTAGTAAACACGGACTGTTTCCATGAACTGTCGGACCAACTCCTCGTGCAAATCATAGTACTTGGTACAGATTGTACCCAAGCCAATCGTCCGTATAACTCGCAAGACATCTGATCATATCTTCAGCTTGTTCATAGTATTGATGCAAGGAAGCCGTGTGGGCTCGATCTTAACGCTACACCAAGCATTGTAGAACAAGCTGTCATAATCATCCCAATGCTCTGAGATTGGCCTGTGGGTGCAAGCGCGCTTCTTTACTTCTATCGCAGGCTCGTCCGCAAAGCAAGTGACCCTGAACCTTGCTTTTCCATTCTTGGCCAAGGTGCTTGGTTCTGAGCGTCATGGGCATGTGTGCCGGTGGTATTGTCCTGCTGCGAGGCTGAGCCAGAATCAGTTGCTTCAGTAATTTTCCTTGGTCGTTTTCCGCGGTTACTTGAAGGATTCATCTGCAAAACAAACATACGCATTCAAGCATGAGGCTCAGAAATAGCAATTTTCCAACATCAAAATCTCACTGAATTGAATCCATACAATCATCCACAGCATCAAAACTAATCATATTCCACTAAAAACTCGTCCTAGACATCAATATATCGATCCAAATTCAAAGCTTTCTTCCTTTGAATACGAACTGAAAAATGGAGATTCAAAGTCATACCTTCACAGATCGATTAAATGGATACTATAAATGGATAGAGCACGGAAAAACAAGTGGAATGGAGCTTTGAATCGTCAAAATCGGTCAAGAAAAGAGAGAGATGGTGATTTTGGGGAGATTCTCGGCGAGAGGAAAAATGAGGAAGAAGTCTGGTCGTGGGTTTTAAGAAAACTTACCTCAATTTCATCGATGTCGACCGACACTCAATCTCAATGCCGGCCGACACTCAATTTCATTTCCCAAGTCGACCTTAGAAATCGACCTCGGTCGATTTTCGTTCGTGCTCGAACTTCTTCGAAGTCGATGTCGATCGACATCAATGTGACGTCGACCAACACTGACCTTTCACTGCTACTGATCCTGCGAGACTTGACACAAAAACACCAAAATCAAAAGAAATCAAAGTGCAAGACCAAAAATCCTAATAATATACAACTTACTAGTGGGTTGCCTCCTACTTAGCGCTTGTTTTTAGTCGTTAGCTTGACTTTGATGAGAGATTAGGCTCTCGGTGGTTTCGACAGAGGCTGAGAGTGCCTCTGCAAAAGTTTCTTCATCCATGGCAGAGAGTAAGTAGTGTCAGTGTGAGATCGTCCAAGGAATGAAGGAACGGGACGTTCTCCTGCATTCATAGCAATGAGGTTAGTAGAACTGAGTTGTGAAGATGCATACCTCGGCTTTGGTGGAGCCTTGACGTTTGGAGCTTTCTGCTTATGAGCAGTTGCAAGCTCTGAAGATGTTAGAGTGGAATCTTTAGAAACCACCATCTATTTGTCTCCAATATCAAAAACTGCAGCCTCAATAGTTTGAGCTTCTTGCTCCATCTCAATGTTAAAGGTTTGGCCGTCAATAGTAGCCTTGCGCTGCTTATCCATCTTGAAGTGCAGAGGCTTATCTCCCAGGTTGAGATCAATCAGACAGTGCTTCACATTAATCACTGCTCCAGTTTTGGCTAAGAAAGGCCTACCAAGTATCAGAGGATCATTCGGTTCCTTGTCATATTTAAGCACCACGACATCTGTTGGAATCAAGTGTTTCCAACTTTGACAAGAATGTCCTCTAGAACTCCTTCTGGGATCCTCTTTGACTGGTCAGCCAGGATTAGAGAGATCCTAGTCTGCTTGAAATCTGTCAAACCCAATCTCTCAGCCACAGAGTATGGCATGAGGTTACCAGCAGCTCCTAAATCACATAAGGAATGCTCGAAGCTGTCCTTGAAAACTGAGCAATCAAGCACAAAGACACCAGGATCATCTAGCTTCTCTGGAATCTGATTATGCAGCACATCACTGATTTGCTTAGGGAGTACCACTACCCATTCTCTCAAATATTCATCCATGGGAATCATCTTCTCCATATATTTCTGCAGACATGGGTGAACTGGCAAAGCATCAGCATGTGGATCCTCATTCATCTTTTCATTCATCACCTCCAGGCGTCTGGCATCATCAAGCTCCTGCTCAGACTTCATTACCACCTTAGGTGAGGGTAAAGGGTGTTTGTGAACCCCCATGTCATTGTCAACACGAAGCACTGATGAAACTGAGTCCCTCCGGCCGTGATGTCGATCAACATCAAAGTGGTGTCGGACATTCAACTTACACATTGAATCCTTCAATAACTTTTCAGCGAAATCGACCATCGAATCGGGCGTGATCGATTTCTGTTCGTCATGAGGACTCGAAACTGCTGTTGAAGTAGAGTGTCGGCAACATCAGAGACAGTGTTGGTCGACGTTGAGACTGCAGCTTCGGATTTTTGGCTGTTTTCCACAATTTCTGCTGTCTTAACCTCAAATCCTTCTCCTTGATCTAGCCCATCCTCAATCTGAACTGTCCAAGCATTGATGTGTGTGTTTTAAACACTCTTTCCCTTGACTGAGCTTGAAATCTGGTTTACTTGTATGTCCAGCTGCTTCATATGTGTACTCAAATATTCAAACTTCTCATTCAGATCAGTGTAGACAACATCTAACTTCTTGTTGAAATCCACATCAGTCTTCGTTTGACCCTCTAGCAACTGCTCCATCATAGCTTCCAATTTACTCTCATGAGCACTAGTAGCATGAGGTGTCTGATAGGAAGATGATCCATAGGTTCTCTGATAAGGGTTGTTCTGCTGAAAAGGCTTTTGGTAACCAACATTCTGACCATATCCAGAAGAGTTTTGATTGCTTGTGAAAGCACTCTTCTGTCCACCAGTGAAGAACTTGTTGTCTTGCTGGTTTCCAAACATGTTTCGTTGAAATCCAGAACCACCAATGTAGTTCACATCTTCTTCTTGGCAGCCATCTTCAGGTTCAATCTCCTCAACCTCTTGAGCAAAATGGACAGCCTTCTTTCCAGTCAGCAAGCTATGAACAGAGTCCAGCTTATTCTTCATTTCAGCAATCTGGAAGTTGTCTACTTTTCCACCAGACTCTTTCCTCTTCTTGTCAGCATTCTTGGTGCTGTTACTGCTCACCAAGTTCTCAATTAACGCTCTGACCTGCTCAGAAGTTATTGTGTTGAAGTTGCTATTGCTAGCAGCATCCAACGCAGACTGGTACTAAAGATCTATACCTCTGAAGAAAATGCCCAGCAGCTGAACTTCAGAGAATCCATGATGGGGACAGTCTCGTTGGTACATCTTAAATCTCACCCAAGCAGATTTAAGAGGCTCTATAGGTCCATGAGTGAATGTCACAAGGTCCTGTCTGAGCTGATCGGAGCGAGCATCATTATAAAAATGCCTCAAGAACTCTCTCTTCACTGCATCCCAAGTGGTTAACTTCCCAGGTGGAAGTTGCATAAGCCAATCTGCAGCCTCTCCAGCAAGAGAATATGGGAAAAGCTTGAGATACAGGAAGTCATAACCCACTCCATTGACTTCATTCCAGTGATGAAGGCTTCAAAATCCTCAATGTGGTCTATGGGTTGCTCATGTGGGACAACATGAAAAGGATGCTGCCTCAGAAGTGCATAGGAGGCAGTCTTGAGCTCAAACTCATTCCTCTCGAAAGGAGGGGACACAATAGCAGACTTGTTGTTGTAGAACTGGTCAGGCCTATTGTAGTCAGCAAGAGTCCTCTCCGGTGGAGGATTAGGTGGCGGATTAGCTCCAGGATTAACCATCTGCCTCTCATTTTGAGGCTGGTCAGGTTCGGGGATCACAGTTCCTTGGGCATCAATCCTTTTCCCCTGAGCATTGTAGGGATTGTTATGCCGGTCTCTCAGAACTCCTTCAGCATCTGGTATCAAAATCACACGGTTATTCACCATCCTTGAAGTTCTCTAAAGTTTAGCTAGCTCCTCCAGTCTGAGGTTAACAAGTTCTTCGTTCGGGTTGCTTCGGGTGTGTCGACTTGGCATACACTGATTTCGGAGGTGAAATCCGAGCTTGGTGTCGGGCGACACTAGAATGATGTCGGTCGACACTGAGCGCTTCTGTCGATTTATGCAGCAACAAAAACAAGCCAAACAAGAGAATGTGAGTAACAAAGGAAATAAAAATGACTTAGACTAAACTTTAAAACAAAATCTATCGGCGAACTCAGTTGAGTCCCCGGAAACGGCGCCAAAAACTTGATAGGTCAAGATTTATTCCCTATTCTACTGCAAGTGCACAGTTATGTGAATGTAGTATTTCAGGGTATCGTATCCACAAGGACTCAAGATTTCACACGATAGACTATATGTATTTCAGTTAAGATAAGTCAACCAAGAGAAAGCAGTAAGCAAATGCAAGTAAATTCAAAGAGTGTTTTCAATGGGAGAAAGGCGTCAGACTTAGAAAGTTCTCGAGAATTATACAATGTCAGATACTTAACTAACCGGATTCAGATTAAGCTCAAGTTCAAGAACTAGAAACACAATGATAAACAATCCAACTCTCGCTGGGATTATTTCTATATCTAGCAACCTAGCGATCCAAATCTCTTTGTAATCCTAGAGTTCTAGACAAGCATTAGAAACAGGTTCTTCGGTTCACAATTCTCCTAAACCAAATCTCTTTGTATCTAGTCAAATTGCTCACACTAAGTTATTTCAGATTATAACTCACACTCTCGTGCTAAGTTAATTATCTCAGATCTAAATCCTAGGTGATCAGTCCAGAATTCAGTATTAAGTGCAACTTAGGTGATGAACGAATAGATTTAGAATCCTAATCAATCAGTTATCTAAACATGCATAAAAGCCCTATGAGAATTCCTAAATCTAACTAGGTTACTACTCAGACATATTATCAGATAAACAACACATCATTGAATAGAAAACCAAAGACTGAATAGATAGATAAAAAGGGGTTCAGAATCCTTCTCTCAAAGGTTACAAGTAGCAAGAACAACCCCTTGGCACCAAATCTCTCAATCTCCAAAGCAAGAACAAAGTAGGAACAAGATAATGATACTGAGTCTGAAGAACCTAATTAAAACACTAAACACGTTCTGGGGCAAGATTAGAATTAGGAAAAACTTTTGGGCAACTTTACAATTCTTCAAAAGATGCCTTCAACTCGGCGTATAAGTCATGTCGCCCTCAATGTCGACCGACACTAAGCTGATGTCGGTCGACATCAAATCGTGGTCGAGACTCCAACTTCAGCTCTTTGCACAGATCGCCAGAAAAGTCTTATAATCCTACTCTTTGCTCCAAACGCAAGCCTACCTGTAGAAGACTCAATAGACTCGAAAAACTAAGTTAAAGACTCAATATATATATATATATATATATATATATATATATATAACTATATCTTTCACCTAGAAAAACCATGATATATCAAATATCAAGGTGAGGGAGTGCCCGATGCTGAAAAGGCTTCCACTCGATTCTAAAATTGCCATGGGACAAGACCTTCTGATAGAATATGGAGAGAGACAATGAATAGAAGATGTTGAATGGAAAGATGAAGCCATTAAAGACCGTTTCTTACCTTCACGCAAATTCAAAGAGGTCATTCTTTCTCCTTGTTACTATTTTCTTCATTTTCTATATGTTTCTCTAAGCTATTGTTATTACTATTATTTTTGATTCTTAGGCCATGAATTAGACACGACCAATCCATATTCGGAGATATATAAACAACATGTGATAGTGTTCATTTGATTTATCATCAACCTTTCTTTCTTCTAGATATATACAATGGCTTGCGAGGGCGCTCACTTTGTAGTTCATAATGATGTTGTATATTTCATATCTCTGCGTACATGTCATCAAGTCAGACATGTTTGTGTTTCAAATGTCAAATGTACTTTGTGACTACTTTACTTTATGATTCAATCTGTGATCTTAGGATCTTAATTTCTACCCACATCTATTTATTTTACTTGCAAACAGTGGCGGAGCCGGAAAAAAATATTGACAAAGGTCATAATAATTTTTCCACTCTTAAAGATACATAATCTTTATTAAAAGAAACATCAAAATTCATTTAAATTCAAAAGTACTCTAAACTCATCCATATTTTGGAATTGTTTGATCATTGTTTTGTTTATCATTGTGTCATTGCAAAGAAACACCTTTTCATCTTTAAGCAAGTAGGTTATCATTTATTTAATGAAAATAATCACAAAATCTAGGAAAAAAATATTATTCCTTACCATTTTTATCCTCTAAAATATGTTCAAACAAGTGATTATAAAATATCAATTTAAAAACAAATTTATATGAATGAACCAGATGTTTTTATTAACTATTCAGATGAGCACATGATTGATATTGAGACTACCTTGGAAGGTCACAAAATTCATATGATCTTTATTTATGGCGATCCGGTTGTGAAAAACCGAGGATATGTATAGGAAAGACTTACAAGGATGAGTCTTCATCGGCAAAATTCCTGGCTTATGATAGGAGACTTTAATGAAATTACTGGTAACCATGAAAAACGAGGAGGAAGGAGAAGATCAGAGGCATCTTTCCTCTCTTTTCGCACAATGATCGAAAATTGTGGTATGATAGATTTCCCCTTCAAAGGAAATTCCCTCTCCTGGATAGGAAGAAGAAAATCCGGTAAAGTAAAATGCCGCCTCGATAGAGCAATGGGTAATGAAGACTGGCATATGACTTTCTCCCACACTATTGTGGAGTATT